>CM030798.1:26489621-27089621 GCA_018127125.1 Rhododendron griersonianum
AGAAAATTCAGGAAGTTCAGGCATCATACACGGTCCTGATTTCTAGAATTTTCTTACCTCATTTCGTCCTCTAAATCCAGCCAAGAAGCAAGGTTCTACTCGAAAAGGTAGAATCTCTCTATCTTTTTAATTAAAAGGGCCATCATCCTTCTGAGGGAGACCATTCAGCCCACTCCAGTCTATCATACTGGAAGTGTGGTTGAATGATCTTGGTGTAAAAACAAGGGCCATAACATGAAATTTTTCGAATAGGCTTAGTGCCACTCCTGAGCGCTCAGGAGCACTTTCGAGCGCTCAGGAGTGATTTTACCCATATTCTATTTTTTTTTTTGGTGAGATGTTCAAGGAAAGTGAAAGTTTTAATGGATCCAGTACCTTTTGTTTCCAAATTTCATTATCATTCACACAAGCCTCTGTCAATTTCCAATGATTTTCAGTTTTCAAGAAAAAGAAAGGGAAAGATTTATTCAAAGCACCCTGGTAAACCCACATTTTCCTTGAAAATCATGTCTCAAAACACAATTTAATATTTTCAGAAGGCCTGTATAGTCTTTCAAAATTTTAGATGCAAGGAAACATGGTTTAAGTTGCTCGGGTTAGTTCCAGAATATTTAAACCTCTTGCTGCTCATTATTTTATGTGCTGCTGTCTATTTAATCACGTTTTGCAGGAAAAAGTAGCAGTACTCCTGAGCGCTCAGGAGTGCAGTCCCGAGCACTCGAGAGTGATTCCAGAAACAGATCTGCATTTTTCATGCATTATTCCATATTCCATGTCATATACATCGTACACAAGCACATGTATACACAACTTTACTTGATATATTTGTCAGTACGTGCTAATTGCTCAGTGAAAAATAGACAATGCAACAAAAAGTAATTTGAGAGTATTTTCAAAAATCCCGCAAATGTTTAGTAGAGACCGATTTCGCATCGGGCGAGGGGGGTGCCGTAAAACCCTTCCCCCTTCGTAATATGGCTTCCGAATCCTCAAACGAATCTCTGGTTTTCAATTCAAATCAATCATTTTCGATCAAAACGGTTTCTCGGGTGGCAAACCTCAAATCCGGGTGGCGACTCCTCAATTTTTCAAATTCAAAACAAACAATATTTTTCGGGCCGCCTCAATCTATCCGGGGCTGTGGTAGCCTACAGCTTGCCAATTCCATTCATGGGGGGATTGTTGGAAACTTATGGAATTTTGGATGAATGAAATCGGGGCTACCGGAGGGTCTCCCGAGGCAACCGTGCATGTCCCGGGTTCATTGTATCTGAACGCACCACAATCAATAGACGTATTGATGTGTGAATCCTGTAACTCCTGTAACCTCTCCCCATGATGGAGTATTCAATCCTGTAACCTCCCTATTCATTGGCAGAATTCATTCACCTGTTAAATGGCAGCATTTATCTCCATGAGTTACATAAGCCACCCTCACTCTATAAAAGGGGGCTCAAGTTTTTGGAGAAGGCACCAACAAATTCACAACACTCCAGCAGATACTGATATTCATTCTTGAGAGAGAGAGGCAGGCGGTAGTCAGTTCGCCAAGGCGGTCGACGGTGGTGTTCCGACGGCTTGCGGTTCAGCCGAGCCAACCCTGGGAGGAAGTCGCCGACGCAACCTACAACACCCACGGAAAACATGACTACTGAGTAAGGAAAAACTACCGTCACTAGCAAAGACAAAGATACTATGGTATTACACAGGACTCGGTTCGGTATTCTGAAAAATTCAGTTTGTATCTCATATGTTTCAATCTGTTTTGTACTCGTATTTTATTTCAATTATGTAATTGTTACATTATCAATGAAATTGTTCTCTGGAATTTCTTATGCTGCCGAAATTTTCCCAACAAGATCTACTATTTTAGGGCATCCACATCTCGGACGCTCGGGGAGCAATTATAGTATATATAAAATAAAATTTTAAAATTCAGACGCTCGGGGAGCCAGGGCCCTCCCGGGCCCCTACACACCTTCACCCCTGGTTGCAAACAAGCTCGCGAGCAGCTCGAGTTTCGGCTTGGCTCGATGGTATATCGTTTAAGAATTGAATTGGGCTCAGATTGCAGTGGCCCCACTACACTTTTATTTTTACCCCTAACTTTTATAATGGTCATGACATTTGTATCCTAAGAAGTTATACACATTCTTTCTTTTATATCACTTACATCCCTTATGTTTGTCAAGTTTTCAAAAAAATTCTTCTAACTTATTTGTTTTACATGAAGACCCGTTACATATATCTGCATTGTAACAAATTTTAAATTTTAACTTCATTTCTTTTAGATAATTGTTTGAGTAAAAGGAAATTGTAAACTTTGAGGTCACAGGTGGGTTTGTCAGGCCATTAATTTCGTGGTCTCGGAATCAGTCGATGTGCGAATTAGTTGGTTCGAACATCCGGCTATCAAAAGAAAGAAAAAGAAAGAAAATTCTATGACTATGTTTAATGGTGGTGCTCCCACCGAGTTATTTCTGACTGCGCCACTGTCAGATTGTTTACAGCAGAGCCGAGCTCGAACACAACAAAGATCGGCTCGGCTCGGCGTGTTTGCACAGATTTAGTCTTATTTTATAGACATCGTGGTTGCTTCTTTTTTCTTTCTGTTTGAACATCGTGCATTGTTGCTTCTTCAATGGGGAAAAAAAAAAAGAAGAGTTCGCGGCCGTGAGCTGCTTGGTTTCCAATGGAGATCGAGAAGAATGCCGACAAAGACATGGCAACACCGAATTGGAAGGGTTTGTGTATATGTTACTTGAAAAGAGACACTAAATTATTTGACTTGTTCAAAAGGGGTCCATTGAAAATTGAGTTTGAAGCTGTCTTCAAAGGAGTGCCTTCAATTCTAAGCGATTCTTATTAATTTTGAAAAGAAAGAGAAGAAAATGACTGGTCACATGCGAAAAGAGACATAACCCACATTCACAATTAAGTGTCAAAATAGAGATGAAAAATTGCAATGTAAACTTACTGTCAATTTCTTTCACATTTCAAGAAAAGTTGAATTACTACAATATAGCTAGGGACATTATTTATATATCCTCTGTAGAGACCATAGTATGGATTCCAACGGTTCAATTTTGTGCATTTGTTGGCCCTTTCTGGACTCACTTTAATGACCAATTTTTTGTATTTTAGAACTCATCGGGAGCATTTACTAATAAAAAAAATTCATGTACATTGAATAGTGGGTTGATATGATTTCGGAATGCATTTCGGTCAAAAAAATAAAAATAAAAGTACAACACTTGATTAATAGGTACTCATTTTCTCAAGATAAATGCGTTTCAAAATTTTTACCAATGGTTAAAAAGGTGATTTTTGACATGGTTGAAACATCAGGTAAAATATTTTAAAAAATGAACGGCATAGCAAGTATTTTTGTAACTTTGCGAAAAAGTAGAGTATTAAATACTACTATTTAGTTGTGTAGCTAATAACATGTGGTTTGTAGTACGAAGGGTATGTAACCTTGTTTTTGGCTGTTGGTTGGTGTCGGATCAGTGATTGGGTCTCGAGTAGTGTGGAGATTAAGTTATTTTAATTTCCTTTCTGTCCTTGTCCTTTTAATCTTTGTAATTTTGCAAAAATTAATTAAAAAAAATTGCTGATCAAAAAAAAAAAAAAACCTTGTTTTTGGTTGGGTTGAATCTCAATGGGTTAGAACTTAGATGTCATAAATAAGGTGCTTTCCCAACCTGGTTTTAGTTTCTCAAAACAAAATGATAAGATTGTTGGATTGAGATATGAGATGTGTTTTGTATGTTTTAAGAGCAACAATCTTCGCTACAAGTGCAAGAACAACGATTTTTGTGTTGTGTTTGGACATGGAGCATCGTGAAAGGAGAGAAAAGGAAAATACTACATGAAATGGTTGGATTAGACAATGAAATGTCTAATTATAGATCATGTAATGAAGAAGATAAGATTAAAATAAATATCAAATTATACATCACTTAATGAAGAAATTTTTTTGCTCTATAACGAAGACAATATTAAAAATTTACAAACAAAAATGGATAATGTGATTTAGAATAGAAGAGTGTCAAAATCATTATCCTTATTATATATATATATTTATATGTCATCTCAACATCATTGTTGCACTCTTTGATATATTTTTTTTTTCTTTTATCATCTCTTGTTACACCACCGTGAATAACGTATTATATTTGTTAACAATTTTTTGTCTCAATGAACAAATTGTAAAAACTATTGTCCGATGTAAATAATTACTATAAAATTACTAGTATTACGTTTGTATATTGTTACCGTCTAAATTACTATTGCAATTAATGATTACAAAAACAAAAGTGTCCTGATGAAAATCTAAAATTAATAAAAAAAAATTAAGACAATTCAACACTCCGTAGTAGTAATTAAAAAAAAGGTGCTCCTAGTAGTAAATTAAGACCACGCAAATGGTTAAGATGATTTTGGCCCTAGATTTTACCCTCACCTGTCTCTCTCTCTCTCTCTCTCTCTTCTACTTTTCAATCTTTTTCGACACCAGAGCAACTTTCCCCTCCCTCCCGCGAGGTTTTACACCTCCATTTTCAGCCTTCTCTCTCTCTCTCTCTCTCTCTCTCACTTGCTTATACACATCCAAAAATACATACACAAAAACACACGCTATATCACATCAATACACACACACAATAGCTCTCCTGATACACTGTGGGGTTTTTTTTTTTTTGCCCCCTTCGAATCAGCACTTGTACAGATGCAATCCACTTCCACTTCCACTTCCACTACTCCCAGCTTCCGTTCAAGGTCATGTCAACTCTCTCACCACTGAATGGATTCTATCATTCACCTCTCACTCTCTCTCCTCCTCCACTCCCTCATTCTCTTTCCAAACCCTAGTTCCTCCTCCTCCTCCCACGATTTCTCCATCATCGACTTCGACTCCGTCTTCCACCACGACTACTCCCCGCCGTCGCCCCCCCCGCCCCCGCCGCGCCCGCCCTCCGTCTCCTGCGAGGACGATTTAAACGGAATCGGAACCCTCGACACCACCTGCCGAATAGTCTCCGATTTGAACCTCACCGGCGACGTGTACATACAAGGGAAAGGTAATTTTATCATCCTCCCGTTTAGGAGCGTGACTTGTTTGTCATTTGGTTGTGAAATCTCGATCAACATAACCGGGAATTTCAGTTTGGGCGAGAACGCGACCGTTTTAGCCGGTACGTTCGAGCTCGAGGCGTACAACGCGAGTTTCGGCAACGGGTCGGCGGTGAACGTGACGGGTTTGGGCGGTTCTCCACCGGCCCAGACCAGTGGGACGCCGCAGGGGGTGGACGGGGCGGGCGGGGGCCACGGGGGCAGAGGGGCTTGTTGCTTGACTGATAAGGAGAAGCTGCCGGATGACGTTTGGGGCGGCGATCCGTATTCCTGGTCGACGTTGCAGAAGCCGTGGAGTTACGGGAGTAAAGGCGGGACGACGAGCAAGGAGGTGGATTATGGTGGAGGTGGGGGTGGGAGGATTAGGTTTTGGATTAGGAATTATGTTGAGGTGAATGGTGGGTTGTTGGCTGATGGGGGTGATGGTGGGGATAGGGGTGGAGGTGGGTCTGGTGGCAGCATCTTCATCAAGGCCGCTAAGATGTAATTTCTTCACCTTTTTTTGACCGATTGAATGAGGACTTAGTGTTGTAGCCTGCATTTTTTTTTTTTATCCCTCTTATTCATTTCGGTTCTATATCTTTTGGATGATTTTTGCTGCTACAAAAACTGTGAATTTGTTTTGCATTCCCTTAATCATTTCCCATTTGAATTATTAACTTGACTAAATGAATGAATTTATGTGTTCAGCTTTTAGTTGTTTCTGGCGGGTGTAGAAAGGAAAAAAAGTTACTGGAAGCCTGGCGGTTGTTCTGTTTGTCTTTATTTCAATGTGATTTGAGTTAATATCAATTGGCTTGACTTTTTTGAGATTAATTGGAGGGGGGATGTTTTTGAGAACCCCGCCCCTCCTACCCAACAAAAGGAAAGAAAGCACATCTAACAATAATAAATTGCAGTGATGGTAATAATGAACATAAGAAGATTAACTCGGCGTATGCAAGAAGAGAAGCTAGAGTTATGTGTTTGGATCCGGTTTTGGCTTGTTCGGTTTGGAAGGTTTGTCTGTTCATGAGAGTCAATGGTGGTCCAAACAGATGCAAACCCCATTTCTTTTAGGACTAGTCGCTTGCTCTATTTCAATGAGAGAAGTTTTAAGCACCATCCTTAAAGTCTTAAACATTGGCTCTCGCGTATGGTATTGGTTGTAAGTAACTGTTTTGGACCTCCAATAGGGCTATCCTATGTATCGACCAAAACATATATTTTTTAATTTTGATTAGCTAAACGTTATGTATCGACCAAAACATAACGTATATAGAAGTTAACATGCTAACGTATAGCTTTGTAGACAGAATATAATGGATATTGACAATGAAATATAGAATCCTGCATACTTATTAATCCTCCTCAAGACCAATTACTTCATCTTTCATCTGTACACAAAACAGAGGAGGAGGAGGAAGAAAACGTAGAAGAATAAGGACGAGAAGAATGTGAGAAGGAAATAAAACCATAGAAAAAGAAGAACAAACTAAAACTATCTAAAAATGAAGAGCATACATGGACTAGGGCCTCATGATCTGTCCTCGTTTGTTGCAACTACCACCAACAATTGAAACCCCTTATAATTTGGAGGATTTTATTGGGTTCAACTTATAATACCTTGTGAGTGATTGATGAGATGATGTGTATAGAAGATCTGGAAAAACTCTGTGAGGTGCAAGGCTCGTGGCATGAGGCGTGCACCTCACATTCCTCAAGTGCATTTCAAGAACCGCGCCTCACCTCAAGGTATTCAAGGCACTATTGCTTTGTCTCGCCTCAGCACCTAGCTCACCTTTTACAACACTGCCGAGGGTCTTGTGTAAATGTTTTCTTTTGAACGAATCTTTCTTTCTAGCCTATCTTGTTAAAATGTGTTTTTATTTCCTTAATCTCTAAGTACTCCATGATTATGCTTTTGAAACACATTGGTCTTGCCATGGCCTTTCTTAGCATTTAGACATCCCATCCTTTTCTTCAATATTGGTTTTCCGTACCTTGCCTTGGCCTTTCTTAGCCTTTAGACATCCCATCCTTTTCTTACAACATTAGTTTCCGTAAATTCCCATGGCCGTGGTTTTTCCTTTCCTAAGTACGGGGAAAACAACTTTTTCCGGCACTATGAAATGGGTTGGTGGTTTCTCTACCTAGGAAAAGGGAAGTCCTTTCAACCTAGCTTTGAGAGTTGTTGCAACGAGTTTTAAGATTTTATTGTTGCAACGAGTTCATGCTTTAATTTGATAGAAGTATATGTTGCTTGATTTGCTTCAAAAACCAATGGAAGAATAAAGGACCATCCTTGTAATGAGGCCCTGTGATGTTGGTTTCCTATTTCTGTTGTCCTAACATCCAAATTTGTCCAATTTGTTACTTTATGTTTGGAGTTGAATGGCAGGTACGTAAAACTTACCATACTGCTTTATCGTTCTTAAGTTTGTTTGATCAGAAAGATTTGATAACGCATTTTGAGGCAATTGGAGTCCAGATGGTTGTTATTGCCTTTTTTTTTTAAGGTCAACAGTATGTTGAAAGAGGACTTTTTCTCCCATTCCTTTAGGGTCTATTTGGAACTTAGGGAAGGAAATGTAAATGGATACAAGAAATTCCTTCTTCCTTGTTTGATTTACAATGTTGAAAGAGAAATAAAGGATTCAAGAAAACGAAATGGGAATCAACTTTCCTTCTTACTTTGATTTTCTCTCACAATTCCCTTAAATCTTTCTTTCTCTTTTATAAAACCAAACAGCAGAAAAAGAAAATATCCCCCTATCATTTCTCCTTTTTTCTTTTCTCTTCTCTTCTCTTTCCTTCCCTAAGTTCCAAACAGACCTTTAAGCGAAAGTACCACCTGTACTAATTCCATCTTTGATGCTTTGGTTTTTCGGATTAGAATTAATGGAGATGAAATTCTTCGAATCTCATTTACTTATGTTATATTACAACCTTTTGGATGCTTTACTTGCTCATTCGGTAAATCTTCCTTTATTTCAAGGAAAAGTTGGGTTTGGCAACATTTCTGCCATGTCCTGGCATTTTGAGTTTTTACTCCTACAAAATGAGGTGTTGATGAATGGATGTTCTGCTCGTCTACAACTTCAATCTTTTCCACTAAGAGCATCTCTAACAGATGCCTCCAAATTTAACCTCAAAAGTGTACTGTGTTATCTTACATTATCAATTGGAGTATGCGCTTTTGTTGTGCACCCCAACAGACTCGTCAAACTTTAATATTACTCCCTCTGTTCCAATTTGTGAGTCCCACTCCGGGATTCCAACTTTTTAATAGAGTGTAATTATTACATGCACAGTTTTTAACTTTCCAATTTTGCCCCTCAATTTTGGAATTGTTTTTGTACACTTTAAATGGAAACCAGTTGTTTCCTCAGAAATAAGTAACAAATCCCGAGATGTTTTGGGCGGCAAAGTTGGCTGGTATTTCAAGAGTTAGTTCAAGAATTCAAAATTGAATACAACTCTCTTTCTATCTCTCTCACACACATTTTTGTTCTTTTTGAAGAAGGGTAAAAGGGGAAAGTTGAACCCTTTTTTGTGTTGACTTGCCAAATGGGACTTTCATTTTGGAACACCCAAAAAAGGAAAGATGGACTATCAAATTGGAACGGAGGGAGTATAAGATTTGTTTTTGTCTTTTGCTACCTTGAGTGCACTCCAATAGACTTCAAACTTTTTGTAGTGTTTGGTGTATGAAGGTTGTTCTCACGTGTCAAATTTGAAGGAGAGAGAGAACAATTTCAAGGGTGGCTTGATGTTGTTTGAAGTATTTGCTGGAGTAATCAAATGCTACCTAAATCTTCAAATGCCTTAAAATTTGGTGGGGGAAGGTTCTCGTGGAGACTCTCTAATGCTGTTTTTTTTTTTTAATGGCACTTATGATGTCGTTTGTGTCGAGCAGACCTCCATTTCTTCTTTGCGTTTATTGATAAATTGAACATCGTGTTATTCTAGCAATTCAACAAGAGTTTTTTGTACAAGTCATTTAAGATGGGTGCTTCTATGTGAGTTGGAAGAAGATATGTTGCTTTTGTTCTTGGCCCGTGATTTCTCTTTCCATTGAGAAACATGAAGAAATCTAGTTCCCTTGATAAGTTATGCCTATGAAACTTCACAATTGTTTTCAACCTATTTCGATTCAAGTTCAAGCATAGAGAAACAACGGAGTTACATTTGATGTAATTTATGTAACTTTTTGAAGGAAAAAAGAGCTTTTAGTTGCAAAAATCGTCTTTAATCTGTTTCAATATCATCATTTTAGGTAAAATTTACAATATAGGAAGAATGCTCAACAAAGGATAACCTGATTAGTTGACAAGAAAACTGTAGCAATCCATCGACAGATTCCATAAAAAAGCTGAATTTTATCCAGAACAAGGAGTAAACATCAAGGGAAATCTCTTTGTTGAGCATTCTACTTTGGGGCCAGTCCATACAGAGATTTGCTCTGGCTAGAGGATTTGGTTTTGATACGTGGGTTTGCGTTATGTTAGTTTCTGCCTTAATACGTGCTTTTACACAAAACATGCACACAGGTAAGCATATATCTTGGGGTGATTTTAATCCATTTTTTTCATGTGAAGAGCAGGATTGGAAGTGGTAGGATAAGTGCTTGTGGGGGTAATGGTTTTGCTGGTGGGGGAGGTGGAAGAGTCTCTGTTGATATTTTCAGCAGACATGATGACCCTAAAGTCCTTGTTCACGGTGAGACAGCTTTATTTTATTTTATTTCATTCCTGTTTTAGTGATAAGAACTTGCCCTCCTTGCTCTCGATTTAGCTTGGATTGTGGTACTGGTACCTTTCCACTCAGTTTACGAAGCGAACATATTATTTTCTGCTTAGACGCGCAATGTTTTTAACTTTTCCATGATATCTTAAGGTTCTCTTAAGCGATTCTGAAGAATAACAGGGAGGTACCCCAACCCAAGTACCAGGGAGTGACGGGGACATGCCTGTGTTTGTTTTTGTATAGCCTAACATGGTTGAATCTCTGTACACCGAAAACCTCCCCCTTTGTTCCGTTTTCAATATGTTTGAATATCAAAGTAAGGACATGGTTTTGTTGAGTCGAGAGAAAGAGGAATCTTTATACACAAGCTGTTGTTTAGTGGAAATAGCTAGTGATGACTGATGTCCAGTAACGGTTTAAGGTACTATGGTTCTTGCTGAACTGACAGAAAACCTATTTCTGAAACAAGATGGAATAGATGCGAATTGCGGAATAGTATGAAAACTTGGACAGGGCGGAATGAAGGCTGTCTGTCCCGTATCCTGGCATGGATGGTCGGTTTCAGACTGTTCTGACTGGCGTGGAACTGTACATCCTTGTTTCTTAGGATTGTGTATCCATAGGAGATAATCCATTTGATTAGCTACCTATAATATGAAATTTAAAATTGATTGGAATAGCTACCTACTAAAGACTAACTGGGATAGCATATTCTTTGCAAAATTCAGAGATCTAAAAAGAACTCCATTCGTCTCTATTAGATAAATTTATCCTGTGTTGCTTCTGAAGTTGTACTACTGTCCTTTATGCCTTTAATACCCCAACAAAGCAGTCTTCGCTCGTGCCTGAACTGAATGAGGCTGTGGCTCGGAAGTCAAATATGTTCACACGTTTAGCAGGTGAATTGTGCATTCATAGTCTCATTACAATTAATTAGGACATCGTATTGCCGAGATATATGCGTACAAATTTGGCTTGATTGCCCAGGGATACATATGTTGGATCTCAGGGGGGTAGCCTTAGTGTAGACAAAGGGACTGTGGCCCACACTCAGATTTTTGAAATTTTGAACTGTAGCATGTTGTAACACCGCCATATTTTGAGAAATTTCTAGCTGTGCTGTCTAACCCTCAATGGCTGGTTCCACCACTTTTATAGCTAGGCTTATTATGAATTCAAGGAATCAAGATACACAAGTCCCGTGGCATGCCGGTAATTGTCCCGTACAAAACCACTATATATAACAGTGCACCTAGACCATGGCTCTTTTTAGTTCATCCTAAACTCCTAGTTATGTGGAGCCTACCCTTCTCCTAACTTTTTGGCACTCTCTCGCTGAAACCATGAATAGTTGCTGTCAAATAGTTTGCTCTACTTCATTGTTTAACACAAGTTTATCCTTGTTTTGGATGACAAATATTACTCCGGAATCATTCCACATTACTCATCTAAATCTGGCTTGACAAGCTTTTCTGACGGCGACTCTGCTAATCAACCATAGCAGCATGTTTAAGGGCTTTTGGAAACTGCTTTTTGTTCTTCAGAGAGTGTGTACCAGTGTATGCACTTGTCTTTTTTTTTTTGTCAATCGATAGGACTACGATTTTATTATAAATAGAAACAAAGATAGCAGAAACATTAAATCGAGCACCCATCCCCTTGAAGAGGGGAAAGGAGCCACACCGGAGGCCTAAACTCCCACGTCGAAAAGAAAAGACCTCTCACACCAGTGTATGCACTTGTCTGACTTTGTTAAAAGTTTGGGTTCATTGGAGAAGGGAATGATTTGATGAGAATTTGTTATTTCAAGTATTTTTATATTTTGATTTATGGGACCCGAAACAAAAGATCTGAAAGTTGCAATGAGAATGCTCCCTTTCTTTCTTAAGTTCTACCCTGCTCCAAAACAGGCTTTTGTTCTACCCTACACCAGGATAATGTTGGTGTATATGCCATTTTGATGTAGTTCTTTTAAGAGGCTAATTGCTGGTAACTTTGTGTTACATGATATATATATATATATATAGTCCGTCTCCCGTAAGGACCACCTCATTTTAATAAAATGCGGACCTCCCATTTTCCGATCGAATTTCGATGATCCGAGCTGCGCAATGTTTTCAAAGCGTGATTTTAAGAGTACCCGCGAGAAATCAGCAAAAAAAAAGACCAAGAAGGGCTTCATCCGAGCAGTTTTTGTTTATTTTTTATCGAACAGTTCAAATAAAAACTGCTCAGATGAAGCTCTTCCCTGTCTTTCTTTTGCTGATTTCTCGTGGGTACCCTTAAAATCACGTTCTGAACACATTGAGCGGCTTGGATCATCGAAATTCGATCGGAAAATGGGAGAAATGAGGAGACCCGCATTTTAACTAAAATGAGGACCCCCTCATGAGAGACTGACTAATATATATATATACACACACAGAGTAAGCTTCTAATGAGGACCTAAGTTAAGGACCTCATAGTTTGGAGCCTTCTGGATCATATTTTGATGATCCAAACCGTTCAACTTGTTTAAAACATGTTTTCAAGGGTACCCTCAAGAAATCGGCTCAAAATATAACCGGGAAGTGCTTGATCCAAACATTTTTTTACATAGAACAGTTCCTTTCAAGCTTTATGAAAAACTGTTTGGATCAAGCACTTCCTGGTCATATTTTGAGTTGATTTCTCGCGGGTACCCTTAAAATCACATTCTGAACACATTGAACGATTCAGATCATCAAAATTCGACCAGGAAAGGGGAGGTCCTTAACTTAGCAAGTTGAGGGATCCCTTAGTGGAAGGGGACTGATATACATATATATAAATTTTTCATTTGGTTGGTGGATAGGATAAAGGTTTCATATGCAGACCCTGCCTCTTATTGGTCATTTTTCCTTGTCAATACAGTTTTGCTTATGAAAATGGAGTAACTTTTGCCTTCTACTCGTTTTGGACTTGGTTCTTTACTATCTTTTGATCAGTGGACTTGGTTTTTTGGAATGTTAACTTCATGAAACTGTGCTATATGTTCAACAAGTTGGCCTGAGGAGGGTACGAATAGGTAGGATGTTAGGTACCTAACTTTGTGGACTTCAATATTTGGGTTTTGTGTGGAGCT
The DNA here is from genome assembly GCA_018127125.1 of Rhododendron griersonianum. Taxonomy (NCBI): domain Eukaryota; kingdom Viridiplantae; phylum Streptophyta; class Magnoliopsida; order Ericales; family Ericaceae; genus Rhododendron; species Rhododendron griersonianum. The sequence continues at coordinate 26,502,586 of CM030798.1, forward strand.
ATGTGTGAATATCAGTTTCTCGTATTTCATATGTCCTGGGAGACAGGACACTGCCGAATTTTTGTATTTCTTAATGTTCCTTTCTCGATTTCTGGGGTGTAGTGGATGTTGTGAAGTGAAGTAGAGCATTTCATTCACAATACTTGGACTAACAACCCAAACCCAAGACCCAAAACATCAGAGTGTTTGTTATTGAGATGATTCTCTGTACCAAATTTAGCTTGATATAGTCCTGACTTTTTAAACAATTTCAGTGCTCTGGGATACCCATTTAACCTTTCAATATGCATTGGAACTTCTATTATTGAGTGTGAGTATATGCTTATATATTTTTGCAGGAGGAAGAAGTTCTGGTTGCCCACAAAACTCAGGTGCTGCCGGGACTTTTTATGATGCTGTTTCTCGGAGCCTAATAGTTAGCAATCACAACATGTCTACCGATACAGACACACTTCTTCTGGATTTCCCTAACCAGCCACTTATGACGAATGTTTACATCCGGAATCATGCCAAGGCTGCTGTTCCCCTGCGTTGGAGTCGTGTGCAGGTCAGTGGATTTCCCGTTTTGATTTTGCTAAATGTGGACCTAATAGTGGTTATGGCTGTAAAGGTACCTTGCATGCCAAATTTGTCCAAACTTTCTTGCTAAGGGTTAGGAACGAGATAAAAATGGTTGTTCCTCTTGGAAATACTGCTTCAATGGATGTACAATTTCTGGTTCCAAATATATATAACTCATACATCGTAAATGCAGCAGAATTAATTAACAGAATATTCGAAGGAAAGGAAATACTTTGTGTCCTATTTATAGACTCTTAAAAACGCCAAAGTATTAAATTACCGAAACAACCCAAGCATCTAAAATACGGTGACAATTAAGCCGCCATCCATTTTTCTTGCTAGCCATTTTACATTATTAACAAGCCCCCCAAAGTCTTTTCATGTCCTCCTTTCTCATAACCTCTTCTTTAGCCCATGCTAGCCTCTTTCTTTGCAAAGACACATGCATCTTTAATTCCGTAGCCTTTTGAACTATAAACTCCCAACTTCTCTATGTTCCACGACTTCAAATCTTCTTTGAGAAGCTTGAGCTTTTTTGCTTGGATCCTATGTAGCACCGACACTCCACCGGGGGTGACGTACCGGTGTCGGACACCGACACGCACCAGACACGCGGCCGACACGTGTCGGACACTTCTTCAGAAGTGTCTTGTTATTTTGGGCAATATTTGGAGTCCGACACTAGACAGGCACTTTCGGACACTTTTGGGATACTTCGGGTACAGATATGAGAACTTTTAAAATGGATCTAAGTGTAATTAAAACTATCCCAGCCTTAAAAAGATAATGTAGTACGTTACACTCTCAGACGACTCTGATCGACGACGCAATACAAAGAAGAAGACTGATTGACGACGACTCAATCCAGGTAAGTTCACCTCTCTCTCTCTCGCCTCTCACTCTCGTCTCTCTCTCGCCTCTCTCTCTCTCTTACCTTTCTCTCTCTTGCCTCTCACTCTCACCTCTCTCTCATGTGCTCTTCTGATCTTCTCTCTCTCTGTGTATGTTCACAGTTCACTCTTTCTTTCTCTCTCTCTGATTAGATTTAGGGTTTAGAATTGATGATCAGATTTAGGGTTTAGTATTGACTTATCCCTTTTATCTTATTTGAATTTTTTTATTCTTGAATATATATATATATATAGACGTGTCCCCAAACGTGTCGTGTCCCCCATTTTCTGAAAATTTACGTGTCGGGGTGTCGGTGTCGTGTCGTGTCGTGTCCGTGTCTCGTGTTCGTGTCCGTGCTACATAGCTTGGATCCAACTTGAGTTACTAAAGACCTGGTATTCACTCTACCACTCCGTGATTGCATTGTGAAAGCCATCCGCTTGAAGCTACGTATTCTTGAACTGAATGGGGTCCTGCCATTGATACTGATGGCAACACATGATCCAAGAGAGGTATCGCCAAAAGCAAATGAGCAACAGTAGGAAAATGCTGTTCCAAATCCATAGAGACCAGGATGCTGTCAATCCTGGACATGGAAGAACCATTGGACCAAGTGTAAGGCCTTCCGAAAGAGAATTATCCATATCAATTACTGAAGAAAACTCCCTTGTAGCCCTGGTTTTCTTTCATGGGGGCATCTGATTTTGTAGTTCGCTGCCCAAACCCAATGGACGACACCACCGGGAAGCATTAGCCCCAAGCTCCTCATGTAACCCCCTCCTGTCACCAACCCCAGAGGGCAATACACTAGAGTGGACACTCATCTGTACGCATCCTCTTCACACTTAAACAAACAGAACATGAAAGAACTGCAAACATCACACTTAAACAAACAGAACATGAAAGAACTGCAAACATCTCCTCCCTTCTACATCATGCTCCTACTGTAAACAGCTCCTTCCTGCGTGCGTGGGCGACCGGAAGATGAGCCCAACCCACAGATCTACTTTTGTTAACATTCCTCACAATCTCCTCACTAATATTTTCGATCTTTGTTTCTTAACAATACGCCACAGTGATGAGGACAACAAAAACCAGTAAATTGTTAGATGAGGGTATTTGGGTTGTTTTAGAGATCCTAATCAGGGGAAGAGGGGGTCATTCATCCCATGAATCTAATAGTTGCATGAATATGCATTTACATACATAAAACACATGTTTTTATTATGAGATTCAATGTATGCATTTATATTTAGGTTTATTCACATAAGTTAGTCAATGTCTGCATTAGGTTCATTCACAAGTTGTATTCGATGTATTCATTTCATTCTATCTAGCTAGAAAGTAGAATAGACATTAGGGCTTATAAATATTGATGTAATCTTTCATTTTACGAATAGAGTTGATTATTGAATTTGAACATCGAGTCTGCGGTCATCGTATTTGGGGCTGCAGTCCTTGCAGAAATTGCCTAACCCTTGCGGGGGTGAAGCACTCTTTCTCTTTCTTCTCATTCTTTTCTTTCTTCTTTGCGCACTTGCTCAAGTAGTATCCTTATTTCCCCGCCCAAAACCACCACAATTCTATTGTAGGCTGCAATACTCTTAAGTGTCCTAAGACCGTTCTACATCACACCAATACCTTCCAATTCGCTAGGAGGGATCAAACGGCCACCCTTTTCAACTCAGCATTCAAACCCCCAAAGTAAATGTCATTGAGAAATGAACAACTTACTGGCTGGTCTTCCTCCAAACGAGCGCCTCTCCCTTTGCTTCCCCAGTAGTAATTTACCTACCATGCCAAGTTTCGCAACTCCCTTTTCCCTATAATCCGCTGCCCTCCTGAATTATCAGCAGTTCTCTAGCTACAGGCTTCTTTTCCCCTTCCTTCAAGGTTTTCAGAACCTTTGGAGCTGCTGCCTCCATTCTTCCATAGCAAAATCTTAGGCATACACTAAAGGTTGACTTTACTAAGAACCAGATCAGAAACTTCCACTCTTTCGACCACTAAGAGAGGAAGAAATCTCTCCCATAGGCCCCATCTTGTCTTCTGGCTGCTACAGTATCATTCCCTCTAGCCACACTTCTATCATAATCTTCCCCACAATTCACACCCATGTGCTAAGAAAACATTGATATCTTATAGCTGAATAATTCCAAGTTACTAACAGAGGTTCATCATGATTGGCAGTGTTTGTTTTAGTTTTTCAGTTATTTTGTGAAATTAAGCATTTGTCTGTTCCATGGACTACATAATCACCTTGTTTGGATGAACTTTTAGAAAGTTATTTTTGAGAGTTAAGTGGTAATGAGTGGAGAGAGATAGAGAGAGAAATTTATTGAAAACTGTGCCGAGAGTAAAAGTTACTCTCAAAATGCTCATCCAAACAAGGTGATTCAATGTCATTGTTAGCTTTACTGTGCAGTCGTGATTGATCCTTGTGGACGTGACTATGCTGCTCTTCAGTACTTCTCAAATGCATGTTTTAGCTACGCTTTACCACTTCTGTTGATAGTATTTCACAGCTTTAGAGAAGATAAATTCTTGCATGCTTTTTTATTTTATTTTTTGTTGAAAGGAAATAGCGGAAGATGGTTATGTTTGTATACAGGGATCTAACTATTTTGAGCACCATTTAGGTCCAAGGACAAATTAGTCTCCTGAGTGGTGGAGTTTTGAGCTTTGGATTGGCACATTATCCTTTGTCAGAATTTGAATTATGGGCAGAGGAGCTGTTAATGAGCGAATCTGTTATTAAGGTATGCCTATTTTTTCTTCTGCTTACTACCTCGTATATGTTAGGTACCTAAAACTTTATATATGTACCTAATTACCTCTGTGGCCTTCAAAAATTCTCTCTCTCTCTCTCTCTCTCTCTCTCTCTCTCTCTCTCTCTCTCTCTCGCGCGCGCGCGACATGTAGTTTCATGCACTAGGTATCTTTGTTGAAGAATGTTATACACCACATATTCTCAATATAATCAAACTTTGTAAGTTCATGTTAACTATAACTTATGATTGCTTGTAGATTTCTCATCTTTGGTGAAGAATGTTATACACAACTTATTCTCAATAGTGACTATATAAATCAAACATTTTAAGGCCCAGTAGAAGTATAACTTATGATTTCATTTAGATTCAGTCAGCCAGCTCAATCTGGTTCTTGATGCCAGTTAGTCCAATCCAAACTTGTTCACTACAACTCAGAGAGTCATGGCTTTGCCATACGTGAGTCTTTTGGTGAACTTATTGTTGTACTCCACTTGGATGGAGCAAAACACACATTGTTTTCTGAAGTTTTGAACTTATGAGCAATGGTTCTTGTGAGAGGAATTTCTTTGTGGAGGGTGATAAAGAAATAGATGTCGGGATTCCTACCATAATCTTCAGATTCATCAGTACATGGCCATGGCTTGTTATGATGGGAGAAGCTTAGGCTGCAAAGCATGAGAATGCTATCAAGTCTAAAGTGTGTGTTCTGTCGCAATCAATTAAATATAATCTAGATGTATTGGATTCCCTAGGAGATAACCATAGATAAGCATTCTTGGGAGGCCATTACTTGGTGCGACAGGTAAAGCTTGACCGACAAGTATGGCAAAACAGAAATCAGCATGGGTAGTGGCCTTACTCGGGACGTTAAAAAAGGTATTATACATAAAAAAGAAAAAGAGAGGCACCAACAGAGTGCCACCCGTGTACTTCATATCTACGACAAAATCCATGCAAGAAGCCACTCAGAAAACTCCAAAAATTGGAATATCGATTCAAGGAAGGGACTTCTCCTCCCAAGGATCAACTAAGTAAAATTCTGAAACTTACTCTGCACTTCAAAAGTCCTCATATTGTGCTTCCTCCAATTGTCCACCTCAAAGTTTATGGGGCCAACCAAATTCCACTCCTTTACTTCCTCTTGCCAAATCTAGCCCCTCTCCGAGAAAGTATGAACTTGAAGACATGAGCGCAAGACTCACTCCATTTTGAGAAATTAATTTTGAATCGGTTTCTCATTTCGTTCGCAGTACTTTATTTGAACCGGGACCTGATGTGGACAGTTTGGATCTACTTCATTAGGCCCGGATTTGGCAAGTTTTGATCCCTTAACTTTATCAATACCAGAGGTGGATTGTGTTTCACATGCACTTGGAAACTCTATTACACTTGTCCTGGTGTTCAGGATGACAGTTTTCTCTTTACGTATGTTTTGTTTGAAGATAAGTTGTTTCCCGTTGGGTTTCTTATGTTTCACGTTCTCGCATCATATTCGGGTACAATAAACAATGTGTTGTTCTTTTGAATTTCATGTAAACAAAAAGTAAATCTAGTGATTCTAGTTTATTTCTGGTTAGTTTGTCCTGCATATCCGCCCCTCTGCTTCTGATTATTTGGAAATTATAAGTTGTCTGATCACTGTGCTTGACAACTTCAGGTTTATGGAGCTCTACGGATGTCTGTAAAAATGTTCTTGATGTGGAATTCGACAATGCTTATAGATGGTGGTGGAGATGCAAATGTGGAGACATCATCACTTGAAGCTAGTAATCTAGTTGTTCTCAGGGTGCTTTAGCTATTCCATTATCTAGGTTGTCTTACTCTCTAGCACTCATATCTCATTCGTGACATGACTTTGCTATTTTTTCTGTTTAGGAATCATCTGTCATACATTCTAATGCAAACTTGGGAGTTCATGGGCAAGGTTTACTGAATTTATCAGGACCAGGAGATAGTATTGAGGCACAGCGCTTGGTTTTATCTCTGTTCTATATTATCCATGTAAGTGAACATCCATTTTAATTGTTCACTTTTAATATTGGTTTCGAGTGTTTGGAAAACATCTATTAGAATCAACGGTTATTTTTCCATTTGGAGTTCAAGTTAGCTGATACATGAACATTGTAGTCTGATACAACTAATGATGTTCATGTTTTGAACTACTCTCCAAACCCAATGTGGACCTTTTCCATTTGCTTAATAATGCATGAACATAGTAATGCATGTTCAGCTGATACATGAACATTAATAATGCATGGTCATTTGATTTTAATGAGATGGATGTAGGACTTATGAAACTGGCAATTGGTTAAAATTGCTCAGATCCTTTTGAGTTGTCATAGTCGAGAGAGCATTGTATACTCACTAGTCACTAGTTTTGAACATTGTTTGCACATCTTGCTGAACAGTGTTAATTTCTTCCTTATTCCCTCATTTGTTTTTTCTCTCTTCCCAAATGAAGGTTGGACCTGGATCTATTGTGCGAGGTCATCTGGCGAATGCAACAGCTGATGATGTGTAAGTTTTTTGTTTATTTCTTTAGTCCCAAACCCTCAGCTGCGGTTTTAGTGGTATACCTAAATACTTATTTCGATGGATGTTAGTATGCCAAAGCTGAACTGTGAACGTCAAAATTGCCCCGTAGAACTACTTCATCCGCCTGAAGATTGCAATGTTAACTCTTCACTGTCCTTCACTCTTCAGGTCTTTTTCAACTAAAAAGTGCTCAATGCTCATAATAGGTTTGGCTGCTCATTTTTTAGGCCTTTTAACATATTTGTTCATTTTCTTTAATAGATCTGCCGAGTCGAAGATATCCTTGTTGAAGGCATTGTAGAAGGATCTGTTGTTCATTTCCATAGGGCAAGAACAATAACTATCCAGTCTCTCGGATCAATTAGTGCATCTGGGATGGGTATATGCCTTTTCTTTGCTTTGTAATCCTGTTAACTCCTGATTTATTGGCAGATTCTGCTCTCTCGCTCGCCAATGCAGCTATTGGTGTTTTTCTGTTATCTATCCTTTATTTATTACTTCGAAGGGAAAGTAATCATGATGTCAAGGGATGAGGAAAATAACATTTCCACAGAATGTGCTTATTATGGCTTAACTGTAGTTCATTAGTGTTGTAATTCCACTACTGTGTTTGTGCAGGTTGTACAGGTGGTGTGGGTAGAGGAACAGTTTTAGACAGTGGTATTGGCAGTGGTGGCGGGCATGGTGGTAAAGGTGGAGTAGGGTGTTACAATGGTAGCTGCATTGAGGGAGGTATTGCATATGGAGATGCTGACTTGCCTTGTGAACTTGGTAGTGGAAGTGGTACTGAAAGCTTAGTTGGTTCAACTGCTGGTGGTGGCATCATAGGTAAGCTTGACTGAAGTTGCAGCTTAAATGCCTTGCAATGTTATCACTATGTTTTGGTACCACGGTAAAATAAAATAAAATGTGAAAGCCTCAGCATCTTTTTCCCCTTCTCTTTTTCTTGCAATTTTTCGGAGTATCAACATGGTGACAGTTGGATATTATGTGATTTTTCAATTATATATCTGTGAAGTGGGTCATGTGTTTTCTTAACAATTGTTTCCCAAAGTGTGAATATGATTAGAGAAGTTGCCAGTATTGTTAGTCTGAATAGTTACTCTGACATCCATTTTATTGTGGAGGTTGCATTGTTCATTTTCAAATTTTGTTTTCGTTTCGTTTTTTCTCCCATGCAGTGATGGGTTCAAGGGAGCATCCCTTGTCTAACTTGTATGTTGAAGGCTTTGTTGCATCTGATGGAGAAAGTTATGGAGAAAATAATAGGAAGAAAGGTAACAGTACAATAGATGTTTCGAGTGCCGGTCCCGGCGGTGGATCTGGTGGAACTATTCTTGTTTTTTTACGTTCGCTAAATGTCAGTGAGCCTGGCATTCTTTCTAGTGCTGGGGGCCTTGGTAGTCAGAATGGCGGTGGTGGAGGCGGCGGGCGGATTCACTTCCATTGGTCAGACATTCCCACTGGAGATGTATACCAACCAATAGCTAGAGTAAAAGGGAACATCCACACCAGGTTTGTGGAAATCCTAGTTTTCTGTTGGACATTATTTTAGCAAGTTATCCTGTACAAGTTTCTTCATTTGCTTTTTTGCTCCTATTTATCTCATGACTTCTTTCCAGATTGATTTCAGCTTCGGCTTGTTTGCAATGATTTTGCATTCCATCTTGATTCTCTGCCCTTCATGTTTTGGATTAAATTACATCTATTGCTATGTGATGCTTAAGTGGTAAACGGTTCAATTTAGTTTATCTGCCTGGAAATGCTTGAAGGGAGTGTAAGGATGAATTGATGGTAGATCTAGCACCAAACAACTGTACTCGATTTTAGTTTGTGTTGGCTCATTTAAAGCATAATTAAAGAACTTGAGTTGAGTTTTGTTTTAAAAGTGAAAATAAAGCAGGAAATTATAACAATTCTGGAAAACACACTAATTTGAAGTTTCCTTCAATTTTCATTCTTTTACTTATTTCGTATAGACTCCTGTCACGGTTCTTGTGTGCTAATTTTTTTTATGATTTGTATAACTAGATTTTTTTTTGGTAGCTGCTGAAATTAGTTGTGGTATAAATTTGAAACGTCTTCTCTGAAATGAAATTGTAACCAATTGGCAGATGAACATGTTTCTGCCTACTGTTATGGTCTTCCACTTAAATGTGATTGCTACTGAGATCTCAAAAGCACCACACAAAGAATATATCAAGTAATGAGCAACTGCCAGCTCAATGAGGGCCATTATAGCATTAGTGTGAGAATCCTCCTGTTAGAGTACTGGCACAGGGTACCCCTTCAACAAGCAGCAGGTCCAAAACTAGCTAAAAGGCTATCTTTCCATTTGCAGTCAACTCTTTGAATGAAGAGCTAATGTTCATCTCTTGGAGATGGAGGCATCGCTGTTTAGGTTCTATTTGTTGGCTGTTTGCTTTGGTTTTTGTGCACAGGTGGCATTCCTTTATTGTGTTCTTGTTTTATGTAAGATTATTGCTAATTAGAGTTTATCATAAAATTTACTCATGGAGAAAAGGAGGTGTAGGCATGACTGATGACCCAATGTTGGTAATCTCAATTGAAGGCCTTACGAATTGTGTAAGAGAAGCAAATCATACCGCTGGCTTTGTTAGTGCAATGTGACTGCTTAGCTGAGTTCTTCGGTTGCATTTTCACTAGTATCAAGCGGCAGGCAAAATATAACATTTTTGGTCTCGTAGAGAGACAATATATTGTCCTTTCATGATGCTTACATTTCTCGTTATTATTTTGAAATTAATATATTGGGTAACATTTGGGTCTTTTCTTCTGTTGCTTTAGGGGAGGACTAGGTCGAGACTTGGGTGGTGCTGGGGAAAATGGAACAGTGACCGGAAAAGCTTGCCCAAAAGGGCTTTATGGGACATTCTGTGAGGTGGGTTTATATTTTCTACTTGCAATAGTTTTCCTTTTCGTGAGCAGTGTCACTTTGAGGTACAGCAAAACCAATTTACACCAGTTTAGATACTTGCAAGTTCCCCCTCCCCCAAGCTCTTCAAATTGGCCTATGGGTGGGAAGCTGAGTTTCCTTCAAGCCAGCTAGAATTTGAGAATGTCTTTATCGCATTTCATGCAATAATGGCTGTTTACAATCCAGTCTCCTTATTTGTGAGAGAGTTTGATATGTGATGGAAATTGAAACCTTTACATGATATGCTTCTAGAGATATCATAAACACTCGATTGAAAATGTTTTCTTCTTGTCTACATAGAAGTTGTTGAGCAGTTCCCTATCTGGTAACTCAGATTAGATAATGTGTTTTATGAGAGTTGCACTTCTACAGGAGTGTCCGACTGGCACTTTTAAGAATGCTACGGGATCTGATAGAGCTCTTTGTCGTCAATGCCCACTTTATGAGCTTCCACATCGTGCTGTTTATATTGCTGTCCGAGGTATCTCTATATTAATGATTCATGTAGTGTTCGATGCTCTATAGTCTTTAAAGTCCTGCTGTTGTATGCACTTGCAACCTTTTTTTATTTTGTGGAATATCCATTTATTCTCACTGCTTTGGCATGATTTATCCTAGCTTTAAATCTTGTTTCTTTATGTCTTTTGGATTGTTTAAATTGGTTTGCTAACCAAATTTAATTGGAATATATATAGGCTATTTGACTATGACCTTGTCCCTCTAACAGGTGGTATTGCTGAAACACCTTGTCCGTACAAATGCGTTTCTGACAGTTATCACATGCCAAACTGTTATACAGCTCTTGAAGAGTTGGTATACACATTTGGTGGGCCTTGGTTGTTTGGCTTTCTTCTTGTGGGCCTCCTCATCCTGTTAGCTCTAGTGCTTAGTGTTGCACGGATGAAATTCGTTGGTGTGGATGAATCACCAGGCCCAGCTCCCACTGAACATGGCTCTCATATAGATCACTCTTTTCCTTTCCTGGAGTCATTGAATGAGGTTTTCCTCCTACTATTCCTGTGGTGTTGTATTTATTCCGGCCATTTAATTCAGTTCTGTTGCCTCCAACCTGCCTATGCTCTTTCTCCTCTTCTCTCTTTCCCCGACATTGGGAAGTAAGGCACCAGTTTGACTTTCAGGTATTGGAAACAAACAGAAATGAAGAGTCGCAGAGTCATGTGCATAGAATGTATTTTATGGGTCCAAATACATTTAGCGAACCTTGGCATCTTCCTCATACTCCTCCAGAACAAGTAAAAGAGATTGTGTAAGTTGTTTTCCATTTTCCCCCTCATCTTGTTGGTTCCTTTGTTTTTCTCTTGGTGAGTTGTCAATCATGATGGTAAACTGTAAAATTGATTAACAAGCATCTATGGTTACAGTTTTTTGCCCATGTTTCAGTTTTTGTTTATTAGCAATTACATTACACAGCGCAGAACCTCTTTTCAATCAGTATTTCAACTGGCAGGTATGAGGGTGAATTCAACCGATTTGTGGATGAAATCAATGCCTTAGCCACTTACCAGTGGTGGGAGGGATCGTTGTACAGCATTCTTTGCATTCTTGCATATCCTCTTGGATGGTCATGGCTACAATGGCGGCGGAGAATCAAATTACAACGACTCCGTGAATTCGTGAGATCAGAGTATGACCATGCTTGCTTGCGTTCTTGTCGATCACGTGCTCTTTATGAAGGGCTCAAGGTTTGTTTATTTAGATAGGTTTTAATTAAATGGGATGGCCACTAATCATGAATGTAGTATGTGTTACTGACTTGTTCATTCATTTGGTTACAGAATATTTGGTTATGTTCTTTTTATTGATTCCATATAAATTTATAACTTTGCAAGTTGTTACGTTAATAGAAATTTGGATTCTAGAGATTATGCTCCTAATTCCATCATTGATGGCTGGGTGTAATAGTGCTACTATTGTTTTCGTGATTTGGTGGTAGCTTTTGCCTGTTCGGTAGTTCGTTCTTTTGAGGGTCCTGGCAAGGAGATTCAAATGGTGTTTTTGTGTCTATTTCATTGCTTTAGTAGCTGACACGCTGGAAAATGCAGAGAAAAATAATGTTTTTTGGGGCTTGGGGGAGGATAAACATGAATTACTATATATTTAGTGAGACATTTCTAGCAATTTATTGGTGTTTAAGGTCTATTAGTTTTAGCATAGTCAGAAATTCTTAACCATTATTGTCCTGCTGCAAAACAGGAATATAGTATATGGGCCGATACACTTATTTGTTAAACTATCAACTCCTGTCAATTTTCCTGATTTTGTTTCGGAAATATCAAGTTCCCTAGTTGATTTTGCTGTATGTAAAGGGTAATGTTTTATAGTACATCAATGGCAAATACGGTACTGTTTTGAGTATCAAATTAATTTGGATAGTGGAATCTTCTGCAATGGCATGCATGTATTGTTGGGGCTCATTGTCAATGAAATAGCATATTGTCAATGAAATTCAGAAACTTCTGAATCTCAGATTTTTTGGTCTGTATCACTTTAGGTAGCTGCAACATCTGATCTAATGCTAGCATATGTGGACTTCTTTCTCGGTGGTGACGAAAAGAGAACTGATCTTCCTCCTCGCCTTCAACAAAGGTTTCCAATCTCCTTGCTTTTTGGAGGAGATGGAAGTTACATGGCTCCTTTCTCACTTCACAGCGATAATATTACGACTAGTCTCATGAGTCAGGTTTGTAATTTTATACCTGGTGGGATGGAGTTTTTGAGTAACCCCTTCGCTAAATGTACCACATCTTCCTTTCTTCCTATGTTCTATAAAATGCCCTTGATTACTATGCTTTTACCCTCAGTCTGTGCCGCCAACTACTTGGTATCGCTTTGTGGCTGGTTTGAATGCACAACTACGCTTAGTGCGTAAGGGACATCTTAAAGTAATGTTTCGGCCTGTCCTTGGATGGCTTGGAACTCATGCCAATCCTGCTTTGAGGATCCATGGTGTGCGTGTTGATCTTGCTTGGTTTCAAGCTACAGCTTGTGGTTATTGTCAATATGGACTTCTGGTGTATGCCGTTGAAGAGGAAATTGAGCCTGCATGCGTTGATAGGAGTGGTGAAGCAGCAAGAACAGACCAACAGTCACGGTATTATGACAAATGCACTTGCCTCTAAATGTGGAGTAAATATGCCCGTATGTGTGTGTAGGAGTGTGACGCATGTACTGTTTTACTGTAGAAGCTTCCGCCATAGCTTCTTAGGGTTTATCTTGAAAAAATAGGCATGTTTCTTCTGTATGGTATTGCACCTATGAAATTTAAAACACGTCTGTTTCTAATTTGGAAACTGGGTGGTTCGTTTGTAACTTGGTCCGAACCCTGCAATATTTGTGCAGAATGGTTTCTAAACTGGGTTATGGTTGGGGACAGGACCTCCAATATGCGCCAGTTTCCAAGTATGAAAAGGATATCCACTCTTAACCTGTTTTGGGTTTAGAGCCCCACTTAATGAAGAAACAGGAATGGACGTCTCTGCTAGTTGAAGGGCTCGTTCCTGTTTGTGCTATGCAGCTCTTGGTCTCTGGTGGCAAAGCTATTATACTACCTGGAATGATTAATATTATGAGCTCTCATGTAGGCTCATAGTTTCGAATAGTATTTGGATCATTTATCTTCTGCCCTGCCATGGTCCCCAGTCGATGTTAAATGGATTTAGTCATGACTCATGAGTATAGGGTGTCTGTGTTTTGGTGTTAGACCTCTTAAACCGCAAATATCAGGATATGTGCATCCATATGCTCATATTAAGTATGGTTACCTGGACATGCATGTCTGAATATTGGGATGTAATGTTTTAGCATTGTCTGATGCCTTCCGGCTTTGATATTGAGGGCATTCACGGCAGTTCTGGAGTTATAGGGGAGCCGCTATTTTAGTAGTAGAACTTTCTGAGAGCAGCAACTTTTGGTTCATATAATGCCAAAGGTTAGGTTTTTGTTGAAATGTTGGACGTCTCTATTGACTATTACCCTCATTGAAGTTAAATTGGTTCCTGTTGTACTATGGGATGCCACTATACATGTTAAAATAAATAAACCATTCTCCAGTCTTACATGTGACCTATGTTACCTTGACTCTTCTAAAATTGTGAGGTGTCAGACACTCTTTACATGAATACAGGCGGGGACCCAATATACCTAGATTGACTTGTTCTTGACTGTATGTATAACACTACAAGTAATAAAGCTTACTGTATGGATATGCATAAGAGTTGAGTATAATAACCCTCCTTCAGTCCTTCCCAACAAGTTTGTCCATTTCAGACAATCATTGCACAGATTGACTTTCCAAACATACCCTTCAATTCCAGTTAGACTTGTCACTTGAACTGGCGAGAGAAGGGCAAAAGGGGAATCTCTCGGGATTTTGTTCTTTGACTTTTCAAAATCGACAAACAATCTGGAAACATCAAAAAGTCAAATTAGGAGAAACAAAATGAGATTGAGGGAGCATTTAAAATGCATTATTTTAAAATCTAGCCATACCCTCAGCAGTTCATCCAATATATCGTGTTGAGCTGCTTCTTCTGCTTCTTCTTCTTCACACAAACATTTGAAACTTAATTGTATTGAGTGTTTAATTTTGTTCTCTCTTTTCTCTGTTAAAAAAACATTTTGCAGTTCAAGCCGCTTCTATAAAGAAAATACAGTGGATCGTCAAAGAGAAGAGACGCTTTTAAGCCAAAGCTGGAGAAGCAGTGAAAATAGTTCGAGGCGGAAGAAGACTTGTGGTTTTATTGTAGATATTAATAGCTTAAAAATGCTCGAGGAGAAGATGAATTTGTTCTACCTTATATCTTTTATAACTCATAACACTAAACCTGTTGGACACCAGGTAGTTTTCTCAATTTAGCTTGGGTATTTGTTTTTTGGTGTATTTCTAGTTATGAATTTATCCAAGTCTTTCTTGGCGGCAATTTGAAATTTGCATGGCTTCTTGCAGGATCTTGTTGGTTTGGTCATCTCAATGCTACTTTTAGGAGATTTCAGTATAGTTTTTCTTACTTTTCTCCAGTTGTATTCAGTTTCATTGGCGAACGTCTTTCTAGTTTTGTTTATTTTACCGCTTGGGATTTTGCTTCCCTTCCCTGCTGGCATCAATGCTCTTTTCAGTCATGGACCTAGGCGTTCTGCTGGACTTGCACGCATTTATGCCTTGTGGAACGTGACATCCTTGGTTAATGTGGTAAGTGCTTACATTTCCCCTTTTGTATATAGGTGCAATTAGTGAACTGAAATCTGCTTGTCCTCTTTTCTTTTTTTTTAAAACTTTTTTTTTGGTGTCATTTTAATAAGTACCTTGCTCTGAAGTTCAATGAATCTTTTTCAGTGTGTTGGTTTCTTGGAATCCTTAAATGCTAGAACAGATATTGTTGAAAAAATCTCAGTTTATTCAGCGTTGGGATTGTGGGAATTCATTTTACAAAAATAATCTTCCTTTCTGTTAGTCACCTGAGTAGTTTAAAGCTTGTGATTAGTTACAAGAATATGAAACTTAGTTTTGGTATTCATTTTATTTGGCATAGTGATGATTCTTAATTGGTTTTGCACCCTTACCAGGCGGTTGCATTTATGTGCGGTATTGTCCACTATAACTCACAGTCAAGTAAAAGACAACCGGGCTTTCAGCCGTGGAATTTTAGCATGTGAGAATTCTTCTTGTCTTTTGAGTTTCTTTGGAGGAAAAATGCAGAGAATTTATTCGGTAGATGGTGAAATATCCTCTTTTCATGTGGTTGCTACATGCAGGGATGAAAGTGAATGGTGGATATTTCCGGTTGGACTAGTTTTGTGTAAATGTATCCAATCTCGGCTCGTCAATTGGCATGTTGCAAATTTGGAGATTCAAGATCGTTCATTGTACAGTAACCGCTTTGAACTTTTCTGGCAGCTGTGACCTTTGTCGAGCTAATTTTTTTTTTTTATAGTTATGCTTTCCTTTTTTGAACTGTTAGCGAGTAGGAGGATGATTGACAAGTCGGGTGGAAAATAGAATGATACAGATAGAGGAAGAGTGCAACTTGTGTAACCCTTTTGGAATTGATGTGCAGCTGATAGTTTTCTGCTACAATGTATATATATAAGTGGAATAGTGAATGCTAATGTTGAGAAGTTCATTTATTTTTTCTCTCTCTCTCTCTCTCTCTCTCTCTCTCTCTCTGTGCGTGTGTTTGTGTGTGTGTGACTGTTTGTGTGTGTGTGACTGATCGAAAATGGTGCTACAATTACGTAAGGGTGATGAGGAGTGTTATCAATGCTGGTACAAATGACCAATTCTCTCAAGTTTTCATGGAGTTTACACCAAGTGATAGTGGAACTTCACAAACACTTCAAAGAAGTCTCTCCATTGTAAGAGCCCGTGGTTCTTTTTTTGATGATCTGGTTTATTTATTATGTTTTCTCTCATTTATAGACTGGTCTAATTAAAAATTGATGCTTCTTGTATCTTGTTTTCGGGACAAATGTGAAATTCTTTCGATTACGGTTATTATATCAAAACTAATTTTAATTATAAACAAGTTATACAAATCTTACTAAATATAAACATTTAGATCTTCTGAACACACATGTAACGAATATGACGAATCAAAATCTTCTATGTAATATTTTCTCATGTTTTTCATGTGACATAAAATAGGACAAACTACGGACGATCCAATCCTTCCATTTTGTAGGTCTTGGAATGATTCTCGTCCATGCAAAAACTCACGTTGATCGGAAATCAGCATCCATTTGACCGCAGTATATTTGTCACAAGAGTAACGTGACCGTTCATTGACTTTGGTCAAATATGATTTGACGTACAATGAGAAAACATCTCTCCCTCTCTCTCTCTCTCTCTCTCTCTCTCTCTCTCTCTCTCTCTGTATGCGTGCATGATAGCTGCATACAAAGCTATCAAATGATCGCCTATTTGACTCCAACCACTAGTACTAGTAGATGAATATGTGTACTAACAGTAGCAGTTGCCATCAGTTAGATCAACCCCGAAGTTTAATACCAGTAGTGAAGTGAAGGCTGTGTTAACCTGCATACTTGGCTCGGTCAGGTTTCTCAGATCTATCAGGATACCCCTTTCCCGACTTCAGCGATAACATGTTAAGAATCTGAAGATAGATGGTTGTGGGGCTTCTTGTTGTGTGGTTGGGAGCAAAAAAAGAAAGGAAATAACGGAGAAAGAGTGATTTTTTTATGTTGTTTTGTTGCGCGCGCTTAGATACAAGCTTTATGAAAAGTTGAGGTTGTGCACATACTCCTCTTGGCCAGTTGGCCCAATGTACTCAGGACCGCATAAATCTAGTTATCCATTCAGTAGGAAGCCGTACATATTGAATTCTCCAAGTTAGGTTTACCGTTTCTTAGTTGAAGAATGGTGTGCGACTCCATATCATTAATTTCCGATGTACCCAAAAAAAAAATGGCGTATGTCATCACCTTTATTCAAGGAATCAAGGTAAATTATGGGCATTTTTATGCGTAACTTTTGTAGTTCTAGAGCATGGAAACAAACTACAACAT
This sequence comes from Rhododendron griersonianum, assembly GCA_018127125.1. Taxonomy (NCBI): domain Eukaryota; kingdom Viridiplantae; phylum Streptophyta; class Magnoliopsida; order Ericales; family Ericaceae; genus Rhododendron; species Rhododendron griersonianum. The sequence continues at coordinate 26,519,824 of CM030798.1, forward strand.
CCTTGTGACTGGGTGGGTGCATGGATGTGTGCTTGACAGGTGACAGTTTGATTCGAGTAATTTTAGATGACTTGGTGCTATTTATGTAACATGTTGGAGACTCACATGATTCATAATCCAAACTGGATAATTGGTGATGGGGCTGTAGTTGAGCTTGTTTAACTTGAGTAGACCGAATGTGACGCGAAGCGATAGTTCCTCCGGTTTGTTCCTGTTGCAGATTTTCTGGGCCTCGGCCCTCAGGAACGCTTTAGCCAATAATTTGCCTAATTGACTGTTCTTGAGACGGTGGGTATCGATGCATGTCTGGTCCAGAATCGTACGTAGTTCACCGCTGAATTTCATGCTCTAATAATCTAGAAACCCTCAAGTCATCGTATTAGAATGGCTCTTCAGAATCAGAATTCCGATCGTAAATGAAGTCAAGTTGTTCGGTCTTCTGGGTTCAATGATTAATTGTAGGCACAAAAGCCACAGAAAGGGGACTTCGGAGCCCTTGAGTGATTCTTGGAACGGGCTTCTTGTGGTGTATATAGGTGTAGGGGTCGGTCAAAATCTTGACCATTGACTTGAGGAGACTTTTGACCAGCTAACCACAAAGAGACATGTGGAGAGGCCTGGAGGACAGCGCGATAGGAGAATGGGCCCATGAGGGAGGATATCGGGTCCCGCGCGGGTCCCTGTCCATGTGTCAATCCTCCAGGCCTCTCCACATGTCTCTTTGTGATTGGTTGGTCAAAAGTCTCCTCAAGTCAATGGTCAATATTTTGACCGACCGTACGATAGGATCTCTGACATTCTACCCATTGATCAGTTTGTGTCACCGATGGCCACTGTTTAGTGTTTGTGTCGATGCATGCAGCATGTTAGTAAGTTGAACGATTTTCAAGGCGAAGTCGTACGCATCGGAGCCCAGCAACGCTTTTCCATCGCAGTTTCTGGATTGCTTGTAGCCTTTTCTGGATCACTCACGTTTATGTCGTTATTCCTTTGCAAAATGATTTTTAAGTTATTGTTCACTGCAAGGTCTCAGTGATACGCCGATTGCACATGGAACTTCCAATCTCCGTTATATACCGGAGGCTCCCCCGTTCGCTTCGTCCTTCATTTTCCCCACTGCCTGATCACGGCATGCAGGTATAGCTTGTTTGTGAACCAAACAGTCAGCGTAGGGATTCCATCTATGAGGCAGCTGCCGGGACAAGAATTTGGCGAACAGGTGGTCTTGACTTGGGGTTCAATAACTCATAATTAGATATCGGGGATTAAAATCGACAGAGAGTCAAGCCGTGAAAATAATTTGGCGAAGACTTTTTCCTTATAGGCCATAGATGGTTGAAACAAAAAAATCAGCTCCTTACTCCAACAATATTTGGTTAACGAAACACAAGATATAATGGTAAAAGGTTAACCAAGGAGTTCAACTTGAAGCCTAAAATTGATGCCGATCATCAACAATCATTTTGTTGTGCCTAAGAGCAACTCCAACACCACCATTCTCTCTAGTCCGATCCCTTCAGTTCAAAACTTTCACGTACGCTTTTACAAATGCTGAGTCCAAAGAAGTCATGATCCATGAAGAGAATATTATGCAAGTTTTTTCCTATTTTTTGTGGCTCACTAGTCTCCACGTTTTGTGCATGTTCATCATGTACAGTTGAGACTCCACTATCAGATAAGCACATTGCAACATTCAAATCCCATCGTCAACAAACTATATACATATATACTTAGAGAGGTAGAATTTAACTACCTCGGTCCGGTAGTTCTAGTGGGAAGCTACGGAAACGCAGTGAAGTTTGTGGGTCGAACGTACGACAATGGAGCTCCATCAGTGACCGGTTCGGAACTGCTTTTGCACCGTTTCCCGGACTGTTTTGCAGCTGGTACCGGAGCTTGAACGAGCAGATTTTTTTTGGGCTGTTTCGGAGAGAAAACGGAGCTGTGTTTGAGCTGTTTCGGAGCTGGAACAGAGTTGAAACATGGGCTGATTTTAGAGCTCAAAGAAAACCAAAGCCACCTTTCTACTATACATGCATGTCTCCAGCTAAGAGAAACCATAAAAGTACATGCACGGTCCATCTCTCCACAGGCCTAACCTCAAGGCCTCATATGGACTAAAGACCCCCAAAAACTTCTGGCCGCTTATGACACTCATCTTTCAGTCAAATTTGAAAAGAGAGAAAAAAGAAAAAAAAAAAGTCTCCAAGATTCATTTACTGGTAAATGTATCTACTTGGGCCACCATGGTTCCAGAAAGATACCAAAAGAAGTCCGTGAAAATGAAAAACCACACTAACTAAAATGATGAACCGACTCTAGCTAGCCACCTCCAACCTGTATTAGAATCCATTCTGCAAAAATAAACAACGTAAACAGGTGATAACAGTTAGTTCAACGGCCTATATGTTACATTGAACTAAAAGTAAAAAAATTAACATCGAAACTCAAATTGTTTTGAATAAATATAAAAAAGTTAATTTATTAATAACTTATTTTTGTCTTTATTTAAAATTAAATTACAATTGAATTTTTTTATTTTTAAATTCCATAATTAACAGAAAAAATTGAATAAGGAAAGAATCGAAAATAAGCCTTGGACAAGGATGAAATTCTAGGTTTTTCTTTGTTCAGGTACTAAACTTATCGTCACCGCATATTACACAAGTTATTACGCGATTAGAACCACCTCACCTCAAAATCGAGCAGGTACCCTCTCTCTCTCTCTCTCTCTCTCTCTCTCTCTCTCATCGTCTATATCAATCAATCTCTGTTTGCTGTTTGTTATGCTTAATTTAGATGCTTAAACATGACATGTTTTGGGGCCTTGGAAATAATCACTCCTTGAAATCCGATCCACACACCAGGATTGAATCAATTTTAGGTTCGTAGGCCTTCTTCTTAGCATTTTTTTGGGGGGCTGCCCTGAAGTGGTTGGTTTCTAGGCTTATACCCAGGGCCGGCCCTGGTCTTATGATAATTGTAGTAGTATGAGCAAGATTACTAAATTCAGTAATTTTTTGATTTAATGGAAAGTTTCCAGATAGTATAATTACCCGTCCCACGAGAAACGCTTCTCTCTGTATGCGTGCTGACAAGCTATCGAATGATCGGTTATTCAACTCCGAAGCGACTAGCACTGGTAGATGAAAATGGGTTCTAAAAGTAGCAGTTGCAATCAGTTAGATCGACACCAGGGTCTAATACTAGTAATGAAGGCTGTGTTACCTGCATACTTGGGTCGGTCAGGTTTCTTAGCATCTATCAGGGGTGCCCCTTTCCCGACTTTAACAATAACTCGTTACGATCCTAAAGTCCCGCATCGCCTAAGCATGGGTTTGGCCTAGTGTATATAAGCTCTTGGGCACCCTCCTCTTGTAAGCCGGTTTTCATGGGTGAGTTTCTACCCATGAGTTTCTATCATTGATATTAGAGCCAGGTTCCACGTTGCAATATGAATATGACCTGCGGATGGGGCGACATATAGGCTGGATTAAAATACTTAAAAGTATTGAATACTAATAGGTGGGTGGAGCCGCCAAAAAAAAGAGAAAGGGCTACAATCGGGTCAGTGTTGATAGAGTAGGCCGCCGTGGACATCGGTTGGGGAGCGTGTTGGTATGTTACGATCCTAAAGTCCTACATCGCCTAAGCATGGGTTTGGCCTAATGTATATAAGCTCTTGGCACCCTCCCCTTGTAAGCCTGTTTTCAATGGTGAGTTCTACCCATGAGTTTCTATCACTCGTTAAGATATGGGGTCTAAATTCAGAGCCCCGGGGTTTCTGTTAACTAAACAAATGGATGGTTGTGGGGCTTCCTGTTGTGTGGTTGGGAGCAGAAAAAAGTAGGAAATGACGAAGAAGAGAGTGACTCTGTCTTGTTTTGCCCCAATGTAAATTTGGGTCTGCGTGGATTTAGTTATCCATTCATAAGGATGTTGTATATATTGAGTTCTCCCGGTTAGGTTTAGTAGTTGATTAATGGTGTATATCAAGGTAAACTATAGGTACTTTTACGCATGACTTTGTCGTTCTAGATCGTGAAAACAACCTACATCGTTGTGACTGGGTGGGTGGGATGTGTGCACTTGATAGGTGACGATTTTATATGAATACTTTCATTTACTTGGTGCTATTTATGTTAGGGAATCACATGATTTGTTATCCAAAGTTGATAATAAGCAATGGGGCTGTAGTTGAGCTTGTCTAAGTGGACCGAATGTGTAGTGAAAGCTTGACCTCGGGGACTTTTTAGTCAATTTGCCTTACTTGGTCTTGTGATGGTGGGTAGCGATGTCTAGTGCAGAAACGTAGTTCATGGCTGAATTGGTGCGCTCCAAATACTCAAGTCATCATATCGGAATGGCACTTCAGAATCAGAATTGCAATCATAAATGAAGTCAAGGTAATTGGTCTGCTGGGCTCCACAAAGAGCCAAAGAAAGGGGATTTGGAGTCCTTGATGATTCATGGGACGGGCTTCTTGTGGTTTAGGATCTACGATATTCAGCCCATTCGGTTTGTGTCTTTGGTGGCCACTGTTGCTCTGCCTCTGGTTTCATTATGCTTAAAGCATGTGCCAATGGTGGTGTTTGTTTTATTTGCAGTGTTGATGTTTTGTGCTGGTGATAATATTTGGGAATCCTGTGGTGGCAACAAGAACATTAGACTCTTCAATCGGTAGTTTTTTGTGTGAACAGGTTTAGGCTTGTAGCCCTATAAATTGTATGCCTGCCTTGTGCTTTGCTATGTATGTTTTACTTGAGAACTAGTCGGATTGTTGGAAGACTTGGACAGTCTATGGTGATTTTATACGGATAACAAATAGAAGGAATGGAAGTAGAGAGGAAGGTCTCTGTGTGTGTGTGTGTGGTGTAATAGAAAGTGCCTATTTGTCTATATAGTATATATGACCTAAGAAAACTTGCTACAAAGAGTTGATTTTTTTTATTTTTTATCCGAAGAGTTGATTGTTGATGACAGGATTTTTATAGCATTTGTAGGTATTAATATATATATCTGTATAAAGTTCTACTTTCGTGTTTGTATCACTTGGGACTCGCTCGACCAACATCAATTTGAAGTTACCTTGTTTACCTGATGTCTTTGTGCTCTTTCTTTTGTCCTATGCAGAAATGGCTATGGAACAAAGTCAACATGAAAAGCAACAACCAGCTGCCACAAATCCAGCTACCACTTCGTGCCGAAAGAAGAAGTCGGAAGAGGCTACTTTCTTGGAGGATGTGAAGGATCACATTGATGAGTTTATTCATTCGTCAATGGATGAACACAAGACTTGCTTTAAGAAAACAATCCAGAAGGTTAGTCCAACTCCATGATTCTAGCCATCTCTAGGACTAAATCTGGGAATACTCGTGTCCGATCTGCTGATTGATATCTCGGCTGTGTTTCAGATGTTCGGAATGTCAAAAGTGGTTGCAGAAAGGAATTCTGCCACCAAGGAAGTTGAAAGCTCTTTGCCCCTTAAAACTGTTGTGTCCGACTAGTAGATCTAGTAAATCTTTCAGCTCGTTACTGAGGAGTTAAACCGTTTTATTTGGTGGGAACTAGCGAACTACAACAATGTATGGTTTTTTTCCAGATTGTCGTTGGGATTTCAATTGGACGTATAGTGGGGTTTTATACTGAGGAACTTGGTTGTTCTTAGATGTAGTTGTTCTTAAATGCATGCGAATCCAGTGCACTTCTGATGTATGAGTTTCCTCTCTTTGACTGAAGGATTGGGCAATTGACTTCAATTTTCATCACTGAGAGTCATGTGGATGTTCAATTTACATGTCGCATCATGTGAATAAGTTGAATGATTTTTAAGGCAAAGTCGAATGCATTGGAACCCAGCAGTCCTTTTTCATTGCAGTTTTCTGGATCGCTTGCTTGTATCTTTTTCTAGTATTTAGAATCTGTCGCAATATTTGTTGCAGCTTTTACTTAATACTTACGGCTTTGTAAAATCACTTAAATCAGCCAACTATGATCACAAAATGCAGTAAGCTGAAAAACGCCACGTATTCTAACGTTGGGAGGACTGTTTTTAGCTTCAGCTCAAGATATGTGATGTGCCTTCAGAATTGGCACAACCATATTGTATGTCTTCCAACCAACCAAACATGGCCTTACGTCTTCCAATACATTAATCAAAACATTCAAGTTCTATATATATACAAAATCTCTCTAATAGAATTGCAACCTCAAGTCATTGCTCGAATTTACACACCATTGTGGGACTTACTTTCAAATGCATGAAACCCACGTAAATGTGTGGTAGGAAGTAATAAGCAGAAGGATGTGGTGAGACCCGCATACATGTGTGGGGGCTACGAAACAATCGATACAATATGACACAATGCAGATTAAAGACTCTTTCCAGCAAGGGGATAATGAAACAAACGTCACAAAACCACTATATTTTCTGTCATAACAACCTGCCTAAAGGTTCTCTTATACTTGAAAACAAACAACAGAAAGATGGTTCGACGGGAATGTGTTTAAACGATCAAAAAGCATAAAATTATGAACCTCGGATTCTCCAATTGACATAACACGAACCTCGTTTAGTAACCCGATACAAAGACTTGTGCTACCTCTTGTTATATAGCGGTCATCAGATATGAACATTCATGTCAGCTCTTCACAACGACAAGCAGCGCAGTCTCCTACGTTCCCATACATTATGCAAGAAAAAAAAAACCTGATACATCACTAGTATATACACGCTCTTCGATTGCAAAGCCATAACTCCAATGAAACCGGGTCAAGGCACATATATGGCGAGACACGTACATATATACATGTTCATGTCGCAGGATCTGCTCCATCCAGCGCATCCAGATTGCTACTGTCTTCAGCAGTGTTATTAAAGCGAAGCAGATGCGAAGTAGCCGATAAAATCTCATAGTTCTCACCACTTGAAGGTAAGTTTGGACCACTTGTGCTCTCAGCTTCAGGGAAAGGGGACGACGCACTTGGAGCTCTCTCATTTTCAGGCAACGAAGCAGATACCATAATTTGGTCACTCCCATTTTGGGGCAAAGCAGAAGATGCCAAGGTGGTTGATGGTGGAGCAGCAGATGCCGCACTGCTTGATAGTGGAGTCGCAGTGCTTGATGGTGTAGCAGCAGATGCCACGGTGGTTGATGATGGAGCAGCAGATGCCACGGTGCTTGATAGTGGAGCAGCAGTGCTTGATGGTGGAGCAGCATCAGCTTCACTGCATTTACTCGTTCCATCTTTCTCGTCAACTACAATATCAGCATTATGAATGACAATCAGCAGCTATGGTTGATGCATTAACACTCCGTCACTCCAATACCCAAGAAAGGAAACAAAACAAAAAAGAAAGAAAGAAAGAGTGGATTCCATGAGCAAGGATCCAGTGGATTCGATTAAACCAGGACAGAGTACTGAAACAAGGGACCAGAAATATTGATAGTTCTAAGCCATCATTGTAGTTGTATTCAGAATAAGTTTTGCAAAACAATTTTAGAAACCGTTTTCGGATTCGGACAAATTATAAACACATCGTGTTCATATCTTATTCACTTCTGACTGAATGATTTTTGAGAATTTGAAAAAAACACTCATTAATGCTTTCTCAATAGTGGGTTCCCTTCAAAAAAAAAAATTCGAAAACGAGCTTCGAGAACTTTCAACTAGCCAAGTTTTTGAAAAGTGGGAGCAAACTGATTCGGAAAAACGATAAAATAGGGCCTTAAAACACATAAACATATAGGTGGTGAAAGTGGGAGGAAAGAAAAACTACAATCTGGAAAGGTTTAAAGTTTTACAATACAGCAGTTTTCCCAAGTTACAGGTGTTTTGGCGTCTGAGGGCAGTGCAAGTGAATAGAAAATAAGCAACATCAGAAACATAAAAAAATGAAGACCAAAAGAAGTAAGACAAAGTAGACCTCTATGAGAAGTGACGGCAGCAGGCGTACTTGTATTGGAGGGCCCTGATGAGCTTCCGGATCCTTTTTTGAGCTTCGACTGCAATATAAGACCATGATCCAAAAGATATATTAGTTCTATAAAGTCGTAAATACCCTATATGCGCTACTGTAAATTATGTGATCATCCAAGACTATCCCAATATGTGCTACTGTAAAAGGACCATGGCCAAAGTTTGTGTTGGTTGCTTCCGCACACACCGAAACCAAAATTATGTCAATCACAGAAGCAGCCAAACGTGAGAGCAGACATTGAAGGAGAAGCATTTCTTGGTGCTGATCGCATCTGAGGTGGTAATGGTAGAAAAACTCCTCTTTTCTTAAATTGAAGCAATAACTGATAATATGGAGCATTTGGAGAAGAGAAGCACCAGCACAAAACTTTTCCAACTCAAAATGTGTTTCTATAAAAACTGACACCAGTAAATGACCTTTGGGTTCATTTAGAGTTCAACTCATTTTGGCATGTCAACCAAAGACCTCTACAAACAAAATTGGATCAAATACCTTGGCATTTTCTTCACAATACTTTGTAACAGCTGAGATGTTTGCATAACGGCCATGCAAAAGTGCATAGGCCCACAAAAGAAGCTTACGCGGAATACTTAGGTCAAGAAGGTGGACTCCATCCATGCCTGGATAGAAGTGTCCTGCTGCTTCTAATTGAGATGGCACCGTGTACAGGTTGAAACCTGGCGGAAGCATCCCACAGGATGTGTCCCTACAGTAGTTGTAAGAACATCTAAGGATTGTAGCAGCAGTGTCCAAATCTTGCACTGAAGCTTTCTTGATTAGGACATTCTTGACCTTAGACAACAACGGGTCCCATTTTATTTCAAGGTCTTTCAAATGGTTTGGGTCCTCAAGCGAAGAATTCCACAATTCTTTTGTCTGTATATCAACACACAGCAGTTGGCTACTCTCTGAACACATATCTGATTGATTAGGAACCTGAATCTCACGTGTGACACCAGAAGTTAACGGCGTGATCAAGGTCAGGCTAATTACAAGTGACCGATACCAGGCAACAGAGATGTGCTTATATACTTTGGCACAGTCACCAGTCGATAACTTTGAGTTCTTCAAACGCTTCCGTATCTTTTCGCTTATTCCTTCAAGTACTTCCACCCTGACATTACTCTCCAATAGTTGAATATATTGGCGGAGATATCTGCAAAAAGGAATCAAAATGTTAACCTTTATACAACGAGGGCAGGGGCCTATTTCCTTCATGTTTAAACAGCCTATTTCCTAAAGATATAAACAGCCCAAGGTATGATTCGTTGAATCAACACATTAGCCAACTCAGAACACTAGAACTTTAAAGTGCCAGAACTTCTAGGAATTTGAGACTTCAAAATTATATGTGATAATCCAGCAGCAAAAACTTCAGCGAATACTTTCATACATAAATGCGTATTGAGGCAATGAACTGAAAGGAAGAGACAAACGTAGGTTGTGACTAAGATTTTCAGTTCATAATAAGTAACATGGCGATGACCACTTCAATTTTTTTCAGACTTCTTATGTTTCAGAGAAAAGTATATTTGATAAGTTTTCCACGATCACTCACCCATATAAGCTGCTCTCAGATAACTCTGGGCTGCTGATATCGGTCAAGTAGCATATATCTGACCATAAGTTCATCTGCTCCACGAACAAGGAGAAAATTTTCTCCAAAAGATGCTCAGGGCAGCTTGCAGCTCCAGAGCCAACATTACCAGCTTGACGCATGGATGAAATTAGGGCCTTAACATACCTCCCGAGAGCTACTGGAACAAGATCCTCAAGGCACAAGGAGAACTGGATACATAATTATATTAGAAATCAGGTGATAACATCATGTATAGGCAGTTCTTTTGGCCAAAAAGTACAAAGTTCCAAAAAGTTGTGAGCTCCTGTGTTCATGGAAAACATTGGACTACCAAAATTCCACCAAAAAGGGTCAAGCAACTTGCTCTGACATTTTTACCCTCATTACCATCTCGTCTCATACGGACATGGAACCACTTTCTAGTTTGTCTATCCAATTTTATTTTGCTGCCTCTAATCTTCTATTCTAAACCTACAAAACCTCTCACACTGAAGACCCCCTCATTCTCTCTCTTTGGCTAAAGCCCTTGAACATGTACCTCAAGAAAGTGCAGGGAATTTTTGGTCCAAAAGGGGTACTCAGTAACAAAATTGCGCGTGTTGTCAAAAAAGGCTGCCTGAAGAAGCGAAATAGCATGAGTTGAAGGGAAAAAATGTCAGAGCAGCTAAACTTGTCATTGCACCAACAAAGGTGTCGTAGCATTTGGCCACCCAAAAAAATAAGAGCAAATAATAAGGAAATCCCCTCAATAAAGGATCTCTTCAACAAGAAAGGTAACTTAAGCATGGGAAATGACTGCAGAAGCAAAAGACCTAAACCTAGAAGGAACAAAAAATGATGCCAAGATTTCTACAGATCCACTTCCTAGCACAGCGAAGAGCCTTGATTTCCCCATATTAGACAGTTGCCACTATCAGTAACTCTACGACATACATGGAATCAAGCACTTGACACTGACATTCAATCTCCCTACAATGTGTAATCAAGCAAATGATTAACATGAAAAATTCGGCTGTACCCTCTTATCTGCTCGAAGAGAGATGTAAGCACGATCAAGAGTACAGATGTCTCCGGTCTCCTCCAATAGTTTCCAATAGAACAGAATGTACTTCCGGATGCAAGTGATAAATTTGCGTGAGCTTTCTGGTAAGTGCACTTCAAGGACCTTTTTGCTACCAGAAGCACTTGGTGGTTTGCGCCTGAAATTGGATGAGGAAAGGCATGTCAACTGGCTTTTGTATTTAGAGCAAAAAAAAATTCAATTGAAAGTTCTGTAATCCCTTTTATTTTTGTTTTTTTCCCCTTTATTCTGGATAGAAAATGTTTTTTGAACCCAGCATACCTCAAGAATTAGTTACATCTAGAGCCAAAACACCAATTGTTACTGCCTTACTGGGTACTCATTCAAAGCATTAAGAATTATTTTGCACAAGGCCTAATCATGGTAAATCAGCTTATTCATCTTTGTAAAGATGCGGTCAAGAAGGGTGAGATATACTTGTCTAACACACATGGACTCGGGCATGCCTCATGGGCATCTGGTGTGGGGGTATGTTCAAGCGTCGAACCTCCCTAAACCATAAATATTAGATAGCCGGACAATGAATCCAAATATCTGGTACATGAGAAAAGACATGTCTTGTACGTTTAAATATGTTTTGTGGTTCCTGGTACTATGACAAGATTTTTTGCTATTACTAAGGAACAGATAAATTAAAATTAAGGGGGGGAAAAAGAAGAGGATTCCATCTCCCATCCGTAGAAGAGGTCTTTTTAATATGAATTGTGAGCCTCTCTTTCTTCAAAATAGTAAACAAAAAGAGGAGAACGCTGTCTAGTTTGAGTACCAGGGTTGCACAAATATTTCATCTCCTTAAGTAATCTTATCTGGTGGCCAATCAAAAAAAAAAAGTAATCTTATCTTGGTGGTCATGTTTAAATGGAGGATAGAAGAGCCGATGTAACACGGCTAACTACTAACATACATTGGATCTTTTTAAACCGAAACAATAATATCTCAATTAGGTCATAACAGTGGCTTCCATTGTTCCTTCAATTACCCAACCATGTGACTTCACTCTTTCCTTTAAATTATTACATGGAGCCAAACATAAAACAAAATCATGTGGAGAACAAATGTGCTACAAAAATATTTCGAAGGAAAACGTTAATATGAGATTTGTACCTTCCCTTTTTGACTGAACTATCAATCTCCCACATGTTAATTGTAAAGGAAGAGCGAGAGGACTTAAAGCAAAAGGAAAGTTCATCCTTTGCCCTCTCCAAATCCCCACTCTCACCCCTTCTGTAAAACCCTTGGGCAAGCATATATCTCGCCTTATGAAAATGTTTGAGATCTCCTTCCACGCAAGTTTCAAGTGCAGAAAGGCAATCTCTGTAGAGCATAGACCACACCTCTTCCAATAGATGTGAATCTACTAGCTTTGCATCCTCTGGATTAGCTTGAATGCTTTTATCCTCAACATCCATATGCAAATCTGGGATTTCAGGACCCATTTTGCTAAATATATTCATGACATTCTCCTTTGTTGGTTGACTAAAGGAATATTCTGCAACAACCTGAGGTAGACACAAGAATCATGAAGACAAGGAAACTCTACTCCTATATTTCTTGTGCAAGTGTATAAATATGGTCTACAGTAATGGATATATTTGTTTGGACTGAAAATATATTTTGCAAAATATTTTCCTAATTTCCTGTGTTTGGTTGTGCATAACTAGCGGAAAAAGTTTTAATTGTAAACCAATCTGCAGCAAAAAACCGTAAAATGATTTACTCAACGAATTTCAGTAAGTTGTTTTATAAACATCCATCAAGTCATCTCATCACTTCTTCATCTCTCCGTACCACAACCAGGGATCGCACTGCTCTCTACAGAAGCCAGTCTCATTGATCCACTTTGAAGAGAAATCATGATGCATACAATGACAAGATAGAAAGAACCAAGTAGAGAGACTGAATAATCCACGAGTGTAGAATATCAGGTGAGTCCCAGTTGAGATTTTGGAGGAAACTAAAAATATAAAGAATTCAGATGTGGCAGTCCCATTAGAGATTATTATTTCCAGAAAATATTTTTTCCAAGCACAAAAAAAAAGCCAGAAAACAAAAGAATGTAAACTATTTTCATGTGAAGGTTTTACTTACATCAAAAGAAACGGAGCCTAAAGGTAAAAAAAGTCACGATGAAGAAATAATAATTCAATCATGCGCCAGAGTGTAGTGTGCATTTAGTCATTATGAGTTTTGTATCTCTTCCTGCATGACTAGGCAGATAAGCATATTAAATAATAGATATCTTTCCTCTGCCAGTGCAATTTAGCGAAAAGTTAACACAACGAGATAAGAATAAATGCACATTTACACTGAATGCAATTTAGCGAAAAGTTAAAAAAAAATTAAAACAAAGAAAAGTTCCACACTAGGACTACCTTCAGAGCCTCTCTATTTTGTTTACCGCATGTACAAAGTAATTTCAAGCGTGAGGCATGCATCCTGTAGACAGCATCTACAGCTGATGGATTCAACTCAATAGCTTTATCATAATACGAAAAGGATTCCTTGTTTGAGTATCCAAGCTTTTCACAGAGTTTACCCGTATAGAATGCGTGAGACCAATCTTCCCTGCAAGAAAAAAAAGTAACTCTGAATATTGTTGCTTCATTTCAATTGACGAAAATCGAAAACTTAACAGAACAGGAAATGGGAGAAGCAGAGATATACTTGTGGGCAAAAGCCTTCTTAAAATGTCTCATGGAGTTATGACAAAACATCATCCATGCTGCATCCTTTGAGGGTACAACAGATCTTTGATCATAGAACGGAACCACGTTTTGAAGGCCATCATAGTACACTAATGCCAATAATTCATGTATCTCACCCTGCAAGCAAACAAAAAGTATTTAACTGCTGACAACCTTCACCTTGGGATAAAAAAAAACATTAAGAACCAAGATGAAACCAACTTTCATCTTAGCATTCAAGATTAACACGATTTCCACAAGAAGCTACTGGTGCTTGCAAGTGCACAATCCAACACAAGATACACCCACACTTGGGAGATTTTCTGCGTCAAAAAAATTATCAGAATGGCCTAACCATTGGATTCAATGTCCATTCAAATGGTTACCCATCCAAACAATCGTCACATGGCATCTAACTTATCTGGTATGAGGAGGGAGATTGGTGCCGCATGTCTTTAACTGAGTTACTAAGGTACCGCAGGGGTAGGCTTCTATATATTGTGTAGTGGGCCGGATTGTGGGCTCTAATTTTTGGAAAGTCCAGTCGGTCCGGGAAGCCATCATCCGTCCGGTTGACCAGGCCGCTCTGCCCCTTCAGTTCGGCCAGCCATCATCCGTCCGGCCAACCAGGCCGCTCGGTCCGGCCAGCCATGTGCCGGTCGGCTGACCAGGCCGCTCTGCTTGTTCGGTTCGGGCAGCCATCATCCGTCCGACCGACCAGGCTGCTCTACCGTTCGGTCCGGGCAGCCATCATCCGTCCAGTCAACCAGGCCACTCCGGACCAAACGTCCAGTCAACCAAGCCGCTCCGCCCATTCGGTCCGGACAACCATCGTCCGTTCGGCCGACCAGGCCGCTCCACCCGTTCGTTCCGGGCAGCCATCGTCCGGCTGGCCAACCAAGCCGCTCCGCCCGTTGGTCCGAGCGGCCATCATCCGTCCAGCCAACCGGGCTGCTCCGCCAGTCAACTCTTGAACTGTCAAGGCAATCGCATGCTAAGCGACAACCATACAGTCCAGCCACGTGGTGTGGTCCCTTGTCGTATGACAGCTTTATGCTCTGTAATGGTCAGGTCACAACCACAAATTGCAGGGAGGATCAGAGGCACGCAGATACGGAGCAATTAATTTGGTCTGGCCATGTAGTACCAATATGGTCTTGCCATGTGGCGTGGTCGTACACATTACACCTTGGCCACCAAGACAGGTATACTCCTTTAAAAACTACTAGGATAAACTCTAAGAGGTATGCTCAAATGTTGCATGTACATCGAACTACTAGGTTCATGTGCTACGAAGGGCTCAGATGTTAGCATGTACATCGAACGACTCTTATTGTGTCCAAAGTTCTCCCCGGAGAGTCGTCGTCGTGTCCGGAGATTTGTTTTACTAGCTTTCTCTAGGGAAAAAAGGTTCTTTCCTCGTGCTTCATCTCTGTCATCATACTCTTTCTCTCTCTAAAACCCCCTCTCTCTTTCTCTCTCCTAAACCATCCTCACCCCAAATTCCCCCTTCCTCAATCCCCACCTCACCAACTCTCATCCATGGATCTATCATTTCTCCTTCCCCCTCTGGCCCTCTCTAATTAAATTTCTCTGTCTAAAACCTTCCCAAAAACCCAACCCAATCTCTCTCCTCAAAAAAAAATTGAAGATCCCCTACTGCTCTGTCTACCAAACCCGCTACGAGGACGACCGCTACCCGCTCCTCCTCCAATGCGACCACGGCTTCTACAAGGACTGCCTCTCCACGATGTTCTCCGCTGCGCGTTCCGACACCACCCTCCCCTGCCCTCGTTGTCCCCACATCACCCTCGTTGGTAACTCCGTCCAAGCCCTGAAAATGAACTACGCCGTCCTCGCCCTTATCCTCTCCTCATCCTCCTCTCCTAACTCCTCCTCCTCGGCCCCCGACGCCAATCTCACCAACAAAGATAACGAACTGGAGGAAGACGAGGAGGAGGAGCGGCAGCGACGGTGCAGCCGGAACGGGGCCTCGAGCAGCTTAAGGTATGCCTAGCCCTAAGAACTTAAGTGTTCACCCTCGCGGCATCTTCCACCAAATAACCCCTATTCGGTATGCCTGGCCTTGAGAATTTAAGTGTTCACCCTCGCAACATCTTACACCGAATCACCCCTATTCGGTATGCCTAGCCCTGAGAACTTAAGTGTTGACCCCTCGCGGCATCTAACACCGAATCACCCCTATTCGGTATGCCTGGCCCTGAGAACCTAAGTGTTCACCCTCGCAGCATCTTACCCCGAATAACCCCCATTCGGTATGCCTGGCCTTGAGAACTTAAGTGTTCACTTGCGGCATCTAACATTGAATCACCCCTATTCGGTATGCTTAGCCTTGAGAACTCAAGTGTTCACCCTCGCAACATCGTACACCGAATCACCCCTATTCGTATGCCTGGCCCTGAGAACTTAAGTGTTCACTCTTGCGGGCATCTAACACTGAATCACCCCTATTCGGTACGCCTAGCCCTCCATATATGTTGAACGTCACTCGACTCAGCTTTCTTCAAGTCAAGAGGATCTCTAATGAACACCAGCAAGGGCATCAATCATCCCAATTCCAAACTTTCCATATATCTATAAAGATAATTTGGCTTAGGCCGAGGGTTCCATCAAGAGCTAACCCAAAGTAGGGGGTGGGGACATATATTGGGCAAACCCAAGAAGTCATACAAGCACTTCGAGACAGGTCTTGTTCTTCTTGGAGCTGTTTTAGATATATTCTCTCAAACGCTTGCCAAGCTAGGGCTGGGCGCATTGAAGTTCAGTCGGATTCTTCAACCCTTTTTACTGCCCAAGCTCGCCGATATCAAAAGACCATAGCGATAGTTCAAACTCTCTCCAATCACAAATAGCCATGTCACCCGACGAGACAACATTAGGACGTGCCGTTGGGATTTTGAGCCAACATGTGCGGCCCACCCTCTAATAATAATACCAACCACCAAAAGGATGAGCATGGAAAGTCATCGGGCATCGCCAGCACGGTCTAAGGCTATCAATAAAAAACTGGAACGACGCAGGCCACCGACCAAAAGACACTGATCAACCCCTCGCTTTGTCACAATAGACTTGACCCAAGAGTTGAGAGGCTATTGTAGCGGCCGGATTGCGGGCTCTAATTTTTGGAAAGTCCAGTCAGTCCGGGAATCCATCATCCGTCCGGCCAACTAGGCCGCTCCGCTCGTTTGGTCCAGGCAGCCATCATCCGTCCGGCCGACTAGGCCGCTCCGCTCGTTTGGTCCGGGCAGCCATCATCCGTCCGGCCGACCAGGCTGCTCTGCCCATTCAGTCCGAGCAGCCATCGTCCGTCCGGCCGACCAGGCCGCTCCGCCTGTTCAATCTGGCCAGCCATCGTTTGTAGTTCGGTCCGGTCAGCCATCACCCGTCCGACCGACTAGGCCGCTCCGCCCGTTCGGTCTGGGCAGCCATCATCCGACCGGGCCGCTCCGCCCATGAAGTCCTGAATGGTCAGGGCGGTCGCATGCTAAGCGACAAGTCCGGCCACGTGTTGTGGGCCCTTGTCGTACGACAGCTTTATGCTCTGTAATGGTCAGGTCACAACCACAAACTGCAGTGGGATCAAAGGCACGCCGATACAGAGCAATTAATTTGGTTTGGCCATGTAGCACCAATATGATCTTGCCAGGTGGCGTGGTTGTACACATTACACCTTGGCCACATTCTCCAATAAATACTACCAGGATAAACTCTAAGGGGTATGCTCTCTTCTCCTACTAAGTTCAGTTTCCCTTCTCTGTACCGGAACTAACTTAGTCATCAGAGTGCCCGCCAGCTGCTTCCGGTCGGTAGGCACTAACCGTGTGTTTCTTGTGCAGTGACAAGGAAAGAGAGAGGAGAGCTAGCAAGTCCATCCTAAGCCAAACAATCCATATCAAATGAGAGAAGTTTAGAGTGAACACCACCCCACCCCACATATTGCAATATTAAGTGTACTTCATCCAAACGAGAAACATGCAATAGCACAATGTATAATCTTTCAGCTTATTCTTGTACGAGAAATTCTCGGAGTTTTATGTGCATTCTTCTTGTCACGCACTGTTTTTGCCAACCCTTCACTCTAGTTGATTTTTTCCCTAGTTACTTTATAATTTTTTCCTTTTAAGGGAAAGCTTTGGAATAGCTTAGGATTGCTAGTCATTGATGGAACGAAGATGTAGCACATTTCTGAACATGCATTCTAACGCAGAAATTGCTAGGGTGCTAGGGTTTTCTGGAAACACAACATCAGATGACCGACATGCGTAATTACCCAAACAGCATACCATCACATGCCTTGGTGGACCTGTATATTGAAATTGTTTGCCGTTGCATTTGTATTCTTCAATTTACAAACCATGTCTAGTCAACTATATACTACTAAACCAACATCAATCTGGGTAGAACCTGTTGAACTGGTGTCTTTGCCAAAGCTGAAGTCATCAATAGACAGCGCCGACTTCTCCTACGACTTGTCTCTACTCTTTGAGGCAAAGTAGCGTTCTTTCTCCATCCTGCTACATTTATCTGCTTACTACCATCATTTAGCAGTAAATCTACCTCCTGAATACATAGAACCAAGGCAAAGTGGAATGAAGAATATCAAACATCTAAACCGGGGGCATTCTGAAACTACAAAAGAATAAGGTTTTCTCTCTTCCATTTTTCAACATCATTCAAGATGAGAAAGGTAATAAACAGCAACTTCACCTCATCATAAATGTTGGCAAGTCGTTGCCAACTCTCAAAGCGTAAAGGATTGTAGAGCAAATCATATTTGAAGAGTTTTGCATTGTGCTCTATGAATTCTTCCCCTTCCTTGGTTATTACAAACCCAGCCCATTTATCAGTTGCGCTTGTTTCCTCAGACTGTGCAAGGTGGTAATACAAGTTGCAATAAACCTCCAAATATGGGTCAGAACTGCAATCAGTTGACACCAGAAAAAATAGATAGTCCGTTCGCAGTACTAAAAGTCCATGTACTCAAGGATCCATTTGAAGCAAAATGTAATTCAAATCAGACATAAACATTGCAATCTGTAGATGAATACCTCCCTAGTGATGATGCCTTAGATTGTTTGATGCTTTCCCCATTGGGAAATATAATCTTCATAATAGAATCAAGAAACCCATCGGACCCAGCTTGCTCTGAGAGTTTATCCTCACACAGATGTGAATCATCTAAGAATTTATCAATGGAATTTCCAGCCAAAACATCATCTGGTGGTTGTGGAAAGTGTTTGCGTATGGCTCTTAATACTCTCCGGAGCTTTATCAGTCCTGTTCGCTGCAACACAAAAATACTTGCAGTCAAATGGAGGTCTGAAGGGCAATAACCAATGCATACCCTCTGCAAATAATTAAGTTTAATAGACACGGAAAATACAATGAAACTGGAAAAATGAGCAATAATGGAACAGAAAATCCACTAACAGATGAAGCCTTTGCATACGGCAGTATATACTGGAAAACATCAGCACACTGTTCCTTTGTCTGATAATCACCACGACTACTATTTTTGTGTAGCACTACATCGTCTTCATATGATGAATCTGATCTTAGATTTAGACCGTACAAACAGAAAAAACATTGGTCCAAGGCACTATCAATTCCTGACTCAAGTTCCTCCCTCTCATCTTCAATTAGTTCACTACCCAATTCATTAAATTGACTGCTTGCTTTTTCTTCTTTATCCATATCAGACTGATCCATGGCAAAATTCCCCGCAGCTGTTGCAACATTTGCTGCATCTGATGATGATATATCTACAGATGACTTGTCATGATTATTGTGGGGAAGTTGGTCTTCACATTGCATTGTTTCCAGTCCCTTGTCGGAAGAATTGTTAAGGTTTGACTTAAGCTTCATATCCAAAGACAATAAATGCTTTATTGCACGTTTAAGAAATGTCCCCTCCTCCACTTCACCATCTCCGTTTGCGCAACAAAGCCCATACTCAGCGAGTAAGTCATGCATCGCCACGATCAATTCAATCTGAGATAATACATCCATGAAACTAAGTGTTAAAAGAATGAAGCAACGCATTAAGTTCGCAGCATGTTTCATATTCAATTGGTACAACTCACTTGAGTTTTGATAGGGACATTGGGGTTCAGATGTTGAAGCTTCCAGAAAGCAATGGCTGCATCAATAAAGCAGCATCTTTGGCTTTGTTCAATTTGATCTGAAACTGCAGACGCAGAAGGCTTCTTTGAAAAGTAAATGTTTGCAATGTTGCACATGAGAGCAAGCAGCAAAGACTGAATATCACCAGCGGTTCTCAGCATCATAAGATTCGCAACAAACGCATTCTGCAAAATCAAAATAGTCATATGCTGCAATGGAAGAATAGCATTTAGAGCTTTTGAAAAGTGAACAAAAGAATAGACGATTAACTGAATAGTAAGTATTCACTGGCCTCGACGCACAGTGAATCTCAAACTCCCTTTGTTTCAATGAAGATGTCCATCAATCACAACGCCTCCTCCCTCAATGCACTTTTGGAAAAATATTATATCCATGCCATTTTGAGGAAGTGATTTATCTCCGCTAATACACAATCAAGTAGAGGGTTCTCCTCTCTCTACTCAACTCCTTTATGAACAGACTTTCAAAAGCAGCTTCTTCATATCTCAAAGTACTGTGATGTACAAATGTAACATGTTCGAAGTTGTGGAGGGAATTGGTGAAGAAGCATTTAGCTACAACATGCTTCATATATACTCGATCAGGTGATTGGAACACAAGTAGAAACACCCTGAGAGTCCTTAGCTATTTTGGAAACATGAGAGCTTCATTAGCTGTTTCAGCAATTCCATATTTTGGACACATTCAACCCAAAACCAAAAAAAGTCAGATAAAAAAAAAACACAAAACAAAACCAATTGGAAGGTGGAGGGGCCCCTAAATTATACCAGACATGGGTGGCTTAGACAAGTGATGTGGGACATAAGACTTCAATAAGATGAGCAGCACCGCAAGCTAGGAAAAGAATTATCAGTTTACATTAGGTTCTATAGTTATGTGCTGATTGCCCAACGTAATCCAACATCATTAACTGAAATGTTCGAAATTCAGAGTTTTCATATATTTTGCCTACAACGATTGGAACGTATTTGTCTTACACAATTATAACTAACACGATTCTGTAAGCTCCTACGTGATGCAAGCTGGGAAAAGAATCATCAGTTTACAGTAGGTGTTATAGTTAGTGGCTAGTTGCTCAAAGTTAACCAGCATCATTAATGGAGATGTCTGAAATTCAGAGTTTTCATATGTTTTACCAATAAAAACAAAAATACATTTTATCTTTAAAAACAATAACTAGCATGATGGTGTAAGCTAATACGCAAAGATACTTCACCTACTGTTCTTGGCACTCCTAAAATTTATCCATCATGCAGCGATGTTGTGGACCCTAAATTCGCTAGAGTGACAACACTCGCTAAACAATAATCTTCGATGCACTCAACAATGCATGAGCAATTCTTGAGCAAGAAATCAACATATCACTTGCTAGATCATGCTTCATAGACCTATGGGACAGAAGATGTGCATTGAATATTTGGAGTTTCTAGGCCTCTAACGTGATCACCTTTTGAAACATCTGATAACTTCTGGGTTTTAGAGACTAATACTGAGATTTTACTTTTTATCTTGCAATAAGTACAAATTTTGAGTTCAAGTAATCAATTTATAGATGACCCCCACAAAAATTAAAAAATCAGTTCCCAAGTCTAACTAACTCTAAACCAAATATGATTGAAATTTCTACAAAAATACAACTGTAGCATGATCTCATCACCATGGTTTTGATTCGCACTTTTTTTGTGTCCAATGGTCCGTCAGTGTTTTAGGATACATTTGAAAAGCAAGTAGATGAACACCGAGTAATATAAATGTCAAGTTCTTGTAATATAAACTGGACTCACAGATTTTCCAGATGAATCGATGAAGTTCTTCATTTGGGAGGCACAGAGAGAGATTGCCCTCACTTCTTCTGCAACCAATTGAATCCAATGCTTGCTTGGGCTTTCATTTGCTTCTGTTTCACAAGCAGAAAGTGGTTTTAACTCCGACATCTTGTGAATTGATTTACGTGAAGCAAGACATTCATCCATGCCAGCCGCAACCAAGAGTATTTGCAGCTTTCTTCTGTGACAATTCAAAAACACCTCGAATTCCATTGGTTTTGCCTTTTCACATGCTTTGATTAGGATATCTAATGCCTCTAATTCAACCGAAGCAACATCTTCCCCTTTGTTATCAGCAACGCATGATATACCAAGGTGAATGTCTTTCGTAGAAAAGAGAAGAGGAGCAAGCAAATCTAAACACTCAAGATGCCTTTCTTTCTCAATCATCTCACTGATAGGCTTCTTCAATAAGAAATCAACCTCTAATAAATTAATTTCATGGAGAACTCTATCCACAGTTAACTCTTTACTATACTTGGAGTGTGGCAGGTGAAGAGACCCAAGAGGGTTGTCCATATGTTCTTTATTTGTCAAAAGTGACAAGGATATAGAGAATTCTTGTTGAGCCTTTGCCTTGTTTCCTTCCAGAATTGACAATCGCCCACTTAACCAGTAAAAGCGAATCCAGAAGGAACATTTATTGGTCAACAGACAACTGGTTCCAACTGAAGTTTCAGGATTGCATTGAGAGATACCTGTCAAAGAGATAGTTTCATCCCCAGAGACACCACTTACGTGGAATGGATAATCTAAGGCTACAGATTCAATGATTTTACAAAGATGATAAGATGCCTCAGCCATGAGGTCGTCAGACGACCTAGAGTTGTCGGAAGAATGCGACCCAAATTCATAATACAGCTCAGCAAGAAAAAGACTACATTCGAGTGTTCTATCCCTTGCCCATTGCCTTGTCAATTTCTCCAACTCCAAAAACTTAGTAAAGGTGTCCCGGTATGAAATGGCTCTACTTGCTACATCCTCTAAAAGCAAGTGACCCATGTGATAAGCACCATAGTTTTTCGAAGCTTCCCTGACAAATCTTGTGACATCATCAGATTCAGTATCTTGTGCGTCAGGACAAGGTACTGAACAACTCGCAACATTATTGCTATCTTGATCTCCTTCTCCACCCAAAATAAAAGGTTCTAATAATTGAAATACAACTTTACCCAGATCCTTTCTGTTAGCAAAATCCAATTCTTCTTTACCTGGTTTACGGCTCCTGAGCCTTTCAAGACGACTACTCCGTCTCTCTTGAGGTTGTTCTTCATAGAAATTTGTTTCTTTTTCTCTAGAAATACTTGCTTTCTCAGGGGTACAATCATTGACGGACATGCTTTCACCAACTGAGATGACACTAGGTCCATTCTTGTCCATGCACCCCATAGAATTTTCTGGACAGTGTGTCAATTTTATATCTAATCTAATGTCACCAGATTTGTGTAATTTGTCAGACCCTTGTTCTGAAATGCATCCAGTCGGCGGATGTAAGATTCTCAACAGTGCATCAGCGAGGGATGTCCAGGAAGCTTCTGAAAGTTGCAATTCTATATTTTGGTTCAACTTTTTAGCTGCAACACCCTCCTCTAGATTTTGGTCTCTTAATTTTCTCTTGTCCAAGAACTTAAGACGAACATGTTTGGGTTCCAGTTTGTCTATACCTCTTGGAGCAAATGGGATTGGTTCCGACTCTTCAATGGTATTTTTGACATGCAAAGCTCGAGAATGTGAAGGCCAATGCTTCAAAATTAATTCGGCAACAGAAAGAGAAGCAACCTCATCACCAATAGCAATTAATACTTCCAATAGTTTTTCCATGCAATTCCCTGCATGCATTGTCCAAAAGGAAAGAACCTGACTTCCAGCACTTTGAATAAAGATGCTTGTTCAAGATAAACCAAAACCAAAAGGCTAAGAAAATGCTTACAGTTGTTTGGGCTGCAAAAGAGCCCCTGCTCAAATGCCCATCGGGAAGTACTCAATAAGCCCATAGAGCATGATAAGGTTCCTAGTTGATTCCAAACAACAGAGTCTTTGGCATCAATCTCTACAGCTTGAAGATAGCAGCATAAAGCATTCTCATGAAGGGCAGGACCTTGTTGAAGAAAAACAGTGGCAAGGTTCTTCAACGCCAAAAATCTGTTTAAAAAAAATTTCCAACCAATAAATGAAAACTCGGCATGTACCTATACCTAACATCTTACTTTATTGCCTTGCTATGAGGTGTATAAAGGAGATATCATGAACAACAAGTGTCACTGCACGTCATATGGGAAATACAAAATAAGCCCATAGCTGTATTAATGTAAACGAGTTGTAGAGGCTACAGTTAAACGTGCGGAGAGAGAGAAATTAGACGAACCAATAATAGAAAAAAATTAAAAGAGAATAATAGTTAGAGGCTATATTTAAACCTGAGCTGTAAAAGATGACCGTCACTAGCACTACTATCCACCTAAATACAACGAAAAGCATCAGTAAGAAACCGCCGACACTTCAATAATTGCTTGTCAACTAGAGATCATTTGGAGAACAAATTACCTGAGCACTGGAGATAAGTGGATCTTTCAATACCAACTCTAAGAGCTCACGAGACTTTTCGTATTCCTTGGCTTGTAATTTAAGAAGTCCTTCGTGATACAGTTGCGAGAGATGAAATTCCTGCATTGACCAGATGGAAAAGCACCACATAAGATATGAAAAAATACCCGAAATTGTTCATTTCAAATTTAGCATGACATGAAATAACAATTAATAATTACTATATGGAAAGTATGAGATAGCATCATGAAGTTTGCCAGGAACAAAAGAAAAGCATGAGCATATAAAACAATTAAAGGACATGACAAATTCTATAGTCTATAACCAGTAAACATTGCCAAGAAATTCAAGTTACCAAGGAAAAAAACAGAAATTACCCATTGACATTTTTATTTAGCTGTGAAAATTTACTTTCTGCAACAGTTTTTCCTGCCAGAACCAAATTTAAAGTAGACCATAATTTAATGTTTTAGTGGGCTGAATTGGGGAAACTAGAGTGGATGTATTCAGGTAACATATCACCCGTACCTTCATATGAACTTTTAAAAGAAAGATTATCACCTATTTTCTTGAATTTTTGGTTCTGGTAGACCAATATATATAATCTAAGCAATTCAACAAGTAGATAATTTAGTAGTATTATTCCTTTTTATAGGCAACATAAATCAAACCCCTCTTTCAAATACCCTGCTCTTTAACTTTCTGGTTCCATAGGCTTCCTGGCAGCCAAAAGTACAGCATTTTATAATGTATATAATGTAATAGCGGACTGACTAGGGGTAACTAGCTGATAGAAGGTTGTCTTCAAGTAAGACGTCACCATTACTGCCTCATGACTTGTTGAACTATCAATAGCAAACACTCACACACACACCCAAAAAAAAAAAACTTTTAACAGAAAAATTATCACCCATTCTCTTAAATTTCTGGATCTAATGGACAATTGTGAATAGTCCACCTAGGGCCGGCCGGCCACATGAAAATTTACATGAACATGGTCTAGTTTTGTTTTGTTTGCTTTTTTTGACAACATTGGAGGTATCCCCACACCCAAATGGGATGAGACTAATCTACCTAGGGCAGGCCGCATGGAACCAACACCAACGGAAAGCAGTTAGAAGCAGCTAGGAGGGGGAAGCGCTAGATGTGCCCATGAGGCTACCCACATGGACTTTCACCTCTCAACTGGTTGGCCTACCCCCAAGAATCGAACTCAGACCTCCACGGTGGGAGCAAACCCCCTGGCCAGTGGAGACAACCCTTGTTGTGTAAACATGGTTTAGTTGCATTACTTAAAAATCTTGGTAACATAACATTAAACACATGTTTCGAATACTCTTTTCTTTTCCAGTTTTCCTTACCGCATTGATAGGTTCGCACCTTAGCGCAAAACGAGAAATGTATGACAACATACACCTATATACATATATATTTTTACATATATATACATATACACAGACGTGTTTCACATGAACATAGAGAGAAGAAGATGGGGTGAGGGAGGGACATGCCTGGGCTTCTTTAGTTGGGGCTAAAGGTTCCCACTGGCCTTTTGCATCTGTATCGTTGATAGCCGCAATTGAGAACTGAAATCAAAGACAAAAAAAGAGAGAGTAAAGAATCGAACCCATTACGGATCAGTGTCTCGTGGTGAAGTAATTGCGTAAAAATATGAATTCCATCCATTGAGGACGAACGGAAGAAGCTCGAAGATTATTACAGTGCGTACCATCGTTACAATCTGTCGGAGAGAGAGAGAGAGTGGTTGCTAAAGTTTTCTCCCCCAGAAGTTCTGGTTTTTTGGGCGGGGTTGGGGTTTTTGCTTCTGTGTTTTTGGGTTTGGAGGGTTTGGGTATTTCTACAAATTGCCCACCACTCTCGCAAATTTCCAAAAATTAGGGCCCTCCTAAGGATCGGGAGATCCTGCCAAGCACCCTTGCTTGGCAGGGGTGCCGAGCGCATCTCGACCGTTCAAAAATGTTTTGGACGGTCTGGATGTAAAAGTACAGAATGGATTTTTAAAAAAAAAAAGGAAAAAGAAAAAGATGTTTCGATCCGGGCCGTTGAAAAGGAAAAAGACGACCGGATTGGGCGCTCGGCAGGGGTGCCGAGCGGGTGCCGCTCGACAGGCACCCCGGGTCCCTCCTATTATTGGCAGGATAGATTCGGAATTTTACCCTCAGACGAAATTTATACTAAAAAAATATAGAGATATATTATAATATAAATAGTCAACGACTCTAAAAAAAATGAAAATAACAGTATAAAAGTTATAATAAATGATGTTTGTTATTTACACATAATAAAAATTATAGTAAATGACCTTTAGGTTAAGCTGTTTTAGATTTTTTTTTTTTTTTCCGTTCTTTTTTGTTTTATCTTATAGAGTACTTTGGAAAAGAAAAAAAAAACAAAGTGCGGAGTTTTTTTTCTTTAATTAGATCTCATCCTTTATATTATTTCACTTTGGCCCATTAAATTTTGTTTTGGAATACTTTTTTGGGTCTCTTTTCTTGAAAAAAAAATTAGAGAATTAAGGACTACAGAGTAGTATATAGCAAAAAATAATGAAAAAAATCTAGCGGTGGTGGGCCTATGTAAGTTGGGGATATTTTTTTTACATATAGTAATTGTATTTTCTAAAATTCTTGTCGTGGCCGCCGCCGCCGCCACTAGTCCCTCTGACTCCATCCTTGATTATTAGTCTTTTTTTTCGACGCTCAAGGATGTTTGGGTCAATTTATACGCACAACAACTAATCCCCTCTCTGGTCCAGTTAAAGATAGGTCATCCACGTCAGGACTAAGGAATTCACAAGTAATTACGTTCTTACGACCTTACTCCAAGAATCGAACCCACAAACCAACCGGACAAACTTTGGGGGATGTTCCTCTCATAGCTAATGGAGGTTTGAGGTATCAATTCTTCTACCACCACAAATGCTCGTATTTACTTGGGGACTCCACACATACCGGAGGTTTAGCGTGTGTGGATCTCAACATGAATGTGAGTACATGTGTAAAAGTAATTTGTGTAAGTGTGTGTGGTTGTAGAATTTTTGTTTGAAGCATTGTTTTTTCCTCCTTTTTTTTGACTCTGAAGTTTTAAATGAATTTCAAGAATAAGATTAATTAGTTATCATGTAACATGACCAGACTTAGCATGTTTTATGGTTGCATTGACCAGCTATAAGAACATTTTTACCGTGTACCTCAAAAGTTAGTGTTAAAAAACTGTAATTTGCTGTACTTCAAAAATTTTAGGGTGATTTTTTGTGGTGCACCACAACAGATCCTCCAAATTTTTATTTTTATGACTTTTAATATATTTCTGCTTGACTATTTTAAATGTAAAATGATAAAGCTTATCTTTTACCTTGCGAAAAAAAAAATTTAAAAATGATTCTTTATTACTTAATTACTTCAATTATAATTTATAAAACACTTATTGTACATATAACTAGGTGATATGCAATAATTGTTTTTTGATATCTTCAACTCAAATATTGATGTAGAATACGTGGATGCCCAATTTCATGATCAGTTGGACCGTGCCAGGCCTTGGAAGCTCAAATGATGTTCAGTTTTCGATTACCCAATTTGGCAAAATTCTGACGAGCTTGAAATATGCCCAAACTTGGTGGGCTGACTTATTTCGCGCTTCGGTCAATACTCAGGACCCTAAGTTTGTGATTGATGGTGTTTTTCGGTCTAATACATTTGTGCCTTCAATTTACGTTTTTTTTGCCGTTTTAGGAAAGTTTTGATTCGTTAATAACTCTTAGACCGTAATTCCTTATTAGCTGGTTCTTTTTGGAAAAGTCTTATTTTTTTCCCATTTTCAATTTTAGGAGAAGTCCCAAATTTTGGGATTTTTTATTTTTTGGCTTTATTTTTAGGGTTTTTAGGGTTTCGGCCTATATAAGGGTTGTAATCTAATGTTTTTATATGCAGCATTTTATCAATAATGTTCAGACTTTGTCTCTTTCTCTCGTGGACTTGAGTTTTCCATTTGTTCGATTAGTACGCAAAATCTCTTTGTCAATTCCGTTGTGTCAAATACTTAAAGATTTCTCAGCCATTGAGAAATTGTCACCTAATGTTTTTTTTACGGCACCACTTGGCAAATAATTATCCGCATATTGCCTAAAGTCTGATCGCTGTTACATATGTGGAAAGAAGGGTTTTGGCTATGGTTTTGAGGTCTTTGACGGCTTTGGTGCAATGGATTGACCAAGGAGGAGGGATTTTCTTTAGTAGAGCTGAAAGAGGAGTACGGTATTGGGCAAGGTTGGGAATGAAATCAGCCATATAGTTAACAATTCCAAGGAACTGTTGAACTTGTCTGACTGTGAGATTTTCATCTGGAAAATGGTCAAGTTGGGAAGCTATGTGGGGCTGGAGGTTATATTGACCTTTAGAGATATGCATCCCTAAAAAATCAATTTCTGTTTGAGCAAGGAGCATCTTTTTCTCTGAAAGCATGATACCATGGGTTTGGATCAGGGAATGGAAGGCTTGTAGTAAGACAACATGAGACTCAATATCTAGAGAAAAGAGTAAGATGTCATCAATGTAGACAAGGGCTGAGGATAGAATGGGAGCAAATATCCGAATCATGGCTTTTTGAAATAAAGATGGAGCTGTTTTTAATCCAAAAGGCATGACTGACCACTGGAAGTGGTGATCTGGAATGCAAAAACCAGTTTTGGGACGTTCATCTGGTTGGATGCCCAGCTGCCAAAAACCTGCTTTTAAATCAAATTTTGAGAAAATTTGAGCTTTGGGCAAGTTTGCAAAAAGAACACTTCGCCGAGGAAGAGGGAACTTGTTATCCTGAAGAAAATGATTGAGAGGCTGGTAATTGATAACCAAGCGAAGTTTTCCTCTTATCTGCTCTGTTCTTTTATTCACATAAAATGCTTCACATGCCCACTGAGAGGTCGTGGGCTCAATCAATCCTTCTGACTGGAGTTGTTGGAGCTCTTGGAGAGCAAGCTGGTAGTGTTCTGGGTTCATTCCATGATGGGTAGCTTTGGTGGGGTTAATGTCTTCATTTTTCTTAAAGGGAAGAGAAATGAAGAAATCTGGGTTTTTCCAAAGTGGGTTGGAACATTTGGTAAGGAACTGGGAATGAGATTCAGCACAGGAGGTTTGAATTATGGCTTCTTTGATGGAGAAGAAATTTTCTATGGAAAAAAGATTTGGTTGGGAGGTCCAGGGTAACAGGTAGTTTTTGTATTTCAAGCCTTTTTTGAGCCAAGAGATTTTGCTGAGATTTTGGAGAATATCAAAGCCTAACAATAGATCTTTCCCTAGGAGGTCAGAACCATAGACTTGGTGTTTTATGGTGTATCCAGGAAAAAGTTGAATGATAATAGGCTTACTGATGAGAGTAATGATAAAAGTTTCTCCATTGGCTGCTGTGAAGGGTCTGAAACATGACTGCCAGTAGGACATGGGGAGGATTGCTGGGTTGAGGATAGAGGCTGCTGCACCAGTATCAAAGAAAGCGATAACTGGTATGGGTTTCTCATACTTCCCAAGCAAGATTTTGACCCTGGCCAGAGGTTGAGCCAGCATGATGTTTGGAAACCCAAAGGTTTGGATTTCATAGGGGAATGAATCAGAATCATCAGAAGAATCCTCTGATTCTGATGAAGAATCATCAAAGGTGAATGCCAGGACTGCTTCATCTGTTGCTTCATCATCAACTGAAAATAGGGATTCGACATCAGCATTTTCAAGATCATCGTCAATGAGAGCCAAAGAGTTCACCATTTTGTCCCTTGCTGCTTTATTTGGACACTGTTTTGCATAGTGCCCCTTCTTTCCACATATGTAACAGCGATCAGACTTTCGCTGTCCTCTGAACTTTTTCTTCTTAAAAAACTTCCATTTTTTCCGACGTGGAAACTTGCCAGACTTGGAAAACTTTGGGAACTTGCCAGGAGATTTGGACTTCCATTTCTGAAAGTGTTTGGTTTTCCGATATGAAGGACGGCAAGCGCACTTCTTGTCCTTACACTTTATAGATAAATCTGGCCGATCACAAGCTTTGCCAAGAAGTTTTCCCTGTTCTTCAAGAGTTCTGAGGAATTTCTGGTGATTGCACAATTTTTCCAAGGCAATCAAAGAGTGCTGATAAATACCGCCAAGAGATGTTGCATTTAACGTCAATCCTTTTGTTTGAAGTAGCCTTGTTGTCTCATTTCCCAATGGGTCTGGAAGAGAATTGAGAAAAGCTTGCTTAAGATTGACATCATCCATGCCGTTGAGAAGATAAAACCGTTGAGACATACGGTCATAATGGATCTCCAGATCTTCCCTTTTGAATGAACAGCACCTCATGCTGAGGTATTCTTCTCGAACAAACTCCTTTGTGTTGTTGTGATCTCCAAGAAACTCAGTATGCAGAACTGAGATGAATTGATCAAGGGTTGGCAGTTGCTTAAGTTGAAGCTGTCGGTACTCACCAAGAGCTAAGTACCATTGACGTAGTCTGCCCAGAAATTTTGTGGTACACTTAGTAATGACAAGACTAAGTGTAGTGTTTGGAGAGAGCATAGCAGCAGTGCACCAAGCATGAATCTCATAAAGTTTATCCAACCATTTTGATGGGGGAATATTATCAAAGGAGAAACCTTGGGTATGGACATTGAAGTGTGAAAAGGAATCAAAGGTTGGATTTTCTGGAGGTGTTTCAAACTCAGGACCTTCTTCAATGATAGGATCTTCAACATTTTCCTCTGGGTTTTCAGGGTTCATCATGAAAACATGAGGTATTGGCATAGAGTAGGTGGATTCAACATCTGAATCAGACTCAATGGTTGGTTCTGGAGATGGGGTTTCCGGTATAGTGGCCAAGGTATGGAGGAGAGTGGAAATGGGATTTTTGGAGGTTGGCTGAACCATTAGCTGGGGTGATTTTAGATTTGGGTCAGATGGTTTAGAAGAAGTAGAGGTAATAGGAGCTGAGGTAGAAGTGGATGGTGGAGTTAAAACTGAAGGAAGTTGAAAAGGTTTTATCTGAGGTTTTGGGAAAGGAAGTTTTGGTGGAGATGGTCTTTTTGGTGGAGGAAGGAAAGTTGATGAGCCTCCAAAAATGGAGCTTGACTCACCAAATTCTGAGGTAGGGTTTATAGGTAAGGGTTGAGACATTTGAGGATACCCAAACAAACTTTGTTGAGAGGAAGATGTGAACATATCAAATGGGCTTTTTTGCTGGGAATACTGCTGAGCTTGGAGAGAGTGAAGCTGGTTTTTTAGATGCTTCATTTCAGCATCCTTGTGGGAAAAAGCTGCTGAAAATGCTTGGTTAGCATATGCCATCTGGAGAAGTTCCTGGTGAACATTTTGAATTTTCTGCTGCAAATCTCGGATAAGAAGTTCCAAAGATGATAACTTCTTATGGACAACATTTTCCAAATTTTGCTGGGAGTTAGCAATTCTTTGGAGAATCTTGTTTTGAGCCAAAGAGTTTGCTGACTGCCAATTTATCGCTGCTTCTGCTGCTGACACCGCCTTGGTGCTACCATCAGGAAGAATAGTAGCTGAATCTGGAATTTTATGACGGTGGGTGGTTCTTTCCTGAGGATTATGAAAATCCAAAGGAGGAAAATCTGCTTCAGTGAACATAAAACATCCACTGGGTTGTGCCGAAGGGTCATTTTTAGATGGAGGTTGAGGAGAAGGTGGAGATTTACAAGGAGTGGGAGGTAACGAAGGACATATGGGACATGGCTCTTCAAAGTCCTCGTCATCTTCTAGAAAATTGGCTTCTAAACAGTCATCACAATCACAGAAGTCAAAATAACAATGACCTGTTTCTGGATTTTTGAAATAGAAGACTGGGAGACCACTAGATTGGAAATATTTAATTGGAGGTCCGGGTCTAGAGCCATCTACGAACATATCAATCCGTGACGGAAAGATAACAGGATGAGTGGAAGAGGACGCAGAGTCTTCTTTTGGGAAAGAAATTTCCACGGTACCATCAGGTTTCGAAATGAAAAGTGGGTTTGAAGTCTGGACAGTACCATTGACGTAGTCGGCCAAGAAATTTTGCCCAAGTTTCTGGGAGAAGCTTGAGAAGCTCAGGGCGAGAAATTTGTCGTGGGACATGGACACAAGAAGCTTGGTGAGGTGTATTGACGGTTAGGAAAAGGGCTTCATCTGTGGAAGAGGGTAAGGACATGTCAAAGGCATGGTTTTGGAGACGATAGGCCATTTGGTAGTGGAGGGTTGCAGCATATGTGGTGGAGATTTGGGAGGCACCACCAATTTGAACTTGCACCTTTAAAGCTGATAGCAGATGAGGATCTGCTAGTGGCATGTTGAAATTAGGATAAAAGGTGAAGATTACAGTTCCAGCATTTAAAGTGGTTTGAACAGTAGCAATACACGCATGCTGATACTGCATGAACCTGGTATCTACCAGAGCAAGTCTGGAGGTAACAGGTAAACCTTTTCTCCCATGGAAAGTTACTGCCAATCTGATTGCTCCAAAATGAAGATGAGTAAATCCTTGTTGTTGCCAGATGCGAGGCAAATCAACTGGGATTTCTAGAGGTAAAAGCTGTTCAGCTTCTGTAGCTGTTATGAAACACTGATCAAACTTGGAGGCCTGGACATACTCTTTTACTGAGGTTGGACGTTTTGTGGAGAAGAGTTGGGTGACAGACTTTTTTACAGAAGTTTGTGGACAGACAAAGGCATTATAGGAGTTGAGGAAAGGGAGATCAGTAAGGGGAACCTTACTTTCATCGGGAAGATATTCAAATTCATACAAGTACTCAAGATTAGGAGAAGAGGTAGAGGAATTTCTACTGGTAGAAGGGACAAGAGATGAGGTGGTAGAGGAATGAGTAGAAAACAAACGATTCATTTTTTATGGATACAAGTCTGGGCTCTTCATTTCCTCATACAACAACAAATCCTTTCTTTTTACTGTAAAATCTTCAACTTATTTTGATTAATAAAATTCTGTATACTAGGGTAGATAAACCGAGACACACTGCTTACATAAAAGCCAAAGTCTCAAGGTACTTTTAACCCACTGATACAGAAAATTTTCAATCAAAACAGTTAGTGAAGTTTCTGATGTGGAGGATCCTTAATAGGCAACCACAGAGCATACGCTTCAATTTTTTTTTTTTTTCTTTTTAGAAAAGATTTGAAGTAATGTTGGAAAAGAAATTCCCAGAGAAAGGGTTTAAGCTAGAATGAAAAACATGGCTCTGATACCAAATTTGCAGACACGAAGTGGGTACAAACACGAAGTATGTTAGGATCGAGAGAGAACACCACAAACACGAAGTAGGTTAGGATCGAGAGAGAACACAACAGAGGGATGTATAAACAAACACACTGACTTGATATTAGACTCACCTTGATTTTTACAATGGGGGGAACCCTCCTTTTATAGACGTAAGGAGGTAGTGCTTGCATCACCTATTACATCATACACAGTAGTACACATAATTAGAACATACTGTACTACTACAACAGTACACCAATTATACACTACTATGAACAGTACACTGTACTATGAACAGTACACCACAGTAAATACTAATAATTCAAGGTAATTTCGAAGATTGGCCGATCCTCGGAGTTGGGATCAGTCAATACATTGAGATCGAGAAAGAAATTTCAAGACTATAACCAGCTTCTGAAAAATCATGTTCAAGTTGATAAAAAAGAAAAGAAAAGAAAAGAAAAAACAAACTAGTGAAATTTAAAAAATAAAATAAAGGGACAAGAGATGGGATAACTTTTGGAAATAATATTCCTATCAGAAGCAAAACAGGCTAATTAATAGTGCCTAATGGGTAATATACCTTCTTCTTCTTTTGCATACTGAGATTCCTACATGAGTCGGACTATGGATACATCATTTGGTGGACACAAAATGTACACCGGGTTATGTGGGACCAACCATCGGAGTTCCACACAAATTATCGGAATCGTTCAATTTGTTTTAATAATTTCCTTTGCAAATTTTTTAATAAAAAATTAGCTATGTTGAATATTGGTAAGGACTTGATTAATTATTCAAAAAATTGAATGGAGACAAAAAAAAAATTGAACGAAAAATTGCTCAAGCCATTACCAATTAGCATCCGATGTGTGATGATGTAAGAGTGTGTGCATGCATGACAAAAAACAAAAAGATGAAAAACGACAACTAAACCGCTGGCGGTATCGCGCCTTAAACGGTGGCAAGTCAGCCATAATCGGAAACCGAAGACATCGGAACACCAACACAACACAACACAACGAAAGCTGTGACAATGGGAGAGAGATCAGAGATCCCAAAAATGGGTAGTCATAACTGATTACGGATTACCAACTTCTAATACTATTGGTTTTCGCAACTTATTTTTTTTTCTCTTGATAGAAATTAAAACGGAAAAACAAAGGCCAACAAGGCCAGAAAAACGGTGACATGCACCCCTCTGGCCTCTAAACCGGCCGGCTAAACGACGGTCGACACAGATCGATCGGTCAGCGATACCCGGAAACCCAAACATCAGAGCACACAAACATATATAGGTAAAACAAGACAAAACCGCCACGATCGAACAATGTAATATGCCACAAATCTGCACATAAGAGACATCGATCGATCTTCATTAGTACTTAATTGATTTATAGAGAGAGCTAGAAGAGATCCCCAAGTGTGTTTTATATATATCAGATTACACATTAATGAAACTTGATCAATCTAACCAGCCAGCCACCACATTCACCGATAGTCACCAAGAAACCATTATTTGAATCAGAAAATCCTACAATACATAAACTCATCATCAACTCAACTTATTCCATGCACAACGTACCATAGAAAGAAAGAAAGAAAACTAGATCAGATCAGCGCTCCTGTCACACCGGCCGTCACATGATGCACGTCCACCACGTGACGTCGTTGACCAAGAGTACTGAATAATTACTCCAGAATGAGAGGAGATCATCTAGAGATTGACAACAAAAAGGTGCAAACTAGTGCGCCACCTAACTAACAGAACCCCATGCATGCATTAGCCGCCGCCATTGATCAGTTCAAGACCCGTGAGTTTGTGTAGCCTCGTGAGCCTTGTGCTGCACATACTGCCCATACTCCCTGGCCCTCTCCCTCATATCCCTCGCCTTGTCCCCGATCCTCATCCTCGCGTAATCCACCTGGTCCGCCCCCATCGGGTGCTTCCCGGCCAAGTAGTTGTACATCCACGACAACGCCATCAGCGCCGCCACGCAACACCCGCCGGAGAACAAGAACCCGGCCGCAGCCAGCAGCGTCAGGATCCCAGCCGGGATCAGCACCGGGCTAAACAAGACCAGAACCGGGGTGGCGATGACCAGGGACATCACCGTCCCGGTTAAGGTTAGCCCGGAAAGGAAAAGGAGCCCGGCTCCGATCGCGGCCGCGGCTAGGAACCGGAGGGCCTGGCGTGATGCCGGG
This sequence comes from Rhododendron griersonianum, assembly GCA_018127125.1. Lineage (NCBI taxonomy): Eukaryota > Viridiplantae > Streptophyta > Magnoliopsida > Ericales > Ericaceae > Rhododendron > Rhododendron griersonianum. The sequence goes on from CM030798.1 coordinate 26,555,147, forward strand.
GCGGATTCGTGGAGCTTCTGGGTCGTGGGTTTGGAGTGGTCTGACATGATGGACGGCTGTGATGGAGAAGGGTGTGATCGGACGGTTGCTGTTGGTTGGGGGAGTGTGATGGTAAAAGGGAAGGTGGTGGCCGTGGGGGAATATATAGTGGGGGGAAGGGGGACACGTGGCGGGAGAGCAGGGGTTATCTCCTCGTGATGCGTGATGGGTCTGCATTTCTAGGCGTGGGCGCGGATGGATGGATTCTTTATATAGTGGGAGTATATCTCTGTAATGGAGTAGGGGGTCTCGTTCTCAATGAGAAATTTTTCAGTGCTGGGTGGATGTCAAATGGTGCCTGCTGGATGCTCGGTGCATCTAAGCTGTCTATTTTGATTTTAGACGGCTTGAATTTGGAGAAAGAAAAAAGAGAGAGGATTTCAATCTGGCCATTCAACACACTTTTGGACGATCCGAATGGATCGAGCGGATACCACGTCAGCACGGTCACATGGTACCTACTCGGTACCCAAAAATTCCCCGTTCTCAAGGGACCTGGGGATCCTGTAGGGGTGCCCTACATAGTATAGTACGGCTGAGACGGCCATTCATGGTTCAGATATTAATTCGAACAATGGATAGTTCTGATCTGTAAGATTTTGGATTAAATTTGAGTCGTTCGGGCTGAAATAGATTGCTGGATCGACCGCACTACACGTTGTAGGGCGTGGATGCCCTACAACATTTACAAATCCGTTCTCAAGATATTGATATGAAACGTTCATCTTTGCATGAGAGATCGGAGCACGACAGGCTTATCCTATTTTGAGTTCAAAAACGTGATCTAAACCGTTTATTTTATAGAATTCAGCGAGTAGAATAGCTCGTAAAAAACAAAACATCAAGTCGAATGGAAATGGTTATCAATACCTAAGCATCTTTCTATAAAGAATGTTTTCCCTTTGCGAAGTCTATATGATAAACCATTCCAAATTTCCAATCATGTTTTCCTTTGAAGGAGCATGGATTTTTGAGGAGAGAATATTTCATGCCCCATGGGTGCCTCAGGTATTTTTCAACCACACGTTGAATGAAATCTACGCATTTATTTTTGGTTTCATATTAAAATATGTGGTGGAACGAGGCCTCGTGGTGCCCCAAGGACATTGAATAATTTTTCATTTTTGAGGGCCCATGCAATGTTTAAAAGGGGACATATTTTGTCCTAGCAATAAGGAGTCAGCTGTGGATTGGGAGTGATTGGCGTGGAGACAAGTGAAGGAACGTGGCGTTGTTGGGACTTGGGAGAGAGAGAGAGTCTCCGGGTTGGTAATGTGCTGTGACAATTTTACGCAACTCTGAGCTGTCGGATCGTACATTCGACGGCTCAGATCTCATCTCAACAACTAACGATCGAAAGTCGTTCATTGCCAAGATGAGATCCGAACCATCAGATGACGATCTGACGGCTCGGAGGTGCGCAGCATCGTGCTGCGCACACCACTGCACAGCACCATCCCCCAATTTCAAAGAGAGAGAGAGAGAGGCGCCGTCGGTGGGAGTGATTAGTGCACTTCGATGGTTTTGAAATGAATTGCGATTTCGATGTGCTAAATTCCCCCAATCCCCGCACATCAAAATCAAAAAAAAGGTTTTTAATTCCTATTAATCGTGTTCTATGCATTTTGACTTACATTAGGTAGTATTGATATCTAACGAATAAAATAAAAATTAAGGGCTTTTATCTTGGATCCGGATTGTTTGAATTTAACGAGCGAAGCCGGAGCTTCAAAACCTGTAATAAGTGAGACGAACTCGAGTTAAAGTGTTCAAGCTCAAATCGAACCTAAGCCAAACTCAAATGAGACCGATATTATGTTGAGCTCAGTCGAGCCTGATAGAATTTAAAGATAGAGACTTTTGCACCCCTACATATGCTCAATCGAGATATTATCTTGGTGATTCAAACTGTTTTATTTGGCGAATCTACCGAGTAAATCATCAAAGTAAAAAAGTAAATTGACCGCCTACAAAAATTGAGAGCGCGAGGAAAAGAGCATTTTTATTACTCCTAGGCAAAGAGAGAATTTATCTGGAAGCTGCTTTTTTGGGAGCTTTTTTTTATCCGTTGGGAGCTTATTTTCAACGCAACTTTTTTCCCCTTGTGTTTTTGAACAACCGACGATAACGTCAAATAGTGGAATTTCCCGAACTTTCCCTTTCTTGTTATCACAAGACCTGCTACTCAAAACCCACCATCGAAACGAATCCAAGAAGAAGAAATCGAGCAGGAAAGGGTTTTTTCTAAGCTATAAGGGTCGAAGAAGTACAGTAGAAAGGAAAGATGTCGTGGCAATCGTACGTGGACGAGCAATTGATGTACGAAATCGAAGGCAACACCCTCACCTCCGCCGCCATCCTCGGCCAAGACGGCAGCGTCTGGGCCCAGAGCGCCTCCTTCCCTCAGGTCATACATAAACTCTCTCTCTCTCTCTCTCTCTCTCTCTCTCTATGTATGTATAGATTTACTGGAGTTGGGATTCATACCTTGATCTGACCCACCATGATGTTTAGTATTTTTTGTCTCAGTCTATGGATGTGCTGCAATTGAAATGACGAGATTTTAGTTGTAACGATTGTTATCAGTTTGATTTAGCTAATTTTGATTTGGGTCTGCTTGATAACTGATCAACTTTTTTCCTTAGGGGTTTATTTCATTTTGGAACCTTTTGGATTTACTTGTTCTTTAGTACTGAAAAAATGGGCTCGATACCTTGATCTGCCTCCCATTTCGTTTATTAATTTTTTTTTACTGTGAAAATGATGGGATTTTAGTTGTTTTTCAATTTTCGTGGTTAATTTTGATTGATTGATTTGGCTAATTTTGATTGGGGTTTGCTTGGTAATGGTACCTGATCAGGTTTTTAGGCTTTTGTGTGACTTTGGCACTTTTTGGTTTTCGGTTTGCTTGGTACCTGATCAGGTTTAATTTTAGGCTTTCATTGACTTTGGCAGTCTTTTGATTAGCTTCTTTGCTTATTACCAATCGGCAATTAGTCCCTCTAATTCGCAAATATCATGACAGTATTGAGTTCTTGGTATGTTTGACCATCTCCAGCCGCTGACTCTGAAGTTTAACTCAATTCGAAGAAAATGTTCATTTGATATGTAGCAATTCAAGGGACAAACCAGGGCGAAGCTGTGTAGGGTCTGGAGGGAGCCACGCACCACCTGATGGTTTTTGACATCTCTTTTTGGGTGTTTTACGCATATCTATATCGGTGTCGCATTCTGAGTAAAGACTAGAGATCCTCTTAGAGTATCTATCCTATCTATGTAAATACAACACGCTGAGGTGAATAAAAGTAATATACACGGACTTAGATATAAATTCATACGTCAAGGGCATAAGCTGGCAAAGCTGTTGTTGCCTCCAACTTTTCATTTTAGTTTGTCTATGTGCGTACTTGATTATTTTTGTGTATATGTTTATGCCCCTTCTGGGACATTCAATAATATTGGACGATACGGAGAAGATTAGCATGACTCCCGCACAAGGATGACTTGCACAAATCGAGAAACGGTCTAACTAGTGGTATTATTACAAAAAAAACCCTTAAGGAGGTGATTTTGCTAATGCTGCTCTGCATTTGCTATACGTACATCTATAGACGTATTCAGTTCTCCTATAACTGGACCGGAGACGATTAAATCAAGCTACTTCGGCAACGTAGGGTTTTCAAAAAGTCGTCCTAAAACACAAAAGGATGAAGAATTTGATTTTAGTGCTCCTGTCATTTTGATCATGCATTTTCTGGGTCCGGATTAAGTTCTCGGTTAATTACTGTTGTGGAAGAAATTGAGAGTCGGCAAAAGCACATTTTAGAGCCCGCAAATTTATTATGTTGTGTACTTCATAAATAAGCTATCATCTCTCAATCCAGTCACTTTACTTGCAAAAGTCCTTCGTCAAAAGTCGTATGGCCCCTGGTATGATGGGGGAAGATGCCATCGTATCGATTAAGAGCTTGGAATTGGGGGCGATGTGTTCAACATTCATGGAGTAACAAGTAACAACAATTTGCAATCTGGTGGCAAGTATCAGCTATTTTGGTGAGGCGTATTATGTGTCTGTGATAGTCTTTCGAATTGTTGAAGATAAATTATCGGGCGATATTTACCTCTACAATCTTCCCAAGAATCAAGATCTTGTACCGGACTGGAATATTCACGAGTTTGGAATATTTCATTAATTTTGAATCTGTTTTCAATAATTGAAACTATGCCCTTGAATTTTGTGCATATAATGAGGAATGCATGGCCTTGCTCTGCATTCCAACTAAGTAATTCGACCATTCACTTGCAGTCTCAATGGCATCAACTGATCAGCATAATAGTTTTCTTTGTGTTTTAGTCCTAATAATTTTGTCTAACTAAGGTTTGTTTTTCACTTGATCGCATTTGCAGTTTAAGCCTGAGGAAATAACAGGTATTATGAATGATTTTGCTGAACCTGGAACACTTGCACCAACTGGCTTGTACCTTGGTAGCACAAAATATATGGTGATCCAAGGAGAAGCAGGGGTTGTCATAAGAGGAAAGAAGGTAATGAGTCAATTGACTCAGACACTATTTCTTTCATGCTTTGTTCTTATATTAATATAAGAAAGCATTTTCAAATGTTTCAACTTTGAACCGGTTAGTTGGGACGTGGTTCTCTACACGAGTCGTTATTGCCACTGTGACCTGGTTCTGTGTTTGCAGAGTTGTATTAATGCCAGTTTGTGTTCTCCTCACTGATATCTGGCAGCTTGCCTTTTCACTTAATTGACCAAATTACTGTGTACCTATGGGCTTTATTGTCCTGATTTGTATTAACACAGCTCTTTTCGATTTATCAATTGGGAACGCAGTGTATCACATTGCCTAAAATACATAAATCAATTTTCTTTGGGCTACTAGACGTCCAGTAGATATATGTTTTTTCACAATAGTTATGTAAAAGCACATTTTTCTGAGTGTATAACATTGTGCAGAGTGACCTCTTTTTACTGTTGCCAAACTTGTACTCACAGTCTCACTAGATTTTTTTTGTAATTTCCCTGTCAAAATAGAAAAATTACCATGTTTTGGAACAAGCTTTTTCTGGTAGCATATTTGTCTGAAAAGATTGCGACAATAGGCCTTGGTCTATAAATTTTAAACCCGACGACATAAGTCATATATGCCCATATTTCTTGTCTCGGTTGGGCAAAACTTAACTACGATAATGGATTGGTTTCAGGGCCCTGGTGGTGTAACTATCAAGAAGACCAATCAAGCTTTGATCATTGGAATATATGATGAACCTATGACTCCTGGCCAGTGCAACATGATTGTGGAAAGGCTGGGTGATTATCTCATTGAGCAGGGTCTCTAGTCATGCGTATGCTTTATTCTTTTTTCATTATTTTCGTTTTCTTTTTTTGGCTGCCTCTTTTCTTTTGGGTGCTTGCATCTATCTACTAGAAGTTGGGGTTGTTGCAATGGTGTAGTATTTACGTATTTGAAAAAGTATTCAACAACTTTGGGGTGTGAATTGCTGCTTGTAAAAGGAAGAATATGGTCTCTTCCTTGTATGAAATGATGTTATTGTACGCGCCCTTCGGTTTGGGTTTAATGTCGATATTTACTCATATGTAGACAATCAAAGTTTTTCGGGCTTTAATGCAAGTGTTTTCGTTTGATTGGTCTCTTATTATCTTGTTTACTGTTGGGAGCTGATTCAAATTTGCTTTACTCCGTCGATATTGATGACGTCGACGTAATTTGTCGATGCATATAATCAGCACACATTTGTGTGTGTGTTCTCATAAATTGGCTCCAGTTTTGAGCATCCATTACACAATCTTCAGCTGGAACCCCACCCAGTTCTTGACCCCTTGGAAGCAAAGGCTCCTCGGCTTCATTGAATTCATTCTTATCTACAACCTTTGGTTTAAATTTGAAGATGACAAAAACTTTTGAAGTTGAAGGATGATGTGGCAATTTAACACCTTCAAGTTTGACGACATTCCTCCTCTCCAATCATGTGTCAATTTTGCTCTAATAATCTAAAAAACTCAAAAGGGCTTGTATTTACTAGTATTAGATATCAAAAAGTCACATTTGCATTTGAAAGCTTGTGTCAATTTTGAAGCAAATGGGTTGATGCCAAATCCAAGAAGATTTTGGCTATACATTTGAAGGTAAGATTGGAGAGACTTGGGATGCCAATTTTGACAGGTGAAGCTCCACGTGGGATTTAGCTCTTCCCATTGGAGTCATCGATGCATAATGCATTGAATGTTATGGTAATGGAAATTGGAAGCATTTTCGCTTTAATTTACACTCCTTGACCCAAAATGTTAGTTTATCTTCCCTTTTTGAAATGTTCCAAAATTTGTGTCTATTTTGACTAGTCAATGGTCTATTTTGACTAGTCAATGGACAAAATTAGAGTTATTTGCCTTGTTTGCCTTCATGTAATTTTGCTTCATTCCTTCTCAAAATGGGATTCTCAGTTCACTCATTAAATAGGAGCACTAACATTCTCTTGATTTTTGAAATGACTGTGTTGTCTGATGGAAAACTCAATTTGTACATCTCTTCCACTTAACTTTTCTCATTGGTAACACAGAGATAATTGCCGTGACATTTCGGGTGTATACTTAAGAATCTTTAGGCCCCGTTACACTAAGGGAAATAAGTACTTATAATTTAAATTAAAGGTGATGTATTGTGAGAGAATGACCTATCTCGTAAAGCGGAAAATAAATACTTACCTAAAAAATAAGAACTTTAGTGGAATGGGACCTTCTTGAAAGAGCTCAAGTATATATATAATTGAAACATAGTTATACCATTAATATTCTCCAAAAAAAACAAAGTTGCACGTAGAAGGGTACATAATAAAACTGACGGGTTGACCACCATGTCAATTTCTCCTGCAAGTTGACCCTTGAAACAAAAGATCTTATTCAGAGATACAATAATCCATCTATAAAAAAATGAGCCTACCGAGGATATGTTAACAATGAAATTTGTAATGATAAAAAAAAAAAAAAATGAAATTTCTGTTCACTAGCTGACAAATTAAACAACTATTGAGCATGTGTTGTGCCCCGACGTAAAATAAGTCATGCCAGTTCATCCTCTTTTTGCTAGAACCGAAAAGCTCAGAATGCATAGCGGTAGATGGCATCGGCTACTCCATCTTCATCATTGCTGACACCAATAACGTTAGCTACGGCTTTTGCCTTGTCTGATCCATTACTGAGAGCAATGCCCAGAGAAGCCAACTCAAGCATCTCAACATCATTTTCACCATCACCAATAGCCATTATCTAAAACCACAAAAATTGCCAACAAATGAACAGCTAATAAGAGTGATATTCATACAGCCATTTCTTATTTCTCCAGCACTTCCAGACAACAGGTTCAGATACGGCATTGTCCTTCAACAACCAACAGCATAAGATAAAGCAAAATGTAAAGGGATCGTAGAATATCTTCGCTCCTATTTTCTTCCGTATTTGGTTGGAGCAGAACTCTAGGTTTTTTTTTTGGCACAAGTTCAAGGACATCAAGTCATCGTGGAATACAGCGTCATTTTGGGCTTCCTTTTCTTCCTCATTTAAGCAAATTCCCGCTGTTATCCATTTTACTTCTAGAGATTGAAGGGCAGTGTGTGAGTTGTATGTTGATCCATTAATTAGCTTTCCTTGCTTATATTTTCTTTTGGTGAACTCCTTGTCCCCTTTCTCTAGTATTCCTCCCGTCTAGTCCACTCATAAAATAAAAGAAAATCGGTTCTTGTCACCTCTTTTCTTTCTTATTTCCTGTTAATGGAACTCAGGCTCAAGGAGACACATTTAGAAGTGTTTTGGTTGATGATTAAACAATGAGACAAGAAAAAGAAATTGTTGGCACGTACCTCCTCTGGACTGGCTCCCAATTGATCAAGTAGCATTCTTACTCCATTTCCTTTTGACGTTCCAGAGGGTACAATTTCGAGCATATCTGGCACAGCTTGCACAACAGTAGCACGGTCTTTAGTAGCTTCCGCCCAGTAGGGCCGCAGTGCAGTAGCCACTCCCTCGGCAGTGTCTAAGAATATCAACTTCTGTGTATTTGGATGATCATGTGCCACACAGCAAGAGAAACCAAAGACAACACAAATTATAAGATGTTATCATGATTCATTGTAACTTGATCACCAGGAGGGTACCAATTACTAGGACAATGTTCTCCCTCCAGATGATAACATATGCACATACGACAAGCACTACTTCTCATTCCATTATTAACAGAAGAGACATATAAAAATGATCTGCTTATAAGATTAAAAAATCATGCATGCTTCCTAAAGTAATGACAGCCCAATGGGGTTTGGGAGATCTGGTAGAAATGAGAAGAAATGGAGGCAAAAGAAAACCCTCACTTGTTTAAAGTTGGAAATGAGAAGAATCGTCAGGTAATGAAGAGAATGATGCACATATAAAATCCCAATTCCATTTTTTATTTGAAGTGGTGAGATTAGGTGAGTAACAAACTAACACTAATCTTTTCTTTTCTTTTCTCACCTGCATTCCAAACGGAAATCTCAGTCAAAAATGAGATTATTACTTAACAAAACAGACTAAAAGAGACCATAGCAGTGATATGGGCAAGCAGTCCAACTTAACTGCCACACTCAAAGTGAAATGTGTGCATGGGCGTACTTGAGGGGCATTGTGAAATTTGGAAACAATAAAAGTGCACCTTCCAGTGTTAAAAACATTTGGGCCACCAAAGGGTATGTTCTGTCCAAGCCCAAAAAAGAGAACTGCCAATTTAAACACCATACCTGTATGTCAACCCCAGCTAAGAGGTGCTCAATGGAAGGCATGATCTGCGCCTGCCCAAAAGATTCATGCAAACCAAGTAATAAAAAGGGTCAATTAGGCACTCAACCAAGCGATTATGCTGGGAGACGAAGAAATAAGTAAATCAGTGAATCACCTACCTTAGGCTCATGATATAAAGTGTGAAGTGTGTCCACAAGAGGGTGACCAAATAATGTTAAGCAACGATCCTCACTGAATGCAATAAGTGGAATTTCATGCTTCAGAGAGTAAATAAATGCCTGCAATTGGGACAAAGCGAAAATCTTCACTTCTCTGTCACATAGGAGTTCTTATAACCTGAGTAAGAGTAAGCTGTCCTTCATGACTCATCAAGATAGGCTTGTGAGTTCTCAGATCCTTGTCAGGGTGTATACCTTTTAATATCTTAGGTTCATAGGAGATCAACTTTCAGAGCTTTTGACATCTTAATTGGTTTGAAGCCACAGAATACCTGCCTAATAAAGGGCCAGCGGGAAAGCAAACAACTACTCCTATGAGTTTTATCCGTTTACTTGTATGAATGACTAATAAACTCTCTCAGCAACCAAGTAAAAGCTGGATCGAAACGAACCCGAAGAAGCACACAAGTTACAAATCACCGACAAAGCACCATGCAACAAGAGCATTGCTTGTCACCTAAAACCAGGCCCAGAAGCAGAAGTCTGACGCTTTGCTACAGAAAATAAGTTAACAAAGTTTTGCACAAGAGAAAGACAGCTGAACACCCAGTACAGCTGAACAGCAAGAGGCTAGTCTTTATATTAAGATGGGAATTATTTTCCAACTCCAGCGCAAAGCAACACTGACCATGATCCGTGCAAAGAATTTATTTTCCTAAACTTGTTTATGCCATTTGATAACGTCATACGCTAATGAACAAACTAAAACTGGGACACCTCCAAAAAATTCACTAATACAACAATATTACCTCTCTGCAGAGACTAGGATCTAAATTGCTTCTAAAGATTTCCCGACCTTGTCTGCCATAAACAAGCAATCCCTGGAATCAAACAGAGAATTAATGGCAAGAGGCAATGAAAAGTAGATAGTATTAACCACTTAGCCGGATCAAGCTAGCTAGATAGAAAGAACATCTCAAGAGTGCAGAAAACAAAACAATGTGCCAAATGAATTGGCACAATGCTTTCCTTGAAAAAAATTACTAAACGTGTTGGTAACATTTCATTGGTATCAAGACTAAATGATTCAAGTTTCTTCTAGCATGCAACAATTCATGCCATTGGGGCCAAAAACAAATATTAAAGAAACCTCAGGAGCCAATTTGTTGTTATTTATAACCTTCGCATAAAAGACTTGTTACTACACACATACCCATATGGATATTTTATTTCTGCGACGAGACAAACTCAATGTTAGTGCAGAACATGATGTTACACAAGTTATTGCAACAAGCATCTAAATCAACCGGGTCAAGTGCTTCCGTCCAAGGCGAATTATGCAGTCCAGGCACATGTTCAACCAAGAAGTGGCAATTTTAATTCATTAAGGCTTTTCAAATAATCCCAAGGCGCGCCTTGTAATAGGGGCTTGGCTCCTTTAGGTACATTGGATGGTCATTGACTCATTGTAGAAACTTTCAAGTTTGCAATTTAATTGTCTACTGTGCAAAAATAACAAATTCATAGCACTTAACAGTAGGGGTCACCAGCAGTCCTGCTGAAGCAATGGTAGCATGTTAACTGTGGTGACAATTGAAGGTTTTTCTGCCCTCTGGGCACACTCTAGCTCAGCTCAGGGGATAACTCGGCTCAAATTAGTTTGCCTCATGGCAAGACCAACTGTTGCAGAGGTTTAGAGTCCGGAATGGATAGTTCTGTAAGCATATTCATAGGTGGAACTACGTATACAATCGAGATGCGAGAACTCCACATTTTTGTTTTCTTGCTGAGCTGGAGAAGTTGCAGCCCAGTAGGCTTCTATAGAATGTAGAACTCCACATTTTTGTTTTCTTTTCATTATATGATTACAATTTCATTATATGATTATAATCCTCCTCCTTCCCTCTGAATTCCTTTGGGATTATTCAATATTTTGCTGTCCCTGTCTGAAAACCCCATAATGCATAGAGGCATAGAGCCATCACTCATCAGAAACCAACCTGTAGAGTGTAGAACCTTCAATACAAAATACATACTACGTACAGCCCTATATACCCAAAGCTTATTCTTTCCCCAACCTGCCATCTTCCAAAACCCTTAGTAAGTAAAGAAAGTTGTAGCTTACGCTTTTAGATACCATAAGAGCAATGTATCATGTCTGCACCCAAACATGCAAAATATAAAAAGGATGTAGCCATGTAGGGTTAGAGGAAAACCTGCACAAAGACTCCAGGGCAAAACTCTGAAATAATACCATCTATTCCTGCCAAGTCTACCATCTTTAAAACACTTATGGCAGCTGGACGAGTCTGTTCCAAAAGGTATCACTAAGTAACCATTATGTGTCAATCAAGAATCAGTATCTGGTAGAAGGAAAATTAACCACCAGCAAAAAAGAAAATGGAGGGTAAAATCCCATCTGCGCTTACGGCTTACCTTACCAGTGGCTATCACCACTTTGAGACCCCTTGAAGAGGCCTCTCTCAGAGCTTGTGCCGTAGTTGAAGTAATTTGGCTTTGGCTGTTCAGCAGTGTGCCTTGTATTTGAATAGTAATGCAACATAAGCAGATGATAAATTCAAAGAACAACAATAAACAGAGGCATTTCAGATATGTCTCACCATCCATATCACAGAAGATGTAGCTAAACTTTGGCTTGTAGAATCGTAGACTGCCTTGTTTCTTCCTGTCTTTTAACAATTAACGTGTAAGACTCTGCAACCTCACAAATAAGCAAATATAGCTTAATGGGTAAAGGATGTGGCTGGCCAAGAGGAATGTTTATTGGATGATTAAAAAAAAACGTACGGGCAATTATACCATTGAAATTACTATCTGTGTTATCCAAATGAGTAGTTCCATGTGTATCACCATCATAAGCACTTCGGATCAATCCTTTCCCCTTCCACCCAAGAGTCTTCAACAGCAATTCCTCCTCCTCCTCCATTTCTGCTTCAGCTTCATCACTAATTTCGTGATCAAACCCCAAGAGATGTAACAACCCATGTACCTGCCACGGATAAACCATGAAAAACTTTAAGTCTAACACAAAAGCTTAGCAATTAGGTGGAGAGGTCCGACAGCCCATTCCATACCCAAGCAATGTGGGATTCTCCATCAAAGCAATTACAGTTCCCTGTTTAATAAATGATTGGTTAGCAGAGATAAAGAGTTGATTATAGAACCACTCTGTTTCTACTGTCCTTGAATTTATTTCTGTTCCCTTTATTCATTTCTCTCCGCAAGCACTCTAACAAAATGACGAACAAAAATAGAATTTAATCAGTTAACACAAGACGAGGGTACCACATTATACATGGCCTAGAATTAGATCAATGCAGAAAAATATATTTTTATTTAATCCTATTTAGAAGTGGGAAGTGAGGGTTGCAAATGAGACTTGTTTAGTTGTTCTCATAACATCTCTAGAGGTGAGACCAATAGCATATGCCCCTCCGCCTCACATATCATTCAGCATAACCAAGTACCCGAAGTAGTTGCTTTGTCTTAGCAAATCACATATTTTCTTAAGTATAGTTAAGAGTGTCTGTGGCGTTCTGTGCGGCAATTTGATTATATAAAAGAACCAAAAAGTACTAAATTTTGAACCATAAAAATATGAATGCAGTGTAATAGGAAAAGAGGAAGCCGTAAACATTTGAAGGAAACTAGATGCTTACTAGAGGAGCAAAAGAGTTAGGTATGTAGATATGGGATCATTGGTGTAATTCGACAAAGATATTGGTAAACCAACCATTAGGATGCGTATCTCATCAACAAGAGAGTGCCCCCTTTCCTCTGCTTGCCTCGCAGCTGTCTCGACAGAAATTACAATGTCGCCTAACATGAGCTGCAATAAAGAGCATCTCAAGTTTTTGCCTCGAAGGAGATTCCACACACAATGAATGAGGTCTTACAATTGGAATTTTAAGTTCAGGAACATGTTGCGACATGGAAAGAACATCAGTAGCATGGTCTTCATCCCTCCATTCCTTGTTGAGTTGGCGAATGAACTCATCATTGCAAAAAACTAATGATAACTCAACACTTTCGAAACAACCAACATCATCTATAGCGAGATCTCTTGTTTTGGACTTCAGATCCTTTAGGCGACCAAGTGCCAACTTCATTACCATCGGAGCATTTAGACGGAGTATTTCTGCAATACCCTACAATGTGCAGAAAAGTCAGCACATAAAACAAAATAGCTAAATGGCCTAAAAATAACAGATTATTTAGGATAAACATCCCACTAGAAGCTTTACACCGTGTGGGAAGTTACGTAATGAGCAAATAAGAAAGAGGTACCGATTAAGGGACAGTAGGACAAATCTCCTTCTCAAAGGGGAATCAAATCGATAAGTAAATGACTTGCTTTTGGTGGTCCAAATCGGATCGCTCAGCCTCCAAAAGGTTGTTAAGATGGGAATGCATAGACTGCCATGGTTATGGGGAGAATAAGGAAAGAGAATACCCATATGAGTCCACTTTCAACTTCTCTTTGAAATTCTTGTTCTTGATTTGATATATGCAAAAGTGAGACGGCAATAATTTCGAGTATTGAATTCGTGGGACGTGGGAATCATTTGCCACAGACAATCTATTCACAAAATCTCACCAGTTTCCAGTTTGCTTCGTCGGGTGGTTCATCACCTCACTAGTCAGGTAGTGTTATACTCCAGTAACATAAGTTTCAATGCCAAGAATAGAGAAAGCATCATTTCAGCTATTTGTTGTAGACTTTTTAGTTTTGCCATTCGAGGTTCATTTTTGTTTCAGTTTGATTGTTTCAAGGGTACTATAGTAGTGGCTCCACACATCTGGCTTGATTTCTAAGCTACCACGTATAATGCTTTCTAACGGTATTCTTGCAGAAGTTAATTATAAACATAAAATAAAAATGCTTTCGGAATGGTAGTCCAGTTTAATGCTGAATTATTTTTCCTTCCTTTTGGAGGGAGCATTATAACGGTACATTCTATTAACAATGACATCATTGTTTGCCTCCTTTTCTCCCAAGTACTTAAGCATCACGTGAGAGCTACACTATTGAACTATCCTGCTCAGCCAGATTCTAAACCTGTGACAAGCTGCCCCGCCTTACTAATGGCCGGTGGGTCTAAATCATGCACCATTACGCACTCTCTTATGAACGAAAAAGCTAAAATTAACTGCAACAGTAACACCATCCTACTTGGTCAGTGGCCCATTAAAAATCACAAAGGAGTTTGGATGGGCAATTGGACACCCATTGTCCCCACTAACTCAACCATGCAATTCTCACTACCTCAAAATTAGATTTCTCATCAGTTGGTGATACCGCGTGTTGGTAGTCTATCAAATTCACATTACTTTTTACTTCCTTTATAATGTCCTTCTGCAGGAAGTGGTCCCATATCCCTCAAACCAAATTCTTCTGAGTTTACAGCAATTTACTGAGAGAGTCGTACACTTATCGAGAAAAATCTATCTTGGAAATGGCTGTGGACACGGGTTGGGCAAACTAACATTTCAATCATGTAAATTATGGACAAGCAAATACACAAACATCATAGTCTGAGCGAATAAGAATCACTGCCACATAAAACGGCCTATAATTTTCGACCGTCGACAGCAAACGAAGGATGGCCAGGCCCATGTCGTCGTATTATCAATCTATCATCAACCTCGAACAATTCAATGAGTTTCCTGCATCTTTTAACTGTTTTAGTAGGTAATGTTTGGACCTTGTCTTCAACTCTCCCAACAGAATTACATAAGATAAAGATTTTCAATGAGCTTCATTTTTCAACTAGTTTCCTACAGAGTAATTAACAACTACTCCCTCTGCCCCCAAAAGATATTATGGTCCATAAAACAAGAAGTTAAAAAGAATGTATTTTAAAAAGATATGAACATTTTTTAAATAAAAAGAATTCATTGACGGGGAATTCTAAAGTATCCCCCTCTTATGGTGTGTGTAACGCAAATTCGAGTCATGCAATCAAAAGGGGAAAAAGATCTTGAATTTAATCAATAGTATTATGTTTCATCTCGACTAAATGGACGGCGATTGAGCCGCACCGAGATTTTAGTGTCTGCAGTTTGTCCAAACCATAACATGTTATGTCTTTTCGTGGCAGATGTTATACCATTTATTGGTGAATGTTATCATGGGGGACACCGTAAAAAAAGTGACTCTGAAAATGTTATGCATGATACAAGCGTTATGTCTTATTCAGGTAAATGTTATGCCATTTTATGGTATTATTTTATTACGCCATTTTTTGGGGTTTCTATTATGCCATTCGTATTTTTTTCTTACGCCATCTTATGTTTAATGCAGGGATACAATATTCCCGACAAAGAGGTGATACCTTAGCATTCTCATTCGGGAAATGCTACGATGTCCACCCGCCGTTTGGGGATACCGTAAAAAATGGCATAACTGACCATTAATGGTATAACCAAAACCAGTGATGTGTATAACCAAAACCTTACGAAGGCATAACCTCCAAAATCCCCAAAAATTCTGGGGATTTTGGGAGTTATGTCTTTGTAAGGTTTTGGTTATACACATCACTGGTCGTTGTTATATTTGTAATGGTCAGTTATGCCATTTTTTACGGTGTCCCCAAATAGCGGGTGGACACCGTAGCATCATCCTTCTCTCCTTCATTGTATGTAATCTTTTTAGAATGATGCTATCGTGTCTACCCTTACAGTGTCTCCATTATGCCTCTTGTGATTTTTGGTTATGCCTTTCGTGGTTTTCGGTTATGCCTTTTGTGGTTTTTGGTTATACAACACACAACACACGGATCCACACATGGCATAACGTGGAACCACACATGATATAACCGAAAATCACAAGAGGCATAACCAAAACCTCAAAAGGCATAACCGAAAACCACAAAGAGGCATAACGGAAACACCGTAAGGGTAGACACCATAGCATTTGCCAATCTTTTAAGTTCTCGTTTAGCGGACCAGACAATCAGAGCTGATATATTTTCAACTTCTTTTACCAATATTTCGTCAAATGAGCAAACACAATATACTATTTTAGCGACAATCAATATCCTAGACAACATTCTTGACAAATCAACGGAGCCTATCATACACTGATGCATATACAGTACAAAAACAGACAGTGAAGGAGATACCGAAATTTCCGAATCGTCGGGCAATTGTTCTTCGATGCAAATATCGACAATCAGCTCCAACTCCTTCCGCTTCCTCCTCGCCGGCTTCCGCCTCCCCCGCGGCACCTTCCTGTACCCTCTCTCTGCCGCAAACAACTTTTCGAAAAGGCCCCTCGGGACGCTCGGATCCTCGCGTCGCGAATCGCTGAGCCTCCAACCGAACACCGAGGAGTCCAAACACAATGGCGAGGCGCATAAACGGATTGGAGATGGAAGTAGAGTCGAGTAAGAAGAGTGGCGAAAGTAGGCGGTGATGGGGGAGGGTAAGGAGCGCGAAACGGCGCGCGCCGCCATAAGGTCGGCGGGGAAAGGCGGGTGGAGGGTGCGGAGGAGGGGAGAGAAGCGGGGGAGCATTCAGGTTTGGGTGAACGTGGCTATGAAATGATTTTCCCGGGTAGGCAGTGAACGGAGCCTAGTGGCATAATTTTTTTCATAAAAAAACAAGTTGGACATTTTTCTAACAACTTATTAATTAGTGGAAAAAACCTATAATTTTTTAACAACAAAAAAACATTCTTTAACTTATTTCCTATTGGAAACAATGGCATAATTTTTCTAAATGTTTTCGCTCACAATTCTAGCACTCTACTCGCACTTCCGCTTGCGCACGCACTTACGACTCATTTGCAGAACGGATAAGATTTTGGGGAGTTGAGTTTTGTTCACCCTCCACTTAAGAGGGTGAACATTACTCTCTTTCCTATTGGTTGAAATGATGTAGATCACACCACAAAGTGATATCATACTTTACAAAAAGTGTATTGCATGATAAACATGATATCACTCTGTGGTGGAGTCTACATCATTTCAACCAATAAGAGATATGGTAATGTTCACCATCTTTTACGGAGGGTGAATAAAATTGCACTCGATTTTGGGTGGATAAAGAATAATAATGAATGTGGTATAAGGGGTGATTAGTTAAGGAGGGTATGATGGGTAGAGTTTGAGAAGCAATGGTACTGACATTGCATTTTTACTCCCTACACATGAGTGTGGTAGGTGCCACACAAACACTTGTTTGAGAACCACCACACTTGTATTTATAGAATAAAAGATGCGATGTCGCCGGACTTTTCCTTATATGATAGATATATGTAATAGAAGTGCTATGCATATGTTTGGTTTTGTTGCGTTGATATGAATAGGTCTGTGGATACGCTCTCCCCGCTCTCCCCCCTTTCTTATCTCTCTCTGATAACAAACACCTTCTATATATTATCCCACTAAATTGTTGTTTAGGTTGAAAAATTGTGTTAAAATGTGTATTAGAAGTGTAAAATATGTAAACTTTTTTTTAAAAATCATTTTCTTTACTTATTCACAGACCAATAGAGGATCGTATAAGAGTAAGAAAAACAAATTGATATTAGTTTTTTTATCAGAATGAAAAATAATAAACAAAATACTCCGTATCTAAGTTAATTTTTCTTGCATAATCTGTTTAAGGAGGTTAAATACCTTTTAGTTTCTAGCAAAAAAATAGAAGAGAATTTTGTGCTCTTGTAGTGATACCCAACTCTTGCGAGACTTTCTTTTTTTATATCCAGAGTTTTTCACTTTTCTATTATCTTCCACATTGTATGTTTATAGGCTTCGTTCTTTTGGACTTAACTTAAATATGAAAATTTTATCCATATTTAAATTTTTTTCGAATTTGTTAGTTTTGCGCTAAACTTTTGTAGATTATTGATTCGTCTCAACGAGAGGAATCGGAAAAGTAAATTTTTTTTTACTTTTACCCAAGTATTTTGAGAAATAACCACTTTTTAGCGCAGACATTTTTGCGCTAAAAAATGGCTATTTCTCAAAATACTTGGGTAAAAATGCAAAAATTTTATTTTCTCGATTCCACTTGTCAAGATGAATTGATAACCCAAAAAAGTTTGGTGCAAAACAAAAAAATGCGAAAAAAAATTTAAATTTAAGTTAAGCCAAAAGAACGCAGCTCATACTCCCTCCGTTTTGATTTGTTTGCCAGTTTTCACTATTTGGAACCTTTGAAAAAGTTGATTACAGTTTGTAATTTATTTTGGAGTAAACAATAGTTACAGTAATTAAGAGTCCGATCTCTCCGGTAATTATCCTGGATGGTCAGCAAGTTATCCCAATGCAAGAGACTCTGACTCATAGAAGCTTTTTGTGAGATTTTTACACATACTGTATGAGATAGCTCTAGAAACTGTCCTCCATAGTTACTGGAAAGGTTCCATTGTAAGATTCTTCCAAATTTTACTACAGTATTTTAACCAAATGCATGCTCCTATTAGAAAACAAAATTTTCTTCCACCTCATTTTCACTTTCCATCATAGATTTATTTCTCCCTAATAGGATTGATAGCTTTGGTATGACCAAATGAGATTAAAGTACACATTATTCCGATTTAGGTTCGAAATTTTTACCTCTAAGTACAGAAAAGTAAAACTTGATTTCTATTAAGGAGAGATGAAATACTTAATTAACACTAGGTCCACTTTTATAAAAATACATTTACCATTAATGAAAGTGTCACCTGCTTATGACCAAAGATAGTACTCCTGGATGTCTAGTCCGAAGCGTAGGGCTTTCTAGTCGTTTGCATAATAACTCGGTAAGACCGAGATTGTACCACAGAGAGCTCGAATATTGCTAGTTCGGATTGTAGGCTTTATGTGAGGTTTGTGACGTTTAGACGGACAACTGTCGGTTTTGCTTTGAAAAGTGAAATGCTCTTATAAAAAGACTAGAAATGAGGTTTAAACTTAGATAAAAAGGCAGCAAGGTCTAGGGGATTAAACCACCCGTGACTTAGCCATTTTAACCGTTTCTTCTAACAACTCAAGGACAAAATATAGACAATCTTGCGCACCTGAAGTACTCAACGTTAAAGCCAAGCATAATCATGGGATAAGTTCAGAAATGACTTAAACTCGTTTAGTAATCATTTAATTCAAACACCAGGACCATTAAAGCTCCAAGCACCATGTGCAACAAGTAGGTTAAAACTCAGGCCTACACACGATCAAAAAGGGTAACAACTTTAAGGTTTGACCGAAAATAAGAGATTAAGTCTTTTCCACACTAATCTATGATCAAGTTATAGTTAAACCATTAAAACTACTAAGTCATGGGATAGATATCACCCCATGACCATGTGAATGTATATTTTTTGTAAATGTTATATTATTCCTAGGGTAGTTTAGTCATAACGTTAATTAGGGTTTCTCCGTTTTCTATTTAACCTAGCTTGTTATGTTATTCTTGTAATCAATCGGATTATGAACATTACGTTGTTTCACGTTCTCTCTCCTTTGAAGTTATCATGGTATCAGAGCCTATCCAAGGCTGTTTTGTTCGTCACCCACAATCAACCTCTGCATCTGTCTTCTTGTTCCTCAGTCGAACCTCTCTCTCTCCTCTCTGAAGATTTGTTCCTCCCAGTAGCAGCAGCAAGTTATTGTCCAACCGTACTGTTTGTCGCAGTACTGCTCATCGAGCACTGTTCACGGCGTACTGTTCATCAAGTACTGTTTCACGGGGTACTGTTCGGCACTGTTTGAAGGTATTATTGTCTCTGTTTGGTCCTAATCTGCAGTTTTGAGCACTGTTTGGGGGTGTTATTGTTCGTGTTGATTCTTTGAAGCTCTGTTGAAGTTATTGGAGCCTTTGTTAGGTTTATTTTACCTACTGTTACGCCTCTGATCTGGTAACTAAGTTTGAGTTGACTGTGAGTATTGAAATATTCTTGTTCTATTACTATGGCTGAGGATAGAGGGATAAGTATTCGTTTGACTGGTGATAACTATGCATATTGGGCAAGTGTTATGAAGAATTTTGTCATTGGCAAGGGTATGTGGGGCCATGTTACTGGGTCTATAGTAAAGCCTTCTGACCCTAAAGCAGAAGGTTATGCAGCTGCTTTTGCAAAGTGGGAACTGGAAACTGGAAGAGTGCTCACGTGGTTTCATAATTCTGTCGAACCAAGCATTGGTATGAACTTTTCCAAGTATGATACGGCTAAGGAAGTTTGGGATTATTTGCGGGATTTGTACCTTGAGTCAAACTTTGCAAAGCAATATGAACTCGAGATGTCCATTCGGCATGCCACACAGCAGGATAAATCTATTCAGGAGTTTTACAATGAGATGACATGGTATTGGGATCAATTAGCTCAAATGGAACCTGCTGAATTTCAGACACTTCCTTCTTGTATGGAGTACCGTGAGAGACAGCGTCTGGTACAGTTTCTCATGGCCCTTCGTGGGCAGTTTGAGCCCCTTCGTGGGGCTATTCTCCATCGTTCTCCCTTACCTTCAGTTAATGGTGCAATTCGTGAACTTCTAGCTGAGGAAACTCGATTCAAGGTGGGGTCTATTGCATCTTCCTCTCAGTTTGTGTTTGCCACTCCACCTACTCCACATACTGTGCATTCAGCACCGCTCTTGCCCACTCCAGCTTCACACTTGGTTCAGGTTACAAGCAAGCCTAAGCCTCACGTTGCTGTGGATGAGTGTAGCTTCTGTCGTCAAAAGGGACATTGGAAGCATGTGTGCCCTAAACTTTTACAGATGAACGGACGTAACTCTCCTCCAATGCAGGCCTCCTCATCTCGACCCTCACAGCAGTATTCTCGACCCCCACAGCAGTATCCTCGACCACCACAGCAGTATCCTCGCTCTCCTGCTGCCCTTGCAACTCCTACTAGTGTGGATACTCCACCATTTCCCTTATTTGATCAGTATCAGGAGTATCGTGCATTTGTGGCTGCCACTCAAGGAGGTCATTCACAAGCTCCTGCCCTAACCACCACCAGTCAGTCAGGTTTGCATGGTTCTTATACAACAGGTATCTTATTTACCACATGGATATTCGATTCTGGTTCTTCCCATCATATGACTCGTGTCTCGTCTTTCCTTAGTAATTGTGTATCTCCTGTCTCTCCAACTAGTATTTCTACTGCCAATGGCTCTCTTATGCATGTGGTTTCTGTTGGTACTGTTCTTCCCACCTCGTCTTCTTCTTTATCCATTCCAAATGTGTTTTATGTTCCCCAATTATCTCTTAGTCTTCTTTCAATTAGTCAATTGTCTGACTTTGGGCTTGATGTGTTCTTTTCCTCTTCTGGTTGTGTTGTGCAGGATCAGACGTCCAAGAAGCAGATTGGGATCGGGCGTAGGGTTGGAGATCTTTATGTTTTGGAGACTTTGCATGTTCCCATTGAGACTACCACCACTGCCATGTCGTCTTTTCGTTTAGATCAACAGTCTTCTCATTTTTATCTTTGGCATTCTAGATTAGGTCATTTATCTAGTGAACGTTTGAAACTTTTGCTTCAATCTGGTCATTTGGGAAACATTTCAGTGAGTGATATTTCAGAATGCAGTGGTTGCAAGTTTACCAAAATGTCTGCGTTACCTTTTAATAAAAGTATTTCTGTTTCTACTTCTCTATTTGAACTTGTTCATACAGATTTGTGGGGACCTTCCCCCATTGCAACAAAAGGTGGTTCTCAGTATTATGTTTCGTTTGTGGATGATTTTAGCAGGTTTACATGGGTCTATTTGTTGACACGCAAATCTGATTTTTTCGCAGTTTATCGTACTTTCCACGCAATGGTTCAAACCCAATTTTCAATAGAAATCAAAATTCTTCGCTCCGATTTGGGTGGGGAATATTCACTGGGTGAATTTATTGATTTTTTAGCCACTCACGGGACAATTCAACAATCTTCTTATACTGACACTCCCGCTCAAAACGGGCGTGATGAACGCAAGCATCGTCACCTTCTTAACACTGCACGGTCTCTTCTTTTGTCTTCCCATATGCCTGCTGTATTTTGGGGTGAGGCTGTCCTTACTGCAGCTTATCTCCTGAATCGGATGCCTACTCCTCTTCTCTCTGGGTTGTCTTCGTATGAACGTCTTTATGGTCAGGTTCCTAACTATTCTCTCATTCGTGTGTTTGGTTCTACCTGTTTCGTTCTTCTTCCAAAGCGCGATCGCACTAAGCTCAGTGCTCGTTGTGTTTTATGTGTTTTCGTGGGGCATGGGCTCCAGCAAAAGGGCTATCGTTGTTATGATCCCGTGTCCAAGAAACTGTATATGTCTAGGCATGTCACCTTCCTTGAGCATCTCCCTTTCTTCTCTCTACCATCTGCCCCTGCTACAGTCACCAAAGAGGATCTTGTGCATATTGACCCATTCCCATCAGAAGTCCCTGTCGAAGAGTATGTTCGTACTCTCGAATTGTCTGATGTTCCTGTTGTTCCCCTGCCTCCTCTGCTTCCCGCCTTCCTCCCTTCCCTCGGCACTATACTCGTCGTCCTACTTCTGCTTCAACAAACTCTGATCTGCCCGACCACCGCTATCCTACTCGTGATCGTCGCCCTCCGGTAAGACTTGGTTTTACTAATACTTGTTTTTCTTCTTCCTATTGTTCTTTCTTATCTCTTATACATACCTATTTTGAACCTCGAAACTATAAAGAAGCTTGTAATGATCCTGATTGGGTGAAAGCTATGAATGACGAGCTCACTGCTCTTGCTAATACTCAAACTTGGGAATTGGTTCCTCTCCCGAAGGGTAAGAATCTTATTGGCTGCAAATGGGTTTTCAAAGTTAAGACTCATTCTGATGGTTCTTTGGAGCGGTATAAAGCCCGCTTAGTTGCGCAGGGCTTCTCTCAGGAATATGGTATTGATTATGAGGAGACTTTTGCTCCTGTTGCCAAGATGATCACTGTCCGTATTTTGATTTCTGTTGCTGCTACGCACCAGTGGCCTCTCTATCAGTTGGATGTTAAAAATGCATTCCTTAATGGTTCTTTGTCTGAGGAAGTTTATATGCGCCCCCCTCCGGGCTTCTCCCATGATTCTAGCTTGGTTTGTCGTCTCCGTCGTGCTTTGTATGGTCTTAAACAATCTCCCTGTGCTTGGTATGCACGTTTTCATGATGTCGTGCTTCAGATTGGTTTTCAGCCTAGCACTCATGAATCTGCTCTCTTTGTTCGACGCACTCCTCATGGTTTGGTTCTAATCCTGCTCTATGTTGACGATATGATCATTACTGGTTCGGACTCTACTGCTATTAGTGAGGTCAAGCGTCATTTATTTCAGGCATTTGAAATGAAAGATTTGGGACCCTTCGCTATTTTCTTGGTATTGAGGTTGCCTCCTCTCCTAAAGGTTATCTCTTGTCTCAGACTAAGTATGCAACTGACATTCTTCATCGTGCTCAGCTTACCGATGACAAAACTGTTGATACTCCTATTGAGCTTCATGTTAAGTTTTCTCCTACAGATGGGGTTCCACTTGCTGATCCTACTGAGTATCGCGAGCTTGTTGGTTGTCTTGTTTATCTCACGGTCACTCGGCCAGATATTGCCTACGCTGTGCATATTGTTAGTCAATTTGTTTGTGCTCCTCGATCTACGCATTGGGCTGCTTTGCTTCGTATTCTGCGTTATATTCGCGGCACTATGTTCCAATGTTTGCTTCTCTCTTATTCTTTAGACTTGATACTTTGGGCTTATGCGGATGCCGACTGGGCTGGGGATATCTCTGATAGAAAGTCCACCTCTGGCTTCTGTGTTTTTCTAGGTGATTCTCTTATCTCATGGAAAAGCAAAAAGCAATCTGTTATTGCTCATTCTACTGCCGAAGCTGAGTATCGTGCTATGGCTCATGCCACTTCTGAGGTTGTTTGGCTGCGTTGGCTTTTATCGGATATGGGTGTCGCTCTCTCTTCTCCTACGCCTCTTTATTGTGATAATAAGAGTGCCATTCAGATTGCCCACAATTCAGTCTTTCATGAGCGCACCAAACATATTGAAATTGATTGTCACTTTGTTCGCCACCATCTTCAGTCCGGCACCATTGCTCTCCCATTTGTCTCTTCTACTCTTTAGTTGGCTGACTTCTTCACTAAGACGCACACCTCTGCTCGCTTTCGTTTCCTCCTTGGCAAACTCTCGATGCTCACCGACCTCGCATCATGAGTTTGAGGGGGGGGGGTGTATATTTTTTGTAAATGTTATATTATTCCTAGGGTAGTTTAGTCATAACGTTAATTAGGGTCTAATTAGGGTTTCTCCGTTTTCTATTTAACCTAGCTTGTTATGTTATTCTTGTAATCAATCGGATTATGAACATTACGTTGTTTCACGTTCTCTCTCCTTTGCAAGTTATCAGACCAAGCCTAAGTGACTACTCACACATGCTTAAAGGACAGAGCATGAAGCTAAAAAGAGACATGAGATTTAACTGATAAAAACGGAAATAAACTTGATTTATATGAAGATCCAAAATGTAGCTACAACTTTAATAAGTGCGAAAACATCAAACACCAAATACTTACTAGTGTTCTTGAAGGAAATAACTTGAAAAACTTAGAAGAACAACAATGGAAATCCTAGAAAGCAAAAACCTTAAAGCATAAAAGGTAGATAAAGCTTAAAGTGAGAGAGAAAAGCTATTTATACACTCAACTTTTCTCTCCCAAAATATCCTAAAAACATACTAGAAGTAGAAACTTTTCATAAATGGAATGTTAAAAAAGTCAGCAAAAATCTGGACGAAGGGCTTTGGTATCAATACCTCAGTTTTGAGGTATCGATACCTACGGGCCTATTCAGTTCTGGGAGCAACAGGTTTCAATACCTACGTTTTGAGGTATCAATACCTCTCCTGGAATTAGAGGTTTAAGCATAAAATTTGAAAAGAAAGGTATATTTTTTCTAATTGGATAACGATTGTTGAATATTGACATTTAGTTATTGTGTATCTAACTGCCATTAGACTTGAATCGCTGAGACATTTCAAACAGTTGTTTGTTTTGACAGTTTATGGAATTACTACATTTCTCAGTAAATGTGTTAGCTTTTTCTTATGATTTTTAGCACAAGCATTCTTTTATTATTTTGATGTTGCTTATTAAGATTTTTTTTTCTTGTTGAAGAGTGTTTAAAAGATGCTCCCACTATCGTCAACTCCTGGCTACGCCACTTGTTGAAGCATTTTATTAGGTGTTTTGAAATTAGAGAGAACAATTACTACTACAATAGAGAATATCTACAATTACTCCTTATTTTCACTACTAAATAGAAAAATAGAATTGCTAGGTCGAGAGTGTGCGTGAGACCTACTCCTATTGTGAGTGGGTGTGTGCAAGTTAGGAAACCAGAATTACTTACAAAAAGTAATTAATAGTACTTCCACAGAGAATATCTGCAACAATTACTCTTTCACTAGTACTGTACACGAATTTAGGAAACCAGAATCTAATCTCTTACTCCCTCCGTTCCAAATTAATAGTCCGGTTCGGTCTCCAATGCATTTTTTAAATTGTTAATATCTTTCAATCTATAATGAATTTTATGTGCAATATGGATCTCATATGATAGATCTCAATTAGTTCTATTATACAAAGTTTTTAAAATCTTTAAAGACATTATAGATTGAAAGATATTAACAATTTAAAAGTTGCATTGGAAACCGAACCGGACTATTAATTTGGAACGGAGGGAGTACTAATCTTTAAGACAGTAATAAAAGAGAGTCATCACAAGTATTTGGACTGGGGGGGAGCTGCTGTCCCTTCAAGGGACGGCAGCGTGCTGACCCGGTCAAGGGGGCCCGCTCTGGTCTTGTTTCGATGATCGAAAACATTCATTTCGTAGAGCTCGTCGAGTTGAACAAGTGTCTAAAAAATCAGTTTGATCGGATATCATTAAATGACTGATCGGAACACATATAACTTGCCAATAATGGGTTCTAGTAGATTTGATTCAGTGTTTCGGATCCATTCTTTTCAAAACAAAAAGGTTTCGATTAGGCACTTAAAAATATTTGATCGAGCTGATTGTTATAAATATTTGTTCAACTTGACGAGTTCTACGAAGTGAACGTTTTCGATAATTGGAACAAGACCAGAGCACGGCTCCCTTAGCCGAGACAGTAGGCTGCTGTCCCAAGTACTTCCGCTTTTCCAGGGCAAAATGGCACGACAACCCGCGCCTGCAGTGCAGTAGCCAGATGGGTGGCAATAGCAAATCTGTACTTGAAAAAAATCCAATCCGCCCACAGGAAAAAAACACACAAAAAGCAAGCAGAAGACGAAAAGTCAAACAAAACCAACAGCGTGGCGGAACCCGCACGATCTCCTTCAATCCTCCCCTCCCCCCCAAAAAAAATTTTAACTCCCCATCCCAAACGCTGCCTTAACGCCAACCACCGGTATCCCCCGAACCGCCCCCCCGGCCCCCCCCAATGAACCCGGTTCCCTCTCTCTCCTCCCCCCTTCTCTCTCCTCGCCGGACCATCTGAATCTGGTCTCTCTCTCTCTCTCTCTCTCTGTACATGCATGTGATTCGTGCGTTGTGAATCTGTACATTCAAATACTGTCTATATACGTTCATGTGTATATATGTGTACTGGTGTAGTCCTCGCTGTATGATTAGAACGTTGTTAACTTACCGTTTGGCACGTGTTAGGCTCGATCTGTCTTCTACAGGTTTTGATTCTCGTGAAATTTTCGTTTTTTTTTTTCTCTGTGAAAACTTAGGGTTTTCCTGGTTCCGAAATGGCGGGGCCCGAGAGCCTTGATGGTTCATCGCCGGCGCCGGCGGCTCCGGTCACGGCGAAGAAGTACGGAGTGACGAAGCCGATATCGGTCGCCGGGCCGACGGAGGTGGATTTCCAACGAAACACGGAATTGGAAAAGGTAGGATTTTTTTTTTCCTTAAAGTTTTAATTGGGAGTTGAGAAAAATAGTAAATTGGCGGAGAATATAGTGGAGTGGTTTGCAAAGATGCAAGCTTTGTGATTATTTACGTCTCGCGGTGTTCAACAGCTTTTGATTGATTCGGGGCTTTTCGAGAACAACGAAGATGCTGCGAAGAGGGAAGCTGTCCTTGGGCACATCGAGGAGGTAATTAGCTTGATTGCTTTGTTTGATCAGTCAATTGGGCTCAGGATGTGCTGTTAGTTGAAGTCTCATGTGTGATTTATCAGAAATTGTTATGACTTTAGTCTTTACATGCGTGCTGAGCTACAATATAAAAGTTTAGTCTTTAATTGTTCATATTTACCGTTTTCAGCTGCTGAAGGAGTTGAGGTTTACGTTTGCTCAGTTGTATACTGAGTGATAGATAATCCGCAAAGACTTGTGGTTACTTCTGGTTACAGTTTTAAGAATTAGTTTCACATACTATTTTTTCATCACACATTGGAAAGTTTTTCTACTTCCACATGCGTAGGAAAAAAATGCTTTCCAGAGTTGCTGCAGTTTCTGAAACACTTCATTTTCTGATAAACATTGATAGTTTCTGAAAACTGATTATGAACACTTCAAAGAGTGGAAAGAGAAGATTAATAGTTGGAAAAGGATCGATTGTACTCCACCTAACAGGCAGATGTTGGGGTTATGAACTAGGACCATAGAGTTGGAAAAGGATCAATTGGACCTGTACATGGGCCATGGCTGACAAGGGCTGTCTAAACTTAGAATTGCACCTCTCGTGGAAAAATGAAGAATAAGAGTCTGAGTTACAACTATGGTGGACGAGAGTTACGTTGTTCTATGTAGATGTTGGACCTTATTAGATATTGTTTGCAGCCAAGAATGTGATTCAGAATTAAAAATTTTTGATTTTGACATCTAACGCGACTTGAATCAACAATGAACCACATTTGAAGACCCAAGCAAGATTACTTTGACGCACAATACAGCTATGAATACTCATAAATGTACATTTGAAGACCCAAGCAAGATTATTGTTGAAAGCTTATCTAATTGTCGGACGAATCTTGACCCATAATTCAGTTAATGGATGGCCAATTAGCACATCTCTATAAAACCTATAAATTGCAAAAACATAGAGGAAATTTTAAAAATAGCACGCTGCATTATAGCTTAAAATGAACATCCTGCAGTTTTAGAATTATGTAGTACGTGTCCAACATGGGTACTTCACAAATTTGGTACCCTTCCACTTAACTGAATAGACGATGTTATTCGAGAATTAGTAGAGTTAAGTATATTTTGCACCCCTACACTTTACACTCGGT
This sequence comes from Rhododendron griersonianum, assembly GCA_018127125.1. Lineage (NCBI taxonomy): Eukaryota > Viridiplantae > Streptophyta > Magnoliopsida > Ericales > Ericaceae > Rhododendron > Rhododendron griersonianum. The sequence continues at coordinate 26,583,379 of CM030798.1, forward strand.
GTCAATTTGCTCTTTGCACCCTGCACTTTTGACTGACACATTCCAGCCCTCACATATGCAGTTCTTGAAACTAAAGTATGTTATGTAAATTTGGAACTGTACACTTAACTGAATAGATGAGGTTATCGATAATTAGTAGAGTTAAGTTCACTTTGCAATCCCACACTTTACACTCGGTGTCACTTTGCACTTTGCATCCTGCACTGTTGATTGGCATATTCCAACCCTCACACTTTAAGTTGAGTGTCCATGTCCTCCTTCCGTTAGACAACCGCTAGAAAGAAATTGGTCACATGCAAATTTGCATGTGACCTAATTTAAGGGCATTAAAGTCTTTGTATATTCAATTTCGCCGTACACCCACCCAGGTAACCAGGTTTATTAGCTTGGTCTTCTTTAGTTGATATTTTTCAGCCTTTTCCAATAGCATAGATTATTTGTCACAAAGTTACTTATATTGTATAGGTTGTGAAACGTTGGGTGAAGCATTTAACACAGCAGAGAGGTTACACAGATCAAATGGTGGAAGATGCAAATGCTTTAATATTTACTTTTGGGTCATTTCGGCTGGGGGTAAGTATCAGCTTGAGTAAGTTCTTTGTTGGGTGTAAGAGCATTTTTTCTTCTACCGTTTCTTCTATCGGGGTACTAGAATAGCCGTATTGGTTTTTGAAAAATTGTTTGGAATTCACGGCTTTTTTCTTCTAGTTTTCTGTCGTTTTCAAGTGTTCTTTCATTATACTAATGCAAAGCTACAGATACAACTAGGAGGATCCAAGAGATCAAACCAGCAAAAACAAAGCTAGCTCACGACGAGGCTCAAAAAAACAAACCACACAACGTGGAAACATTTTATGTAACTCTTTACGCAAAAGTTTTGATTAAGTCCAATGCTCCTGTTCTATAACCAACAACTATGCAAGACTTAACGAATTTCTTTTGTTTCTAGTAACTATTTTCACGTCCAGTTATTTTATCCTCCTCTGGTTGTCGTCTACTGTTAGTGAGTGATTTTACATTAAGTGGGGATGTAGGGACAAGTTTTTATTTTGACAGGTGCATGGGCCTGGGTCTGACATGGATAGCTTGTGCGTTGGGCCGTCTTATGTGAATAGAGAGGTTGGTTATGTTTGGGTTATCCTTTCTTATTTGTATTTGTAAACCCAGACGCTTTATATCTAAAGGTTGAATGCTGTTTGTCCCCAGGAAGATTTCTTTATTACATTGCATGATATGCTGGCTGAAATGGAAGAAGTTACTGAGCTTCAACCCGTTCCAGATGCTCATGTCCCAGTAATGAAGTTTAAGTTTCAGGGAATATCAATTGATCTCCTTTATGCAAGTATATCAGTATTGGTTGTACCACATGTGAGTGTAGAAAACATTTCTTTCTTGCTGCATAGTTGCAAACTAAATTTCTTTGCTCTCATCTTTCTTATTCTGAGCCATATCTTATTCTTCCCCTTTCCAATCCCAGCTCTGGAATGTTTTCTGGCAATGGTATTGAACTATGATGCACCGACACTCCTAGAGGTCGCTGTATCGACGTGTCCGGACACAGGGACACGGGGTCACGCAGGGTACACGGCTAGAAACGTGTTCGACATGCCACGTGGCGTGTCCTATATTTTAATTTAATTTTTGGGGTGGGACACGGCTGGGGACATGGGGTGACACAAGTGGGACATGGATGGGGACACGGCGGGGATGAATATGTAATTTTTTAATTTTTTTTGGGGATAAATATGTTATTATTTAAAGTTTTGGGTTAAAATGTATTTAAACCTATACAAAACATATATCGACTGATGAAAACTCTAATCAGCTTTTCCTAAGAACATCGACAGCTCCTCTCTCCTCTCTCTCATGTTGAAATCTCCTCTCAGCTATCTCACAATATGCTCTCTCACAGACGTCTCCTCTCTCAGTCTCGCAATCTCTCTCTCTCTCTGTATGTATATGTGTGTGTATTTGATGTATGTCGTCTGTAACTCTCTCTCCTTCGGGATAAATGTGTGTGTGTTGTAGTATACTGGTATAGTTTGTATGTATTAGTTTAATTATATATACATAAATTGAAAATATTATATAAAATAATAAATATACACGCGGCGTGTCTTGACTGTGTCTGTATCCTTTTTTTTAGAATTCCCGTGTTTGTGTTTGTATCTGTGTCCGTGCTAAATAGGTATTGAATATGCTTTCCTACATTTTGAAAGTAGTGAGAGGTATTCCTTCGTGAGTAGTTAGTATTAGTTTTTTTAATTTCCTAAATCATGTATTGGGAGTTGGAACAAATATTCTATCTAAACTAATTGGAAATCTCATTCTTGCTTTTGCAATGCCCTTCTTGATAAGGGAGCGATGCATGCTTTTGCAACCATTGCGCATTTGCACGTCGTGTGAGATACCCCCTCTTGCGTATGGGGAAGATGTGACTTTTCATTTGTGTTGAGTGATATTGTTATTTCAATTGCTTGCTCATCAATGCCATTAAGTATAGCCAGGAGTTATAGATATTCTCTCTTGCTGCACTTTTGTGTTTTTTCCTTGTTTCCCAACTATAAATGGGTGTTTGATTGATTTCGTTCCCAAGGATAATTTTTGTGTGACACATCGAACTGTTTTTAGTGAACATGTTGAGATCCACTATTGATGCTGTTAATTTGACATTGTTGATTCTAGCTTCTACCTGCATAATTCTCCATCAATAGCAATTTTTCAGTTTATAGTTTTTGACACTATGCACCAGACAGTGGCCGATCTGGTTCTGCTTGGGCCAAACTTTTTCATTCTCCATGATAACTGATAAGGTATTGAAATTAAAGCTTGCTCTCCTGAGTTACCAGCTGGGTTGTAGTTACAATTTTCTTATCACTTGTCCCGTGTTTGTATTTTGTTAAATAATCATAGTAACTGTAGAATGCATAGCTGTTAGCTGAACCTGCTCCTCTGAATCACTGGGTAATTGAGAAATTTTGATATTGTCAATACATTGTTGATGATTTCTTAGTTAGTTGTCTCTTATCAGCTCTCTTATCATTAAGTATGAAGAGTTTGCATATTGCTTTCTGGTAAAATTAGTTTATGCTGGAAGGTAGGGACGTTTACTCTGAGTTTCTCTTATTATATGGCCTTATCTTTGTTCTAAGAGTACTAGTCATTTTCTGTCCTTTTAGTTTCAATTCGTCTTGTTGGTCTTATGACGACCTGTGGTTTCAACTGATCTAACTTATATGCCAGATTAAGGTGTCGCCGTAATTTTGAGTTGTATCGGATACCCTTGTTTTTGTACAAGCTAAAATTGAATTTGTGAACACGGGGTCAAACTTTGACCTTTTGATTTCTTACATGTAGCCAATGAAATAGTAGGATATTCTAGGTTTTTTTTTTGTCTTCTCTGAGGTTTGGTGATATTGTTTGGGTTACTTATTCCACATTACTGCATTCATCAGTCAAATTATTGGTAGATTCATTCCATCGTGCTGTTAAAAATTAAGAAAGAAGACTACTGTTAGAACGTGGTATTGCATCTCGTCATTTTTAGGCTACTTTGTCCTTCTCCTCCTTTGTTTACATTTTTTGAATTTGGTGGTGGGGAGAATTCTGAAAGATCTAGATATTGGTTGACACGGGCATATAAGTCACGTATTCATTCTTACCAAATCAGTATTCGCAATTTGTGAGGGTCACTGTCATTGCTGAGAAGTTAACTTTGTTGCCAACAAAACGAATGGATTATGATTAATTTTGATATGCTTCATGAAAGTGATGAAAGTGATTTCATGATCTTCTCCGAACCCTTAAAGTGGACCACAAATGGATTTTAAGGCTTTACTTCTGAAGGTTGGTTGGATTTTAAGGATCTTAGAAGTGAATGGTATGAGAAAGTCATATCTGTTTCTTGGACAGATGTATATTCTAGTCAGATCCGTTTCTGACTCATTTGTGCTTTTGCCATTTTCCTGGCTGATATTTCCTGCATTTAGTTTTCCATCTTTTGTTAGTTGCAACATATTGATACAGAGTTCTTATATTGCTTGTTCAACCTAGTTTTTTTCATCAGTACTGACAAATTAGCATCTGGACAGGATTTGGACATCTCAGATGGCTCTGTGCTTTACGACATTGATGAGCAAACTGTTCGAAGTCTTAACGGATGCAGGGTTGCAGATCAGATTCTGAAACTTGTCCCAAATATTGAGGTGATCATATTGGTTGTGAACTTTGGATGTTCAACAGCAATCTGTTTAACAGTCTTTTGATCTTTCAATTTGTAGCACTTCCGCACAACACTCAGATCTTTGAAGTTTTGGGCTACAAGACGTGGAGTTTATTCAAATGTGAGAGAGCATCATTAAGTTCTATCTATTGTCTCTGTATTTTATTTTTGCTGTAATGTTATCCGTTGTGTTTCATTTTTACCCCTTGGGTATAGGTTACCGGATTTCTTGGTGGTGTAAATTGGGCTCTTTTGGTTGCTCGGATTTGCCAGCTTTATCCCAATGCAATTCCCAGTATGTTGGTCTCTAGATTCTTCAGAGTCTATACACAGTGGCGTTGGCCTAACCCTGTGATGTTATGCCCAATAGAAGAAAATGAACTTGGCTTTCCTGTGTGGGACCCTCGGAGAAACCCTCGAGATCGAACTCATCATATGCCAATTATAACCCCAGCCTACCCTTGCATGAATTCTAGCTATAATGTCTCTACCAGCACTCTTAGGGTTATGATGGACCAATTCCAGCATGGTAACAAAGTCTGTGAGGTAAGCAGACAAAAGGGTGAATCCCAATTTCTTTTTTTTTCTTTCATTGAAAAAAAAGTCTTTGTTTTCCTCTGCTGGTGCTGCTTTATTTGACCAATTACGCCCGTGCCTTTCTGCTTTTCTGTATTTCAGGAGATTGAGCTGAACAAAGCCCAGTGGAGTGCTCTGTTTGAGCCTTACCTGTTTTTTGAGGAATACAAAAACTATCTGCAGATTGACATAATTGCAGCAGATGCTGATGATTTACTAGCTTGGAGAGGCTGGGTGGAATCTAGGCTTAGACAACTTACTCTCAAGGTAAAACTGGCTTTTCTTTACCATTACCGGTAATATTAAGCAAAAGTGCTATGCTGAACATCTATTTTGACCTTTTGTATTTACCATCTCAGTTGGCACATCCCACAACCCTTTTGACCATTTGTATTTACCATCTCAGGTGGCACGTCCCACAACCCTTGTACATTAGTGGGTGCGCCACATTAAATGCTAAATACAAAAGGTCAAAAGCAGATGGTCGACATAGCATTACACAATATCATACCCATATTTCTATACAGGATTATCAAACTCATGAAATTGATCATGAAAGGGAATATTTTTTTTGGTCTTCATGTCATTTTGCCAGATAGAACGGGACACATATGGCATGTTGCAGTGCCACCCTTATCCCAATGAGTATGGGGACTCATCCAAGCCATGCCCGCATTGTGCATTCTTCATGGGCTTGCAGAGGAAACAAGGGGTAAAAGTTCAAGAAGGCCAGCAATTTGATATACGCGCAACAGTTGAGGAGTTTAAGCAAGATGTAAACATGTACATGTTCTGGAAACCGGGTATGGATATTCATGTTTCTCATGTTCGTAGGAAGCAAATTCCTGCATATGTTTTTCCGGATGGATATAAACGTTCACGACCATCGAGGCACACAAACCAGCAGGCAGAAAGAACTTCTGAAGAAGATGCTGAAGGCTGCAGGTCTCAATCTGCGGAAAAACAGCTCAAAAGGAAAAAGGATTCTGAATTAGTGGATGCAGAGAAAGATATACCAGCGAAGCGGGTTTCTATTAGCCCACAGAGGGTAGGGTCCGTTTCTCCAGCAAGTGTTATAAGTACATCTGGCGGAACATCTCAGGCCAGATGCTCTGTGGAGGTTAAATTAGAGCCTTCACCAAAGATCAAGATGGGTTATAATGAGGCTGGATGTACTAGGAGGGTTTTGAATCTGGAAGAGGGTCCTGTTGATGGTGTGGGAGATCCAATGAAACCATGTAAGCAGTTGGCGCAGGGGGAAAATGACAATAGTTCATTGGCATCAAATTTCAGCATTCAGTCCCTCAATGGCGAGGTGAGTTCCTTCATTTCAGGATTTTGGGTTTGCAGATGGCTGTAAGAATACTGAGAGTTTTGAAGATAGTGAGAGCCGGGATCCTTGCAGGGTAATGCATGTGCAGCAGATCTAGACACGCGTTTGGAAAATGGGTGTTTAAATCGAAGCAGAGTATTTGAAAACAGCTTGGCGGAAACGTTAGAGGTTGTGAATCTAAGCCTTTTGTTCTTTCTTGCTCCTATCTTTTGCTACTCTTTGCCGCTTCCTGTTATATTTCCAATTCTTAGTGTATTATTCTTTTATATGTGCTGTTCTCCCCGTTCCAATCTCTTGCTATGTGATGGGGTCATCATAACAAGGACCAAGATGTCTTTTTACAGCTTTGATTCGAGAAAATTCGGAAAGGGGTACTAGAATTTTGTGTGCTTGTTAAGCCTTGTTGCATGGCTCGCAACTAGTAGATAAGGATCAAATAGTCAGTGGGTTCTCGCATGTAAGAGAATCTGATGGTGAAGGATCTCAATTTTAAGATGATATATGAACAATTTTTTTTCGTCCCATTTTTCCCATAATCATTTCATTTCTAATTTGTTGCACAGAATCTCCTAACTGGTGTATCTTTGGTAGTTGGTCCAGCACCGCAGCTTGTGCTACATCTCCAGTTACTGTGATTAAGAACCTAACACATGTTTTGCGTCCGAGGCTTGGATGCATAATCCTTCCTTCTCCATTTATTTATCCCTATTGTTATGGTTAACTTTTTTTTGGTACCAAAACTTATTTCCACTCGATTTATATTGTAGCCTACTCTTGCACTTGGAGTGGTGGTGGAACCCCAAGGTGGTGCGACTTCTGAATCAGTGCAGAAGCCCGAGATGAGGCATGTATTTCGAAGCCCTAAGCTTTGTGACGTGATATGCATGTTGTCTTTATTCTATCCTATTTGGTTGTTTCTTTGCCTTGTTTTTTAGCAGGTTAAGTCTGGAATCAACAGCATAACATTTGGAGAAGAATCCTTCACATAGTTGATCATCTATGAGGGGAGAGGTACACTTTTATTATCTTGTCGATTTGGGCAAGGGGTGCGGAAACTGGGAGAAATGTGCCCGACGGGTCCTTCAGTGTACGGTTCTTGCTGTTGTTTGCTGGGCTGTTGAAGACGTACTCAATACGAAAAGAAAGAACAAAAAAGGAAAAGGAAGATGCTCTGAGCCTTGGGATTATCTATTGGAATGGAACTTGGGGGTTAAACTCGGCAGCTATTTTGAGCAGCTTTTTACTCCTTGGTTGGTTTGTTGTGGAAAGTTTTCTGCCTTTCTGTAATATTATGGAATACTTGGACTGATTGTAGTCGCTTGTTTAGTTGAGGTGAGTTGGGAGTTGTTAGGATACCCTAACGTCTGTTCGGCTTGTTAGGAAACCCTAATGTCTGTTTGGCCCTGTGACTTTTAGTAAACGTTTGTGACATGGGTGTACTTGTGCTTTTATGATACAATTTTTTTGTAGTCTCTCTCTCTCCTTTTTACATCCACCGGTAGACCAACTCGTGCTTGTGTGGGCGCACACAAAATTGATGCAAGAGGAATTTGTTTTATTTCCAGATGCAGCAAAAATTGCCCAGATAGTTACACGGTTTTTGCAATTTGAGGACAGGAGACACTAGTTTGACTTGCATATGAATGACGAGACGGAACGGAAGTGCTTTGGACAGATTTTCGAACATAGATTTAGACACATTGTGTAGGAGCCACATTTTACATGGAAAATATTTTACATTGTAAAACATTTTACATTGAAACAAACGGAGCCTATATTTCACTTTGTGACCCGGTGGCTGGTCTCTGATCGACGAGAATTACTAGACGAGATCAAAGTTGTAGTTGGCCAAGATAGATTGGCTTGCAGTCGATGGTGATGGTGTCGTACGTAGTAGATTGAAGAGAAAAATAAAAACTTAATTTTACGGTGATGGTGCCGTACGTAGTAGATTGAAGAGAAAAATAAAAACTTAATTTTACGGTTAAGTTGAAGATGATGACATTTTAGGTTCAATTCCGAAATGGGTGTGGGAAAAAAGGGATTAGAGAGATTCTTTTTTGGGTTCAAATAAAATTACTTAGAGTGAATCAATGAAATGGTATTTTCCTTAGTTTAGATGCAATGAAGACAAAAAAAAGAGATATACTACTCCTATGGGGATGATGAAAAGGAGGTAGTGCATCAAACACATCAAATGCAAGGATTGTGCCTTCGGATCTGGTACTCGTCACTTTGATGTTGCCCATTTTCAAACTACGACGGGCTTGTTTGACCACGTGACATTATGGAGGTTAATGTAATCTCTCTCTCTCTCTCTCTCTCTCTCTCTTTGGGTTTATTGAACCGTTCAATGAAAACTGTTCGGATGAAACACTTTCCGGTCTTTTTATTTTTGCTGATTTCTCGCGGAGACCGTTAAAATCACAATCTGAACACATTGAACGGTTCGGATCATCGAAATTTGATCGGAAAATGAGAGGTCCGCATTTTATTAAAATAAGGGATCCCTTATAGGATCCGTGGTATATAATAAATTGAACGGTTCCGATCATTTATGTGAACAACATAGGCATTCTCCCAAGCCAAATTCTGTGATCCCTCGTGCAAACCGTAATACCCTTTTATGCCCACTGCCGAGATTTCTTTCCTAAGTATAGAATCCTTGTTACTCTCAATGATTTCCTTTCCTTCAGTTATTGCTTGATGATATAATAATAGCTCTACCAAGATTCTTCAAAATCTGCCCATAACCTTCCAAAGAATCCTTGTCTTGACTTGGCCACAATTCCGTTCCGTGCAAATCCTACGGGAAATTAAGCTCTTGAAATAGTATAAGATTTTACGCAATCTCCTTTCAATGGTCACTGTAGATGGCCCCACGTCTCTTCTTTGCATCAATTGAATCTCACGAACAAAATAATTATTATTATCATATTTTCCTGCATATTCAATCATCTAAAGTGAATGATAAAAAGATAATAATAATGTCTAATTAAGCACAATAGACAACTAACAAAATATGATTTTGGGACTTCTAAGTGTCAATCTTTTGTGCTCATCAATAATGAAACTGTATAATAAGGCCCTTATTTATACAAGGTGTGGGAGCCTAAATATGGAAAGAAAAGCAACCTAATTACAATCAAATTATAATCAATTACAATAAAAAGAAATCAGGAGAATCATATAATATCATAATCATATCAGGAGATGATATATGATTTGATATTCTAACAAAAGCAATTGGTCAATTTCCACGCGGCGAGATTTCGCTTGAGCTTCTTCCTCCGGTAGTCTCTAACCATGAAAAAGGTCAAGAGCGGTGAATAAGAACAGAAATACCGCGAAAACCAGAATCAACGTGATAATCTTGGGGGACAAATCGTCTAATTTTCGGGTTTTGGATGAACAAAATCGGACATTTGGAATACGGGTAGTGGCACAAAGATTGGGATTGTTCAAGAAACTGGAGTCATAAGCCAAGTTATCAAATGCACTTGGGATTTGGCCAGAAAGTTGGTTGGATGACAAGTTCAAAGTGGTCAACCTCAACTGGCCTAACTCTGCTGGAATCTGACCGGAAAATTGGTTTTCCGACAAGTCGAGGTTCAAAAGGTCCGGCAAAGTTCCGATCGCCGCCGGAATCGGACCGGAGAGTCGGTTCCTCGAAAGATTCAAAGCGTTGAGATTTTCCCACGACAAAATTATCGTGGGAAAATTTCCGGTTAATGAATTCCCATCTAGGTTCAAAGTAATCAGCTGCGGCAGATTAGTCAAACCCACCGGGATTTCGCCGGAAAGCTGATTGTTACTTCCCATGAACACAACTAATCTCACCCAAGAGGAAACCGCACTTGGAATCTGACCCGAAAACTTGTTATCACTGATCTCCAATCTTGATACATTCCAAGCCAATTCACTCGGAAGATTACCCGTAAAGGAATTGTTACTTATCATCAAACTTGACAAGTTGAACAACGTGTAGATACCCGCCGGAATGTCGCCGGAAAAGTTGTTGTCGTAGAGCTAAATCGTTCGCACAGAAACGCAATTCGCCAGCGATTCGGGCACTTCTCCGGCGAGATTGTTTGAAAAAGCAACAACTCCGGCCAGTCTCTGGCCAAAACACAAGTTCTCCGGCAAGGCGCCGGTGAACAGATTATCAGAGACTTCAAAAGCCTCAAGATCGGAATGAAGGCCCATTTCAGGTGGTAAGGTTCCATTCAACTGATTCGAGAAAACCCGAAAGTTCTTTAGTGCCGGAAGTAATCCGATGCTCGCCGGAATTTCGCCGGAAAATTGATTGAAAAACAGATTCAAGAGCTCCAACTGCTGTAACTTCCCAAAATCCTCTGAGATTGAGCCACTCAAATTGTTTTTCGATAAATCGATCTCGATCAAGTTCAATGACTTGATAGGGGTCGGAATTCCACCAGATAATCGATTTTTATGCAAATAAACAACACTCAAGTTTTTCAGTTGAAACAGAGCTTTTGGAATTGGACCCTCTAAATCATTAGAAGATAAATCCAAGTGCTCAAGGCTCGACAAGCCCGAAAAAATTTGCGGGTATTTCACCGATTAAATTGGCTAAGGTGATCCACAAGAAAGTCAGTTTCTTCAGTTCTCCAAACTCCGGAGGAATTTTCGCCGGAAACAGGGGATTGTAAGCCATGCTCAGATCCTCTAAATTCGACAGGTTTCCGATTTCGGCCGGAAAACTGCCGTTGAACTGGTTCGAGTACAACTTCAAGAACCGCAGCTCCGGAAGCCGGCCGATCGCCGGCTGGATGTCGCCGAAGAAGTTGTTGGCGCCGATGTCGATGTACTGGAGGGAAGAGGAGAGGCGGTCGATGTCGAACGGGATGGGGCCCACGAAGATGTTTTGGGAGAGGTCTAGGTACTGGAGATTTGAGCAGTTGTAGAGAACTGTGGGGAAATTCCCCGGGGAGTAATTGAAGGATAGGTCGAGCACGGTTTGGTTTTTCAGGTCGCAAATGGACGGTGGGATTGGTTCTGTGATGTCGTAGTTCCTGAGGTTGAGCCCCGTGACCGCGCCGCCGGTGCAGGTGATTTCCGGCCACGAACATGGCGGCCACGAGGTGCTCCGCGAGGAGAGCTGCGGCGGGTTTCCCAGCTGCTGTTTGATGGTGAGGAGGATTGTTTGGGTTTGGTCTGCTGGAGGTTGCGAAATTACAAGAAAGGGCATGAGAGTGAGGAGGAAGGGGGCTGGAAGGGGTGAGGGTAGTTTGGTCATCTTTGTGGATTTGGGTTTTTTCTTTATTCGGTTGTGAACTGAGTGTGAAGTGTTGGTTGGGAGGGGAGTTTTATTTCCCGGGAAAATGTGAAGAGGCGGCAAAGGTCTTGCATTTCAAATTTGGTGTGCTACTTGAGGTGTGTTTGGGTGTATTTATATGGAGTAATTTGGTTGTGTGTGGAGGGGCCACGAAAGTAACGTGCACCATGTTTTTCCAAGGAAACAAACCAATTTTTCCAATTCTTGGTGTCCCACACTTAGAACACTCTTTTTTTTTTTTTAACCATACTCTTAGAATTTTTTGGTCTTCACCCGTCGCTTGGGTTGTTTCTTTCGAATATCGTCTTTGCATGCACACAAGGTTTATCTATCTAGGGTACTTGGTTGGTTTTGGCTAATCGTTGTGGTAGTGGTTTGATGTAGTGGACCACCGTCAATAGGTATCGGTTTCAGCTTGCATTCTCTTTTCGGACTTGCATTTGTCTTATGTTGCGCTTATTTGTATTTCGTCTTTTGTTTGCTTTTTGTGGTTATATATGCCTCCGATGTATTGTCACTTAGGGTGGGTGTTGTGTTGTAATTTCTGTATTATTAATGAAGTTCTTGCCATTTGCAAAAAAAAGAAAAAAAACATTTAAAAGAAATTTGAAAAATCAAATGTGTGGTAAGACCTATTTTTCAAGTTGCAAGTGTTGGCTATAGTGAAAATAAATTTGGTCCACATATTTTGAGTCTTGAGGATCTTTGAGCACCGTTGTTTATTGAATGTTCTCAATATTCAGGCCTTTTGACCTATTCCTTCTCATTCTCTCTCTAGAATTTCTTCAGACGCATCTCTTTTTTTTCTTCTTCAGTTAGGGCTTCCTGCTTGGGGGGTTCTGTATTATTAATGAAGTTCTTGCCATTTGCCAAAAAAAAAGAAAAAGAAAAAAAACATTTAAAAAGAAATTTGAAAAATCAAATGTGTGGTAAGACCTATTTTTTAAGTTGCAAGTGCTGGCTATAGTGAAAATAAATTTGGTCCACATATTTTGAGTCTTGAGGATCTTTGATCATTGTTGTTTATTGAATGTTCTCAATATTCAGGCCTTTTAACCTATTCCTTCTCATTCTCTCTCTAGAATTTCGTTAGGCGCATCTCTGTTTTTTTCTTCTTCAGTTAGGGCTTCCTACCTGGGGGGAGGCGCCGCCTCCTCCTCCCTCCTCCCCCCCGGCTTTTGCTGACCTCCCTCTCTCTCTTTTTACTCTCTTTCTCCCCCTTTCCCTAGCCTATTCTGTCCTCTCTCCTCCACCATTGCTTTTGTCGCCACCCCCACGCCATGGTTTCTCCGATCTGCATTTCCTTTTTTTGTCCCTCTGGGTTCGTCGTTCGCGGCAGAGTTGGAGGCTATAGGGGCATGGATCGAGGCTTCTTTGGCGTCGCCGCCGCACCGTTTCCCCTCTTTTGTGGCGGTGACGGTGGCGGTTGGGGCGTTGGGTCCGAGGCCTATTGCCGATTTCTTTCCCTGGGCGAACCGGTTTAGCTTAACGGCGAGGTGGGGTCTTCGTGGCAGCGTGATTGCTGTTCGGATGGTTTCAGATCTGGTGTTTGCCGGTTGGTGGTGTGGTGGTTTGGGGTCTGACCGTTCGGTGGTGGTGGCGGCTGTTGAGGATGGGTGTGGGGAGTGTGGGTGGCTGTGGTGGTTTGCTGTGACAGTGGGTTAGGGCGTCTTCTAACTTTTGTTTTTGCAAGTTTTTTAAAAAATGATCGGTAAAGAGGGCGTTTTCGATCGGTGATGGTTATTTCCGGTGGTGGTGAGGTGGATGTGGCTCCCATGGCTGGGTGTTTCAGGTCGTCTTTATGTGTCGAAGTCCGGCCGGCAGCCACTCCGAGATCTCAGTCGGGCGAGGGGCCATCATTTCGTCAGTCCGATTTTGCTGTTGCTGTTCGTTTCGTGTTGCTGTTGGGGCTGTTTGGCTGGGGTTAGGTGTTGGTGGCGGTGTGCTCCTCTTTGCCCTATCTGTCTTTGGTGTTCATTTCCGAAGGCCAGTTTCCGCCGCCAGTTTCTACATCTGGGAGAGGTCGGCTTGGCTTAACGGCGAGGCTGGGCTCTGGTGATTTGTGCGGCGGTAGATGTTGAAGGTTGCTAGGGTTTGAGGGTTGGTTTGGGTTGGCCGGCCCAAGGTTTGGGCCGGATTGGGTTTTGGGCTTTCTTTGTTTATTTTAGGTGTAGGGTTGGGCTTTAATGTTTATTTTTTGTAGACTCTTTTAGACCCTTGGGTGTTTCGGGTGTTGCCTTTTGGTGTGTCTTCCAACTTTTGGTTGGATTCCCTTCCCCTTTCCCCCAATTTTAATAAAATTCTTTTTGCCGATCAAAAAAAAGAAAAGATTCAGGCCTCATGGTCGTAAAAGAGTGATTTTTCATTCTATGATTTAATTTTTCAAAAAATTAAAAAATTTCAAGTCATCCTTAGAAAACAATAAAACTTCCCAACTCGTTAATTTTTTAATAATTGAAATAACGAATTAGAATATCAACGTTACTTCAAAGTTCTTAATTATTAATGGACAAGTATTCAGTTAAATTGAATTAGAACCTTCCAACTTAATCAAGAAACGTTTTAACAAAAATTCCCACACGTTTCAGCGTCGAATAAAACAAATAGGATTTCTATCCAGTTTTTGCTTATATACTACTACTAATCAACATTACCATTCGTGTGTAAGTTGAGGTCGAAGATATATGTTGACGTAATATGTGGAATTTTTTTTCCCAAGCGGTATACATGAGCGGGGTTCAAAGACTGTCCATAATCTCGAACCACAAATGCCCCTGACGGAGTTCGAACCTTGGCCTCCCACAAACAAAGGATCAGGAAATACCATTGGAATACAAGCCCTTTGGGGTAATATGTGGAATTTTTTTTTGTTTTTTTCTCAAAAATGGTAGAAGTTTCATTGCCAACCATACGAGATAATCGAATACAGCAAAAAAGACCATTATTTCTTTCTCAAGATGAGTCAATAACAAAAAAGGAGGCCTAGCTTTCTAAGTTTTAATGCTAGAACCTCACAATCTTGATCTTGCAAACGGGCACTTGATGCACTTCGGTGAACCAAATTGGGACGGAGGGAATATGATTTTGGGCTTCATGTTTTGTGGGTTGATAGAAGTACAACAGTCAACTCATGAGAACCCAAGGGAATTTGCCTGGTAGTTACGGTTTCGGATTTGGGGGTTAATCCCTCCTAATTCCTAAGGTCTCACAAGGTTAACTCTTTTGGGCCCTGTCCATATAGGGTTTTGTTCCGGTTTAAGGAACGGTAAGGAGGGCAAGGATCCTTAAAGAAGGAGTGGAACGGATGCGGTATTGTGGGTCGATAGAAGTCAACAGTTAAAACTCAAGAGAACCAAATGGGATTTGGCGGTTTCGAATTTGGGGGTTAATCCCTCATAATTCCCAAGGTCTCACCAGCTGCTGCCAACTCTTTTAGGCTTTGTCCATATAGGGTTTTGTTTCGGTTATTATGGGCCCTCACTAGTTGATGTGATCAAATTGGGGTCTCTCAAAAATAGTAGATGTGCGCGTAAGTTAGTGCTGATACTTGAGTTATATAAGAACAATTAATCAAGAATATTTTTGGTTTATCGGAGTATAAAGCAGGTGTGGTAGGAAAATCGAAATCGGTTAATATAAATAGGCTGGACAAGCGCTTTCAGTTTTTAAATAAAAAATCTTTGATAGATTTTTTTTTTTTTTTTTGGGTGTAGAAAGAATATGATGCAGGTTTGGAGCATAAAATTTCTCACAATAGTATTTTACTTGTAATCATTACCGTATAAGAGTGACTTCACGCTACTAACTAATATTTTCCTTATTTTAGTGTTAAATACCCACTATTTAAGACTACTCATTTTCCTTATCTAAATGAACCATCAGGGTGGTAGCCCAGTTGGCACAGGTGATGCGGCTTAAGTGCCTCTCCCTCCACGTGCACTCGGGTTCGAGCCCCTCCAGTTGCAAAGGTCGCCCCCTTCTCTACCCTTTTGATTTTCAAAAAAAAAATAAAAATGAACCAAATGATATTTTTGATATTTTTAGTGAAAATAAATAGCACTTTGGCATTTATCTGAAGATTAAAAAATATACTAATATGAAACTCACCCTAGATTTTGTGTGATATATTTAATGGGCAAAGCAAGCCCACGTAGGACAAGAAATTTTTCATGCCGAGGAGTATATCCAACGTGGTGCCCACTCGGCACTTTCAAGCCATCCGATGCACTTTTGGACGGTTCAGATTGAAACCTTCTCTCTCCTCTCACCCCCTCTCTCTCCAAATTCGAGCTGTCCAAAATTGCATCGAACGGCTCGGATGTGCCGAGCGGGCACCACGTGATACCCACTGACATTGAAAAATTTCTCCACGTAGGACACCCCAGGAAAGATATTAAAAGCCCCCACGAGCACGAGGTAAAAAACTAGGCTCCGTTCCAGTTTCTTGGAAAAGAAACTTTTTGAAAAGGAAGGTAATTTTAAACTCAAAAATTATGTGTTTACGCAAATAATTTTTCTACCAATATGTATCTTGTTTGATTGATCATTGAGATCTTTTAAACAGTGCAAAAAAAATTAAAAAATTATTTTTTATTTTTATTATATTTGAACTTCAAATTACTTTTTTTTTTTTTTCTAAAAAGAAGGTTTAAAAAGAAAGCGGCACCTAAAACGAGTCGGTGCCAGTATTCTTCACTCACAATCACAAGCTGGCAACTCAACACGAACTTTCGTACCGTTGATTATTTTTCTTCTGTTTCTATCTCTATCTATCACAAGCTGCCTTCTGTCTCTATCTCTATCTCTATCTATCTTTTTTTTTTTTTTTTGATAATATCTTATCTATCTTGAGAAAGGAAAGGATGAATATTCCCATTTTTCAATTCGGTGGTTTTGTTAGTTGACTTTGACTATTGTTGCTCCCTGGTCCAACTTCCAAGATATGTCTTAGTGATCACGATATGTGATTTAGGTAGATATCAACGTCCATTTGAAATTTTGAATGAAGAAAACATGTAGCAAGAGAAACGGTACGGGAGACTCTCGTCATTCATTCATTTCTTTTTTTTTTGAAAAATATAATTCGACTAAGTATACATCAAATTCTGATCAACAAAATAAAAAATAACACATGGATACCTACAAAATGAACATGGAAATGTTTTTCATGTACAAAATGGTAGGAAATAGAAAAAACAATAATGTCAAATTTCGTCTTCATACAACAAAAAGTTTACACACACCGTTCACTTTTACCGCTCCCTCACCATTCTCAACTCATCCCAAAAGTATTTTGGACTCTTCGAATTTTAAAAAACATTTTCAGACTCTTCCATAAAAGAGTTTTTTTAAAATCCGAACCATTGGTTGTCAATACAGACGGTGAGATTGAGAGAGCGGTGAAGCTGTGCGGTGGAGGTCTATCTAGAATAATGTGCAGTAACATATCCGGTAGGGGTTAAGCTCTCCTCCATGCCTTTATCCTCCATACCCCACCAATCCAAAGGATTAAACTCCCCTCCATATCCTTATCCTCCGTACTCCACAAAACTCAACTATTTTGACTCCATCTTAGACCCCAAAAGAAATCTAAACGGTACATCTCGTAGTTCTTGTGCATTATAGTATATATATGTGCGAAAAATCATCTAATTAGAGAAGTACATAAATAAAATATTACCCATGCGCACATTGTTCAAGTAACCAATACAAAACATTATGCACGATTAATTTTATTTTCTAGCTCCAGATCTTATCTTTGACAAATTTAAAATCAAAACATGTCATTATTTCTTGATATATAATATACACATATCCATATAACAAAGTGTCTCTCTCCACTCATATAGCTAGTCTCCATAGAATAGCTTCAAAGCAACGTCCTCCATCACAAAGGCCACACTAATTAAAAAGCTATGAAGAAAAAACACACACCCTAGTGGAAATAATCTAAGGTGGCTAATCTAGAAGCTAGGGGTTGACGACTTAATTACGTAACGTAACGTAACGTAACGTAAGTAAACACTTCAATTTAGGGAATTGGATTAATTTCTTACTTTCTTTTATATGAAGATGCGAGCTTTTTTTTTTTTTTTTTTCTTCTTCCCTATATATTCATGTGAATTTACTACATTATATTTCACTTTGTGACTCGGTGGGCGGTCTCTGATCGACGAGAACGTCGAGAAGTTACTAGACGAGATCAAAGTTGTAGTTGGCCAAGATAGATCGGCTTGCAATCGATGACGGTGGTGCTGTACGTAGTAGATTGAAGAAAAAAAAAAACCTTAATTTTAGGGTTAAGTTGAATGATGACATTTTCGGTTCAATTCTGAAATGGCTGTGGAAAAAAATCGGGATTCGTTTATCACTGGAAATTTGCTACACACTAAAAAGAAACAATATTAGAAAACTTGTTGGACCAATTTTAGGCGTCTGGAAATTGGCAATCGAGACTAGTATTTTTATGGAGAATACTATATCCTTAAAGCAAATTTGTCCCCCACACCGGTGCTCTTGGGTTTCTTGAACGTTTGCCTCCCAGGATTATCCGATTTTCAAAGAACGGAAGTAGCACTACAATCTGTTCAACGGGCAAATCAGGAAACTGTGCAGAACTCTCTCAGAATATGTATGCCATGAGTACATGAATTTTCGTTACTGAAATGGGAGGAGATGAGTCCTATTTATATAGAAGTAGGCACCCCAACAAAAAAGAACGGTGACTATTCGAAATGGTGTTAGGAAAAAGACGCAATTGTTCGGAGCACCACTGTTCGAACTTGTTCTGGTCGAATCAACACAACACACTTTCCTATTTCCCAAGGCGTACGTTGCCAAGGAAAATGAAGTGTTGGCACCCATTGGTTTAGTTGCCACATGTTGGTTGATAAGCAACACTAAATTTGATTCAAAAAGTTTTAATAAATGAAGTAACTAATTTAATTAATTACTACAAGTACCCAACAAACTTTAAGCCTTAGAATCTAATGAACCCGCTGCCACACACGGCCCGGTTCGACGGCAAACCAAACAATTTCAATCACTCCATGTTTATTTATCCATCGCATGACAAATAAAATACAACCAAATCAAATGGTTTATTTTGGAGTCTATGTCCAATTCACTTATTTCCAACAACAAAAAAAGGATTAGAGAGATTTTTTTTGGCTTCAAATAAAATTACTTAAGAGTGAATCAATGAAATGGTATTTTCCTTAGTTTAGATGCAATGAAGACAAAAAGAAAGAAAGATATACTAGTCCTATAGGGATGATGAAAAGGAGGGAGTGCATCAAACACATCAAATGCAAGGATTGTGCCTTTGGATCTGGTACTCGTCACTTTGATGTTGCCCATTTTCAAACTACGTACGACGGGCTTGTTTGACCACATGACATTATGGAGGCTAATGTAATCTCTCTCGTCACTTTGATGTTGCCCATTTTCAGACTACGACGGGCTTGTTTGACAACGTGACATTATGGAGGCTAATGTAATCTCTCTCTCTCTCTCTCTCTCTCTCTCTCTCTCTCTCTCTCTCTCTCTACGGGTTTATTGAACCGTTCAATGAAAACTGCTCGGATGAATACTTCCCGGTCTTGTTTTTTACCGATTTCTCGAGGGGACCGTTAAAATCACAATCTAAACACATTGAACTGTTCGGATCATCGAAATTTGATCGAAAAATGAGAGGTCCGCATTTTATTAAAATAAGGGATCCCTTATAGGATCCGTGGTATATATTAGGAATCGGAGTCCCACGCAAATAATCGGAGCCATTCAATTTGCTTAAAACATGTTTTCACTAGTTCTCATAAAAAATCAACTTATTCGGATATCTTGATCGGCTTGATCGATTCATTATATATCCTGTCAAATTTAAGGACAAATACCAATCAAGCCTTTGCCGATAGCTAAATGAGTTGATTTTTTTACGAAAACTCTTAAAAATATATTCTAATAAATTGAACGGTTCCGATCATTTACGTGGGACTCCAAAATGGATTCCACGCAAAACTAACACAAATGTTGTATTTTTCATTGTGTTCATGGAACTGGCCATCCATATACTGTTGATTGGGGCCTAGTTGTTGGTAAAATGTTGTATAGCTGCTAGTTTGTTTGTTTGTTTTGATTTGGTTTGTTGTTTTGCCAAGGGATTAATGCCTTTGATGTATTTTGACATTTTGTAAGGTCTGCTTTTGGTATAAAATCTCCATTTACCGGGAAAAAAAAAAAAAACCTTAACTTAAGTGTGCTTACGTGTTGTTTATTTTTCCTTCCTTCTCTATTAGTCCTTGTGAGTGGATTATTCATGATAAAATTAAATCCAATTATCTAATGATAATTATATTCTCTATTTAGTCCATGTGCGTGGATTATTCATGATAAAATTAAATCCAATTATCTAACGATAATTGTAGTTACAGAACTAATAATCTTTTTACCTCGTACTTTCCATTTAGACCAATTAGATTTTTTCATGAATAATCTAAATAAAATGATTAAAAAGTAACCGTTCAGATCATTAACGGAGCCCTTGAATAGGCTCGAAATGCGATTGGCTGAAATTGAAATTCATAGACTTAAAGGATAGATTCTGATACAATTTCAATGAATCAAGTACTTAGAAGTTTCTATTTTAAAAACTGAAAGGAGAATCTGTAGTTTCATAACTGCCGTACGCGTCTTGTTTTGAAACCTCAACCGCAACTAATTGTTCCACTGATAGTTATTTGGCCCAACTTTTATGTAATTAATATAACTTGTGACATGTATGGCAATTCTTGCTTATTCTGATTATTTTGTATCTTGCTTATGAAAACTTATTTTATGCAAATAAGTAAGTGAACAAAATGGACTCTTCCAATCTGTGTGCGTACCCGAATACAAGATCAAAAATCATGCTTCGCATTGTAATTAAAGAAATACGAAAAGGGAGAGCAATTTTCCTTTCTTTGATTGGTTCCTAGCTAATTCTGGAGAGAGAAAAAATTCAAGGCAAGATGAGAACAAAAGTTAATCTATTTTATTGATTTTTCATTCAGCATTTTCTTTGTTAGCTTACATACATTACCATTCTGTATATTCTTTCCTCTTTTCAATGAGCTCGAAAAATGAATAATCGATCAATCTTCCTTTCCTTTCTTTCTTTGAAAAACAAGACAGAATAAAACAATTACTAATTTCGCATCAGTTGTCTTTTCTATCTACAAAGTCTCAAACATATAAAGGCTTAAATTGGTTCGTTTGTTGTGGAAAGTTTTCTGCCTTTCTGTGATAGTATTATGGAATACTTGGACAATTTTAGTAAACGTTTGTAACATGGGTGGGAGTTGTTAGGATACCCTAATGTCTGTTTGGTCCTGTGACCTTTAGTAAACGTTTGTAACATGGGTGTACTTGTGCTTTTATGATACAATTTTATTGTACTCTCTCTCTCTCTCTCTCTCCCCTTTTGGCATCCACCGGTACACCAACTCGTGCTTGTGTAGGCGCACACAAAATTGATGCAACTGTGTGGAATCACCAGGAATTTGTTCTTGTTCAGATGAGTAGTGTTGGTCCAAATAGCAACCCAAGGCGAAGAGGGGGGGTGAATTGGGTATCTCAAATATAACGCGGAATTTTAAAAACTAATTGCAATCTATTCAACCACAATTCCAATTTCAATGATATACTATTCTACTCATGCAATATTGATATGCAAAACTGAAAATAAAGAGAGTAGGGAAGAGAGAATCAAACGCAAGGATTTATAGTGGTTCGGTCCGCAACTTCACGGCCTAGTCCACTCCCCAAGTGTCCAACTCGGGATTTGCTGCACTATCTCCAATAGTTACAATCTTCTAGCTTCGCGGGTTGCTAGACAACCTTTACAACGAGCAATCTATCCCCAATCGCTCCGACTAATTTTGACTCCGGTGCTAGTCACACCTAACCCAACTAGTTTTGACTCCGGTGCTAGTAACATCTAACCACCAAGTGATTTTCTCTCCAAAATCACTCACAAAAAGTAATCACTCACAAGAGTATGAATAAGGGTGTACAATCCCTTTTACAATAAAGATCAAAATAAGAACTCTCTCACACAAGTGTATGGATATCAAGATGAAGAATAGAGTATTGAGAGATTGGTGTATTCCTTAGAATATTTCCGTGAAGCTCACTGGTCTTTTTCTTTTTTCTTGCTTGGCCTTGTATATAGTCTTCAACATATGAACGTTGGAAGCATGCAATCACAATTGGAAATATTCTGATACATTATGCCTTTGATTGGAAACATATCCAAGTCCACACAAATCCATTCCTTTTGTGTACTAGCCGTTGAACCCATTAGGAAGCCATACTCCACTTGACTTGTTCCCATCATTTAGCCGTTAGACATAATTAAGCTCCAAGTAATCTTCTATGTTCCTCCTTAATTAATATTTGCTTTCCATAGGAGTCCTTATAGCCAATCAAAAATTAGGAGAAGATTTGTCCTTAATCTTCCTCCTTTTACTTTCAATCTTGACTATTGGAGATAGGAGTTTTGATGTAGAGTCTTTCCTTGTGTAGCTCAATCAAATCCTACGAAATAAACATTATTCAAATCAATAGCAAATAATATTAATTATATTTCTCTTCAATAAAATTTACTTTGTTATCATCAAAATCAATAAGGTTTTCATAGAAATCTTTGGGCTAACAAGTAGTAATCATGTGGAGGAAATTGTTTTATTTCCAGATGCAGCAAAAATTGCCCAGATAGTTATACGGTTTTTGCAATTCGAGTACAGGAGACACTGGTTTGACTTGCATATGAATGACGATAGGAAACGGAAGTGCTTTGGACACAGATTTTCGAACATAGATTCAGACACATCTCTGTAGGAGCCACATGATGTGTGAGACTACACAAAATGCTTTGGACACAGATTTTTCGATGCTCTCCTGTCGCCTAACTAGGGGCTTTGTTGGGGGGGCTCAGTGTTGATCGTTATATAATTTGTCATTTTGGAGGGCTCATAAGTGAGATGCAAATTTTCATAATTTGACAGAGTAATGATCAGATCAAAGCTGCCTTAAAGAATGGAGGTGTATCAATTAGTACAATCGATTTTTTCCCGTCCATATAGTTGATTTTAAGTGTGAGGTTATTGTGTGGCTATAATCATTTGACCAACCAAATTGTTTATATGACAATTGTCTTTTTTAGTCTCTGAAAGTGAACAATTCGAACAATTGATGTGCGTTCGTAGTGTATCACCAAGCGTAATTGGAGACACAATCCAATCCTGATGAGAGAAGGGTAGAAAAGATTGCCTAGACGGTCAAGTCTCATCTCCAGAACATCATTTCCCCTTGGGGATTTACAAGTCTAAACAATTCAGTCCCTCAAAGGTATATTGAAGCTGTGCTTAGGAGACTGTTATTGCTATTGGGACAGTATAAAACTGGAAAATCTTACAACTTACAAGTACTAATATGCATCTTGTATCTCTACGACTACCTATAACATGACATTCTGCTTATAAAACAAAAACTATGATCGTCTTCATCCGATGCCAGCAAATTCACGACTTGCCTGGACCGCCTTCTCTCTCTCGACAACAAAATCGAGCATCACACATTTCAGACGACATAATTGCCATCTTCATCTGCTACCTTCTTGCTACGCGTGTAGCTAGACAGATACTTGTTGGCATTGGCAAGGAGGGGAGCAGCGTCAAACTCGATTCCAACTTTCATCACTTCACTACCTTCCACAGGACCAATCCGGCGAAGCATATGCAAGACCTCCTTCATAGAAGGCCGGGACGAAGGTAGTGTGCTTGTGCATATGAGCCCTAGTTTAAAGACTCTAGTCTTTTCTTCCAAGTTTAATGGCTCCTTGATGTACTCATCTAAGGCATCAATGATGGGATTTCCTTCTCCGTGTTGACGCCACGCCCACTCTGCCAGGCTCGTGTGCTCATCCCCGTCGTTGGCCTCTCTTCCAGTCACAAGTTCCAAGAGTACAACTCCAAAACTGTAAACGTCGATCTTCTCATTCACTTTTGTTGTATAAGCATACTCTGTAATCAAAGAAATAGTTTAGTCAATACCCATTTTTTTTCGTGTTTAATAGGGAAATAATAGACACATGATAAGCTACCGAATGAACCATGAATATAGCAGATAACGCAAGTCCTCTTACCTGGAGCCATGTATCCAAACGATCCAGCGATAGCAGACATGGTGTTAAGCTCGTCGCGCTTGGCCTGAATCTTGGCAAGGCCAAAATCAGCCATCCTTGCCTTGAACTCAGAATCCAACAAGATATTGCTCGACTTGACGTCGCGATGAATGATCCTCGGTGTGCAATCATGGTGCATGTAACACAAACCCTGCGCAGCTCCAATGGCAATCTCCAACCTTTTAGGCCAATCCAACACGACACGGCGAGCCGGATCGGTCTCCTTCCTCTTCTTCACATGTAGCCACTTATCAAGACTTTGATTCTCCATGTACTCATACACAAGCAGCTTTGAGTCCTCACTAGAAATGCAACACAACAACTTCACTATATTGCAATGCCTAATTGTTCCCAATGTATCAACTTCTGCCGAAAACTCTTTCTCTAGCTTGTTGTCTAATTTCCCATTGGTCCAAATCTTCTTCACAGCAACATAGTCCCCGGAATTATTAACCGCGACTCGATAGATTTTCCCTGACCCTCCACTCCCAATCAAGTTATTCTCCGTCAACCCTGCAAGAATGTTTGCCTTGGTGAAATTAAACCTCTGGAATGAGGTCAATTTCCACGCGGCGAGGTTTCGCTTGAGCTTCTTCCTCCGGTAGTCTCTAACCATGAAAAAGGTCAATAGAGCGGTGAAGAATAAAAGAAGAACCGCAAAAACCAGAATCAACGCGAGAATCGTGGGGGACAAATGGTCCGATTTTCGGGTTTTGGATGAACAAAATCGGACATTTGGAATACGGGTAGTGGCACAAAGATTTGGATTGTTCAAGAAACTGGTGTCATAAGCCAAGTTATCAAATGCACTTGGGATTTGGCCAGAAAGTTGGTTGGATGACAAGTTCAAAGTGGTCAACCTCAACTGGCCTAACTCTGCCGGAATCTGACCGGAAAATTGGTTTTCCGATAGGTCGAGGTTCAAAAGGTCCGGCAAAGTTCCGATCACTGCCGGAATCGGACCGGAGAGTCGGTTCCTCGAAAGATTTAAAGCGTTGAGATTTTCCCACGACAAAATCGTCGTGGGAAAATTTCCGGTTAATGAATTCCCATCTAGGTTCAAAGTAATCAGCTGCGGCAGATTAGTCAAACCCACCGGAATTTCGCCGGAAAGCTGATTGTTACTTGCCATGAACACAACTAATCTCACCCAAGAGGAAACCGCACTTGGAATCTGACCCGAAAACTTATTATCACTGATCTCCAATCTTGATAAATTCCAAGCCAATTCACTCGGAAGATTACCCGTAAAGGAATTGTTACTTATCATCAAACTATACAAGTTGAGCAACATGTAGATACCCGCCGGAATGTCGCCGGAAAAGTTGTTGTTGTAGAGCTGAATCGTTCGCACAGAAACGCAATTTGCCAGCGATTCGGGCACTTCTCCGGCGAGATTGTTCGAAAAAGCCACAACTCCGGTCAGCCTCCGGCCAAAACACAAGTTCTCCGGCAAGGCGCCGGTGAACAGATTATCAGAGACTTCAAAAGCTTCAAGATCGGAGTGAAGGCCCATTTCAGGTGGTAAGGTGCCATTCAACTGATTCGAGAAAACCCGAAAGTTAATTAGTGCCGGAAGTAATCCGATGCTCGCCGGAATTTCGCCGGAAAATTGATTGAAAAACAGATTCAAGAGCTCCAACTGCTGTAACTTCCCAAAATCCTCTGGGATTGAGCCACTCAAATTGTTAGCCGATAAATCGATCTCGGTCAAGTTCAATGACTCGATAGGGGTCGGAATTCCACCTGATAATCGATTTTTCTGCAAATAAACAGCACTCAAGTTTTTCAGTTGAAACAGAGCTTCTGGAATTGGACCCTCTAAATCATTAGAAGATAAATCCAGGTGCTCAAGGCTCGACAAGCCCGAAAAATTTGCGGGTATTTCGCCGATCAAATTGGCCAAGGTGATCCACAAGTAAGTCAGTTTCTTGAGTTTTCCAAACTCCGGCGGAATTTTTGCCGGAGTAAACAGGGGATTGAAAGGCATGCTCAGATACTCTAAATTCGACAGGTTTCCGATTTCGGCCGGAAAGC
This sequence comes from Rhododendron griersonianum, assembly GCA_018127125.1. Lineage (NCBI taxonomy): Eukaryota > Viridiplantae > Streptophyta > Magnoliopsida > Ericales > Ericaceae > Rhododendron > Rhododendron griersonianum. Next base: position 26,609,069 of record CM030798.1, read on the forward strand.
TGCCGTTGAACAGGTTCGAGTACAACTTCAAGAACCGCAGCTCCGACAGCCGGCCGATCGCCGGCGGGATGTCGCCGGAGAAGTTGTTGGCACCGACGTCGATGTACCGGAGGGAGGAGGAGAGGCGGTCGATGTTGGACGGGATGGGGCCCACGAAGTAGTTTTGGGAGAGGTCTAGGTACCGGAGGTTTGAGCAGTTGTAGAGAACTGTGGGAAAATTCCCCGGGAAGTAATTGAAGGAAAGGTCGAGCATGGTTAGGTTTTTCAGGTCGCAAATGGACGGTGGGATTGGTTCTGTGATGTTATAGTTCGTGAGGTTGAGCCCCGTGACCGCTCCGCCAGTGCAGGTGATTTCAGGCCACGAACACGGCGGCGACGAGGTGCTCCACGAGGAGAGCTGCGGCGGGTTTCCCCACTGCTCTTTGATGGTGAGGAGGATTGTTTGGGTTTGGTCCGCCGGGGGTTGCGAAATTACAAGAAAGGGCATGAGAGTGAGGAGGAAGTAGAGGAAGGGGGCTGGGAGGGGTGGGAAGGGTGAGGGTAGGTTGGGCATCTTTATGGATTTGGGGATTTCTTTTTTCAGTTGTGAACTGTGTGTGAAGTGTTGGTTGGGAGGCCAGGGAGTTTATTTCCCGGGAAAATTTGAAGAGGCAAAGGTCTTTGACTTTCAAATTTGGTTGGCTACATGTGGTGTGTTTGTGGGTGTATTTATATATTTTGGTTGTGTGTGCAGTGTGCCACGAAAGTAACGTGCATCAACGTTTTTCCTAGGAATTTTTTTCCAATTCTTGGTGTCCCACTCTTGGAATTTTTTATTTTCTTTTTTATCTCACTCTTAGAATTTTTTGGTCTTCGCTCGTCGTTTGGGTTGTTTCTTTCGAGGATCGTCTTTGCATGCACGTAGTGTTGTCTATCTAGGGTACGTGGTTCGTTTTGGCTGATCGTGGTGGTAGAGGTTTGATGTAGTGGACCACTGTCAATAAGTATCGGTTTCAGTTTGCATGCTCTTTTCGGACTTGCATTTGTTTATTGTCGCGCTTACTTGTGTCTTGTCTTTTGTTTGCTTTTTGTGGTTATGCTTATGTATTAATTGTTACTTATGGTGGGTGTTGCGTTGTAATTTTCATATTATTAATGAAGTTCTTTTCTCTTAAAAAAAAAAATGAAGTTCTTGCCATTTGCTAAAAAAAAAAAATGAAAAAATGAAAAGAAAAATCAAATGTGTGGTAAATCCTACAGTATTTTTTTAGTTGCTGGTGTTGTCTTTAGTGATACGTAATAAATTTGGTCCACATATTTTGAGTCTTGAGGATCTTTGACTTTGAGCATTGTTGTTTATTGAATGTTCTCAACTTTTTGGCCTCATGATCGTTGAAGAGTCCGTGAAATGGGAAAAAAATAAAAAATAAAATCGTAGAAGAGTGATGTTTCAGTTCATGATTCATTTATTTCGAAAAATTGAATAAGTTTCAAGTCATCCTTAGAAAACAATAAAACTTCCCAACTCTTTAATTTTAATAATTGAAATAACGAATTAGAACATCAACTTTACTTCAAATATTTTGATGCATTCCAGTAAACCAACACCAAACTCATGAATAACACTAGAAATATTTTCGCCAAAAGTCACCACCGGATCTGGGCAAACTAGAGTCTGGGATAGAGGTAACCGGACTGGGGAAAACCTAGCTAGGGGAAAAGAAACATTAAACAGGGAGAAGCAACTCCATAACGGAAAAACTGACAAACAGTAAATAAATCCACTGGCTTCCCTTCCCTTTTATTTGGTCGACGCTCCGTCAACCCCAAACTTGTAGGATCTACACCTACCGGGAGAATTGAACGTGGAAGGAAGGACCTAGAGGCAAATCAGACAGAGTACAAACAACGTCGAATGGACTGAAGAGCACGGGATCGTAGCCTTTGGAACAAAGTCGAGCCACCAAATTTGAGTTAACGTCTCCTGCACACTATCCTAAAATGCCACCGGAGATGGGTGAAAGGATGGAGGGAGGAGAGGTAAGGAACGGTAAGGAGGGCAGGGATCCTTGAAGAAAGAGTGGAACGGATGCGGTATTGTAGGTATTTTTGATCCGCGTATTGTAGGTAGATAGAAGTCAACAGTTAGCTTTTCTTTTTTTAGGTGTAGAAAGATTACTATGCAACTTTGGAGAATAAAATTTCTCACAATAGTATTTTACTTGTAATCATTATAGTACTCCGTATAAGAGTGACTTCACGCTACTAACTAAACAATATTTTCTTTATTTTAGTTTTAAATACCCACTATTCAAGATTACTCATTTTCCTTATCTAAATGAACCAAATGATATTTTTGATATTTTTAGTGAAAATAAATAGCACTTTGGCATTTATTTGAAGATTTAAAAATATACTAATATAAACTCACCCTAGATTTTGTGTGATTTATTAATGGGCAAAGCAAGCCCATGTAGGACGAGAAATTTTTCATGCTGAGCGGGTATATCTCACGTGGTGATCGTTCGGCACTCCCAAGTCGTCTGATGCACTTTTGGACAGCTCAGATTGAAACCTTCCTCCTCTTCTCACCCCTCTTCTTTCTCTCTCATTTCTCTCTCTCCAAATTCGAGCCGTCCAAAGTCGCATTGGGCAGCTTGGATGTGCCGAGCGGGCATCACGTGATACCTACCCCGCACTGAAAAATTTCTCCACGTAGGACATCCCAGGAAAGATATTGCCCCGTTCCGGAACTCAATTTAAGTACTTATTTTTTACGAAGAAAATTTCAAGGTAAAAAAATAATGTATTTACGCAAATAATTTTCCTAGCAATATGAATTTTGTTTGATAGATCTTATCGAGATCTTTTATACGGTGCAAAAAAAATAAAAAAAATATTTTTATTTATATTATTTTTAAATTTGAAAATATAAAATACGTACTTATTTTTTAAGAAGTATTCTGAAACGAGGACTAGAAGCCCCCCAAGAGCACGAGGTCAAAAACAATTAAAAGGAGTCCGCCGGTATTCTTCACTCACAATCACAAGCTGGCAACTCACAAGAACTTTCATACCGTTGATTATTTTACTTCTGTGTCTATCTATCTAGAGAGAGGAATTGAATATTCCCATTTTGTATTAGGTGGGTTTTGTTAGTTGACTTTGACTATTCTTGCTCCTTGGTCCAACTTCCAAGAGATGTCTTTGTCACAAGGGCAAATAATCATGTAAGGCGGGCCGTCCCTCGTGTTACAAAAAATAAGATCCATTACGATCACGATATGCGGTTCGGGTAGTTTGATTTATGCGCCCCGAAGCGTTGGTCACATCACCCCTGAAAAGTTAGATGTTTTTATCACTGATCATATGCAAAAATTAAGTTTCGCAGACATGAACGTCCATTTAAAATTTTGAATGAAGAAAACTTGTAGCAAGATAAACGGTACGGGAGACTCTCGCCATTCATTTCTTTTTTTCCCGAAAAATATAATTCGACTAAATAGTAGGAAATAGAAAAAACAATAATGTCAAATTTCGTCTTCGTACAACGAAAAGTTTACACCCACCGTTCACTTTTACCGCTCCCCCACCATTCTCTCCCACAAATATTTTGGACCGTTTGAATTTTAAAAAACTTTTCCAGACTCTTCCATAAAAGAGTTTTTTTGTTTTTAAATCCGAACCAGTGATTGCCGAGACGGACGGTGAGTTTGAGAGAGCGGTGAAATTGTGCGGTGGAGGTCTATCTAGAATAATGTGCAGTAACATATCCAGTAGGGGTTAAGCTCTCCTCCATGCCTTTATCCTCCATACCCAACCAAATCCAAGGATTAAACTCAATCCCCTCCATATCCTTATCCTCCGTACTCCACAAAACTCAACTATTTTGGCTCCATCTTGAACTCCAAAAAACTAATCCAAAGGGTTCTTCTCGTAACTCTTGCATTCTAGTATATGTGCGAAAAATCATCAAATATGAGAAGTACATAAATAAAATATTACCACGCATTTTTCAAGTAACCAGTACAAAACGTTATGCACGATTAATTTTGTTTTCTAGCTCCAGATCTCTTATCTTTGACAAAGTGTCTCACTCATATAGTCTCCATAGAATAGCTTTAAAGCAACTTCCTCCAACACATGCAAAGCCCACCCTAAATAAAAGTAGGAAAAAAACACACACACCCTAGTTGAAATAATCTAAGGTGGCTTGAACTTAATCTAGAAGCTAGGGGTTGACGGCTTAATTACGTAACGTAACGTAAGTAAACACTTCAATTTAGGGAATTGGATTAATTTCTTAATTTCTTTTATATGAGATGCGAGCTTTTTTTTTTTTTCTTTCCTATATATTCATGTGAATTTACTACATTATAATTCACTTTGTGACCCGGTGGATGGTCTCCGATCGACGAGAAGTTGCTAGACGAGATCAAAGTTGTAGTTGGCCAAGATAGATCGGCTTGCAGTCGATGGTGATGGTGCCGTACGTAGTAGATTGAAGAAAAAGAAAAAAAACCTTAATTTTACGGTTAAGTTGAAGATGATGACATTTTAGGTTCAATTCTGAAATGGGTGTGGAAAAAAAGGGATTAGAGAGATTCTTTTTTGGGTTCAAATAAAATTACTTAGAGTGAATCAATGAAATGGTATTTTCCTTAGTTTAGATGCAATGAAGACAAAAAAAAGAAGAAGATATACTAGTCCTATAGGGATGATGAAAAGGAGGGAGTGCATCAAACACATCAAATGCAAGGATTGTGCCTTTGGATCTGGTACTCGTCACTTTGATGTTGCGGCTTGTTGCCCATTTTCAAACTACGACGGGCTTGTTTGACCACGTGACATTATGGAGGCTAATGTAATCTCTCTCTGGACTTATTGAACCGTTCAATGAAAACTGTTCGGATGAAGCACTTCCTGATCTTTTTATTTTTGCTGATTTCTCGCGGAGATCGTTAAAATCACAATCTAAACACATTGAGCGGTTCGGAACATCGAAATTTGATCGGGAAATGAGAGGTCCACATTTTATTAAAATAAGGGATCCCTTATAGGATCCGTGGTATATAAATATATATGGGGAATCAGAGTCCCACGCAAATAATCAAAGCCATTCAATTTGCTTAAAACATGTTTTCACCAGTTCTCATAAAAAATCAACTTATTCAGATATCTTGATCGGCTTGATCGATTCATTATTTATCCTGTCAAATTTAGGGACAAATACCAATCAAGCCTTTGCCGATAGCCAAATGAGTTGATTTTTTACGAAAACTCTTAAAAACATGTTCTAATAAATGTTGTATTTTTCATTGTGTTCATGGAACTGGCCCATGTGCATATACTGTTGATTAGGGCCTAGTTGTTTGTAAAATGTTGTATAGCTGCTAGTTTGTTTGTTTTGCTTTGGTTTGTTGTTTTGCCAAGGGATTAATGCCTTTGATGTATTTTGACATTTTGTAAGGTCTGCTTTTGGTATAAAATCTCCATTTACCAAAAAAAAAAAAAAACCCTTAACTTAAGTGTGCTTACGTGTTGATTATTTTTCCATCCTTCTCTATTAGTCCATGTGCGGATTATTCATGATAAAATTAAATCCAATTATATTTGTTACGTAACATAGTATCGTGTTACGTATCGTTTACTTCGTACTTTCCTTTTAGACCAATTAGATTTGTTAATGAATAATCTAAGTGAATTGATTAAAAAGTAACAGTTCAGATCATCAACGGAGCCCTTGAATAGGCTCGAAATTGAAATTCGTAGACTTAAAGGGTAGATTATGATACAGTTTCAATGAATCTGTACTTAGAAGTTTCTACTTTAAAAACTAAAAAGAGAATCTGTAGTTTCTTAACTGTCGTATACGTCATGTTTTGAAACCTCATTGATACATAATCCTTCATTCTCCATGTATTTATCCCCATTGTTACGGTTAACTTTTTTTTGGTACCAAAACTTATTCCCACTCAATTTATATCGAAAATGATACCCGTACCGACCAAAAACAGACCGAAATCGTACCGACTGCTGCGGCCGGCCGTCTCCGGCCACCGGACGGCCGATCCGAGCCGTCCAAAAATTCTAAAAAAAAAAACCGGGGAGGCTTAAGCGGAAATCAACGGCATCCGATGTGTGTAGGTGCTTGGGACCGCGGCCGTCGGTACGATTTTGATCGGCACGGGTAGTAGGACTCGATTTATATTGTAGCCTACTCTTGCACTTGGAGTGGTTGTGGAACCCCAAGGTGGGGCAACTTCTGAATCAGTGCAGAAGCCCGAGATGAGGCATGTATTTCGAAGCCCTAAGCTTTGTGACGTGACGCATGTTGTCTTTATTCTATCCTATTTGGTTGTTTCTTTGCCTTGTTTTTTAGCAGGTTAAGTCTGGAATCAACAGCAAAACATTTGGAGAAGAATCCTTCACATAGTTGATCATGCACGAGGGGAGAGGTACACTTTTATTATCTTCAAGAACGACTTCACACCGCCAATAAAGGTCGGGACACGTGGAGTATGAAATCCAGACATTCAATCCCTTAAGGATTGGCGAAAACCCGAGTCACAGCTAGCAACACAGCTCCGATGAATATCAAAACTGCAGAGAATGATCAATTGCCTTGGGTTGCTATCCATAAAGCACGCCTGCCGTCTTCGGGCGAGGATACGAGAACCAAGCAGCTTTTTGCTCCTTGGTTCATTTGTTGTGGAAAGTTTTCTGCCTCTCTGTAATACTATTATGGAATACTTGGACTGATTGTAGTCGCTTGTTTAGTCGAGGTGAGTTGGGAGTTGTTAGGATACCGCAACGTACATGTGGCAATTCTAATCCATATTTTTGAACCCGTTCAAACCCACCCATTTATAACCCAACCCAATCCAACCCGCCCATATTTTATAACGGGTTGATATGGGTTGAACCTATATCAACCCATATTTACATGGGTTTAGATGGGTTGAAAATGAGTTCAACATGGGTTAGAAGTAAAAGACCCAAACTTGGGTTTGGAAATTAAATTTCCCGAAAGCAGGACTCTCTTCTTTCGTCTTCTTCGTCTTCAATATTAGCCCCTGAGAGCTGATGTCTGGCTCCCGAGGAATTTTTCAGTGCCGAGTGGGTATTGCCCACGTGGCACCCGCTCAGCGAATCCGAGCCGTCCGATATACTTTTGGACAGCTTGGATTAAAACCCTCTCTCTCCTCTCCCCCAAACACTTTCTCTCTCCAAATCTGAATCGTTCAAAAATGAAATGGATGGCTCGGATGCCCGAACGGGCACCACGTGGTACCTGCTCGGTACTGAAAATTTTTTCCTGGCTCCCCGATCCACTGGACTATCTTCTTTTGGGAAATCACGGCATTTCCGGAATTTTTTAAATTAAAGCTAGTATAAATACTGGAGATAAAATTAGAAAAATTATTCATTGTCTGATAATATCGTAGTTGTTAAAAAAAAAATTAAAATCAAATGTATTTATAAGATCGTACGTTGAATTTGGAATTTTTGCGGCATTACATGGAAATTTTTACGTTGACATTCCGCTAAACGAAAAAACTAAGGAAACCAACGGTGGGCCCCGCATGGATGATCCGAAAACAAGCTCCCCTCTCTCTCTCTCTCACACACACACACACACACAAAAAGATGCAAAAAATCTAGTCTTTTGGTTGATGTTTGTCTTTATTCAAATAAATTTTAGTTTGGACCGTAACTTTTTAATTTTTCGATTCCTCTCTTTGAATAGAACCAATAATTCACAAAAAAATTAACGCGGAACGTACAAATACAAAAAAATTAAACAAAGGCAAAAAAAAATAAAATCAATTGGCTTATATAGACGAAAGACCCCACGGGGTTTTGCCTATTTGTGAACGTATTTCAACCTATATCGGGGGAAGACAGTGGAGAAGGAAAAGAAGGAAGCGGAAGGGGGGATTAAAAAAAATTATTTTAAAAAAAAAAGAAGAAGAAGAGGAAAACGGGTCGGGTCGGGCGGGTTTGAGTTTGATTTGACCCGTACCATTTCAACCCGTTTACTATTTGACCCGCGACCCATTTCAATCCGTCCAAACCCGCTCAGACCCGTTCATTTGCCACCTCTAGCGTAACGTCTGTTCGGTCTGTTAGGAAGCCCTAATGTCTGTTTGACCCTGTGACCTTTTGTAAACGTTTGTGACATGGGTATACTTGTACTTTTATGATACAATTTTATTGTACTCTCTCTCTCTCTCTCTCTCTCTCTCTCTCTCTCTCCTTCCTTTTGGCATCAACCGGTAGACCAACTCGTGCTTGTGTGGGCACACACAAAATTGATGCAACTGTGGTGATGGAATTTGTTCTTGTTCAGATGAGTAGTAATCATGTGGAGTAAATTGTTTTATTTCCAGATGCAGCAAAAATTGCCCAGATAGTTATACGGTTTTTGCAATTTGAGCACAGGATACACTAGTTTGACTTGCATATGAATGACGAGAGGAAACGGATGCGTGAGACCACACAAAATGCTTTGGACACAGATTTTCGATGCTCTCCTATCGCCTAACTAAGGGCTTTGTTGGGGGCCTCAGTGTTGATCGTTATATAATTGGTCATTTTGGAGGGCTCATAAGTGAGATGCAAATTTTCATAATTTGACAGAGTAATGATCAGATCAAAGCTGCCTTAAAAATTGGCGGTGTATCAATTAGCACAATCAATTTTTTCTCATCCATAACGTTGATTTTAAGTGTGAGGTTATTGTGTGGCAATAATCATTTGACCAACCAAATTGTTTATATGACAATTGTCTTCTTTAGTCTCTAAAAGTGAACAATTCAGACCATTGATGTGCGTTCGTAATGTATCACCAAGCGCAACTGGAGACACAATCCAATCCTAATGAGAGAATGGCAGAAAAGATTGTCTAAATGGTCAAGTCTCATCTCCAGAACATCATTTCCCCTTGGGGATTTGCAAGTCTAAACAATTCAGTCCCTCAAAGGTATATTGAAGCTGTGCTTAGGAGACTGTTGTTGCTGTTGGGACAGTGTAAAACTGGAAAATCTTACAAGTACTAATATGCATCCTGTATCTCTATGACTACCTATAACATGACATTCTGCTTACAAAACAAAAATGATGATTGTCTTCATCCGATGCCAGCAAATTCACGACTTGCCTGGATCGCCTTCTCTCTCTCTCTCTCGACAACAAAATCGAGCATCACACATTTTAGACGACATAATCGCCATCTTCATCTGCTACCTTCTTGCTACGTGTGCAGCTAGACAGATACTTGTTGGCACTGGCAAGGAGGGGAGCAGCATCGTACTCGGTTCCAACTTTCTTCACTTCACTACCTTCCACAGGACCAATCCGGTGAAGCATCTGCAAAACCTCCTTCATAGAAGGCCGGGACGAAGGTAGTGTGCTTGTGCATATGAGCCCTAGATTAAAGACACAAGACTTTTCTTCCAAGTTTAATGGCTCCTTGATGTACTCATCCAAGGCATCAATGATGGGATTTCCTTCTCCGTGTAGACGCCACGCCCACTCTGCTAGGTTCGTGTGCTCATCCCCGTCGTTGGCCTCTCTTCCGGTCACAAGTTCTAAGAGTACGACTCCAAAACTGTAAACGTCGATCTTCTCATTCACTTTTGTCGTATAAGCATACTCTGTAATCAAGGAAATAGTTTTGTCAATACCCAATTTTTTTAACGTTTAATAGGAAATAATAAACGCAAGATAATCTATAGAATGAACCATGAATATATCAGTTAAGGCAAGCCCTCTTACCTGGAGCCATGTATCCAAACGATCCAGCGACAGCAGACATGGTGTTAAGCTCGTCGCGCTTGGCCAGAATCTTGGCAAGGCCAAAATCAGCCATTCTTGCCTTGAACTCGGAATCCAACAAGATATTGCTCGACTTGACGTCACGATGAATGATCCTCGGTGTGCAATCATGGTGCATGTAACACAAACCCTGTGCAGCTCCAATGGCAATCTCCAACCTTTTAGGCCAATCCAACACGATATGGCGAGCCGGATCAGTCTCTCTCCTCTTCTTCACATGTAGCCACTTATCAAGACTCTGATTCTCCATGTACTCGTACACAAGCAGCTTTGAGTCCTCACTAGAAATGCAACACAACAACTTCACTATATTGCAATGCCTGATTGTTCCCAATATATCAACTTCAGCCAAAAACTCTTTCTCTAGCTTGTTGTCTAACTTCCCTTTGGTCCAAATCTTCTTCACAGCAACATAGTCCCCAGAATTATTAACCGCGACTCGATAGATTTTCCCTGACCCTCCACTCCCAATCAAGTTATTCTCCGTCAACCCTGCAAGAACGTTTGCCTTGGTGAAATTAAACCTTTGGAATGAGGTCAATTTCCACGCGGCGAGGTTTCGCTTGAGCTTCTTCCTCCGATAGTCTCTAACCATGAAAAAGGTCAATAGAGCGGTGAAGAAGAACAGAAGTACCGCGAAAACGAGAATCAACGCGAAAATCTTGGGGGACAAATCGTCTGATTTTCGGGTTTTGGATGAACAAAATCGGACATTTGGAATAGGGGTAGTGGCACAAAGATTGGGATTGTTCAAAAAACTGGTGTTAAAAGCCAAGTTATCAAATGCACTTGGGATTTGGCCAGAAAGTTGGTTGGATGACAAGTTCAAATTGGTCAACCTCAACTGGCCTACCTCTGCCGGAATCTGACCGGCAAATCGGTTTTCCGACAAGTCGAGGTTCAAAAGGTTCGGCAAAGTTCCGATCACCGCCGGGATTGGACCGGAGAGTCGGTTCCTTGAAAGATTCAAAGTGTTGATATTTTCCCACGACAAAATCGTCGTAGGAAAATCTCCAGTTAATGAATTCCCAGCTAGGTTCAAAGTATTCAGCTGCGACAGATTAGTCAAACCCACCGGAATTTTGCCGGAAAGCTGATTGTTACTTGCCATGAACACAACTAATCTCACCCAAGAGGAAACCGCACTTGGAATCTGACCCGAAAACTTGTTATCACTGATCTCCAATCTTGATAAATTCCAACCCAATTCACTCGGAAGATTACCCGTAAAGGAATTGTTACTTATCATCAAATCTGACAAGTTGAACAACGTGTAGATACCCGCGGGAATCTCGCCGGAAAAGTTGTTACCGTAGAGCTTAATCGTTCGCAAAGTGACGCACTTCGTTAGCGATTCAGGCACTTCTCCGGCGAGATTGTTCGAAAAAGCCACAACCCCGGTCAGTCTCCGGCGAAAACACAAGTTCTCCGGCAAGGCGCCGGTGAACTGATTATCACAGACTTGAAACTCTTTAAGATTGGAATGAACGCCCATTTCAGGTGGTAAGGTGCCATTCAACTGATTCGAAAAAACCCGAAAGTTAATTAGTGCCGGGAGTAATCCGATGCTCGCCGGAATTTCGCCGGAAAGTTGATTGAAATGCAGATGCAGGATCTCCAACTGCTGTAACTTCCCAAAATCCTCCGGGATTGAGCCACTCAAAGTGTTAGTCGATAAATCGATCTCGGTCAAGTTCAATGACTCGATAGGGGTCGGAATTCCACCTGATAATCGATTTTTATACAAATAAACAACACTCAAGTTTTTCAGTTGAAACAGAGCTTTCGGAATTGGACCCTCTAAATAGTTATAAGATAAATCCAAGTACTCAAGGCTCGACAAGCCCGAAAAATTTGCGGGTATTGCGCCGATTAAATTGGCGTAAGTGATCCACAAGAAAGTCAGTTTCTTCAGTTTTCCAAACTCCGGCGGAATTTTCGCCGGAGTAAACAGGGAATTGTAAGGCATGCTCAGATACTCTAAATTCGACAGGTTTCCGATTTCGGCTGGAAAACTGCCATTGAACTGGTTCGAGTACAACTTCAAGAACTGCAACTCCGGCATCCGGCCGATCGCCGGCGGGATGTTGCCGGAGAAGTTGTTGGCGCCTACGTCGATGTACCGAAGGGAGGAGGAGAGGCGGTCGACGTCGGACGGGATGGGGCCCACGAAGATGTTTTGGGAGAGGTCTAGGTATTGGAGGTTTGAGCAGTTGTAGAGAATTGTAGGGAAATTCCCCGGGAAGTAATTGAAGGAAAGGTCGAGCAAGGTTAGATTTTTCAGGTCGCAAATGGACGGTGGGATTAGTTCAGTGATGTTGTAGTTCGTGAGGTTGAGCCCCGTGACCGCGCCACCAGTGCAGGTGATTTCCGGCCATGAACACGGCGGCGACGAGGTGCTCCACGAGGAGAGCTGCGGCGGGTTTCCCAACTGCTGTTTGATGGTGAGGAGGATTGTTTGGGTTTGGTCTGCCGGGGGTTGCGAAATTACAAGAAAGGGCATGAGAGTGAGGAGAAAGTAGAGGAAGGGGGCTGGGAGGGGTGGTAAGGGTGATGGTAGTTTGGTCATCTTTGTGGATTTGGGTTTTTTCTTTTTTCAGTCGTGAACTGAGTGTGAAGTGTTGGTTGGGAGGCCGGAGGGGGGTTTGGTGTGCCGGAGGTTGCGAAATTACAAGAAAGGGCATGAGAGTGAGGAGGAAGTAGAGGAAGGGGCTGGAAGGGGTGAGGGTAGTTTGGTCATCTTTGTGGATTTGGGTTTTTCTTTTTTCAGTTGTGAACTGAGGGTGAAGTGTTGGTTTCCGGCGAGTTTTGTTTCCCGGGAAAATGTGAAGAGGCAAAGGTCTTGCCTTGCAAATTTGGTGTGCTACTTGAGGTGTGTTTGGGTGTATTTATATGGAGTATTTTGGTTGTGTGTGGAGGGGGCCACGAAAGTAACGTGCACCATGTTTTTCCAAGGAAACAACCAATTTTTCCAATTCTTGGTGTCCCACTCTTAGAACACTCTTCTTTTTTTTTTTAACCATACTCGTAGAATTTTTTGGTCTTAGCCCGTCACTTGGGTTGCTTCCTTAAAAAATTGGTGGGAGATCCACTATAGCATGTTTGTAACTCACTAAGTCCAATTCTAAATTCCATAACCCATTTAGTCCACTAATATAGTTATATAACATAATAACTCCAATTTACTTAAAAATAGATATTTTTCAAGACTAAAAAACTCTCCTATATAACATATAGAGAGAGAAACCTTAGATCACAAAACAGATCTGAGCCTCCCCTCTCTCTCTCTCTCCTCCCCTCCCCTGGTGAACCGTTCGCCTCCAAATTCTCCACGCCGACGAGCTCTCCCTCACTCACCACGAACTGGAGAGACTGGAATCAAACAGTTTCACCATGGATTAAAAGAGCATGTTCCTTCGTCGATCTATTTCAATGGCAGAAAGGGATAAAATGGAGAGACAGGGGTCGAGAAAATCCTTAAAAAGCATTTCATTGGACCGAGATAGAGTCATGAGTCGTATGAAGCATTTTGGTACTCCCTCCTCCGTCTTTGCAAAGATAATCTTCTAGTATTACGAAAAGATGAGTGAGTCACTTCCAAATTGAAAAAGTAAATTACACCCCATGCATAGTTTTTTGATTTGTTGTTCTGTATCTTGATCTCTTTGATATTTAAGGTTATAATCTATTTCTTGCACTAATCTTGAACGAATTTGGATTTTCGACTTGTTATGTGTGTGGAATTTGTAGTTTCAGTCAATTATATAACGTTATTCCGCTTTTTCATAAACGTGCTTTAAAGTTGGTTTGTCTATCGTATTAAGAAGGTTGATCCGGTCTTTTATTTGTTTTACTGGAGAGAAATCTGGACTAGTAAAAACAAAAAATATAATATTATAAGAAGGTTGATCCGGTCTTTTGTTTGTCCCGTGTCCTGTTATCATCAGATTTGGAGGTTTTTGAATAAATATATAACGTTATATGTGTGCTTTTCCTAGGATTAGAGATCTGAAGTTTTTTGAATAAATATATAAGGTTATATTTGTACTTTTCATCAATCACTTATTGATTTGGTCCGCGCAGCGGCCTCTCCGACTTGCTTCTGATATATTTGGAGTTTTTTGAATAAATATATAAGGTTATATGTGTGTTTTTTAATTCTTGGGCTAGACATATAAGGTTGGAACAGATTGTGTTTTTTGAAAAAATATATAAGGTTATATGTGTGTTTTTCGTGTCACACAAAAAATATATTTTTGTGTGTTTTTGTTGTTATTTAATGTCATTTTTTAAAAAACATTCTCAGTTAGAGAGAGATATAATAATATTAGTATAACGTTTTATTGTTATATATAACATTCTATAACGTTATATGTGTGCTTTTCCTTGTGTCTTTTGTTTGTCATTGTTATAACGTTTTATTGTTTTGGCTTCTTTGCCTCTCAAAAAGCACATATGGATATATCCATATATTATCAGAAGCATGTCGAAGAGGCCGTTGCGCAGACCAATTTAATAAGTGATAGACAATGGAGTATATAACGTTATATGTGAATTTCTATCATGTGTAATATGTGCGTTTCCTAAGGTTAGACATATAATATTATATCTCGTTTTTGAGATATATTAATGTTGTTTATGTTGTTTTGAATATGTATATATGTAGATATAGAGGTTATGGAAACACTATTCGGAGGCAGAAAATCAAAAATTTGAAGGATTTGATGAAGGTTTTAATGAAGAAACGGTGAAAAAAATGAAGCTCGACCCCCTGTGGCCACATCAACATTCAACTTGGGATTCAAGGCGCGACTGGAAACAAGGATAATGGTGGCATGATATGTGAACATATAATGCTATTTTTTGAGATATATAATATTGTTGGAAAGATATGATGTTGTTTTGAGAACATATAATTTTATGTCATGTTTTGTGAGACTTAGAGCTACAGAAGCTCAGATATAATGTTATATATTCTGTTTTTTTTGTGAGATTTAGAACTACAGAAACTCACATATAATGTTATATGTTCTGTTCTATTTTTTTGTGAGATTCAGAGCTGCAGAAGCTCAAATATAATGTTATATGTTCTTTTTTTTTTTGCGATATTTAGATATTCAAAAATTCCCATATAATGTTATATGTTTTGTATGGACCAACATACAACGTTAAAGACTAAAAATAAGAAAAACCAAAAAGAAATATTGCATGTTAGAAAATTTTTGCCACACATATAATGTTGTATGTTAGGAAATTTTTATCACTCATATAACGTTAAAAAATCAATACAAGAAAAATAGGAAAAAACAAAAAGAGAAATTTGTCACATATATAACGTTAAATGTTAAGTGTAGCGGGTTCAATAAAAAAAATCAAGAAAAATGAAAAAATACGTTTTTGTTACACATATAACGTTATATGTGGCGTGATGGCAGCGGCGACGGTGGCGGCGGCGGCGGCGGTGGCAGCGACGGCTTGATTGCAATAAAAACAAAAAAAATGGAAAAAATACATTTTCGTGTTAGCCAAACAAGGCCCTTATTTCTTAGGTGGGGTATTTTTGTCATTAAAATTGTAACGACCCGGATTTTTGACCCAATTTTTTTAATAATGTTTTTTAAAAAGTATTAATCGTAGTAATAAAATTATTTTCCTTAAATAGATAATTACAAAAAAATTAGTTATTCTATCCTAATTAATCCTTTTAATTTTTTTTTTAGTTGCATACATGCATGCGAACTCTCCTATCTCTCCATCTCCTACTCCTACTCGGTCTCTACCTCTTCCTCGATCTTATTTTCGTCCATATCACTCTCCTATCAAAACCCAAGAAATCGGAATCCTATTCGAATACAAACTATTCATCCTCTTCCAAAATTCCCTATATATATCCCATTAGTCTAACCCTAGGGCACACCACGAATTTTTCCCACACCCTACCAGTCCAGAAGAGAGAGAGAATTCGAAGAGAATCGAACTCCAATCAATGGAGTTTTAGAGAGAGAAAGTGAGAGAGAGAAAAGTGGGTTTGTGCTCTAAAACCTCCCGAGATCCGAATTACCCATTCCAATCTCTTCCTACAACTCCTAGCATCATCTAAAATCATTCAATTCGAGCCCAAGGTCCCCCGTTCGCTCCAACCGAAGTCATCTTCTTCAAAAAGTTCAAGATCCATTTTTTTTCAATTCAATCCGATTCGAGGTATTATAATCCCTTCCAAACACTCCTCTAAGTATATTTGATATTCTTATACTTAACCCATAGTCCCTTACGATCCCATGCATCGAAACCGAACCAAAACAATCAAAAAAACGATTTCTGACATGGAGTTTGCGGCCGCAACCTTCGGGTTGCTCCAGCCGCGAGAACCAGGTCTCTGACCTTACGGGCCGCAAGGTCAACCCGGTCCAACCTTGCGGTTCGTCCAGTTTCGTTCCGAATTGATTTTTCGACATCCCGAACACCGTTTTCGACCCCCGAACTATTTTTCCTAGCTTTCTCACACCTCAAAGATCATAACTTGTTAACGTCATATTTTTTTTATTTTATTATCTATTTATTAATTATTTATTTGATTTCTTGCAAAAGTTTTCAAACAAAAAAATCCTTGCGACCTTATAAACCATTTTATAAATTCCCAAAATATTTTTTTTAGATTCTTTACATACTAAAGATGATATATTGTTAATCTCGACATATTTTATTTATTAAATAATTTATTATCTATTTATTCTACTTTTGACAACTTTAAAAATCATTTTTATTTTAAAAACAATTCCGTAACCCTCCGGACCCACTTGATGATACTCGAACATGTTACGTAGAACACTAGGACTCCTTTAGAGCCATGCTACCTATTCTAGTGTTATTAATTACTTATTGTATTTATTATGATCGTTAGCCAATTTATTTTCCTAAATAAAAATTTATACAAGCTTAGATTATATATTTTTTTTAAAACTTTTATTTAATAAAAGTTCCTTACCTTATTAATGACTTGTTGATCATACAGAACTAAGGGCAACGGCCCATTCATAAAAGGTTATGTGATTTAAATGCATATTGTTTATTTCAATTATTATTCTGTTTGCCTAATTATTATTTCCAACTGCTGATTGATATGTTAGATTGGATCCTAGAGATATGGGGTGGTATGCGAAATAGAAATCACCTAGACGATGATAAGTAATGGATGAATTGGAAAAGTTTTTGTTTTAGATTGCCTGCAGGCGTGATTTTGAAACTGGCAGAGTAAGCCCAGTGTTGTGTGATGATTTTGAAACTGGCAGAGTAAGCCCAGTGTTGAGTGATGTGATTTGAAACTGGCAGAGTAAGCCCAGTGTTGAGTGATGATTTGATACTGGCAAAGTAAGCCCAGTGATGATTGTGAAGTGGTACATAAGATAGGCGAACCCTAGTTATGATTCAGGCATGGTAAGCTTTCTTTTGTTGTAATGAGAGGGATACACACTGGGTACATAACTTAGGTGCAATCCGCGACAGCAAAAGAAAGTGACCCCATGGGACAGAGCATGGCTAGCGGTTGGGGAGGAAAGATCTCGTGGATTGAGATCTTAGATTTCACGATAGATTAATGGATAGTAATAAACTGGTTGATGTGAAAAATCTCTGATTTGCTTTTTCGTTTCATTATTATCTTGTTGCCTGCTAGTTGTAAAGTAAGAGGGGTGGTTGGGTTGGATTGGATTATTCTACTGGGTGATTTATCACTCACGGATACGTCTGTATCCTGGTAAATCGATTGCTTCGGCGATCAATTTGCCAGAGGGCGCAGGATTCAATGGAGAGGATTCAACAATGGTGCAGTTCGACACAAGAAGAATATCAGGAATAGAGATCGAGTATGCTTGGGATTCGTATCAAACCTAGAGTCAGCTCTGAAGTTAATGTATTTTGAATCGGTAAATTTATTTTGAGATTGTAATAGACCTTCATTTTGGAAAATTATATTTATTTAGCAAAATTTTCTTAAGAAATTATTTTATTTTGCTTCCGAAAAAGCGGGGCGTTACAAAAATTATTAGTGGACTTAGTGGGTTATGAAACTTAGAAGTGGACTAGATGGGTTTGAAAACTGCTATAGTGGACTTATGCAAATTCTCCCTTGTTTCTTTTGAGGACCGTCTTTGCATGCACACAAGATTTAACTATCAGGGTACTTGGTTGGTTTTGGCTGATCGTTGTGGTAGTGGTTTGACGTAGTGGACCATAGTCAATAGGTATCGGTTTCAGCTTGCATGCTCTTTTCGGACTTGCATTTGTCTTATGTTGCGCTTATTAATTTGTGTTTTATCTTTGTTTGCTTTTTGTGGTTATATATGCTTCCGATGTATTGTTACTTAAGGGTGGGTGTTGTGTTGTAATTTCTGTGTTATTAATGGAGTTCTTGCCATTAGCAAAAAAAAAAAAAAATTTAAAAAGAAATTGAAAAATCAAATGTGTGGTAAGTCCTATTTTTTAAGTTGCAGGTGTTGGCTATAGTGAAAAGAAATTTGGTCCACATATTTTGAGTCTTGAATGTTCTCAACCTTCGTAAAAGAGTGATTTTTCAGTCCATAATTTATGCTATGTTTGGATTGGTGTTTGAAAATTTTTTTGAAAAATAATAGGGGTAATAAGTGGAGAGAGATAGAGAGAGAAATGTTGAAAGTAGTGGGAATCTATGGGGAATTTTTTGAAAAATTCTTTTTGAATTATGAAGAGAACAAGGAATTTTTCAAATAATTAAAAAATTTCAAGTCATCCTTAGAAAACAATAAAACTTCCCAACTCGTTAATTTTAATAATTGAAATAACGAATTAGAATATCAACGTTACTTCAATGTTCTTAATTATTAATGGACAAGTATTCAGTTAAATTGAATTAGAACCTTCCAACTTAATTCTCTCTCTAAAAACTTTTCCTCTCCCTTCTCTCTATTCTTCTTCTCTGTTAGGGTTCCTTCCGGCTTGGGGGGGCGGCTCCTCCTCCCCCCAGGCTTCTCCCTTTCCACTCCCATCTCCTCCCCTCCCCCTAGAACCCTTCTCTTGTTTCGTTTTGCTGCTGTCCCCGTTTCGGATCGCCGGGCAGCCGTCGGTGGCTGTTGTTGGACGTCACCGGGGTGCTTAACGGCGGTGGTTGCTTGGTGGTCCTCTCCTTTCACCCGTCTTGGTTCCCCCTCCCTTTCTTCCGTCCGCCTTCCCCGATTTGTTTTCCTGCCGGTTTTCTTGTCGCCGGTTGGCCTAACGGCGAAGGAGCCATCGTCGGAGGTCGTGGTTCAAGGTGGTGGTGGGCTCATCTCGTTGGCGATCAGATCTTCTCCGATGGGTCGCGGCTCCGTCCAGTTCTCTGGAGGCTGGTTTGGAGGTGTGGTGGTCGCAGTTGGCTGTAGATTTGGGCGTTTGTGGTGTGGTGGGAGCTGCTGGTGGCTACAGTGGTGGCTGCTGGTGGTTTTTGGGCGGCTGGGGCGGTGGTTGTTTGGAGGGGGACTGGTGGTGCAAGTCAGGCGGTGAAGATCTGGTTGAGGGCAGTGGGGTGGTGGGTTTGGTGTAGTTAATTAGATGTGTTTTCTAATGTTGTTTTGCAGGTTTTCCTATACCTAAAATCGATCAGTTAAGATGGCGCGATTTTGATCAGTGGTGGTCCAGTCCGGCGGTGGTGGGGTGGATGCGGCTCTCATGGTTGTTTGCTTTGGTCGTCTTTTGTGTGCCGAATTCCGGTCGGCGGCCTTCCGAGCTCTCAATCGGGAGTGGGGCTGGCATTCCGTCGCTCTGGAGTGTTGCTGTTGCTGATGAAAGTTGTTTTGCAGGGGTTTGTTTGGGTTAGCTGAGGATGTTGGCGGTCGTTGGCCCTCAGGCCCTGTCTGCTTCGGCTTTCACTGTCGTAGGCCGGTTCCTGCCGCCGGTCTCTACATCTGGGAGAGGCCGGCTCGGCTTAACGGCGAGGTTGGGCTTTGGTGGTTTGTGCGGTGGTGGTTGCCGGTGTAGTTAGGGTTCTGTGGTTTGGTTTGGGCCGGATTTGGGTGTTTGGGCTTTTATGCTGTATTTGGGTGATGGGTTGTGCTCTAATGTCTTATCTTGTTTTGGACCTGGTAGACCCTTAGGTGCTTTGGGCTATGCCCTTACGGTGTATTATCCAACTTTTTGTTGGATCCCCATCCCCTTTCCCCGCTTTTTTAATAAAATTTCATTTTGCCGATCAAAAAAAACCTTCCAACTTAATCAAGAAACATTTTAACAAAAATTCCCACACGTTTCAGTCCATTCGTGTGTAAGTTGAGGTCGAAGATATATGTTGACGTAATATGTGGAATTTTTTTCTCAAGCGGTATATATGAGCGGGGTCCAAAGATTGTGCATAATCTCAAACCACAAATGCTCTTGACGGAGTTCGAACCTTGGCCTCCCAAAAATGATGGATCAGGAAATACCTTTGGAATACAAGCCCTTGGGCATAATATGTGGAAAATTTTTTTTTCCCTCAAAATGGTAGAAGTTTCATTGTCAATCATACGAGATAATTGATATAGCAAAAAAGACTGTTATTTCTCTCTCAAGATGAGTCAATATCCAAAAAGGCGGCCTAGCTTTCTAAGTTTTAACGCTAGAACCTCACAATCCTGAACTTGCGAACGGGCACTTGATGCACTTCGGTGAACCAAATCGGGACGGAGGGAGTATGATTTTGGGCTTCATGTTTTGTGGGTTGATAGAAGACAACAGTCAACTCAAGAGAACCCAAGGGAATTTGCCTGGTAGTTAAGGTTTCGGATTAGGAAAATAACAGCCAATGACGTGTTTTAATAATTAATACCCGCCAAGGACATTTTCAGCATTAACAAATGTTCTTAGCTTGTCATTGGCGAGTAATGTGTACTTTTAGTTAAATTAGATAAAAATGAGCACAAAATCTCAGACAAAATTTTTAAAATATGTTTTAAATGAACATCGACAAGTTTTAGAATGATCGAGCTAGTTTTATTAATGACTTTATTTTAAAATATTTCTACCAGATGATTAAAAATAAAGTGAATCAAAAAAGAATAGCTCCGAATAGACAAACAACTCGTAAAATAACAAATATAAATGCACATAGGAGTATGTTAAAATTCAGGCACAAAACTAATTTTATATGTGTATTTTTGATATATTTGTTAGTGTGTATATTTATATATTAGCCCACTTTCATAATTATGCTAATTTATACAATATACATATATCTATATATATATATATATTTTAATTTCGAGTGGGGGCAAGTGCCCCGCATGCCCCCCTTTGGATCCGTCCCTGTATGCAAGATGATAGGTGCTGAAAAGCACCCAACCACCCTTTTATTCCCATTAACTTAGGCTTTGTCGATCCTTTCTAATGTTATTTAACGAGCTTTAATTGGTTTGTGGTGTTTCAGGCCTTACGGAGCATTCGGAAAGGATTTGGAGTAATAATCGTGAGTTAAGAATGTTCCGGAGGGATCCGCGGCGAGAAGATCGAGGAACAAAAAGGTGAAGGCTGGAAATTTGGTCCGGACCAAGGATATGTTGGTCCGGACGACCAAGACTGGAGCACGATATGAACAATCTGTTTTATTGGTCCGGCCAAAGGAACCTGCTGGTCCGGACCAGCGGGCAGAGACGGAAATCTGCTTTGCGTTTTTTTTAAAGTCTTATTTTTATGAGCCGAGACTATAAACTATAAAGGGAGGCCTTAGTTTATTAATTAGGTTACCTTCTTTTCTGGCAGCTACGGGAGAGAGAGGCAAGAATAACGTTAATAGAGATTTCTCCATGTTCTCCATGATTCCTTCAATCTCAAGAGCATTCTTTCTCTCCATGGCTGGCTAAACCTCTTGTCTAGGGGGAGGATGAAACTCCGTATCAAGTAACTATATTTTTTGTGTAGGATTTTGGTTTTATTATTCGAATCGATTGTGAGACTAAGAACCCTTTCCGTTTCAATTGAACGGATTGATTTTACTTTTTCTTATCTATTGAGTATTTGTATTCCGGATTTCAAATACATAGTCTTGCAATGGTTTTCATTGATTGTGGTTGGAGTTCTGAGATAGATTATGCTCGTAAGACGGATCGTGCCGTTAGGTGGCCAAACCGTGCTACTGAGAGACGGTCCGTGCTATGGGATAGTCCATGCCTTTTAATTACCCAATTATTTTCTTGACGATTATTGTTAGGATTTGCAAGTCCTGGCGATAATCCCTTTTGATTCGAATAAATAAACCTAACCTATGCATATTGTTGTTACGCGGTCGGAGTGGATTCCAAACCCTAGATATTTTCTCTCCAATCGTTACAAACTTTCCATTTAAGTTATTCTCTTAGTTTAATAAACTCTCCAAATTCAAACAACCAAACTTCCTTTGCCCGAATTAATCTAAAAATTAATCGAATTTGTCGTAACTCAGTCATACTGTCTCCGTCAGAACGATACTCGGTCTTGATCACTATTCTACGGAGTAGTAGTTAATTCTCAGTTTTATAAATTTATTTTTGACACGAAACGACGCGGTCACAAGACTACTCATTTTCCTTATCTAAATGAACTAAATGATATTTTTAGTAAAAATAAGTATTACTTTGGCATTTATCTTTTTTTTTTTTGGGTCAAACAGAAATACATTGGCATTTATCTGAAAATAAAAAAATATATATATAGTGAGAACTCACCTAAGTTTGGTAATGGGCAAAGCAAGCCCAGGTAGGACATCCCAGGAAAGATATTAGAAGCCCCCACGAGCACGAGGACAAAAAACAATTAAAGGAGTATGGTATTCTTCACTCACAATCTCACAATCACAAGCTGGCAACTCACACGAACTTGAAATTGCCTTCTTAAAAAATAAGTACTTATCCTCCGTTGCGGAACGGAGCCTCGTACCCTTGATTATTTTACTTCTGTCTCTATCTCTGTCTCTATCCATCTAGAGAGAGGATGAATATTATATTCCCATTTTAAATGTTTTGTTAGTTGACCTTGACTATTCTTGCTCCTTGGTCCAACTTCCAAGATATGTCTCAGTCATAAGGACAAATCATCATGTAAGGCGGGCCATCCCTCATGTGGAAAAAAATAGGGGGTATTCGTGTTCAGTGGAAGAAAGGGAAAAATTTCCTCAACCCATGAACAGGTTTTTTGGGAATTCCTCAGATATGAAACGGAACCAAAAAAATTCCTCATACATGCAAAGATAATGTAAAAAGACTAATATAACCCATACACATTTGAAATCCTAAAAATAATTGGGGCAAAAATCAGTTGCCCAAATCCACAGAATTCGCCTCCATCATCGCTGCTTCCAAGCCTCCATCATCCACCGCCCCCGTCGCCACTCCACAACAACCCCTCTCTCCCTCGTCGTCTCCGGCCCGCTCCTGTTCCCCATCCCCGCCTCCCAGCCGATACGGTCTCTGGCCCTGGTAGGACAAGAAGAAGGCCTCCTCGAGTCACACCGCGGGCGGGATACGGACGCTGTCGGAACTGAATAATCGGGTGGGTAGGGATTGGTCCAGTAGTGACTCTGATGATGGGCCTCACCGTCCTCTCTCTCCACGCAAAATTGAAAGACTACGTTGGTTGTTGTCTGTGTGTACCAAGCTTGGGTAAGTTGGGTATGCTTGTGAGGTGTTTGACAAAATACCCCGTGTATGAATCTAAGTTGCCGACTAAGTTGCCCCGTGTATGAACTTAAGTTGTCCCGTGTATGAACCTAAGTTGCCCCGTTTGTGAACTAAGTTGCCCCGTGTATGAACTTAAATTGCCCCGTTTGTGAACTAAGTTGCCTCAGAAGTTACCCCGTGTATGAACCTAAGTTGCCCCGTTTGTGAACTAAGTTGCCCCGTGTATGAACCTAAGTTGCCCCGTTTGTGAACTAAGTTGCCCCAAAAGTTGCCCCGTTTGTGAACTAAGTTGCTCCAGAAGTTGCCCCATGAATGAACCTAAGTTGCCCCAGAAGTTGTCTCGTGCATGAACTTAAGTTGCCCCGTGTATGAACCTAAGTTGCCCCGTTTGTGAACTAAGTTGTCCCAGAAGTTGTCTCGTGTATGAACTTAAGTTGCCCCATATATAAGCCTAAGTTGCCCCTGATTTAGGACAAGAGGGAGAGAGGGGTATTTTTGTCTTCAATACCATGTCTTGGGAATTAATGTTTTCCATTCCATGACTGGGCAATTCCCAAAAAGTGGTCCATGAGTGGGGAGTTTTTTGCCCCTCTTACCACTGAAATGCAATTTCCCCAAAAAAATACTCCCTCTGTCGTAAAGCTAGTTCACTTACAGAAATTTTGTAAACTTAAAAAATAGGTAATTTACGGAAATAATTTTTGGTACGGTATAGATCTTGTTTAATAAAAACGCTATAAAGGCATTTTTATGTAAAAGTGTTCGGATCAAGCTCTTTTCAGTCATTTTTTTTGACAATTTCTCTACAATCTTCTTAAAATCACATTCTGAACACATTGAGCGGCTCGCATCGTCGTAATTCGATCGGAAAAGGGGAGGTCCGCATGGTTTGGCCGTAAGAGATCCCTTACTGGATCCGTGGTGTGTGTGTATATATATACACACAAAACTTTTTATAAGGGTGCCCTTACCGTATTAAAGTAAGGACGCCTCTTTTCCGACCAATTTGCGATGATCCGAACCGCTCAATGTGTTCAGAACGTGATTTTAAGAGTATCCGCGAGAAATCAGCAAAAAAAAAAAAAAGACAGGGAAGGGCTTCATCCGAGCAGTTTTTGTTTGTTTTTTTATCGAACGGTTCAAATAAAAACTGCTCGGATGAAGCCTTTCCCGGTCTTTTTTTTTTTTGGCTGATTTCTCGCGGGTACCCTTAAAATCATGTTCTGAACACGTGAGCGGCTCGGATCATCGCAATTCGATCAGGAAAGGAGAGGTCCGCACAGTTTGGCCGTAAGGGATCCCTTACCGGATCCGTGGTGTGTGTGTATGTATGTATGTATAATTATACATATCCATGTAACAAAGTGTCTCTCTCCACCCATATAGCTAGTCTCCATAGAATAGCTTCAAAGCAACTTCCTCCAACACAAAGGCCACACTAATTAAAAAGCTATGAAGAAAAAACACACACCCTAGTGGAAATAATCTTGGGTGGCTTGAACTTAATCTAGAAGGAGTTGACGGCTTAATTACGTAACGTAAGTAAACAAATCAATTTAGAGAATTGGTTTTCGTACTTTCTTTAAAATGATATGCGCTTCTTCTTCTTCTTTTATTTATTTATTTTTATTCATGTGAATTTACTACATTATCTTTCACTATGTGATCCGGTGGATGGTCTCCGGCGGGAAGTTACTAGACGAGATCAAAGTTATAATTGGCCAAGAGAGATCAGCTTGCAGTCGATGGCGGTGGTGCAGTGGTAGATTGAAGGGAAAATATTTAATTTTAGGGTTAAGTTGAAGATGATTACATTTTAGGTTCAATTCTTTAAATGGGTGTGGAAAAAAAGGGGATTAGAGATATTCTTTTTGGGTTCAAATAAAATTACTTGAATGAATGAAATGGTATTTGTCTTAGTTTAGATGAATGAAGACCAAAAAAAAAAAAACCTCCAATAGGGATGATGAAAAGGAGGGAGTGCATCAAACACATCAAATGCCAGGATTGTGCCTTTGGATCTGGTACTCGTCACCCATTTTCAAACTAAGGGGCTTGTTTGACAACGTGACATTATGGAGGCTAATGTTCTCTCTCTCTCTCTCTCTCTCTCTCTCTCTCTCCTATGGTCACAATGAATAACACAATGTATATAGGACTCTCTCTCAGTTCCATGGACACAACGAATAACACAATATATACAAGGACTGATAAGTGTAATCACACTGTCATAGGACTAATAAGTAATACGGAGTAATAATAATTAATTGTAGTCACAGGACTGATAATCGTAGTCAAGTGATTCAATCATATTTATTGTGTAACATATCTTTTACCTTGTACTTTCCGTTTAGACCAACTAGATTTTTTTTCATGAATAATCTAAGTAAATTGATTAAAAGGTAACAGTTGAGATCATCAACTTAGCCCTTGAACAGGCTCGAAATGCGGTGGGCTGAAATTGAAATTCATAGGCTTAAAAGATTGAGGCCCCGTTCTAGAAACTTTCTTAAAAAATAAGTACTTATTTTGCAACTTCAATTTCAAAAATAAGAAGAGTCATTCCACAAAACCCAAACAAAAAGTTTATTTCACATTTTCAAACTAAAAAAAAATGTAAATGAAAAAAAAAACTTGCACCGTGTTAAAGATCTCAATGAGATCTATCAAACAAGATCCATAGTGATAGGAAAATTATTTGCGTAAATACATGATTTTTGAGCTTGAAGTTGCCATATACAAAAAATAAGATTGTTGCTATTGTGTTGGGCGCCGGCGGAGGGAAATCGTACCGGCGGCCGAGCCGGGCCATCTTATTCATTTATACAAGGAAAAGGGGTGCTCGGATCAAGCACCCTACACACCTCGGATGCCGTTGATTCCTGCGTTGGCCACCTTGGTTTTTTTTTTTTATAGAATTTTTGGACAGCTCGGATCGTCCGTCCGGTGGCTGGAGACGGCCCGACGCGGCTGCCGGTACGATTTCCCTCCCGGCCGGTCGGTACCTATATAAATTCTTCCAAAATAAGTACCAGCCTTCTTATTTTTGTGGAACAACCCTTCTTATTGAACAAAAAATAAGTTCTTATTTGTGTTCTGAAACACAGCCTGATTATGATATATACAATTTCAATGAATAAAGTACTTAATTAGAAGTTTCTACTTTAAAAACTGAAAGGAGAATCTGTAGTTTCTTAACTACCCATACACGTCATGCATGTTTTGAAACATCAACCGCAACTAATTGTTCCACTGATAGTTAGTTGGCACAACTTATGTAATTATAACTTGTGACATGTTTGGCAATTCTTGCTCTTATTCTGATTATTTACTGTCTATTGTATAATTTTTACCAACATAAAAATATTCATTTTTTTAAATTTTGCTTCAGCTACAAAAAAATAAAAAAAACACACACACACACACAATCTGGAGAAAAAAAACAAATCCTTCAATCGGCCAATCGTTCAATTGCCCAGTCCAATTGAAATCCCAACAATAATCGGGAAAATAATAACACATTGCTGTAGTTCGCTAGTTCCCACTAAATAAATTAAATGATATTACATGAGCAACAATGGACTCAAATATTCTGATTTCGGTTTGATGGGAACAGAAAACGCAGCATAGAATCGTAATAAAATTAGTGCGGGGTAGGGTCACGATCAATGGTATTGATGCTGCCTATTTGTTCTCTAACTAATCTATGAATTGATCATAAAATTTCCAGATTTTTTAATCAAGATGCATTGCTTCACACACACACAGAGACTATTTTCTGATCTGCTCCGGCGACCTTTCCTCTGCTATGGTTTGAATTGGCTTCCTCTTGCCACAGCTTTGGGGAGGCGACTAATAACCGGGAGAGAGAGAGAGAGAGAGAGAGAGAGAGAGAGAGAGAGAGAGAGAGAGAGAGAGAGAGAGAGAGAGAGAGAGAGAGAGAGAGAGAGAGAGAGAGAGAGAGAGAGAGAGAGAGAGAGAGAGAGAGAGATGATTGGGTATGTTGTTTTTAAGTAATTTTTAGGGCAACTCGGGGGTTATTTTGGTACCCCCATGGGACTATATTATCCCCTTAAAAAATGATTACTAATCCGGGGATAAAAACTTACACAAACACGGGACTAAAGTGGATGGGGGATTGATAGTCCAATCCTACCTCTAATTACATGCATTTGATAGGGATCCAAACCTCACTAAACAACAACTAACAATTTTAACTTTCGCCGAGAAAAAAAAAAATTAGTGAAATTTTGGTGCTAAACAGAGATTTCAATAGAATAGAGGTTGCGTTGAAAGTGTTGGTGTTGTAATACTTATCGTGTATAGTTAATTTATTCGGAGTGCGTAGCTATAAATTTATGATGAACAAAAAGTAAACTATTTGTTTCAAAAGGTGAAAATTTGAAATTAATTAGAATCCAAACAAGACCCCAAGAAAAAAGAATAAATCATTATTTTATCACGTAAATCATGCCCTATTTATGAAGTATTCTTATTCTAGATGGCGATGCATAGTCCTAATTAAGGACAACAGGAGAGTTCTGCGAACTGCCTCCTCTCGTAAAGTTTGAACTTGGAAAAGTGAAAGTAGACTTGGAAGTCTCCGTTCAGAAAAAAAGAAAAAGACAGCTGGGAAGTCACAAAGAGTCACCTACTTTTTCTTTTTTGGTAATGTAAGGTGTTCCGAGCCAGCTTGCGATTTGCGTGCACTTTGAACTAATCCCTACTGCTCTTTTCACATGTTTACGCGTGAGGATGATGTGACCCCAAAAGTTGTTGAGAAAGAAAATCGAACTTGAGAACATATGATAGTACAAACATGCACCTAATTGTCACATGTCAACACCACTTGGCCAAGTCGTTGAGTTAGAGTCACCCACTTTATATCACATAAAAGTCCTCACTTAATTAATTTCCACCAAGAAAATAAAAGAGAGGTTAATTTGCGTACTGTTCAAAGCACGTCCTTGTGGAACATAATACTCCGTAACTGAAGATGAGAAAACGTTATTGTCGACAAAGAAAGTGATCTCTCTCTCTCTCTCTCTCTCTCTCTCTCTCTCTCTCTTTGCCTTGTTTGGAGTGCGTGGTGTGATGAGTTCGAGTTGGTACGGCGGGTCATCTAAGGGGATTTGCTCCTTGTTCGCTCTTTTCTTTTTGTTTTCTATTGCATTTTCTTTTAATTTTGTTAGTTTTTTTGTATTTTGGGACCGGTAATGTCCCCTTTTTGTTCTGTGTATGTTTTGGCTGGGTTTGGTAATATTAATGGGATAATCTGGTTTGTTAAAAAAAAGAAAAGAAAAGGAAAGTGGATGAGGAAAGACTGAATCAATCACTAAAAGACTCAAATGATTAAAAAAAAATCACTAAAAGACTCAGTGGGTTGTTAGGGGAATCATAAAATTATTAAAAAATAATTAATGGAGGGTTGTTAGGAGAATCAGGGTAATTATTCGATAGTCTTAGGGCACCATCGCGTGGTGTCCCAACACCTATATTCACCACACATTTTTTCGGGATTCAAATATAGTGGGGGCTCTAAGAATTTTAAACAAGATGTTAAAAATTACCTTAACTCTACTAGCTCTATTAACCAGTTATATACGCCCAAAATTTTATACATTAGTGCTAATAATGTGACCAAAAAATAAAAAATGCATAAGATGGGACAATTATTCACAGTGAATTTTTATATTTTGAGCCAAGAAAGACTAAACGGGTGCATACATACACTAATATTCTTTTGTAGTAAATCCTATGCATGACGAATAAGTTCGCATGGATTTTTTTGGCTTATGCTCTTGTTTTTGGAGATATGAGTGATTGTCGTTAGAGAGAAGCCAGAGCATGATACTGATACCAATAGATCCTTTTTTCCTCCAATTTTTTAAATTCTTAATTACAGGTGTTTACTTTATTTTGGGCTAATGTATTAAATATTCATTGTGAATTACCTAGATTGATGGGTCTTTATAATATAGGGTAAGTGTTCAAATGAAACATGATATAAAATTGCCACATGTATAATTAAAAAAATTCTTAGTTTGTTAACTCAATTGACCACCTAGCCTTGGCTCTGTAGCCATGCGCCTACATTCACACACTTCACACTTAATACTAGGCCTTCCAAAATTATGTGGTAGATAAGAGTATTGGTGCACCACATGACAGTACCCCAAAACCACCAACTCACTAACTAAAGAAATGTGGTGGATAAGGGTTTCAGAGAGTCATTATAGAAATCAAAGCATTTTTGTACAATACAATATGGAGTTTGATCAGCATATTGAATCAGTAATATTTCCCTGCGGTGAAGACTGACGAATTATATAAAATGTTTAAAATGGAGAATGGAGATTTCAGACTATTTCCATAGCTTTATGGATTTGTGTTCTAAATTCTAATGATCATCTGTATCTATCAAAATTTGATTAAAAAAAAAAAACAGTCTATATCTATCAAAATTCGATTAAAAAAAAAACCCAGGCTCTATCTATCAAAAGTATTTTAAGAAGAAAAGATCACGAGAGTCTACCATCTCATTGGATGACCTCCCTAATTGGGGTTCTATCAAGATTAGGACCACAAAATTTATATAATTCAAAGATTAATTAAGTTAAAACTAAAGAAAGAAAAAAAATCGTCAACCCTTTTTCTTCCATACGCAAATGCAATGTTGGAGACGGTCGCATGAGAGTACATATTTGCACAAGTTATGGCCATTCCTGTCCCGTCAATCGTCATGTTTTGTACCTCATTGTATGCAAATGTTCATATAGAAGGAATGGGAGATTGTAACGACCTTGATTTTTGGTAAATAAAAATTTCGTTAAAAATTTGAATTTTATTTTAATTACTTGGATTTGCTTTTAAAATTCCTTTTTAATTTCTAATAATCCGTCATAATTAGATTTTAGTCATTTAAAATTCATTTCTTTATTAAAAGCCCTACTTGGCTAGTAAAATAAGTTTTCAACCGATTAGTTGGAGGGATCGAACTACCAATTCACCTAGTTACATTCCCCTAACCCTAAGTGAGCCTTCTTAACCCCCTTTGAGCCTTATGAACCCCTCCCAACCCTAATTAAACCATTAGAAGTAATCATTTTACCTTATGTTTTGTCATTTCAAAGCCATATGTCTCATTTCCTTCTTAACCTTTGAATAATAATTGTTAGGGGAAATTTTACCCCTTGGGTAATAGAACACTACAAGATAAATTGCATTAGGTGACGAATGAAATCGTCACAAATTGCATGTTTTTCGTCACAAATAATATATGTGACGAAAAAAAATTTGTCGACTAAAGGTTGTCGAGGATTCCTACCTGGTGACGAAATCTATTTTTCATCACCTATAGTGCCTTTTGATGATGACGAAATATTTCGTCACCAAAAAGTGAATAATTGGTGACGAAATTTTGTTCCTCGCCTATTGTACTTTTTGACGACGAAATTTTTTGTCATCAATTATTCCTTTTGGCGACGAAAAAATTCGTCACCGATGGGTCACATCATTGACGAAAATTTTCGTTGCAAAAGAGGTTTTCATATGGATAAAAAATCCTTCTTTTTTGCTCCTGCTGGGTTTCGAACCCGAGTCCCTTGAGTTTTTCGCGCAAGCTCCGACCAACTGCACCACACACACTTTTCGGTAAATATTTGAAATATCTAATATATAACATATATGTTTAACTTGAAAATATATTTCGAATGTAATTTTTTTCGGTAAAAAAATTATCTCAAACCCAATTTGAATATAAACATGAAAGTTGTAGGCAATTGAGTTATTGTTCAAACCCAATTTGAATTATCTCAATCATAGTTTTTAGTAAAGAGTTATGTCCGAAATATATTTAGTGACAAAGCGCAATTCATAAATTTCGTCACGAAAGGTACCCATTTGACGACGAAATATATTTTTCGTTGCTAAAAGAGTTAAAATGGTGACGAAAAGCATTTGGTGACGAAATATATTTTTTTGTCACCAAATGATTATCTTTGGCGACGAAAAATAATTTCGTCACCTTTTTTAAGATTTCAGCTACGAAAAATGTATTTCGTTGCCAAATGGGTACCTTTGGTGACAAAAATATTTTTTTCGTCGCTAAACAGGTATAATTGGTGACGAAATTATTTCGTCACAGAAGTTGTCAAAACAGTGACGAATTTATTTTTTCGTCGCAAAATATACTCATTTAGTGACAAAATTAAATTTCGTCACCACCTTTTCGTCACCAATTTGCATTTTTCTTGTAGTGGAAATTAGTCTTGCTAATAAATACTTAGATGGATAAGACTAATCACTTAGGTATCTTTGAACCATAGGAAGCCATCATTTTGCTTCCAAAAGAAGCAAACTTAGCCTTGCCATGCATGCAAGTCTAAGAACACTAGTCCTAACCCTAAATTGCCCAACAAAGTTACTTACCTAGATTTTCTTTAAGCAAATATATAAGTATATATACCTATATACTTGGATAAAAATTTCCTAGGAAATTTTTAACCTTTGGACATTGTTTACACTTGAAAGCCTTAGCTTTTGTCATTACTTTTTCTTAGGCCTAATAAGACTACTTAGTACTTAAGCATATATATATGGATATATATACCCATAGTCCTAGACTAGACAAGGCCAAAACCATTCATGAATGCCTAAGAATGGATAAGACAAGTCTTGGCATGCTTGAAGCTTAATTGGGCAATTCAATGGAACAAAAAAAAAGAAAGAAGAGAGAGAGAGGGAGCCAAATTTTTTGAGAAGGAGGGAGAGTGTGCTTGTGTGCTAGTGTGTTGTACACTCCAACAAGGTACATTTTAGCCTTAAGCCTATTTACCATTTGCCAACCCATTTTTTAGCCAACTTTAAACATAACCTAGCCAATCATGTTGCTTCCTCCTTGCAAGCAAGCCAATCTAGGACATTGACTAAACCAAAAACCCCTCATGGTAACCTAGACTTCACTACAAGAAATTTGGGATCTCCCAACGGTTTTTTTAGCAACGGTTCAAAAAACTGTCGGTATAGATGGTGTGTAGCAACGGTTTACAAAACGTTACTAGAAACAAAACTATAGCAACGGTTTTCATGCAACCGTTACTAGATTATAAGACTATAGCAACGGTTTTCCATAACCGTTACTAAAAACAGGACTATAGCAACGGTTTCCAATAACCGTTACTAAAAATTATTTTTTGAAAATTTGTTAGAAGCTGTTTTAAAAAAAAAAAAATTTTGTGTTAAAAAACAGTTTTTTTTTTTGAATAATTGTTAGAAGCCGTTTTAAAAAAAAACAATTTTTTGTGTTAAAACACTTTAAAAAAAAGTTTTTTGTAAATACTGTTTTTTTTTAAGTTTCTGGAAAAAAAACAATTTTTAAAAATAATTTTCTGGAAACATTGTTGAGAAAGAGAAAAAGTTTTTATGTAATGATGGGTGTATTTGATTGAAAAAATGTGGAGACTATTAGATTTGATTATTGGCAAAAAAGTTGCTAGTTTTGATTATTCAAAAGCCAAAATTTGATGAGTTACTAATTAAGAGGTTGCTAAGTTTGGTTATTACAATGTGAGCACTTTTTTGAGCAAATATTGCTAACTTTAACAACCTTTTGGTTTCGATTATTACATTGTGGATGCTCTAATGACAGTTCGCATAATATAAATATTAGTAGTCCCTTAATATAACACAAGTGCTGGGCTAGCCCAGTTGGTTTGCACTCACGCGCGCATACGCGAGGTCCTGGGTTCGATTCCCAGGAGGAGCAAAATTGTGTTGCCTTCCATGCGCCACGCGGCGACAGGTGGCGTCTACGTCAGCAACACGTGGATGACACATGGCTGCCATGCAGGAGTCATGGCGACAAGTGGAATCCACGTAAGCAGCCACGTGGACGACATGTGGAGGCCACGTGGCTGCTATGTCATATTTTATCCCAGATTTAAAAAAAAAAAAAACTTGCATGCCTTTAGCAACAGAAAAACCGTTGCTATACCTCTACACTAACGGATATCTCGCAACGGTTTGGCCAACGGTTGGTGAACCGTTGGTATTGCTTTTAGCAACGCTTTTTGTGTTTTTTAGTAACGCTTTTGACCGTTGTTAGATCCCGATTTTCTTATAGTGCTTTGAACCTAAAATTGGATGACAAGGCATGGCATGCTTTCAAGCATGAAATGACAAGACTATGGAGCAAATCCATGGGAAGGAGAGAGAGAGAATTTCGGCCCGGGGGGGGGGGGGGGGGGAGTGGTGTGTGCGTGCTTGTGTTTTGTCCATTACCACAAGGCACCTAATAGCCCTTAAGCCTAATCCTAGTTGACAACCCATTTCTAGTCAACTTTAAGCATAACCCTAGCCAATCATGTTCTTCTTTCTTGCAAGAAGACTTTCCTAGACAAGACTAGACCAAAACCCTTCATGATCACATAGCCTTAAGCCTAAAAAGATGGATTGACAAGTGAAGGAAGGCTATGCCTTGATAAAAGACTTGATTTGACCAAACAATGGAACAAAAGAATGAAAGAAAGAGAGAGAGAGGGGTTCGGCCAAGATGGGGGGGGGGGTGAGAAGGAGCCCAATGTGCTGCTATAAATAGCACCCCTCACTCACCATTTCAACTCACACCTTCACTCCTTACTCTCACTTCTCTCTAGAAACCATTTTCGTTTTCCAGACAGCCTACTGCCCTTCACAAATCCTCATTTTTCTCCTGCTTAAAGTAGTCTTTAGAACCAACTTCCTTCGGAAAAGTTGTAGAGCACTTTGAGATCTTCAAGTTAGACCCAAGAACCACCCTAATCGGTCAAGAAATGACAAAGATATTCACATCCAAAGTTCAGTAAAAATCTCGGATTCCAGACAGCATACTGTCTCTTCCTTTATCACAAATTTTCTCCTACCTAAAGTGGTTTCTAGGATCAACTTCCTTCACAAAAGTTGTAGAACACTTCTAGAGCTTCGATTTCGACCCAAGAACGATCTTATTCGGCCAAATATTGATCGAGTTACTGCCATCCAAAGTTTGGTCCGAAATTGTGAGTTTCACTGCCCGTAGAAATTTCCAACTAGCTTATTCGGCCCCGACTAGTTTCGGATCAAGGTAGATTATCTTTACTCTCTTCCCTAAGTATAATTAGAAGTTTGTATATTACTTGTATTGCTTGGAATGCATGAGAACTTGAAAAGTGTTTTACTAAAAGAAATGAAAAGGAAGGGGAGTATGTTGAAAATATCAACCTTATTTTCCGAATAAACATGTGTTGTTTTGAACTTCCTTAAAAGGAGGAAAGAACGGATTTTCAAAATATTAACTTGATAAGAAGTACTCATATTTTGATTCTAAGATGGTTATGAGCATGTATACGTGATTATTAGAATTAATTGATTTGGTGTTTAATAAAGCATAAGTGGCTTTCCACTCCAAAGGTGTTCGTCCATGTGGCACTATGCTTTATCTTGTGTGTTAAATGTTGAGGATGATGATGTGGTAATATGAGCATGCTATCTAATATAGAGTTGGATGATCTTGCTAGTTTAGTTTCAAGATTTCAATTAATGATTTATGATAAGAAGTCCTGCCGCGAAGTCTACGCATGAGAACGAGACACGAAAACCGAGAAAGTTAGAAACACGACACCTAGGGTGTGTTTAAAGGCGTTGACTTGGTAAAATATTTTTGAAACTACATAATGACCGATTGTGGTAGTCATTATGTGAGTTGTGGGTGTGTGTGTGGGCCAATAGGAACCCGGGACAGCGGAACCATTGTGAGGATACTCAGGAGACCGGAACGGCGGAACCAAGGTTGGGTGTGTGGCTTGGTTATCTGTGGAGAGGAGCCAATGCTAATGTGTGCCAATGGGAACCCGGTGCGGCGGAACCATTCTGAGGATACTCGGGAACCCGGAACTGCGGAACCGAGGTTGGGTGTGTTAAAAACGGATTTTCAAAATAATGATTTGGGTATGAAAGTGGAAATTGGTGACACAGTCTACGACGAGTCGCGTAGGAGAAACTCAGAAAATCATGACACCAACAATAGTAAGATAGTGAATGTGGATGTGCCATTACGTTGTTGAATGAGCATGAGTAATTGTCTATATGCATTTTGTTGTAAGTTAATGGTTAGTGGGTATGGATTATTCTATTGAGCTTTCGTAGCTCACGGTGTTACCCTTTGGTGACCCTGACATATTATATTGGTGGCGACGCCGATATAATGTGTCAGACCTTATAGATGAACATGGAGAGCTGTACGCTTTGAAGGCCTTTGGAGCCGAAGAGCTGGCGAGGATGGAAGAGCAGGCGGAACTGTAGTTAGGAACCCTAGTTCCCTCCTTTATTGAATGAATGTACTTTTGAGAGGTTTATGATGTAATAATGAGCCAGACTCTACTTAGATTTTCAATCAAATTGTCCTTTTAACGTACCCAGAATTGGGAGCGTTACAGAGATGCTGCCAAGCAAACAAAGTTCACTTAGGCTAAGTTCAAACAAACTCGAAAGGATTTTCGGGCTAAATGCAAATTTAATATGTTTTGAATTTTTTGAGGAAGCAAACACTTTGTCTTGAACATAGAGACAAAGAAGTTAGCCCAAACAACTTGTGTTTTACCCAAAGTCAATTGTTTTACCCAAAGTCAATTTTTGCATAATAACCAAAAAGCCCCTAAAAACTTATCCAAGCTCACACTAAATTGGTTCTTACAAGTTTAGTCCTTTAAAACTCCATGAATAAGTTTTTACGGAGCGCAATCTCAGCCGTTCGTTTTGGCTTTGGATGTCCGGACGTTAAACTCTTCCTCGGAAAAGTTTCATTAAAATCTAGACCGTCCAAAACCGAAACGGAAACTCGAGATTGAGCGGCACTGTGAGACTCCGTGAATAAGTTTCTCTCTTAAAACATTCATAAAATCCAATTGTCCGGTTAATACAGTTTTCTATTAGCTTTAGAAGAGTATGGTGCTTCGCAAAACATACTTCACTAACCCAGCTCAATCTTATGATTTCTTCAAACAAGTAGGAGTACTATTTCTTGTTTTGGCGAATACTATATGCTCCTAGTATTGTTGCACGATTTCTAGTCACGAAGCGTGGATAAAATTAAACCACCCACTTAACTAAAAGCTTTTTTACATGGAATTGATTGGATGCTAGCTCGTGAGTGAAGAGTTTCACTTAAAAAAAAAAAAATAGTTCGTCTTAAATGACACTTGGCATCTCCAAAATAGTTTAGAACTTCCAAAACAGTTTTCTAAGTAGAAAAACCTTCTGAATAGGGCAAAGTCCACTTTAACCCCCTGTGGTTATCGCCATGTGCGGATACCCTCTTCATGGTTCAAAAGTGAGCACATAACCTACTTGTGGTTTCTAAAAGGGGGTCGAGTGCTTACGCCGTTAACATAAATGATGAAATGTCTAATATGCCCTTGTATGTAATGTAGACACTGATGAAAAAAAAAATTCACCAAAACACTCACCGCCACCACCCTTCCTACAGCACATCCAAATCAATATCAAAACCCACCGACATCCAAATCGGAATCACCGCAAAACTTTTTCGATTTTAATTTCGATTTCGATACACTAAAAATCAGCCGAAAAATCAAAACCCAGATGGAGTAATCAGAAAACCTTTGAATCAAACAACTCTTTCTGTAAATCAGGCCGATTTTGAGCTTCTTCTCCTTTTTTAAGCTCTTGTTTAATTTCCTTCCAATTTGGGTTACAGGTCATTGTTATAAATAGATCTGGTTTTCCATACTTTCCAACGAGAGCCATGGCATTTAAATATCGCTTCCTCATATCTCTTGGACCACCGACAAAAGATCCTGGTAAGATAATTCTTGTGCTGATATTAAATACCTGAGTTTCTCCATTGTTGACACTATCGACAATCCCCTGATATAAATCTGCTCTAATTTCTGTTTGATGGTTTTTGAAATAATCCAATCTTGGAGTTTCGATTTTCACATACATATCTACTACATATTGCTGTAGGAGACGTCCAGTTTGGAGCAATATAGAATTGACAGATTGTTGTATTTGCAGTCGATAAGCATAGTATTCTCTGGCCGATACAGTAGAAGTATTTGTTTTTGTATTTTCTTCATAGACTGCAAATGGATTAGAGGAATGTTTATTGATTTTGGACAAATGGTTGAATGGTTAAATTTTTAAACCTTTCATAATTGCGGTACCTGTTTCCTTGTTGTTGAGTAATTGTGATGCACTTGTTGCATGAGCTGGTATAACTTTTCCTTGCCCAAGGCAGTATTTATTGCTGTTGGAATTTGGGCCGGTCCGGGACCAAATCGGGTCGCCCATGTGGGCATGACCCGGTGACCCATATATTAGAGAGTCCTATCTTATCATGGAGATAAGATAGGAGAAGTTGAAGTAATTCTAATCTCTTAGGATTAGAAGACTTCTAAAGCATCTAGGATGCTCTCTCTCTATTTATTTCCTGCAGGATGTTCATAAAGAGATACACAATGATATACATCAGAGGTATACAGAAAGTATAGAGTTCTGAGGAACTCTCTCTCTTCGATAGTTCTCTCTCTACCATTAAAGAGCAATCCGAGCTTTTGCACCGTGGAATTGAGGGTGATACTCGATCCTCGTAGTATCACTCCATCGCAGGAATTTGTCGCTGTTTTGGTACGTGATCGTGAGTTCGTAATCCATCCACACAAAGGTCCGGTTCGGTTAAAGTTCGCAAGGTAACCCGAACCACCCGCTTCCGCACTATGGTTATATTATTTCTAACATTGGTATCAGAGCCTGGTTGGATGTTTTCGTGCTCTTTATGTACTTGAATAGCCATATGTATCATGTTTTAGGCGTACGTATTGACTGATTTTCGTGTATGCCGGATATGGGTCCGAAAAACATGATTTTTCAAAAGTTATCGGAATTGCTTCAAATTTTACCAGAATGTAGTCCATAACATGTACATCATATCTGGAAAGTTTCGTGGTTATTGGATTGACCGTTTGTGAGAAAAATCAAACCCTAGTTGGTTTTTCCGAAACTTTGACTGGACAGTGTTTTTTCTGTGTTTTGATTTAACATGCGGGACTTGTATCATGGTGTAGCTCTTGTTTCTAGCTTTTCATCGGTATATTATAAGCTTGATTTGGAGTTACGGATCAAAAGTTATGGTAAACCCTAGTTTGGGCATGTTTTGGAGAAGATGAGTGCAGATTCTGCGCATTCTCACTTTCAACCGAGAGAGAGTGAGATTCACCCCTCACTGTACCGACGTCGTATGGAAAAACCGAGAGTACCGCCGAACTTGAAATCGAATTTCCTACGTTTCTGTGTATTTATTTTATTTTTCTGAAAAGAAATTTTTTTCAGAATTTTAAATACAAGAAAAATGAAATTTTTGACTCGTTTTATAAGAGAGTGGGGATGCGTGCCTTCTCCGTTGGGAACCAAATTTTTTGTGGCATATTCCGCTACTGTTGCCCATTGTTTGGGGTATGAGGTGTAATATTCCAGTGAGCATGGTTTTTTATTCTATATTTTCTATCTGTTGATAATTTGGAAAAATTAGAATAAAATCCTGGAAAATTATAAATTTTCAGATTTAACCTCCTGGAATCAGAACCAATTTATAGGAGTGGTTGTTGTAATTTTTCAGTATGTGTTGTTTTTATTCTGTATTTTCTATCCGTTGATAATTTGGGAAAATTAGAATAAAAATCTGAAAAATTATAAATTTTTGGATTCAACCTCCTGGATTCAGTACCTATTCATTGGTGTAGGTTGTGTATTTTTCCAGTACATGTTGATATTATTTGGCATTTTCTACTTGTTATTTATTCTTAGAGAATTAGAATAAATCCTGAAAATTGACAATAATTGCATGTGAGCAACTGGAAATGTACAAAATATTGAAAATAGCATGTTTGATATTTTGGACGATTTTACATGTTGTATGTGGCATGTTTGGATAATTTTTGGCATTATTCAATGTTTAAATTATTCATTTTGATAGCATGAAAAATACTTTTTAATGCATAAATTGTGTTATGCACTATAATATATTTGTTTCATGCTTGTGATATGCCATACCTAGTGGGAGGTTGTTTGGTAGAAAAATATTTATACATGTTTTTCCCGAAAACTGAAATTTTGCGC
This sequence comes from Rhododendron griersonianum, assembly GCA_018127125.1. Taxonomy (NCBI): domain Eukaryota; kingdom Viridiplantae; phylum Streptophyta; class Magnoliopsida; order Ericales; family Ericaceae; genus Rhododendron; species Rhododendron griersonianum. The sequence continues at coordinate 26,648,674 of CM030798.1, forward strand.
ATGAATTAGATTAAATTGTAATAATAAAATACTTAGAGGCGCAGGAGATGATTATAAGCTTTGCGAGTTTTCGATCTTGCGACATGTATGGTATTATTATTTTTCTAATTTAGATTCTTGCTGCGAAATAATTCTGTGTTGTGTTGTTATTAATAATCCCATGCGCATTTCTTTGATAGAGTTGAAATGGAAGCTAAGAAAGTGATAGCTAATTTGACCCAGGTTGAGAAATTGAAAAGCGACAACTATAATATTTGGCGCTATGAGATCCAATTTCTCCTTAATGAGCTAGAGGTCTTGGAGACCCTTGACCTTGAGATGGTTGAGCCAAAACGTTGTGACTCACCACAGTATCTTCGTGATCTTGAGGCCTTTGAAAAATGGTTCAAGAAAGATCAGTGTGTGCGACTTACTATGGTACGCAGCATGCACAACGATTTATATGTGAGTTTGAGTACTATGAGACTGCTCATAAGCTGTGGGAAGCTATCAAACAGAAATACGATATCGACTTCTTGACTAAGATGGTCTCGAACTTGAAATGTGATGATGAACATAAATCAGAGTTCATGAAGGCTAAGCGCCAAGAGGCAGCTGAGCCAGATGGTTCATGCATCATAGTTGAGACTGTCCTTCGCAGGTCTGGGTACCAGCGAAGGAAGGCTAAATGCGCCCTAAAGAAAAGAGCTGCTATAGGCCTTAACCCTATTGGCGCTGGTTCTTTTAAGCGCAATAGAGGCAAGAAGAAAAGTGGTAACAAAAACAAGGCCAGAAAGGCGTGCTATTACTGTGACAAGTTGGGACACTTTGCTCGTGAGTGCACTGAGCCTAAGAAGGTACACCATATTTTTGTTTCTCGTGTTGACTGTTTTGGAACATGTCAAGGTTTAGTTGCTTATTCTCCTCATTCGTGGGTTGTAGACTCAGGAGCAACCAACCAATTAGCGAGGAAACAAGATAGGTTCGTGGAGTATCGCCGAATTCCAGTTGGAGGCCAAAGAATTTTCATGGGAAACAAGTCTAGTGTGTTAGTGCTGGGCGTTGGCAAGCTGGACATGCGACATGGGCGCACTTTGTTTTTTCATGAAGTACTTTATGCTCCAAGAATTTGATGAAACTTGTTATTAGTCACTAGCATGATGGGTCTAGGTTTTTACTTCTGTTTGAGAATAGCTTAGTGAGGATTGATTTGGGTACAATTTGTTATGGTTTTGGATGGTTTGATGACACTAGATGTTATTAATTTAAATTTTAATAATAATGCTAGTGATTCTATTTGCTTTATTACATCTTCTGTTGATGTTGATTCTGTTAAATGGCATTCGAGATTAGGTCACATTGGGCAAGAGGGGGATTTGTTAGTCAACCTGCCCATTTGTGACCATTGCCCAACAAGAAAAGCAATTAGAAAATCATTAGAAAACCATAAGGGCATTTGTTCCATTACCAGCTTATCCGTTTAGACATTTGTGGCTCAACGTAAGGGCAATTAACAATTCCTTGTACTTCGCAACAAAATAGTGTAGTGGAGAAAAGGAATCATATGTTGCTAGATATGGTTAAGTCGATGATGGCGCAGCCTTAATCTTCCAATTTTGTATTGAGGAGATGCATTATTAAATTTTGCGACCTACATCCATAACTGTGTGCCTACCAGATTAGTACCTCCCATCCTATATGAGCAATGGACCGGCGAAAACCTAATGAGGGTAATTTTGCGGCCATGTGGCTTGGCTACTCAAACACGTAGTACTTCTCCTATGTGTGGGAAATTAAGTATTAGAGGTGAGTAATGCTTTTTTATGCGTTACAATGAGCACTCTAAGTGCTATGTGTTTATTGGCCAGCAACCTGATGGAAGTGTAACTGAAATTGAGTTACGAGATGTGGATTCCTCAAGGAGGATTTCCCTAGCAGATGAGAGGTTAGTAGAGATGTAGAATTCTACAAGAAAGAGAATCCAACGAGAGGCGCACCAAATTGTCTAGTTGAAAATGGGGAAGAAATTCTCCTACCTCCTGGGGATAGTGGGAGCGACTTGCTTAATCATGGATTAGATCTAATGGATTCTCAAGATCCTCTTAGGCATAGAAGCAAACATTGAATAATCCCTCGTCGTCTGTTTGAGATTGAGGGGGAGTTTGTCATGATTGCTCCTGAAGATTAAGGAGAGCCCAAAACAGTGGGAGAAACTCCTTTATCGCCTGCTAGTAAGGAATGGATAGCTGCAATGTAAGATAAAATGGAGTTTATAAAGATAAACCTTGTCTGGGACGTGGTCGATCTTGAGCTTGGGCGCAAGATCATTGGGAACAAATGGGTTCTTAAGATCAAACGCAAAGCAGATGGTCCCATATTGAGCAATAAGACTCGTCTAGTGTTGAAGTTACTCTTGCCTTAGAACTATTTTAGATGGACGTTAAGGCAATAGGCTAGGAGCGGAGAGTTTGCAATTAAGCTCCAACGGTCTATCTATGGCCTAAAACAATCATTCAGGCAGTGGTACCTGAGATTTCATCGAGCCATTTGGGTTTACGATGATCAATGAAGGCCATTGCGTGCATATGAGACGGTCCAAAAATAGTTTCTTGATACTGTCATTCTATGTTGATGACATTAATTTTTAGGTGGTTGGAATGACTAAGAGATGTTGTCACCACAAAATTGTGGTTTTCCTTCACCTATGGGATGAAGGAATGGGCAAAGCAAGCTATGTGCTCAGAGTTGAGATCTTAAGGGGTCCTTCTAGGAATATTCTTTCTTTAAGAATGTTTTTAGAACGATTCCAGAGACAAAGCTGCAAACTCATAGACACTTCTATAGTTAAAAGGCGAGACTTAGGCTTAACATGGAACCTAAAACTCCTAAAGAATTGGAACTGATGGCCCACGTGCCCTATTCAAGTATCGTTGGCAGCTTATAAATAGTGTTTGGTCCAATCTTGGTCATGATCATTGGCAAGCAGTCGAGAGGATATTAGGATATCTCTGATGGACTGCTAATTTCATGTTTTGCTTCCAAAGTGTGAATCTATGCCTTGTTGGGTCAAAGATATTGTTGCGCAAAAAGAAAGTGATTATAAAACACATTGCTACGAGTCGCATAGTTGTACGCCCTTTGTCTAAGCCCATTGCTAGTGGGGCTTTTGAGACTTATGATAAGGCTTTAGGACTGCGTGGATGATGATAGATGTGTTTTATTTATTAATTTTAGTAATCACTTCTTTCAGATTTATGGGATATTTATGCCATTTGTGCACTTAATATTAGCTTATTATTGTTGCAATTTGGATAATTGTTTATTGAACAATACATACAGAATTAAAAGATTGATGTCAGCAGGTTAGATTGGCTCACTCACACGAGCAATCGCCTTTGGCGCTTGAGATAGCGAGCGAAGACGAGACGGATGGGTAGTAAGATATACAGGTTGGACCTGTGATATAGTCTGATAAGTAGAATCAGACATACCCACCATGTGTCGCCTTGGTTGGAACCAAGATAAGGTCTATTAGCAAGAGACCAATTTCGGATAGTTCCCCCTATCTTGAGATTAACCTGTCTTTGTTAGCCAGATGTGAGGACTCATATAGCGACATGATGGCTTGCTATCTGAGAACTCAGGTTGGGCGCTAGGTAGCGACTAGACTAAGGTCTGTACGGTGTTTGGGAGTATGACGTCGCTTTTTGGAAAAGTAACTCCACCGTAGCATGTATTCATACTACATGTGCTTGGCGGTCATTTATTTTAGAGGTGAGTGAATGGTTCCTTGTTTCCTCACTGTGTGAGTCTGAGTAGTCATTTAGATAAGGTGACTGTATATATATTAAAGGTGCTCTTTGATTTTTGACTATGTCATGTAGTAGAGACTTTGTGATGCTACTCTAGCTTGACTACCTAAGACCACGAAATGTCAGGGTCCCATGGAGCATGTCTGGGAAAGCAGCGAGGTTAAAATGAAGTGGCATGAGGGCGAAAAGAGGATCATTTAGTAGTACACCCTTGCAATATATTCACTGTCGACAACTCAGGTCGCTCTATTGGGACGCGAATCGGGTGTGAATATAGAGTGCATGATGTTGGGGGGTCAAGCATGCTTTTTGGAAGGATTAAAGATGCTTGGTCCGGTGTAACTAAATGGATTCAGGGTACATGAGACACTCTTATGGGTTGATGTCTCTATGCTGGCTTTTACAGAGCTTCTAGTGTAGAGCTCCCACTTGCAGGTGCTCCAGCGATCGCACGGTTCATTAGCGCGTATGAGTTTGCTTCTTAGTTGGGTAGATGGAAGAGAGATTGATACAACTTGTCATGCCCATGCATGGACGAGTGGGAGATGTTGGAATTTGGGCCGGTCCGGGACCAAATCGGGTCGCCCATGTGGGCATGACCCGGTGACCCATATATTAGAGAGTCCTATCTTATCATGGAGATAAGATAGGAGAAGTTGAAGTAATTCTAATCTCTTAGGATTAGAAGACTTCTAAAGCATCTAGGATGCTCTCTCTCTATTTATTTCCCGCAGGATGTTCATAAAGAGATACACAATGATATACATCAGAGGTATACAGAAAGTATAGAGTTCTGAGGAACTCTCTCTCTTCGATAGTTCTCTCTCTACCATTAAAGAGCAATCCGAGCTTTTGCACCGTGGAATTGAGGGTGATACTCGATCCTCGTAGTATCACTCCATCGCAGGAATTTGTCGCTGTTTTGGTACGTGATCGTGAGTTCGTAATCCATCCACACAAAGGTCCGGTTCGGTTAAAGTTCGCAAGGTAACCCGAACCACCCGCTTCCGCACTATGGTTATATTACTTCTAACAATTGCTATGGTTAGTTTTCCTTCTTTTTATACCTCTATGCCAGCATGGTTCACCTAAAGGAAATAGCAATGGGTATTGCAATGGATCATAGCAACCATAATAATAATGGAATCTTTGGCTATGACCATCTTGTTGTTGAACTATAATATCACGTTCATGTAGTTCATCTGCATTGCTATCTTCAATCCATATTGCAGCTACCTGAGATACTGTTGGTGGAGCACTATTATTGTTGTCCATATTGGGATCAGCTTTGAGTCGTATTTCATATTCTTGAAGGTTTGACACCTCAGTTAGGTTTCGGAAAATTGAGAATATGGATTTGGCTTTAGGATTTCAATGAGATCGGAGATAATATTTAGTTTCAGTTTTGATTTTTCATATTGTCTATGTTCCACTTTTTTGGCTGTGTCATAAAAGTATATTCGGAGAAAAGATGGATGACCATTTGTAGGATTTAAGCCCCATATTGAATGATACATTTGTCCTTGCGCGCGGAATGTGTAGATTCCTATATGTTCACTCGTGCAATCAAGATCAAGGTTGACACCACAAGAAATAAATGCACACTACAACAATTATGGGTTTTTATAGCATTAGTTAATAGCGTTCTTTTAGAAATGCTGTTATAGGCGTACATTTATAGCGTTCAGCAGGGGAAGAAGAAGGAAACCCGCCTGCCTTGTTTACAATAGCGTTTCATTAACTAAAAAACAGCGTTCCACTGAAAACTAATAAGAGGCACCATCCCTCTGTGCCCTAATCCCATACCGCTTCACAAAAAATTTCAGAGATTGTGGCACATCTCCTCCCTCTCTCTCTCTCTCTCTCTCCATCAGACCTTCGATCTCTCCCCATCAGACCTTCGACCCCCGGCGACCAACAACTGCACAGCGACATCTTCCACCACCGCTAGCACCACCAAGTTGCGACGGCTCCCGGTGCTCCCGCCTCTAGATGCGCCTCTCGTAGTTTCCCCCACCAGGTATTATCCTCTCTCTCCCCTCCTTTGTACGCATATGTGTATGCGTATACTCGATTTGCCGATCCCCCATTTACGGTCCCTAATTTTATCGTTTCCCATCTAGGGTTTTTTTTATTAGGGATTGCTGCCTGGCTAGGGCTTGTGTGGTGGGTTTGGGTGGAAGAAGAAGATAAGGAAAAGAAATGGTGTAAGGCACTTCTGGATTTCCCAAACCTCTGTTAGCTTTCAAAGAGGTAAATATATACGTATACTTATGTATATATATTTAAGGAGAAATACCTGATATATGAGAGTGAGTATATAGTACTACAACTCTATAAGGATGTATACAAGGGAGTAACTTCCATTTCATCTCAGTATTTTGTGTTGAATGGCGCTATTTTGTATGCCGAAAGTATGCGAAATCACCATTTTAGGGTTAAATGGTGCTATTTTGTGTTAAGCATGTGTGTACATTTACATTGATGCATTGTTGTATGTATTAGGTTATGGAATAACCTTTTATTGCTGTGGAGAAATTGAGGGAAACCAATTCTTTACATTGGGAGCGGAATTATAAAGGAATGCCAAACTAATTCTAGTTACCATCATGGTTACTTCATGTATTCAGAAATCCAGATTGTCGGCTTAAGGTTATCATGTTATTCTGATTTAGGAGTGACAGGGATTTTAGGAGTTTGGTTCTGTCTAAGGAGTATCCCACCCGCGTGCTACCGTTTCTTGTGTTTGTCAATAGAGGGCTTTCCCCTGCTTTGATTGTGCCCTCGCATGTCAACTGTAGGATTGGCCCGGATTAGTAGGTTCATTTGATGGGATACCGAGGTACTAAAAAAAGGAGTATCCCTACCTATAAAAGAAGTTGTTACAAATGCGTCAACACAGAAAATTAGTAGGCTTGGAAATAAGAAAGATCGAGTGGAGAATACCGTGGAGTTAAAGCACATCATATGTTGTGTGCCTTGATATCTTGTTAAACAGTTAGGTAGTTATACCTTACTGCCTTAATTTCATGCTACCGCATGTAATAGCATAATTACTCAATTCCGATGCAATGAAAAGAGTATAATAAGCCAATGCAACTGGATAAAGTCTTAATGTTTCCATACTGAAGAGGGAGTGGACTGAGGATGATGATGATAAACTTCGCGCTGCTGTAGACACTTTTGGCGAGGGTAATTTGCAGCTCGTGGCTTCTACTTTGGACGGACGGACAGGTACCCAATGCTCTAATTGGTCAGTTAGCCATCTCAATGACAAGTTCAATTGGGATTTAACTGAGGCCATATAATATAACCAATAATGCAAAGTAGTTAAGGTACGTACTACCGTTCCTAAATTGTTATTTCTCATTATTGGATGCAACTTATTTTGTACCATCCAGATCTTACGGCTAGATGGCTGAATTGGTGAATCGGTGATATATATACATGCACATATTATTTATTAAACTGTAGATAGTTATAAGTTTACAATTTCAAAATGCACGTTGGTGAAAGTTTTGTTATTAGTCCACTATCCAACTGTTTGTGCTTCTGAATGGGTTATTAGGTTTAGTTTAGGGTTGTAACTTGTAAAGTAATTCTACCAGCTTTCATGCATTCTTGATGAAATTTAGCTGCTGAAAGGATGAGAAATCAATTCTTTTCTGCTACTACCCTGATTCTTACTTCTTAATGATTAATTCTGTATTGTCAAGTTCTGCAAAAATCATGGTTGAGTTTCTACAAAAAGAGGAAATTGATGCCTTGTGACTGCTAACGAGTCCTGTGAAAAGAAGATAAATTGACTTTAAAGTGATTAGTGCAAGGGATTTTTAGTGCAATGCTTGGATTTAAGCTCTATTCTGTTGTTAGGAAAGTTGTACGATGTTTTAATTTTATTAATTAGCTATTTGTCTTAAGCATATAAACAGGCTTGTGTTAAACAATTTTGGTCCGTGTAGATGAACAAAATGTTAACTCAGTCATAGATTTTGTACTATTTCTCAGGTGGCTCTATCTCATTAGAAAAATTCCATAAGCACCTTTTTGTTTTAAGGGCACAAGGGTAATGCCTGGGGCCCTGGAATTATAAATTTGGCATTCTTACAAGTTTACCCTTATTGTACCATGTTATTAAACATTTGGAAGAGGTTTTCATTGATCAATTGTTGTTTAGTTATCAATAGTGGTCTGCAACTTCTGTAGTTCCTCTCATACTATTTTAATGCTTCAGCTTTGGGTGCATTGGCAATACATCAGTAACATGATACCTATGTACATCTGTTTAATAAATGCAGATGGATAAAATCCCTTCACCCAGCTAGGCAAAGGGTAGGGAGGTGGACTTTGGATGAGGACAAGTGACTGAAAGTAGCAGTGGACTGTGTGTGTGCCTCCCCGTACTAATAATCAGTGTAAGAGGTAAAATTTTTACCATTAGAGGGCCAAAATGTTCTTTGTGTCTCATTTCTATCATGTTACTCCATTCTTTTCCATTATTCCATTCTGTTTCTGTTTTGAACTTTACTCTCCTGCCTTGTACTCCTGTACTTAATGGTGGTTTTCTTCTCTAGCTCTGTCTGCTATGATTAGGAGGTGGAAGGATATGCATCCAGTTGAATACCCCACTGCCCTTACATTTTTTTTTTGATCCGCCACTGCCCTTACATTTGATCCTTGTTATCTTCTACCCACGACCTTTGGAATATAGATCAATCATACCATCATGATATCCTATATAGTTGGTTAAATGTGCATTTGATAAAGACGTGACTGAAGTAGTTTCTACAACTACTGCATCCAAAAACCTACATTATTGCTTGGTGTTCTTCTCCCCCCACTTATTTCCATGAATGATTTATGTCTTATGTATAACTTTGTAAGGACTTCGTATGTATAATCAATATAAGAAAGATGCCATGCTATTTGGTAGCCCTTGATCTTTGTGTGAAGTGCAACATCAGCCTATCTTGCTAGTGGTGTCAAAAGCTGGACTTGGATTTTACTGCATTGTTCCTACTTCCAACATAGATTATGATTCTGTGATTAGTTTAGAGAAGGGTATTTTGCTTAAGGTGGTCAGAAAATGCCAAAATGGCGTGGAGATGCTCAAATTGTCAAGGTGATAAAACTACCTGCATTCCTTTGTGTTTGGCTAGGTAAAAACGTGTTACGTACCTGCACTTCCTCGGCACAAAGAGCTTATCGCTGAACTGCGACCAATCCACACCAAACTGTCCTGTCAAAAGGAAATCGCTAGAAGGCATCCTGTATTTAAATGCAACGAAGTGCAGGTATTCTCAACCCTACTTCAAAGCCTAAAGCATTTGTATGCATGTCTTTAGTCAATACCATAAGTTTCAGCTTCTTGAATGTCTTGGCATCATATGTTAGAAAACTCTGTGATTTGAAGTTCTCTGTCCTCTCTGGAGATCGGATACATTTTCCCCTTTTACTTTCAAATACAATTTTCACATTCCCTTCATCCTTGTCAGCACAAGCTATCAAAGGTTCTAGTTTGGTTCCTATGTGATTTTCTCTGTTGTGGGTTTTCTGTTCTACATTTACCCTTCTCATGAGTTTGACAGGCGATGTAAAACATGTCAATATGTAAGTGCAGGCTGAAGCTGCTGCACATTTCTTAACAGTCATGAGGCGCTACTTAGAATTGCTTTGTACAGATTTGAGGTCTCATACAATCACCAGTGTACAATCAAACGACAGGGTTAGACAAACTAACTCACGATTTCGAGAATTTCTCCATACTCAGAATGCAGATTGCCTAAAATTTATTGCCCTTTGTATCTTTACAGGTTTCCTTACTCCTTAAAGATAGCTTTGTTGATTCCTTTCCTAGTAAAGACCAGCCATTTATTAAGGTAAATATACATGCTCCGTTTTTCTATTTAATGCAGCTTCTTGAAATTCTAAGAATGTTCCCATTGTATTTTGCTTCATCTTCACCATTTCGCAATTAGAACTAAATTTGGGTGATACCTAAACTAGCACAATATTATTTTGTCCACTTCATTTTGTACATTTTTCAGTTTTCTACTATTAACTTTTCACCCATGCAGTTTACTGTTTACCTATCTCACTATGATTGCTATTACCTTAGCCTTGTAGATGCGATATTACCTCATTTGGTAACATGTCCTAATGTCAGCTTTAAGTCATTTGGTAACATGAAGTCATGAACTAATGGCAGTTTAGTTCCCCAAGCTTCTTTCAGAAAATATTTGACTAGGTAGACCAAATTTTGAGTAACGTGGTACCTAAATATGGTCACCCTAGCATTGCTCATTGAGTTTTCCTATGCTAGCATGTGCTTTGGATGCCATACATTGTTGCTTTGCCCCTGCTTATATGTACTTGGGAAAAAACAAACCTAAACACTTAGTCATTTAGTCTTATCTTATTTTTTTTAAATATAGTCTTATCTTACTGATGTCTGTCTTATTGAGTTGTATTGATTAAGACTTATTTTTGCAGTGTACAAAATGAATAAGAGAAGCGATGCTGATTGCAGAGGACAAATTTTGATTGGGTTGCATAGTAGCGTCGCGTAAATTGTTTATCCGTCGACATCTGTAATTCTGTATAGGTTTTTTTAAACTAGCATATGTAGTGAATTATTTTCTTTCTTTGGATATCGACGTTTGTATCTTGATTTTGTTACGTCAAGTTTTCACTTTATCTTTTGATGCAATTTATGTTGGACGAATTGTTAATTTCTCGATTTTATGATATTGGCTTAAAAGTTCAATGATACATGGATAGCTTTTAAGTATTAAAAGTTAGTTTTTATTTAAATTTATCAATAATACATAATGCAACAGTGTAATGTAACAAAAGAGTGCATTGTAGCATTCAGGAAATGCTAAAAAAATGTTTTTTTTTTAATTTTTGCCGGCAATTGTAGCAGGCATCCAACGCTATGGTAGGATTCCATATTATAGCATGCAAAGAATGCTATAGAAGAACACTCTATTGTAACAGACAAATAACGCTATAATTGCTTCCCAATTTGACAGCATTCTATGAACGCTATGGTATGTATAGTTTTGACAGCGTTCCATGAACGCTATAAAACGTCCGGACTTTTTAATAGCATGGGCTAATAAGGCGTTCGTTGGAACGCTATCTATTACTTTCCATAGCGTTTTTTGCATGCTATAAAAACTGATTTTTGTTGTAGTGGTGAGCTGTTGTTGATGATGATCCAGTGTATAGTTGTACCAAGTGCTCTGGTACAGAGATAGGATATAGTACCACCTCTCCTTTTGAACAGCAGAAAGTTGGGGTTTTGTATGGAAATCTCTTAGCTCCGCACTTATCACAAGATTGAACATCTGGTAATACATATTGTTCTATGGGTATAGCTCGATGCTTTAGATTCGTAATACTTGTTCTGATGATTGGCATATAACCTACATTTTAGGGGACTAAAGTGTTGGCTAAAATATCTAAAATTCTATATGATAAGTTATAGACGTAATAAATTCTGTTTGAACATTGTGAACTTACCTACGGAAACATCATAGAACAAACCTATGGGAATGGGAAAAATGTAGGAGTATTAGCAATTGGAAGGGTTATGAAGTTTAATTTATTAAGGAGAATGATAAATATCATACATTCTTGGTCTTGAACAAAAAATGATGAGGCCGAACTTAGTCCTAGGAAAAGAACATAAGTCATAGACCATTAGCTAATAATGATAATTTTCTTAAGAATTTGAATAATATATTCTCATTAATTAATGGTAGATTTGTATGATGACATACCTAGTTGTGATATTGTTGTAGTTCTTGGTAGGGAAGTTACAGTATTTGAAGTGGTTGTAATCAAATCTGTTTCAATGCTTCTAGACAAGTTATGTAGTTGATCGTCATAGTGTATTGGGATTGTACTCAATTGACGTTTTGTAGTTTTTTCTTGCAGCCTTCGTATCTTTTCTTTTGCTTTTAGTTCTTCTTTTTGGGTTACTGTCATTTGGGCTTGGCTTTCTCTTTTTTGGTCATTTTTTTGATTCCTTGACTGTTCTGATCGGTCTGGATTCGGACTTGAGGCCTTCATTTACTTTACAGATATAATGTAACGATGATAATTATTGATAGTTAGAATATACAATAAAAAGATGGGAAAAAAACCAAAATGGTCCTTGTAGTTTAGTGTTTGTGTCAACTTGGTTCTTGCAGTTTGAATTGGCTCGATTTACACTCTATAGTTTTCATTTTGTTCCAACTTGGTCCAATTACTAACTACCGTTAGACTCCGTTAACTCCAGACAGGGATGGGCCCCTTTTCTAGGGTTAAAACCATAATATGCTATTCTCCTCTTGCCCTAATATACCTCTGAACCAAAACACATAGCCTCATTGTTCTATTCTCCATTTTTTTCCCCACTTTCGGGGGAAAGGAATGAGAGGGATTAGGGCCTGGATAAGTGATTTGATTCCTATGGATTGCTACGTGGTTCTTGAAAAGAAAGGAAAAATGAGGAGTTTTGTGTTCTATAAAAGGGGTTTGGATATTTTTGAAAAATGTTTGAATTTTAGAAAATGAAGTGGATTTTATTTTAAAAAGGGACCGAGCTTTCATCAAGCTGCCTACATATCTCCGGGTAAAGGAGAATCAGATTCGGCTGTGGTTCGGGCCACAAAAGGGGTTTAGAAAAAAACTTAGAGTCTCTACCGAGCATAGAGTTTATATGTGCCTGGTCACCTCTTGAATATCGGAAGAATAGTTCAATTATTTTAGAAAAAAGAACACGGGTCAGAGAACCAGATTTTTAGAAAAGATTGACTCCGTTTTACTTTTTAGGAAAATGCTTTAGGCCTGCAAGGTTAGAGAAAAAATGGTTCAGTGATTCACTAGAAAATGGACCCATTTGTGTCTGGGGTTAATGGAGACTAACGGCAGTTAGTAATTGGACCAAGTTGAAACAAAATGGAAACTACAGAGTGTAAATCGAGCCAATTCAAACTGCAGGGACCAAGTTGACACAAACACTAAACTACAGGGACCATTTTGGTTTTTTTCCCTAAAAAGATTATGGCAATTAATTTAACTATTACAGAAGTGCATACAGATATTACGTGTTATGCAGTTATGTGTTTCATTATTAATTGATAAATTTCAAGCTAAGTGCCAATTTTCTAATTATTCTATCTATATTTTTTGCCTTTTAGAAATCTGCAAAACTAAGTTATGAATTTGGATCTGAGCAATGAGTTCAGGAGCATATACCATACAAAACATATGACTTACTATGGTTTGTTGTAGGTTTTTGGACTTGCAAAGAGCCGTGGGAAGAGGTTGAGCTATGTTTCTCAAACGTCAGAACTCTGGACCTTTGTTGGAGACGAGATCAAAGAATGGGTGACAAAGAAGTCTCTCATAGTTTTAAGTATGAAAAGAGGTGCAACAAAATAATGGGTGGCAAAGTAGAGAATAAAACTTTCTCTTTTGACGTGGACAAAATTGAAGTTAATGCAATACCATAGTGATGGGATTCTGTCAGAAAAGCAAATAGTTTTGTATTAGTTAGTTTAGTTTTTTAAAGTGGTTTAATTGGTTTTTTTTTTTTTTTAAGTTTTAAAGTTAGTTAGTATATTTTGTGCTGAAATACAGTTTTATAAATTGGTATTATTGCAGGATAATTCTTCATTTTGTTAAAGTTTTATTTTGGGTTTCTGTATATATATATGTTTTTGTATATATTTTTGTTCTTAAATTGATTCTATGAATAGGAAATATTTTTAAAAACAGGTAAAGTATGTTTTTTGGAATTTTTATTGTGTTTATTGGCAATTTGTTAAGGATGAGTATTTTTATAAAAAAACATTGGATGTTGGCCTAGTTTAGTTTCATAAATTGAATTTTTATGGATAACTTTAATCTTGTTAAAAATTAATTTAACTAAAACAATTCATATGAAATTTGATTTAGAGTGAGCTGAAATTATGTATGGTCTTAGAAAATTCGGTTGATATAAATGCATTGATAGTTTGAATCTTAGAAGGTGTATTAATGGTTAATTTTCTTTGTTTATTCCGTTTTGATGTTAGTGTTTCCAAGCTTTATAGATTGAGTAATTACTTATTATATAGCTAATGGATTTGTTAACTTCGGCATGGATTATTTGTTTTTGATTGGATCGAAACATTTCTAACCAACTGGGGGAAAAAACCGTCACTATTAATGTAATAGGTTAGAGTAGCATAAGGGTAACGTTGTGAATGATATTGAATCTATGTTTCAATGTTAGAAACAACTCAACAGGATACACTAATTGAATAGTTAAGCTCAATTTATGTGCACAATGGGCTTGAAAATGGGCCAAGCTTTAAATTTTGGTTATGTTAACATGGGTCAATAGAAAATATGAAAAAGAAACCTTTTTACAAGAACTGATGGCTTGGATTTGGGCTTACATTCTTCAAACTTTTGAATCAAATCCATTGGATCATCTGTTCATACCAAAGCTATGAGGTTAAAAACCCTGGTTTTGATTTCTCTAATTAAATAAATTTGCCCAATGAATCAAAAGAGCAAAAACTGCATGTTGAATTTTTGTTTTCAAAGCTGTTGATGGATTTAATGGTTTCTTGTGGCAATCTTTGTTTTTTAATCTTGTAATGAAATTTTGGTGTTTTGTAATATCTTGCCATTCATGTGATCTTGATGTAACAATTGGTTTTAACCTTGTTTTTGGAAATTATTGCAGTATATAAATTGGAACAGTGAATTTAAAAAGTAGTCTTTTAATATCTTGAAAGAGTATGGATCAATTACAGAGCTGGAATCAAGTCACTACAGTCTAATTAACAATATAGCAGCTACGAGACATGGAAATGAGACTTTGATTAAAACAGTGATTGGAACTTTGATTAATACAGTTAAACGAAATATGTAAAAAATGATGACTGCGTGTCTTCCCTTTAAAATGGAAGCATGCTCCATGCATTGCTACCATCTTATGCTAAAGGTACCTATTACAACTTTTTACATAACTAAACTTTTACAATCCGAACGCAACATGCGCATTGCTAACAAACAAAAGTGCCATGGGAACTCTTTGTTTATTGGTTGTCTCTGCAGTTGGAAAATGGATATTGCAGAGTACAATCTCATTATACAAACTATTTGTTCTTTTATTAGAACCAATCGTAAATTTTCTCGACATAGTAGTAGTCAAAGACAATGATGGTCAGTTCCATTTCTCCTGAGGCTGTTACAAAAAGATAATCCAGAGTACCCAGGTCCAAGATCTCTATAAATTGCTCAAGAGTAGGATAGTGTAGATGACCATTGTCAATTGGAACTACCCAAGCAAAGTTCCCAACTCTAATGTTTAGCTGTTGGGTAGGATTTTCCTGGAAGACTTCATTTAGCTGCCCTTGAAAGACCAACCAATGATTAAATTGGTTAGGTATTTGTATTAGTAACATAACCTGGCAAAATAAGTTCTGATTGTTGATAATAAAAATTACCGGCCCAACATGATTTCCAGCAACATATTGATGACCAATTTTTTTGCTAGATTGTTAATTTGCAAATACAGAAGGAATACATGAAGTCACAAGACCAGCTGAAAGCAAAATAATGTGGTAGTTATTATAATGAAGCGCAAACAATGACATAGAGGCATAGAATAGAGTTAACAGAAATATTTCATACCAGGAGCAGGGAATAGATTTACCCATGTTGGATTTGGGTGTGACCATGAAAACATTAAAGATCCATTTTATATTGCAACCAAACACAAGCCTAAAGTTTGGTCGCAATGCATGAGCCCTACGAAAACTTGCCCATCCAGCAAAGAAAACATTGTTGATAACTTGGACAGGCCATGCCTTTTTTCCATGTTTAAGCAAGATCGAAATAGCTTAATTGCCTCCATTGAAAGTATCGCGGAAACCTATTGGAATACTCTATATTTACCAAAATTATTAGAATAACCAAGATTACAAAAATAAGTGCATAATACTGTTTTTTTATTATATTAATTTTCTATACCGTAAGAGTTGTCAGACTATACGCGGAAACTAGGGGTGAGCAAATAATCCGTTAAACCGTGAATCCAGTCCAAACTAATCCAAACCAAATTATTTTGTTTGGTTTTAAGTAGTGTGGTTTGGTCTTGGTTTGTGGATTTACATTAACGGTTGCGGTTCCAAACCGATCCGGATCGTATATATGCATTTATTTATTTTTTAATTTAATATAGATACACCAATAAACATAGGTTATGCCATGATGAATTGACTTCCTAATTTAGTACTCCAATTCACCGCTACATTCCTTTACTGCAAATAGTAATTGCCCTAAAATTCTATTAGTTCACGAGTTTTGGTGATGGTTGATTTTGATGAGTTTTGGTGATTTCAATAGAATTTAAGTTTAAATATAAGTTTTGGTTTTACTTATCTATGCCATTTTGAGTACTTTAAATCGTGTATAAAATTTATATTTTAACTTTAAGCAAATCGTGGTTTAAAATCGAAACCGATCCGTATCTTAAAGGTCTGGATTGGTTAGGTTTTATGAATTTTATGGATTGGTATGGTTCTCAAAATTCATAATCTGTAGGTATTGGTTTGGTTCTTGGTTTACTACAAAATCGAACCAATCCGGACCATGCTCATCCCTAGCGGAAACGTCTTTCATAAACAAACAATTGGAGAAATAACAATTTCCGATAGTTCAAAATCAATAGGATAAGTTGTATTTTGAGACATGATTGAATAGGAATGATAGACGTACCCTCAAGGCGATGATGAAGGAATGAATTGATTATAGATTCCATCCAAGCAACAAAACATTTCTTGAGATTCCATTTGATGATGTTGCCAAGTGGAAGTATGCCACCATAAATGTGGATAAAAGATGGGATGACACTATAGTACAGACGATCACCTCCTGTATTTATTGCCAATGCAATAACTTCTAAACGACCATCCCCTGTGTTCATCTGATAGGCACCTCCGCTTCTTGGTGAATCTGGATCAATTGGATTATACACCTAGTGTACAAATGGGACATTAACAGCCATTCCTCTAGCATCACAATAAAAATAAGATTAAATGTAGGAACAAGCATAAAATCCAAATTAAATTAGTTCAGATAAGTAAAACCTATAGTATTTTTTGTTCAAAATGAAACTGGAATGTGAAATTTATATATAGACAATCAACTGGTCCTAAAGTGTAACACCATTTTTATGAACTAAGAATGGAAATAGAAGACCTGAGCAGAAGATTATGAGGTAAGAGACAGCCCTACATACCAGAGCAAGCAGATGTGATTTTTATAGAGTAAATCCAGAAGATAAGGATGAAGTGTCCTGCAACTAAACAGTAAAATGGTGCCAATAATTTGTGTATTAAATACTGCATTGAAGCCAAAGGCTAGTATAATTCCAAAAGTAGACCAGCAGTGAATCTCATCTTACAATGCTAAAGAATCTACTGTAATTTTCTTGTCAATATGAGATGCATGGAATACACAATGAACTATTTGACTTGGTCATACAAATATAGGAGTTTGTACTGAATCTATTGTGTATTCATAATTACCCATAAGTTTTAAAAAAAAAGAAAGTAAAATCTAGTATGCAATGCCTTTCCTTTCAGGATTTCTTGTGACGTGGAAGAATGTGCCAAAAAACCTGCCATGCTAAATATCTGAACTTTTTTTTGGTAAAACAGAAAGTTCTGTTTAAATTTGGTAGAAGCCAAGATTTACTCTGCCATCTCCATGAACATATATAAACCTGTATGAAACAGCTACCATCCTAAATATCTTTTTTTTTTTTCCATCCATATATAATGGCATAAGTTTAGCTTTAAACTCAAAATATTCGTCATGAACTCTTTGTTCTGGTCATAGTATAGTATATAACTCTAAAACCTCTACTATGTCCTATTTTTGGCATAACTTAGCACGTAATTAGAATAAAGAAATTATAACAATTGGGCCGAGGATATTTACAGTTTTCAGATGGTAGCATATCACATGAAAATTGAAAATATCTTCTTGTGAAATGTTACAACAAGCCGGTGCTAAAACAATTGCACAAACACAATGAAAATTTAATTCATGGAAATAAGCCTAGATCTATACACTTGTAATAAAAGAACCAAGGATGGTAAGCCAAGGCATGTGGTGAAAATACGAAATTGCCCTCATCAGATTTGTCTTCCAATTTGTTCTTACATGTGTTGAGGTGGGGGTAGTTTAGGTATTATATGTTTTCCTTATTTCACTCAATGAAATTGTAATTTCATTTCTGAATTTTACTGAAAAGAGTAGTATGAGTAGTTTATTACTTCGGCCATAAATTGATGCGGCGTTTTCCTTATTTCACTCAATGAAATTGTACTTTCATTTCCGGAATTTACTAGAAAGAGTAGTAGTTTATTACTTCGGCCATAAATTGATGCGGCGCCATCTCGTTTCTTCCTGGATTTTGAGGGTTGAAAGTGGAAATGTAGGGACAAAGCAAAGAAAGTACTCTCAAGTCATGAGTGTGTTTTCCTGAATTTCCGAGAGAACAAAGAGATGGCTTCCTTAAGCAAAATTGTTCTACGATTTGAGTAGTCCAAAACGAAACCCCTCTTTCCTATCTCTCTGTCTCTGCTAATGAAAGAAACCAATCTCTCTCTCTCTCTCTCTAGCCCTCTCGCCGTGAACATCTCTCCCACTACCATCGTCACTTTCACTTTTCCGGCCATAACCACCGTAGCACTGCTTCCGCCTTCCAACATCATGCAAAAGGTGTTCAATGGTATTCTTGTTCCATTTTATTTTGGGGTTTTGTTATCGGTGATGGGTCGGATCATAAATTAAAAAAAAAGCATATCAGCTATTGTTATCAACATTTTTTAATCTATACATTTCGTTGGGTTTTGTTTGTTTCGGTGTTGGTACAGAATTAGATTTAGAGAGAAGAGGAAAAAGAGAGAATTTTAGATGATGGTACAGTTCTTTCAGCTGGTTTGCGCGGGAGTCGTGGTGTTCCGTCACGGAGCCAATTTCCGCTTCCGTGCTTTCTCCTCTCATCTCACTTTTCAACCTCTTAGGTGCATCTCTCTCTCTCTCTCCAAATTTGATTTCTGTAATTGGATTTGGTGTGTTAATTCTGTTCCAATTTTTTGCCATCATTTTGTGTTTGTTGTTGGTGATTGAACCCAGGTAATCCAATTGGATAGATGGCTTCAAGTTGAAATTTCAGTCATTTTTGAGGAGAATGTATTGCAAGATTAAATCTCTGAAAATGTCAATTTTAATGTACCTGGTTTTAAGAAATTTTGTTGATTTTATGTAGCTTTTGGGAAATTTTGTTAAAGTTGAATGTTTGCAAAAGTTCTTGATGGGCCTGTCATTGAAGGATTAAAACATTTCAATAGCAAAATAAGGGTTCCTTTTGCGCCTTGAATATGATAGAGGTACCAAATTCATTCCATTTGTTCAATTCAATTTCCATAAAATCCGTGGTTCGTTGAAGTTAACCATTTTTTTTTCAGTTTGCGAAATCTTTTATGAAAGAAGGCGGGTTAGTCTCTGTGTGGTTTTCAGGTTATTTTACACCCCTTCTCCCTCTGTCCACAAATGCAAAAGCACTGTTATTCTCAAGTTTGCAGTATATGTTTTAGAATTCTTCACTCATTGTTCTAAAGTAAAATTTTGTGTTCAAACAGGAAACTGTCTCCTGACTCTCCTCAGTTAAACTGGTAAATTTTCTCATCCTATTCTTCCTGTTTGATAAGGGAATGGCGTTCGTGATCTAAGCGTGTTTGGTAAGTGAAATCTGATCAAATGTCTCATTTCAAAGTAGCCATAAATTGTAGTCTCGAGTTGAGTTTTTCTGTTTTTGGTGTTAGAAAATAGTAATCATATAATATCATAATCATCATGTCTTGATATAATTATGATAATATATGATTTTCTTGATTTTATTTTGAATTGTAATTGATTACGATTTCATTATAATTAGAATGATTCTCTTCCATAGCTAGGCTACCTCTCTTGTATAAATAGAGGCCTCAATGTATAATTTTATATTGAATTCAATAAAAAATTTCTTCTCTCATATTTGAACAGGTGTAATCATTTTAATTGGTTTCCTATTTTTCATTTTACTTTCTCAGAGCTCGTTTTATAAGCATCTCTTATTTGCTCATTTTTCTTGAGAGGCTAACCATTTCCATGCAATTCCTTCGAGCTCTTTGGGACTTCTGCAAGGGAATCCATGAAAACTCATTGTAACACTTAACAAGGAATTAACAATCAAAAATTCATTATTAGCGCTTCGGATTTTAGCTTGATAGTAAGGGAGGTGTGTGGATGATAATATTATTCTTATTTTTTTTCTCAGCAAAAGAAATTCAAAAATCTTCGAAAAAAATATACTCCCTCCGTCCCTTTATTACAGTCCAGTATTCCATTTTGGGCTGTCCCTTAATAAATGTCCATTTTGTAAAGTTAGTGGGTAAAAGTTGGTGAATTGTCTATTTTGTCCCTAAAAGTAGATTCCATTTTGAAAAGTTAGTGAGTAAAAGTGTAATGATGATGGGTAAGTAGGGAAAGTGGAGTAAAAAGTTGATGTGAAATGTATAATGATGATGTCTTTTTAATAAGTTGGAGTTACGAAGCAGGACATTTAAAAAGGGACGGAGGGAGTACAAAGAATAAACGGACCAAGGACACAACAACATTCGTCGACGCCCGAGACCCACAAAAGGAAGGCAAGGCACCCACCAAAACAAAAAAGAACCACCGGAAAGAAACGCCCGAACCTAGCTACCAAAACACCTCCAAACCTCAAAATCCAAGTACCAACAATATTCTTCTTATTATGTTTGTGTGGGTGTCATTGGTAAAAATTTGTTCGTTTCAAGTAGGTTTATCTGATCACGTTAAGTTTGGAAGCCTAGGTTTGGAGGTTTATTACTGCAGATATATAATTTTTGCAGTTATTGTTTTTTTTTTTTTTTTCTAGTTTGTTGTAAAATAGTGTGACATTACTATGTTTTCGATCTACCTTTTTTTTTTTTTAATCGGCAAAGCAAACTTTTATAAAAACTCGATCGGGTTACATTGAGGGGGAGGCATGGAGCACAAAAATGTTTTCGATCTACTTTGCAGGTAGGAAGTCGTGGTTCCATTTTGACTGAAGAAGAGATGAGATGCACTCTTTTCCCCTTGGAAAGAAATTAAATTGTATCTGAGCAGATAAATTGATGGGAATTAGATATCATTTTCTAAACAGCTTGTCCATTTGAGCTCTTATAACTAGCAAGTAGCATGTTTGTCTTGGCATTTAAATGGGTTGGCAGGATGGCTACTTCAAGTTATTAGTAGTTATTTAGTCTTGAGATGAAAGAGAAAAGACCGAGAAAGTGTGGCAATGTGAAGGAAGCGGATGAGTGCTATAAGAAAATCATGCATGAGACCTATGACTCCCAGTATTTCTGGACATAGCAATAGTAGATACGTCCATTTTCGTGTTGTTCCTTTTCTACTATTCATCACTACATGAACAAACAATGTACGTATATTAACTTCCCGACTAACAATTATACAATGAGCATGCAAAATCGTGCAAAGCACGAGAATTACACTAGTATATATATAAATATTTCAACATATTTTGGTTATGCAGGAGAAGTTATCTATCATCAGTTATCAAACACTTTTTTTTATATACTTATCAATATAATAAGAGGGTGATGGATTCCGATCCTCAGAAATCATAGGGTGCAAAGGAATGACAGGTATGGGAAGGAGATCTTTACTTTGTTTGCGGACAACATTCCGGAGAGCAAGGATCTACAGTGGCTGGTGAAAACATTCAAGATGTTTGGAGTAGTCAAGGATGCATTTATTCCTAGGAAAAGGAGTAAATGCTCGGGGAATAAATTTGGGTTTGTGAGATACGATTGTCAGGTTTCGGCAGGAATGGCAGTATCAAGAATGAATGGTGTCTGGGTTGATAACTTGAGATTGTTTGTGAAGGAGGCTTGTTTCGATCAAGGTGAGACAAGGCTAAAACAAAGACTACCCCGATTCCAGATTACTGGAAAACAGGGGCTCAACATGGGTAACGAACCTATCTCTAAAACAGAGGAAAAGAGAAGCTATGAGAAGGAGAGGCCGTCTGTACCATGGAGGAGTAGAATCGCAGGGAAGTCTTTTGCCCAGGTGGTGGGAGGTGAATCCTCCAAGTCAGGGGAGTTAGCGGAGCAGAACCCAACTCTCAAAATTCAGCCTATCGGGAACGGATGGTTGGATAGGAGTGCAGTAGCAATTCTGAACAGGGTGGAATCATTATCAACCTTAAAAATCAGTTTCAGCATGGAAACGGATAAAGTGGCTCAGTTCAGAGTTATGGGTGGAAGGTCGATTCTGATAACATTTCAGAGTAAGGAAGTGCGGGATGATCTTATCAAAAGTTCATGGATGAAAAGGTGGTTCTCTGAGGTAAAACCTTGGAGAGGTGAACCGGCTAGTTTTGAAAGGTATGTGTGGCTTAGTTGCTCAGGTGTACCACTTAATGCCCGGAATGTTTCAACATTCCAACAGATTGGGGCACTCTGGGGTAACTTTGTTAAGCTTGATAATGAAACATTGAGGGATTTATCTTTTGCGAATGGGAAGGTGCTGATTGCCACAGAGGAATCCAGTAAGATTGACAAATGGATTCAAATGGAGGTGAAAGGCATCACTTATGATGTTCATGTCCGAGAGGTGTATTCGGGTTGCAGCCCAGACGACATCGCGGAGTCCTCGGAGGCTAGTTCTAAGGCTCCTGTTTCAAAGGAGCTGGTTCAGAAGCAAGATGGTGCAAGGCCAGAGGAGGAAGATGACGATGATGTGGCATGCCTCGGTTCAAGATCAACCAATGGGAGGAACGGGGTAGGTGGGAACCCTTGGCTGGACCCTATAGCTAACCTGGCAATATTACAGAGGAAAGACAAAGGGTATGATGGGGTTGGGGGCCCAAAGTTTGACAGTGAAGGGAAGCATTTAATGCTTGACAAGGCTGGAGAGGACTCTCGGGAGAAGCCAAGGAATTTTGAATTTGATGAATCCGTTGTAGCAGACTCAGTGGACCAACCATTCCCTGAGGATGTTAACCTGGGCTCGGGAGATAAAGAGGATAAAGAGGATAGTGGGCCAGAGGAGGGTGGGCCGCAACAACAAGAAAATAAAGAGATTAGTGGGCCAGGGGAAGGTGGGCCGCTGCAAGAAGGAAGTACTTCTCGTTTTTTTTCTTCGGCCCAAGTGAATGAGCCCGTGGCTCGGGATAGCCCAACACTCCACCATCTGGGGATCCCCGGGCAGGCACAAATGCAAGAGTTAGGGTATGTCGCATACTCCATCTTGCAGAAAAGCTCTAATCAGTCTGGTGGGCTGGAGTTAGGAGGAGTTCTTGGTGGTTGTCAGAAGCCGATCGAGGTGAGTTCTTCCCATCTCCCTTGCATTAATCTTCTTGTAGATCTCAATGATGCAGCGGGTAGGAAGAGAAGGAGGAGGCAGCTCTCGAATCTCCTTCTCATTCAGGAGGAGATGGCGAGAGAAGCTAGAAGTGGGACTTGCTCCTCATCTTCCTCGGGTGAGACGCTTCAAAGTAATTCTCTTCTAGAAAGAGAGGTCAAAGCAACCATGGTGGTTGGAGCCGAGCTGGGCATTTGTTATACTCCGGCTGACGAGCAGTTTCTAAGAAGGATGATAGAAGAGGAATCTGCGGAATGTGCTCGAGAACAGGGGAGAGATGGCGCGGTATAACAGCCTTGTCTAGTTGTGGTGCTACTCAAAGTAATCAATTCAATGCAGATAATTTCGTGGAATATACGGGGTATGGGGAGTGCAATTAAGAAAAGGTTCTTCTACAAGCTCATCAAGAAGAAAAGACCCGACATGGTGTGTGTGCAAGAAACTAAATTGGAGTTAGTGGACAGGTCAGTTATCCAAACTCTGTGGGGAGGTTCTAATTTTGATTTTGCATGTTCTAATTCGGTGGGAGCATCAGGTGGATTAATTACTATATGGAATAATGAGTTTTTCAAGGCTTTGAACATTATAATTCATAGGTCGTTTATATTGCTACAGGGGGTTTTATCTAATAACTTTCCTTTGTGTTTTGGTGAATATCTATGCCCCAAATGAGGTAGTAGGACGTAGAGAGTTATGGGAGGAGCTGATGAGGATCAAAGCATCTATTCATGAACCGTGGTGTATAGGGGGGGACTTTAACGAAATCAAAACGGTTAGTGAAAGAGTGGGGTGCGTAAGGATAGACAGAGGTATGCAGGACTTCATTGGTTTTTGCAACTCCATGGAACTAATTGATCTCCCAATGATAGGAAGGAGATACACTTGGACAAACTTCCAAGATCAAGCAGTTCATAGCCGTCTAGATAGATTCCTTTTCTCCTTGGAATGGACCATGAGGTTCAATATTCTTCAATGGGGCCTTCCGAGATTGATCTCAGACCACTGTCCTATTTTGATCTCAGATGATAATCATGATTGGGGTCCAAAGCCATTTCGATTTTTGGATATTTGGTTATCCAACCCCAGGTGCATGAAGATAGCTGAAGAAACTTGGGACCATGTACAGGTAGAAGGATGGGCAGGCTTTGTTATTCTCCAAAAATTGAGGGCGATCAAAGCTAAACTGAAAACTTGGAATAAGGAGGAGTTCGGGGATATCAATAGTGCTTTGATTGCGATAGAATCTGAGCTTCACCAATTTGATGTCTTAGCAGATGATAGGCAACTCACGGCAGATGAGAAGGCTGCAAAGTGCCAATTGAAATCTGAATTTTGGAGGTTGTCAAAACTTTCAGAGTCACTTTGGCGACAAAAGTCTAGAGTGCAGTGGTTGAAATTGGGGGATAAAAATACCAGATTTTTCCAAGCAATAGCTAAGAACAGATTTAAGAGGAATATGGTGGGATCTATTGTGGTGAATGGAAGAATGTTGGAAGATCCTCTGGACATCAAGGAAGCAGCCGTCGAATTTTTTAGTAATAATTTCAGGGAGGAGAGAGGATGCCGAGCCGTTCTGGGGGGAGATTTCCCAAGAACCTTACCTCAAGATGCAGCCAACCAGTTAGAGAAGGAGTTTTATGAGGGTGAAATCATGGTAGCTCTGAAAGGATGCAGCAATAACAAGGCTCCAGGACCCGACGGTTTTAATTTCTCGTTTGTAAAGAAGAGTTGGAAATTCATGAAACCTGTCATCCTGCGATTCTTCTCAGAATTTCATGCAAATGCGAAGTTAGCCAGAGGTATTAATTCTACTTTTGTAGCCCTTATCCCTAAAGTTGATTGTCCCACTTCTTTCCTAGAATTCCGGCCCATAAGTATGGTTGGTTGGATATATAAAATTCTTTCTAAAGTATTAGCAATAAGAATGAGGGATCATCTTTCATTAATAATAGGAGAGGCACAAGCTGCTTTTATTGGGGGTAAACAGATTCTAGATGGGGTTCTTGTCGCTACTGAGATTATCCATACCTGGAAGAAAAAGGCTAGAGGGGGACTTCTTCTGAAGTTGGATTTCGAGAAGGCTTACGACTGTGTAAATTGGGGTTTTATGCTGGACATGCTTAAGAAGGTTGGCTTTGGGGCTAAATGGTGTGGTTGGATCAAAGAATGCTGCTCTTCAGTCTCGATGTCCATTTTAATCAATGGGTCGCCAACAAAGGAGTTTAATACTCAAAAGGGCATTAGACAAGGAGATCCTATCTCTCCCTTTTTATTTAATGTAGTAGTTGAGGCTCTTAACATCATGTTGGAAAGAGCTAAGGAGAAAGGAATTATTAAAGGGGTGGAGTTGGGTCGAAATGGACTGGTGTTGTCTCATCTTCAGTTTGCGGACGATACGATCCTATTCTGTAATGTTGATAAGGAAGAGGTTTGTAATATCAAAAGGATTCTAAGGAATTTCCAATTGATGTCTGGGCTGAAGGTAAATTACTCAAAGAGTTCTCTGTGTGGGGTTAATGTTAGCGACCAAGATGTGCTCAATCTTTCTCATGTGTTGGGTTGCAAAGTAGAAACTTTGCCAATAAAGTATCTTGGACTACCGTTGGGAGCAAATCCAGGGAACGTGAAAACATGGGAACCGGTGATTGAGAGAACCCAAAAGAACCTGAGTTTATGGAGAAGTAGAGCTATGTCCGCTGGTGGTAGACTAAATCAGATTAACTCCAATATGACCAACCTACCTGTGTATTTTATGTCTATCTTTAAAATGCCGGTGGCAGTGGCGAAAAAATTGGAAAAATTGCAGCGTCAATTTTTTTGGGGTGATACTATTGACAAGAAGAAGCTACATTTGGTTAAGTGGGAGAGCATAGCAAAGAAGAAAGAAGCGGGTGGCTTAGGGGTGAAAAGACTTTTGCAACAAAACCTAGCATTGCTTGGTAAGTGGTGGTGGAGATTCAACAAAGACAACAACTCCTTATGGGTGAGAATGGTGCGACATAAATTTAAGCTGGATCAGAGGAGTTGGTTGCCGGCTTATCCCGTGAGAGGTTCAGTTTCTACTCTTTGGAAAGGCATCTGTTCGATTGGTGATAATGGGTCATGTGTTGGAGAAATTGTGAAAGAGGGCTTTGAAATCCATGTCTCTTCGGGTCAGAACACGTATTTTTGGCACCATAGATGGTTAGGTCCTCAAACTCTCAAAGAAGCTTTTCCCAGGTTGTTTTTGATATCCACTCAGCAGGAGGAGGTGGTTGGTAACATTTGGGATGGGTTAGGAAACAACAATTGGGAACTGGAGTTTAGGAGGGACTTGCGTGAAAGGGACAATTTAATGCTAACAAACCTGAAATTAAGGTTGCAGTCCTACCACTTAGATCCGTCCAAACCTGACTCGCTGCAATGGAAATGGACGACCAACAAGAACTTTACGGTTAGGTCCGTATATGAGCAGTGGGAAAAGCAGACACATGATAGAAATCCAATCCTGGGCTCCTTGTGGAAAAACCTATGCCCACCTAAGGTGGAAATTCTGGCATGGAAGGCATTGCAGGAGAGGTTGGCCACAAGGTCAGTTCTGATGAGCAGAAATATTGTGGTAAATGATGTATTGTGCCCTTTTTGCTCCTTGTTTCTGGAAACCCCTAACCATTTGCTACTTCACTGTCATTTTTCTTGGTGTGTTTGGTCTCAAGTTTTGGATTGGTGGCATACTAATTGGGTGTGTCCGTCTTCGATAGCGGACCTCATGTGTGGGTGGTTCGACAACAGCTTCCGTAACTTGGAAAAACACATTTGGGAAGTGTGCTTCTATGCAACAATTTGGTCCATTTGGATGATGCGGAATGGCTGTATTTTTAAGAATGCGACTGCAAGCTCAGAGGAGGTGGTGGATATTATTAAGTTTAGGGTGGCGATGTGGATTAAAGTCAAATTCAATGTTAGGATGTACACTGTGGAGGATTTCAAAAGATTTTTAGATGGCATTCGATCGCTTAAATTGTAATATATTTTGACGGTTATCATTCAACTTCCTGCTGGATGATTATCGTCTTCCCATTCCCCGGTTGAGTTGAGCATGTGCGCTCCTCAACCTTCCCCCTCGATGTAACCGTTCGAGTTCTTTGAAATGAAATTTCTTTTAGCTGAGCAAAAAAAAAATATAATATGATATAATTATAAAATGATGCAGAAATAACTATTATAATACTTAATAGAAAAAGAAAACAGAAGAAAGCATACACATCACCTTGTAATGAAATAAATTCATTGGGTGGTTAGAGCAATACCAAAACCAATGCTCATTCCTCATTTATTATATTGACAGTGTATACTTTATTAGCATATTGCAAAACTGAACATTACATTTACCCAATACATGTGTCAAAAGAATAGAATTACTTAACAGAATATTGGATTAATAAAAAGTATTAATACATTAGATACAAATGTTCTGGAGTTCTAGTCTTTGTAGATAAACTTTGCCCCACAGTATTTGACAACCAAAAGAAGAAGAACGATTCAAGTGGATCGTCGAAATCCCTAATTCAACTTTCTTGATATTTAACAACCAGGTTTTGTTGCATAATTTAATTAAAAGAACCATGAGTATATCCTCTCTGCTCCATCTCTCCCAAAAACAACCACCCTTACAAACTCTGGATCTAGAACACTAACTAAGACTAAATCCAATTATGCCAATCGTAATGATTTCACGAATTGATCAAGAAGAGCCACATGAAATTGATGGTCAATAACAGGAACAATCCATTGTCTTTCGCGCATGTAGAAATATATGTCATTAACACCTCTATTTAACATCAATCCCTCAAAATGACTGGTAAAGACCTACATTAAAACAATAAACAAGTTTTTAAATACCTCGTATAATTTTTTAGAGCTAGAAAGTAAACAAATATGACGACACAATTTCTTCAATTACACACACCTGATTAACATTGGTTTCCAACTCATTCACAAATGCAAACTGAAACATATACCGCTCATTGATGAAAGTAGATGGGATACATGATGTTATCAAATGGTCTGTTGAAACGGAATCCAACAAAAAAATGAAGATTAGAAAACCTGATTTTTAGAGTTCTACATGCAACTGTTATTCAATCTACGAAAGTAAAACTATGCCAAAACTTACCAGATGGAACAATTAGTGCGGCCATTTGTTCATCAACCATTGGCCAATCATAGTAAACTCTCTCCAAATTTTCATCTAGAACAATAATATGGAAAATTCATTTCTTTTCTGCTCCAAATATAACCATGCACCCTATTCGAAGATCATGTTCTTCCCAAAACATTTCCCACCCATTGTACAAGCGATTGTTGTACGTACTGGCTAGACTTTCATTCCATTCTTTAATAAAACTCATGTATCTTTATTGCTATTGCCGAACACCTCTCGATAGCATAACGGAATATCCTAAAAACATATATCAATAGTAGTTGTTAGGCTCAGCAAACATAAATCGATATCAACCATACTATATTTGCATTTACCTAGAAATATACAAGATTATAAAAATAACACTGACCATTGAATCTGAAGAATCACAATAACCAATAAGTTTGACAAACCAGCAAATTCCACCATCTAATATATAATAATAGAAACAAACAAACAAAATTTAGAATAGAACAAAATAGATCAAAATGAATTAGGTTGGGACGATTTAATTTAAAATTAAAACAACCATGCAAACCGTCGATATCTTCAGATAGAGCTAAGAACGACATGCCGATTATTCTATGAAGGCAAGCGTTTATTGCTTCCCTAGAATCCCAAATCAAAACATCCCCCATTACTATTACATCAGCATACCTCGTCACAAAATTCTCATCTGCCTCATAAACCAACACTGTTGCATCACTTATCCTAGATCTGGCTACAATTTCTAATCGCTCACGTGAATCTTGCTGGAATACGACATTTAACTCCGGCTGAAAGTGAGGGTGTACAAAAGGCGCCATTAAAGCCATTTTTGTACTCCAATCCATAGAAATCAGAAAATCCTAGGTCAACTGAAAGTAAAACTTAAAGATTATAGCAAAGGGAAAAAAAACCGAAAACCCTATTCCCAACTCCAGAGAACAGAAGATAGATTTGCCTAAGAATCCATCGACCGACCGAATCAACCAAAACAAACAGAACAGAGAGAGATAGAGAGAAAGAGACAGAAGAAAACAAAGTGAGAAGAATAACGGGGAAGAGTACAAAAAATGCGTGAGCTCTGGACCTGGATCTTGAAGAGGGAGATAGAGATTGCAGAAAACGCGTGCCTCTGGACCTGCATATGGTAAAGGTAGAAAGACAAAACTGGCCCTCAACAAATCCAAAAATACCAGGCATATGAAGACAAAATTGTCACGCCCTCGATTTTCAACATAAGAAATAATAATTTTTAATAAATGAAATCCTCGCTTTAATACAAATATTATCCCAAAAGACAATTCTTTCTTACAATCACAAGTTCAAAGATTTCATCTCCGGCTCGAAGGCCCCAAATTGTCATGGTACTAGTATTGAAAGAGAAGATTAAGAGTTTACATATTCCATTACCAAAATAATTTTACAATAATCGAAATAACAATAACATCTTTGAAAGGGTTATACTAAGATGCCAAGTAGTTCCCCTTGTTAGCTTTCAGAAAGATGAAGTCAAACATGCATTCCAAGCACTCCATGTCAATGTCCTGCAATATACTTGAAAATGATAGGTTGAGCTACACTAGCCCAGTAGAGAAATCTATACACAAGTTATAGGAAAATATGCCGAGTTATGCATCTAGAGTGAGAGAACTACGACTGATATGCCCAAGGTACGAATGATCATCAACAAGCTGCACGCTAAAGTCAAAGGATTCTAAACTTCACATAAGTGTCACTGACCGCCTACCTCTCAGACTAGATACATTAATAAACTCACGTCAATCCACATTAATCTACATATATACAATACTACAATCGTCCTCGTGTCCACATATGTCATCATTAATTCCCTTTATTACAAAACCTTTCCTTTTGATTTCAAATCAATTCAAGAAAACTCAAGGCCATTGCAAGCCAAGCTCCGTTGATTCGGGCTAAATACCGGAGTCCATTGATTTGTGCCTAAATACTGAAAACCGTTGATTTGCTCAAGAATACCAGAGGATTTTCATCAAAATCCTTTAACCAAAACCAAAATTCTCTCATTAACTTCGTAAACCAATAACGTGTCGTTAAGAGTCTGAGCCGAAGCTCCTACCAAGCACTTACTCGATAACGAGCCCTGAAGACAAATGATGTGAGCATCTAGCTCCTGTCGGGCATTTACTCATTTAAGAGCCCCGAAAGCATACAATATGAGCATTTAGCTCCTACCGGGCATTTACTCATTTAAGAGCCCCGAAAGCACACAATATGAGCATTTAGCTCTTGCCCGAAAGCACACAATATGAGCATTTAGCTCTTGCCGGACATTTACTCATTTAAGAGCCCCGAAAGTATACAATATGAGCATTTAGCTCCTGCCGGGAATTTACTCATTTAAGAGCCCCGAAAGTTCTCCTTGTGTCCATTTAACATTCACTTTCATTCCACATTCCCATTTCACAAACATCAAATCATTCAATCGAATCCAAAGCCGTTTAATCAATCACATGGCATTACAAGACCAACAATCTACCTTATCGCATACAAACAAATACACACGTCCTCACCGTACCTCTAAGTATATTCCCGCACCGACACAACGTGCTACTCACAAATGATTTCTAAAGTGTTCGACTTACTATTCCTACACTAGAATCCCATAGCAAGTGTATCAAAGAAAAATCAAGAGGTTCAATGAGTCGTGAAGAGACAAGTTACTACTTTACCCTTGAAGTCATTGTACCATTCCCATCTACGATTTATACCCACCACGACGTTCAATCAACCCATGGTACTCATAGTTACTCTACGATACATTTTCCATTTACAACGATACTAAGATTACGGTTAACCAATGCCTAGGGTATGGGAACAATCAATGAGTCATCAAAGGACGAGCAACCAAGCTTAGAGAGGGTTTAATGGTGTTTTAGAGGTGTTAGAAATGATCGGAAGTCAAAAAAATGGAGTTTGGAACAAAACAGCAAAAGCTGTCACTGACTAAGCTACAGTTGTATTTATACTAGCCAAATCAGTATCGATACAACAATGCCTAAGAACGCTCTAGAGATCCTGGTATCGATACTGATAAGAGCAGTATCGATACAGATGGGTGTTCGAGCCAATTTTATGCAGATTTTCGAGGATTCAACAACAACAACAACCAACAATCTAATGCACGATCAAGGTGCAAAATCAACATATAAACATATAACAAGTGCAAGAAATCCCTACCTCGATTATCTAAGCCGAATCTAAGAGATTAACCGAGCCCTAGAACTCCAAAAGCAAAACCAAGCGGAAAACACCTCCTCCGAGCTTAAACGAGCACAATCCGAGGCTTAGAATTATCGAGGGAGTCGGTTTGGTGGAGGACCTTGGTGGGTTTCGAGTTTGGAAGAGAGTTTGAGAGTGAGGTGAGGAGAGAGAGAGATAGCCGAGAGGGAGGGAGAGAGATCGGGAGGAGAGAGAGATGGGAGATTTTTAATCTCCTACACTCACACACACACCTATTTATACTTGCACACACATTAATTATACTTACATCCCTCTACTAACAATCTTTCCACATTAACCCCAAATCAATTAAACTTAACAAATTTCATATTTTCCTTCAATTTCCAACATCAAATAATCCTGTAAATAATTTCTGAAATTACGGGTCCTTAGAAAAATAGCATTGCTTTTTTGGGGATACAAATGGAATAGTGGAAAAGTCTAGGGCTGCTCAAAAAATCCGGTGAACCGTGAAACCGGACCGGACTGAACCGATCCGTACCTTTTGAATTTTGTCCATGGATTAATGGTCCGAACACGGATTGAAAAATTAAAAAACCGTGACTCGCGGTTCGGTCCATGGATTTTCATTACGAAACCGTGGATTAACCGAACTGGACCGTGAGAATTTATTATAAATAAATAAATAAATAAATATATATATATATATATTAATATATATGTTTATACATAAACAATTTTCACCTATAAATAAATTTTTATACCAATTTTAGTATTTTACTTAATATTGAGATATATTTTAAGTTTGCAAAAACTTTAGGGGGGTAAATCGTAGTTTGTCAATAAGACATTAAACCTATTTCACTGAGCACTGAGTATAAATAGAAGCTTTTGACGTCATTCCATATGTAGCTACGTATATTCTAGAGAGAGCAACAGAAAGAGTAAAGACGCCGCATTTCGGTATTTCCTAGATCAGTAGATCTGATTCTTCAAAGTTCCAAAAGAGTAAAGACGCCGCACACCTCTCTCTCTCGCTTGCACACCGCTTACTTATGTACCAAAATCCGTGGATAAAATCGTAACCGAACCGTGAGTCACGGATTGGATTGGAACCGAACCGTGGGACTTTTGATCCGGACACGGATTTCATTTTCAAAAAACCGTGACTAGCAGTTCGGTCCTCGGATTCTTAAAAAACCGAACCGAACCGGACCGCGTTCACCCCTAGAAAAGTCTGGAAACCTATATTAGTAATTTTGGAAAATGGCCAAATAGTAAGACTGGCCCACCACTAAATACGTGTAAAGACGAAATTACTCCTGTGCATTACACTACAGGCTATCTCACCAAAGGGCATGATTGGAAAAATCAGCCAAATATGGGGCCGGCACGAATTGGAGAATCATGGCTCATTTACTCCAGTCTTTGATATTTGGTTATAACAATTTTTTTTATCATCTTGGTAAAAACTAGTCAAACATGTATTTTAATTATAGAGAGAGAGGGAGCTACGAAATTTGAAGAAAGAGGAGGAGGATGGTGTTCTTCCACCCCCTACCTCAGTTCCACCAAGAGCCACCACCTCCCGTCACCATTCTCTCGTCGGAAAACTTATTTTCTTGCCAGTAACTTCTTAAACTTTCTTGACAGCTTTCTCGACCATCACAAATTTGTATTTTGAGAAACATTCTGCTATGATTCAATTTTTAAAGTCTTCAAAACTTTTAAAGTACGTTTAAAGACGAAGATTTTGATACCAAGAACATGCAAAACCGATCAACACAGAATTAGTTATGAATTTTTGAATACTGACTGTCACCTGTGTGTTCGAATTTAATTGTGCCTGTCTTCTTTTAAATTTATGGGACATTTCACTATTTGCATGGCTATGGGTTTTTTTTTTGGGAAAATTTCAAAATACCCCCCAACCTTTACACCAAAATTTAATTAGACTCCCAACCTTTTAAAAACTTCAATTTTACTCCCAACGTTATCTTCCGTTAATCAAAATGCCCCCTTACGTCTGAATGACTAACAGATTTCGTTAAAAACTCCGTTAAATAGCATCCCAATCGAATTTCGATAATCCGAGCCGTTCAATATGTTCAAAACGTGATTTTAAGGGTACTCGTGAAAAGTCAGCAAAAAAAAAGACCCAGAAGGGCTTCATCTGAACAGTTTTTTATTAAACTATTCAATAAAAAATTGTTCAGATGAAGCCATTTCCGATCATTTTTTTTGTTGATTTCTCGCGGGTACCCTTAAAATCAAGTTTTGAACACATTGAACAGCTCGGATCATCGAAATTCGATTGGAAAAGAGGAGGTGCAGATCGATCCGGATTTTGTTCAAGTCCCCACATCCAGATTTTGCTTCGGTCTGCACCTCCCCTTTTCGATCGAATTTCCATGATCCGAGCCGCTCAATGTGTTCAAAACGTGATTTTAAGGATACCCGCGAGAAATTAACAAAAAAAATGATCGGAAAGGGATTCATCTGAACAGTTTTTTATTGAATAGTTTAATAAAAAAAACTATTCAGATGAAGCTCTTCCTGGTCATTTTTTTTGCTAATTTTTTGTAGGTATCCTTAAAATCACGTTTTGAACACATTGAGCGGCTCGGATCATCAAAATTCTATCGGGACAATATTTAACGGAGTCTTTAACGAAATCTGTTAGTCATTCGGACGGAAGAGGGCATTTTGATTAACGGAAGATAACGTTGGGAGTAAAATTGAAATTTTTAAAAGGTTGGGAGTCTAATTAATTTTGGTGTAAAGGTTGGGGAGTATTTTGAATTTTTCCCTTTTTTTTTCCAGGGACTAGACCTTTAAGTTGGAAACATTTTGGCGTTGGAATCAAATCATTTGGATAAATATACAGTATTTGGTGAATTTTTAAAGTTGAGTTGTCTGACAGGGACATAAACTGTGATCGATCTGTTTTCTTTTGTTTGGTGATAAGCATCCAATAATGCATATTCTTGGTGCTTAAGTCCTTAGTTTTATCGTATTTATGTTTATAAAGTTAGTGTTTTATTAGATATTGCACGTAAGGTGTGTTTTTAGTGTTTTCAGGTAATTCGTGTGAATAAAGCACGTTTGAACGTCAAGGAATGCTTCGGATGCAACCAAATACCCAAGGCCATGTGCCACCCTGTTGTGGTACCTGAAAAGTCATGAAAAAATGGTTTGGAGGTTGTTCGGGACGCCCAAAGGTCAAGGGAATTGAAGGAGATGTGAGGATTTTATCAAAGCTTTTCATTTTCCAACCAACTAAGGGAAGAATCGTCATATCCTTTTATGTACAAATTATCTTGGATCCAAACTACTTGGGTTAGAAAGTAGACTCAGCAAAATTTCTAACGGTCTAAAGAACACCCAAATCCAAGTTCGGGAGTGTCCGGAGCGAGCCCGCGAAGTTCAGCCAAAATCTGCCTTAATAGCCTTGGTACTGCTACCATAGCAGAGGAGGTATCGGTACCGAGTGGGCTAGAGGAAGCAACTTAGTGATCTCGGTACTGATACCATATCAGAGGAGGTATCGGTATCGAGGAGTCTTCGTAGCTAAATTTTAGGGCATCTTTGTAAATAATTGGGGGTGTAATTGGGGGCGGTATAAATACCCTATACGGCCCATTTGGATGCTGCTATAGGAGGTGGGATTAGTTTTCCCCCCTTTACAAGACCGGGGGCCCACGCATTGCCCCCGTTTGGGAGCCACAAAGTCTGGGATTTTCCACAAAACCGTTTCTTCGCTAAGACCGGAGAAAGGGGGCTTCGGCGGTCTTATCTTCGGCTAGGGTTGGAGGTGTCCATGAGTTATCCCCCCTAATCCCCCTTCAAACTGGACGATTTCACCCCTCCTTATCCCCCTTCTCTCACCCCAGCTTCCCATTTTTGCTGCCCACCACCGTTTTTGTTTTATGGGGCAATAAACAAAAAATAGGGAGAAGAAGAACAATAACAAGAACAGATTGGAGTAAGGACAAATCGGGGAGAGGAGGGATCGAACCAGTCGTAGCTGTTGCTGCTGCTTCTTCTTCTTCTTCTTCTTCCGCCGCTGCTGTTGATGCCGTCGTCGTTCTCTCGCTCTTTCTTTTTTCTTTTTTATCAGACTTCTCTCGCTCTCTCTCTCTCTCTCTTAAACGGTGATAAGAAAAGGAAACGGAGATAAGAAAGGAAGAAAAGAATAAGAAAAATGATTGTGTGCATATGAGGCCATGTGCTATCATACACCCTCATCAATAATTAATTAAAATGAACACATAATTAAATTATAAATATAAATTAAAGAAAATATTACAAGTTCTTCACTTTTAAAAAAAAAATTAAGAAAAAAAACTTAAAAACAACAAAGGGAAATAATTATGTGCTTGTGTGACCATGTGTTATCACACATGCCACCCATAATAAATTAACATGCACACATAATTAAATTGTAAATGTAAATTAAAGAAGGGTATTGAAAATTCTCTACTTAAAAAAAAAACACTTTAAAAATGATTTTTAATTTATTATGCTTATTAAATTAATTAATTCATTAATAAACTAAATATTAAGGCTTAAATTGTGAAAGAATAATTAAATTTGCAATTATATAAAAAACGTAATACATAATTAATTTAGGAACTGCATAAGGGCAAAAGAGTCATTTGACAACTTTTTACATCATCCACCCTTCCTTATACCCCCAATTTATTCTTCATCCAAACGTTGTACTATTTAATCCCCCTTCTCTAATACCTTATCCAAACAACCTACTATTTAATCCCCCCTCTATAAATATCACATCAATGTGGGCCATCCCATATTAACTAATACCTCCTACTATCATATCCCCCCTTATTAACTAATATCCCCAATTCTTTTCCCGCATCCAAACGGGCCGATAATATATGTCACCATTACATAAAAGGAGAGATAGTAGTACACCTTTTTAGATCTAGAATAGGATTTGCTTACTTTTTGAATTGTTCTTGCTTGTTCTTCATTTTTCTAACTTGAAAACTACATTTTCTGCCTTAGTTAATTTTGCTTTGCTATTTTTGTCTTCATTAAAGTTGTAGCTACGCTTTCGATCTATCGTAATCTCTAATTTATTTCAAGTTTCGTTGATTAAATATGTTAGCTAGATTTTGCCTTGCTTTTATCTCTTTAGATATGAATGAGTAGTCTTTTAAGGCTTGGTAATGGGGTGATTAGCACCTCATGGGTTGAGTTAATATTTCGTTTCTCATCATAAAGTTTCAATCTTTGGTTCAAAAATTGAGATTAGTTCGGATTCGTTTGTCAAATTGCTAAGGTGTTAATCTCCTCGATCATGTGTAGGCAAGAGTATGCTACTTGCCACACATGATACTTGGAGCTCTGTCGCTCGAGATGTTTGCCAAATGGATTCTAGAACTTGCTCGGTATTCGAACCACATTTCTTCTGGGTTGAGAACCTTAGTTGTGTATCTCAAACCGAGAAATAGGATGAGAAATGTCACGCCCTCGATTTTCAACATAGAATAATGATTTCCAATTAAACGATACCTCACAATAATACAGATAATACCCCAAATCAAGGTTCATTCCCATATTTGCAGTTTAAGTTCAAAGTTTCTTGTCAAGCTTGACGATCCAAATAACATAAGAGAAAAGAAGTTTTAGGGTTTACAGTCCCCCATGATCAAACGATAGTCGAAATTGAAATCGCTATTACACTGCCAAAGAGTTTTACAAAAGATGCCAAAGTAATTTCCATGTCAGCTTTCAAAGGGATGATGTCAAAATACATGCCAAGCACTTCATGTCACTATCCTCTGGTGTACCTGAAAGAAAGATAGGGTTGAGCAAAACACGTGCCCAGTAGAGAGTTCTATGCTCAAACTATATGAAAATGAAGTGAATCATGCATCGAGAATGAGTAAACATAGACAGAGATGCCCCAAGTACAAATGATTACCAACGAGCTATACGCTTTGAACAAAGGGTTCTAGACTCCACCGGAATGCCACTAATCGTTACTCCTCAGACTAGATACATCAATAAACTTACGTCAGTCCACACTAGTTCATGTGTCATTCCAATTCATCTAATTATTCTTTATACGATACCACAATCGTTCTCGTGTCTACAGTCATCATTGTCCAATCCCTTCATCACAGAGTCTTTCTTTCCTTTTATTCAGGCATTTCCATCAATAATCGCTAGGGTCACCTCGGGTCTATTTCCCTCGAGCGCAGGGTCACCCCGAGTCTATTCCCTTGATAATAATAATAACAACTTGGGTCACCTCGGGTCTATCTCCTCGAGCATAGGATCACCCCGAGTCTATTCCCTAAATAACAATCGTTTGGGTCACCTCGGGTCTATTCCCTCGAGCGTAGGGTCACCCCGAGTCTATTCCCTCAATCAGCAATAATCATTGGTTAGCGGAAACGCACATCGCATAACCGACCATCCATCATTTCACAATCAACTTCATCATCAATTTGTCGGTCGTACCACTGAACTTTAATCCACCGTTTCCTAATTCCACAAATGTACATGTTCATGCCTTTTCATTAACTTACAACTCTGCATTTTACTTAACGTACCTAGCCCGTAAATACAATCTTACAATACTCTATTCATTTGTTGTCCTCATTCATTCCACTTCTCATTTCACAAACCTCAAAACATCCAATCAAATCCAAAGACCATTTAATCAATCGCATGGTCTCACAAGACCCACAATCTACCGTGTCACATACAAGCAAAGACACACGTGCTCACCGTATCTCTAAGTATATCCCCGCACCGACACCGCGTGCTACTCACAAGCAACCTCTAAAGTACCCGACTTACTAGCTCCTATACTTGAATCCTGTAGCAAGTGTACCAAGGTGAATCGATATGTTCAACAAATCGTGAAGATACAAGTTACTACCTTACCCTTTTAAAGTTATTGTACCATTCTCATCAAGCATCTATACCCATCACGATGTTCATACAACCTACGGTACTCATAACACTCTACAATACGTTTTCCGTCTACAATAATATATACTAAGATCACGCTTAACCAAAGCCTAGGGAATAAGAACGATCAACGGATCACCAAGGGACGAGCAACCAAGCTTAAGGAAGGTTTAAGGATGCCTTAGAGGTGTTAGAAGTGATTGGAAACCAAAACGGTGAACTACGAAGTAAAACAGCAAAAGCTGGAGATAAGCAACAGGTATCGATACCTAAGGCAAAGGTATCGATACCTCTGGGTCAAAAATGACTCCAGACGCAAGGGTATCGATACCAATGACAAATGGTATCGATAACAAAGGATTTTCTGGGTTTTGGAACACGAAGGTATCGATAACAAAGGTCAAGGTATCGATAACAAAGCTGTTCGAGCAGAATTTCTGTAGATTTCAGTGGGTTTCTCATCAACAATAACAACACCAACAATAACCACAACCAATGGCATGAATCAAGCTACAAGAAACAAGTCATAAACATATATTGAGAGTTAGAACTCCCTACCTCAAGATCAAAGAACGAATTCGGAAGATTTCTCAAGCCCTAGCTCCAATCTTTGGGTTCGAACGAAATACGCCTCCACCGAGCTCAAACCGGAGTGATATGCGTTGCAATACGTGAAGGGGTGAAGGATTGATGGAGGTTTTGTGGAGGTTTAAGGTGTCTTGGTGAGAAAATGGGTGAGAGTGAGGGTGAGAGAGTGAGCCGAGAGAGAGGGAGTCGGGAGAGAGGAAAAGGGAAAAGTAATTCCCTACCTCTCACACTAACACACATATATGCACACATCACACACTCACCCTTTACATATAACCTTTTAACACATTAGCCCCAAATTTCCAATTTCAAATCCATCTCATCCTTTCTGTTATTCATAAACCATTTAAATAAATTTTAAGAAATTACGGGTCTTTACAAGAAAAGTGATTTGACTTGAGTCGTGGGTGTTAGGATCCCATAGACCTAGCCGTCCGTTTTATATTAGTTAAGTCTTCGTTCAATTTAGTAGTTTATTTTCCACCGCTTAAAGTAAAACAAAGTTGGTTGTCTAAAGGCCGAAAACCTTGCTTACTTCTACAAATCCATCCAAGCCGTAACAAATATTCCCTTGGGTACGATACCCGGTCTTCCGAATTATTATGCTTATCTCGGCGTATTAAACCCTACACTTGGGGAGTTATTCTATTATATCGGAGACGATGAAGCATTTGCCTAGGAAAATCCTTTTTACTTTTGAATCTGAGATTTTTACTGAGAATAATAATTTACGTTATGAAACTTTGAGAGTTTATTTCAACATTTTTGGAGTTGAAATGAATTAGTTATGGATTTTCAACTAAAACATGTTTAGCTGCCCTGTTTTTCTATAAAATAGCTTGTTCTTCCGAAATTTGGAGAATATTTGGTTGATAACTAATCTTTCAATTTTTATAGTAGATACACATGGATGTTACGCAAGTTTGGGTGCTGGTTTGAGTATTTTTTGACCTTATATGAATAAGTTATGATTTTTCAAAGAAAGGGTGACAGATTTTAGTAAATGAACAAAGTATTATTTTTATTTCTTAAAATACCTTGCATGCATAGGTTTTTGAGATTTTTTTACAAAACTAAGTTTTTACCCAGAAATCTCATGTGATCTTAAGGTGGAATTGTGTTTACTATTTTACCATTAGAGGCTGTTTGACCTCCGATCCACTTTATTGCGTTTCTACGTCAAAAAAATGGACCTTATATAAATTCTTATTGATTTTTTTTAAATAACAGGATTGTAATTTTTGAATAATTAGGATACTTAAATTTTACACTTCGTAGTAAGGAGATTTAAAATGACTATTTTGCCTTTGGGATTCGATGTGTGCTAAAATGACATTTTTGGTCATAACCGTTTTGAACTGAGTTGTATACTTAAGGTTTGAGTAAATTATGGTGTAAGACAAGATTTTTATAAGATGGGAAATTTGAGTTCAGCACACTTGATACGATGGACACGTGACGTAAAATGACCGTTTTTCCCTAGTAACAGAATTGATTTTAAGCCTTGACTTAGAAAGCTAGAGTTGGACTGTTTGAATGTAGTACATTAATTGTATTCATACTTGGACGTTTATGATATTCTCATTAGGTCTGTGTGATCGTTAGTATGAAATACGTGAAGACTCGAGTAGAGATTAGCTGCGTCTTCAGGATCAAGGTGAAACATGCATATCTTGTTTACATGTTTTATTTAAATGTTTCATTGCTGTTGAAATATCTTGGAAATCTTTTTTAAGTAGAATCATGGATATTTATTAACATGCTAAATGACTTGATGAAATGTATATTTTTTGTCGATACATCTGAACAAGTGTCCATGCTTGAGGACTTTAAACAGACAAAGTGGATTTGAAATTATAAGGTTGGGGGATATTGACCAGATATCCTGATGGTTTGACGTCATTCCCTTTTATACTTTAGAGGTTGCTCCTCTAGATTCTGGTAGAAACTTGTTCATGAAAGATGAGCGAAATCGACGAGTATTACGAAATGTGATATTTTTAATAGCATGATGGTTTTCTGCTTTATCCTGAAAAGTTGTATTTCATTATGTGAATGAACTGATGAACTAATGACTAAGAATTATTCTTTTTAGCATAAGTCTATTGAAAGACTTGAATTCATTTTATTATGGACTTGAGATTTGATTATCTTTGAAATGAAGTATATTTTATATGTTCGAAACTGAAGAGTATGTCTACACTTTTTATAAGATGTTGGTTGTATCCATGATTTAATGTGTTTACTAGATATGCCATGTTTCATATGAGCTTTAGCTTATGGAGTTTTTCAAAAACCATACTTTTCAGGTTAACAGCATTAGATGGACTTGGCTTTGCTCTCAAGCCGAAGTTTTTTTGGTGATCAGTTCTTATGTGTATATAATAGTACTGTTATGATGTGATTATAGAGCTGTGAGGACTTGACTTGAAGACTTTCGAATTTTGATAACCGGCTTGTTTCGGTCAGGTTATGCTATGGTTATTTGCAGGTATTGTTAAGCAATTATTTTTATCTTTGCACATAGAACTCTGGAATATGTTGGGACTATTGAAAAAGTGCTTCCGCAGCTTATTAATTTCTTAAGGAAAACTATTTTGATGAGAGGATTTTATGAATTACCTAAACTGACTTATTAGGATAGGCCTAGGGTGACGTAAACTCACTGGCCGGTCATTAGACGTTTAGGGAAAAATTCAAAAAAACCCCTGAACTTTGAACTCAATGTCAAATAGGCACCTGAACTTAAATAAACTTCAATTGAACACCTGAACTTTCACTCCGTTATCAATTTACCCCCTGCCGTCTCAATCCGTTACTTGTCGTTAACGGCACAGTTAAAAAAAAAAAACTTACCATCAGTTTGCAATCCTATGAAGCAGAAACGTGATTATGAGAGCCTTAGAGACAAAATTTAATTATGTCTCTTTAAAATAATATGATCAGAATAATAAGATCTTCACACCCGTTCAAACGGATTAAAAATTGGAGCACTTAATTTTTTAACCATATTTTTTAATATATAAACGGTCTCAAAAAATTAAGTGCTCAAATTTTCACTCCGTTCGAATCGGTGCAAAGATCTTTTTATTCTTATCATATTATTCTAAAGGGTCGTAATTCATTTTTATCTCTAAGGCTCTCATATTAAGTATGTGTTCTTTATTTAGGACCCTATGGAGCAGAAATGTGATTATGAGCACTTAATTTTTTATGAGCACTTAAATATCTTTGTACTGATTCAAAACGGAGTGAAAATTTGAGCACTTAATTTTTTATGACCGTTTATATATTAAAAAATATGATTAAAAAATTAAGTGCTTCAATTTTTAATCCGTTTGAACGGGTGTGAAGATCTTATTATTCTGATCATATTATTATAAAGAGACATAATCAAATTTTGTCTCTAAGGCTATCATAATCACGTTTCTGCTCCATAGGATTGCAAACTGGTGGTATGAATTTTTTATTTAACCAAAACGTTGCCATTTTGGTGTGTGGGTAGGGGCTGATGTGCCTTTGGGGCAGCAGAGCCCCCGGATCCGGGTAATAAGTGGAGAGAGATAGAGAGAGAAATGTTGGAAGTAGGAGGAATTTTTTTAAAAATTCTTTTTGAAAATTTGAGCACTTAATTTTTTTTGAGACCGTTTATATATTAAAAAATATGGTTAAAAAATTAAGTGCTCCAATTTTTAATCCTTTTGAACGGGTGTGAAGATCTTATTATTCTGATCATATTATTCTAAAGAGACATAATCAAATTTTGTCTCTAAGGCTCTCATAATCACATTTCTGCTTCATAGGATTGCAAACTGGTGGTAAGTTTTTTTTTTTAAACTGTGCCGTTAACGACAAGTAACGGATTGAGACGGCAGGGGGTAAATTGATAACGGAGTGAAAGTTCAGGTGTTCAATTGAAGTTTATTTAAGTTCAGGTGCCTATTTGACATTGAGTTCAAAGTTCAGGGGTTTTTTTGAATTTTTCCCAGACGTTTAACCCAAGAGTTTGGGTCATGACAGTAACCTTTATTACCTTCACCGGAGCCAAACGACGGTGACGCCGGTGCTTGTGAAGACAATGAGGAAGAGAGAGAGAGGGGAAATTGCTGGGAGCGAGTGCTACAG
Organism: Rhododendron griersonianum; assembly: GCA_018127125.1. Classification (NCBI taxonomy): domain Eukaryota; kingdom Viridiplantae; phylum Streptophyta; class Magnoliopsida; order Ericales; family Ericaceae; genus Rhododendron; species Rhododendron griersonianum. The sequence goes on from CM030798.1 coordinate 26,692,024, forward strand.
TAGCACGCTAGGACCAATGAGCTGCTGTAGCGGCTGCTCCGTTTGACGATCGATAGGCGAGGCTGCTGCATCTGGGTTTTGAGCGGTTTTGCTCGTCGAAACCTCCGAACACCTCAATGACTCGAGACCAGAAATGACGTCGGGTTGAGAACCCATCCTCCTTCGGTGCTTCTACTGCGCCTAAGTGGCCTCGCCGACGGTCTGCCGTTCAACTCGACGTTCCCTCGCCGGCTTGGGCTTCTCGCCAGTTGGCTCTTCCTACCGTATTAGATGTCGACGTGTTCTTTCGAGGCAATCCAAACTGGGAATTGCCGGTTTCAATGGAGGAGGGCGGTGGGGTGGAAGAAATGAGGAAGAGAAATGGAGAAGAGAGAGAGGGGGGGGGGGGGGGGGGGGTGGTCCTAAATCTATGTATTTTCACATCCTCACACGCTTGTAAGGCGCGTGTATAACACTTCACATTCTGCTCATTTTTAAAAACCACAAGTAGGTTATCTGCTCACTCACTACAACAAATTGTGTTCTTTGCGACCAACTTTTTGTGACTAACAAAATCTGGGTCTCTTTTGTTATGGTACTTGCGACCAAGAGGTTCCTTGGTCGCAAAAAGAAGAAAATTGTTCCCAAGAGCGACCCAATGTGTTGGTCGCTAAATACGAGTCACCTATTCTTTGGCGCCAAACTTTGCCGCTGGCGGGAAAACTTTTAGCAACCAAACTCAAATACATTTAATGACCAGGATGTATTTTGTCACGTAAAAGAGTTGAATGAATAAGTATTGCGACCAACATATGACTATTTTGCGACCAAGAAGAAGCTGGTTTCATTATATCTCTGTATTAAATGTTTGAGCGACTAGGGTGCTCTAGTCGCAAAATCTTTCCTATTTAGTGACCAATTGTGAGTCACTAAATGCTATAGCAGAACTTTTTGAGGCTTAGTTATTTTTTGTTTTGTTTTGTGACTTAGAGTATGTTTCAGAACCCATTTTAAGTACTTATTTTTTAAGAAGATAATTTTGAACTAAAAAATAATGTGTTTATGCAAATAATTTTTTTAACAATATGGATCTTATTTGATAAATTTCATTAAGATCTTTTAAGTGGTGCAAAAAAATAAAATAAAATAAATTTCATTTACATTATTTTTAAGTTTAAAAATGTAAAATAAATACTCTTTTTAAAAGCACTGTAATGGAATGGGGCCTTTGGTCTCAAAACATGATTTTCGGCATAGTTGAGGGTAGCAAAGAGTTGTACAAATGAACAATTTTGATAAGAACATTAGACTTGGAGGAAAGGAGCCCAAAAAACTCAAACAAAATGGTCTGTTTGCACTATGGGAATGAAGATAATCCATTTTCTTGCAAAAAATTTGTCTCAATCCGTATGTTATACTTAATTGGTATGTTTGATGGTGGGAAAAAGATAGGTGGGATCTATCAACAGTATTGAGGGTGGACTCACATAGACCCTCTTTTTTCGTACTCCATAGTTCGGTGTATGTTTGCACACGAAAGTAAGGGCAATTGGACAATAGTGGACTATTTGCGATTGGGGGATGGTGTTGTACAATGGTGTGCGCAGTACCGTGGTGCGCACCTCCAAGCCGTCGGATCGTGCATCCGACGGCTCGGATCTCATCTCTACAATGAACGACTCTCGATCGTTGGTTGCTGAGATGAGATCCTAGCCATCGGATGCACGATCCGACGGCTTGGAGGTGCGCAGCACGGTGTTATGCACCTCACTGTGGTGCTGTGCAGTGACGTATGCAGCACCGTGCTGCGCACCTCCAAGTCGTTGGATTGTGCATCCGACAGTTCAAATCGTATCTCGGCAATGAACGGCTCTCGATTGTTGGTTGTTGAGATGAGGTCCGAGCCGTCGGATGCACTATCCGACGGCTTGGAGGTGTACAACATGGTACTCACTGCACAATACCAACCTGAAGTCTGGACTATTTATCCATTTAGTGTTACATTTAACTAATTAATGGAGGGGATACCCTCATCATCTTTATCTCCGCATCCAACGGTCGAAAATTACCCTCATCATATTTATCTCACCTAACCAAATACAATATAATTAATTCCAATATGCATATAGTCTTATCTATTATTTTTGTGAACCCAACTTGTCCCATCTATTCATATTCTTAATCTCCTTTTATCCAATCCTCCATTTTCAATTCAAATTTCGATGATCAAACAGTTCAATATGTTCAGAATGTGATTTTAAGGATCTTCGTTAGAGATCAACAAAAAATATGACTGGAAAGTGCTTGATCTGAGTAGTTTTTTATTGAACCGTTCAATAAAAACTGCTCGGATGAAGCACTTTCCGATAATATTTTTTGCCGATTTCTAGCGGGGACCTTTAAAATCACGTTCTGATCACAGTGAATGGACTGGATCATCAAAATTTGATCGGAATCTATGAGGTCTGCACTTATACTAAGTAGGAGATTCCTTACAAGAAGCTGACTCTTTGTGTGTGTATTATATATATACACCACAGATCCTATAAGAAATCCCTTATTTTAATAAAATATGGACCTTCTATTTCTCGATCAAATTTTGATGATTCGAAGCGTTCAATATGTGCAGAACGTGATTTTAAGGGTTTTCGCAAGATATGGGTAAGGTTTGAACCAGTGCAAAGATCTTATTTTTCTTATCATTTTATTTTAAAGGATCATAATTAATTTATAGCTCTAGGGCTCTCGTTAAAAAGCCCTAAGAGAACCATAAAACAAAATAAAAAAATTAAGTGTTCCGATTTTTAATCCGTTTGAACCGGTGCAAAAATATTATTTTTGATTATTTTAAATGTTTCAACACCAAAAAACATAATCCAAAACGCCGTCGTGTTATACAGGTATCGGTGGAATTTTTTTTGCCTCCACCACTTGGCGCGTCCAAGATTCACTTCCCGCCTTCCAATATTCTCTTTCCGCTTTTCCTATTCTCTGACACTATAACTTTACTTTCTTTCCAAAATCAACTCCAAAGAAGAGAACCCTAACTCTCCGAAAATGGTTACGGGAAAGCTACCAGAGAGATCGTGAAGGAGAACAACTCGTTCCTGGTGAAGGAGTTCGGCAACGGATCCGCGACCGTGGTGTTCAGCGAAAAAAGCAACAATCTCTACAACCTCAACTCCTACAAGCACTCCGGTGAGAAAAGGGACTGATCAAATTTTCCAAAATCAATATTCACTTCCGCTTCCCAATATTTACTTCCAGCTTTTCCTATTTTCTGACCCTATAACTTTACTTTTGTTTGCAAAATCAACTCCAAATGTGAAGAGAACCCTAATCTCCGAAAATCATTACAGGAAAGCTACAAGAAAATGGCTTGATTTGCTCCTTCAGTTATGTTTGTGCGGTGTCCTCTATGATTTCTTCGTCTAGCTGTTGATATTTCTGGGTTCAGTTTCTCTCGTCACGGTACGTATTCCTCTTGTACGCATTAGGAGTAAGACTAGATTTTCAGAATTTGGGATTTATTGTGCGTGTTATACATTTCTTTTGAAGTTTCTATTTGGGTTATCAGTTCGTAGCCCTACAAGGGAAAGAACTCGTGTTTTGTGATTTTGCATTTGGGTGATCTGAAATCTTTGAAAGAAGAGAAAGAACTTGGTTCCTCTATAAGCAACATCTTTTTGTTTGTTAAAAAAAGGATGGGTTCTGCTTTTGTTTGTAGTTTAGAAGGCCTAGTGGCTATGGTGTAGTTTGTGTGTACTTTTGGTTGATCTGCTAGTATATGCTAGTAGCTTGTTTATGTTTTGCATGTGTTCTGTTTCAGGGGATGTCCCGGTGGTTATGTCTCCTATTTGTTTCAATAAAATTTATCTGACCAGAAAAGAAAAAAGAAAAAAAGTAATCGGGGAACAACTGTGAGGTGCTACTGCACTGTTTTATGCCATTATGCAGAGCACCAAGTATGGGAAGGCATTAGGACCACTAAAGCTTTTATTCAAGCAAAAAAGGAGAGTTTGTTTACTAGATTAACCCAAAAGAAATGTGCCCAGTGACTGAATTTGATTTAATATCTCAGAACTCGTTGTTCGAATGAGACTAGTAGTGTTAACCACAGTTTTAAACATAACTCAGTTTGCTAGTTCTAGGTTATTGTTGCAAATTTGTTGAATTTGTCTCAAATGGGAGAAAAATAGGGAATCGGTTCCTCTATAAGCATCTCTTGTAACATCTTTTTGTTAAAAAAAGGATTGGTTCTGGTTTTATTTGTAGTTAGTAAGGCCTAGTGGCTGTGGTGTAGTTTGTGCGTACTTTTGTTTGACTCTTAACAGTGACTGATAAAAAGATAAGGATATCCATGGTAAGAGGGGGAGGGGAGAAAGGGGAACAGATTATAGAGAAAGATTACGTTGATGCTTTAGGTTATGTTGGTAAGTGTATGCCTTTGGCTATGAGGGTTGGGAATGATGTCGGTTAGTTGGAAGGGATGAATGACAATTACTATAATTTAATATGAGGAGTTTTGGGATGTTATAAATTGGTATCAGAGCCTAGGTGTGTTTTATGATTCTGTAGACTGTCTAAGGGTTAAAACTTAGGACAACGACCTGTGGTGTAGATTGATCGTGTGTATATTGCGTTGTGTGTATTAGACTTTACAGATGGAAAGCTTTCTTCGGCGAAGTTTTGTTAAGTGGTTTGTTGTTAGTGAACTTGACTTGATTGTTAAAAAAAAAGGTATTTTCCTGATCATGGGCTCATAGTTTAAGAATATTCTCCTAGTTTAGGGGCAGGAAAAAAAAAGAGTTGTGTTAAGCATTTGGTGTTCATGGGTCATGAGCGGATGGAGATTATTTTCTTTTCATTTTGTTTCACTCATATAGCTAGAATAATGTCTGATTTTCTAGCTTTTGATTTACTTGTTTTGCTTCGAGAGAAAAAACCCCAAAACTGAGTTATGAGAAGAGGTCTTTCACTGGGACTAATTATATGATTGGGTTATATGATTGGCTATTAACTGAATGGTTTGTGGAACATAGAAAAAGAATACATTGATTTAATATGAGGTGCAGGGGTGAAAGAGCTTTGCTGTGGTGGGTTGAAGGGTGGCCAACAGTAACATCCCAAATGAGAGTTATTTTTTTTTTTTGTGTGTGTAGGTTAACGCAAATGAAATGGATTTACGATGTGCCCAGTGACTGAATTTGCTTTAAGGCACTCAGAAGTCAGAACTCTTTGTTTGAATGAGACTAGTAGTGTTTACAAAAAAATAAAATGATACTAATAGTGAAGGGATGTGTAATTTTATCGGACTAACAGTGATGAGATTAAAAATGTTACCTTCCCCATTATACTGTAAATCTCAAACTTTGTGAGATTATTTCAGGTGTTGTTTGGCTAAATAAGCCACTTGACTTATTGATTATTGCTTATTCAATGTACATTATGCCTTATTTCTATCCCTCCGACCGCTCCCCCTTCTTTGAGTCACTTACCATGAACTACTATGTTTGCATAACAACTTTGTTGATGTTTTTTTTTTCTTTCTTGGGATTTCTCTATATTAATCTTCGTAGCGTTACAAAATGGATAAGAGTTGGATACAAAATAAGAATAGATGGTGTGGGAGCTACATAAATGGGGTAAAGCAGTTTATCCGATTTGCAAAAACCCATGCAAGTGGAAAGGAGAAGATTCGATGTCCATGTCAAAGGTGCAATAATATGTATTTTCGGGATTTCATTATCGTGGAAGATCATCTTTATGAACATGGGATGACTCAAGGTTACTTTCAGTGGGTACATCATGGTGAGTCCTTTGAATTCACTAGTGGTGGCAACGATGATCATAGTGCTGGTGTGGGACACGATAAAACGCCAAACCAGGACTTTGTTCATGAAATATTGGAGGATGTATGGGGAGGGGAAATAAGGGATGCTGATCAAGATGAGGCATTTGACATCTATTCTTCTCCCGTGTTTCAAGATGAACCAGAAAAGTTCGTTAGGCTAGTGCGTGATGCAGATTGTGAATTGTATCCAGGCTGCCAAATGTTTTCCAAGTTGTCTTTCCTTATCCACTTTCTTCATGTGAAGACAATGACTAGAATGTCTAACAAAGCATGTAGTATGATGCTAGCTTTAATCAAGAAAGTACTTCCGACAGGTGAGACATTGCCGAAGTCTTATAGTGAGGCCCGAAACTTATTGCGAGACCTTGGGCTAAGTTATACAACTATGTTATACAACTATCCATGCATGCAAATTAGTAGCAGCAGCAAATAGTATGGTACAAGTACAGCAGCATGTACAGCCTCTTATAGCTGAATACGTAGCAGTAATATGTGACCCATGGTGGAGCCAGCCCTTAGATGATATCCAACCATGACCCTTCTGCTCCACAATAGGTCCTTCAACTTGAACTCCACCCAAGCAGTGGAATGGTGGAAAGATCTTGAGTATCAACCCCCATTTTCAGCTGAGTGCTGGACTAGAGTTGGTCCTCACGGAACAGCAGCAACATAATAGGGCAGCAGAGCCAACAAAGAGGTGTTGGATTGTACCCAACAGAACAGCAGCCGTAACTATAGGAAAATCAGCTTACAGGCTCCGGATACACCATCCTGTGACAAAACAAAAACTATAACATAACACCTGCAACTATACACCAAGCAGAGGACGTCCCTTTCGGCTTGTGTACTTCAAATGTTCTTACCATTTCGGCTTTCTTGCTGTATCATAGTTATGCATACGGTGCAGCTCCTGTGGCTGCACACTCTCTCTGTGCAGTAGCTGTGGCTGCTGTTTGGAATGTTTGCTGCTGCTATTTTCATACCAAGAGCACTCATTAGTTGTGGATTCTGGTCACATGTTTTCAAGCCATGCTCATGCTATCTTCTGCTATGCTGTTACTGCTGCATTCTGCTTGTGTAGTGGCTGCGTGTGGACTGTTGCTGCTTGTGTAGTGGCTACTATAAACTAATAGATCTTTGCCTTCTCGGCTCCATTTTTCTTTCAATTTCATGGTGTGTGGATTGAATTAATGTAACTTTGAGTTTCTGTCACGTTTCTGTGGGTGTTTTTTAGATTTAGTTAACGGCTAGACTAGCTGACTATCTCTTTTAGCCTAGACCTTAAGTATTTTGTGCATGTGCATTCAGATCGAGGTCTAATCTTGCTCTTTTTTCGTGAAATGTGCTGATTAGATCCATCCAACTGTTTTGCTTTGATTTGGAAACTACAAAATGCAAATTCCCTCCCTCTGCCCATTGAATTTTGGATGTAAAATGTATTGACTAAAGATCCTCGTTATCTTGGCAGATTTTGCGGATTCTGGGGGTGTTCAGCAGCCAATTTGATGGACTTTTGAGTTGGAATATTGGTACCGCAGGTATTTCTTAATTCTGGTCACCTTCACTGTAATTTCAACTAGTTTTAGTTGTTTTGAATTAGTTTTTTGGGTCTGAAAGTTTGGTTTGGTTGTTCAGTGAATAGTACAACACTGTTGTCTGTAAGAGAGTATGAGTCATTTTAACCTGCTGAATAGTTGGCGTTCCATTGTTTCCAAGTGGGGGTACTTTCCTCTTACCCTTTAGGGTGTAGCCTAATAGGCAACGTAGCTTGCGATTGTTTCGGGACTTGGGTGCACTCTTATCCTGTTGGCTGTGTGTCGTCATGCTCTGCCTGCGCTGCCGATTTTCATCTTTTTGGGGGTTATGTTTTACTTCTTGACTCGGTTGTTGATGGAACCTTTTGTTGTTGGGACTTCCACTAATTTGATGATGTTTTAGTGCTCTGTCTCACTTGCACAACGGCGATTTCGAAAATGAAGTGATACATACTTATCCATGGTCTAAGATGGGGTGGGGGAATTCATGCTCTGACACAATCTGGTATGGGATTAATGTGTAATTTGACTGGCTGCTCAGGTTGGCGTGCATTACTTATCAGGCAGCTTTTCATTTTTAGTTCTTAAAGATAACCTGTTCATTCAGAATAATTGCAGATGGTTCAAATACAAGCACACCGGACATATTATACATTAGAAGGCATATAGAGAGTATGACGTTTAATTGACCAAATGGATTCTGAAGGAAATTACTTATTTGCTTCTTGCTGTTATCCTTATACTTAAGTACTAATTGGCTCTCTAATTTTGAATCCTTGCCAAAACTTCTGCCAAATGTCCTCTAGTTGATGTTTAGCCACTATGGGTTATGATACGTCGTCTAGTGTGATGAATATCGTATTTTTTAGATCTTTTAATCCAAAGGCAGTAGGTTTGTGTCCCATTATATCCTTAAGTTTGCTAACTCATACAAATTAAATAATTGCTCACTTTTGGTAGTAGAAGTTAGTAATTGGTGGGCTGTTGAGTGTGGATTAAAAGCTTGTAGAGTTTACAAAAGCCCTTACAAGGTTCAAAAAGCTTTAGTCTGGGCTGTAGTTAATAACTTGTGAAAAGCTCAACCATGCTTAAGGAAAGACCTTATCTTAACTTTTGAAAACAAGTGCATATTGCGCTGTTGAGTAAGAGAATGGCTGTTGGGGTTGTGTGCACTACTAGTAAAATAGTTTTTTTTTTGTTTTAAAAGTGCTTAGAGGTAACTTGTTCGTTCAGCATTATTGGAGACGATTCAATTGTAAGCACCCATGCTATTATACATTAGAAGGCATAGATAGAGTATGGCATTTCTTTGACAAATGGATTCTAAAGGCATCTGTGTATTGGCTTCTTGCTTTTATCTTTGTATTTCCAATTCTACTGGCTCGTCTGAATCGGGTGTGTATCCGGAGCGTATCCGAAACGTATCGGGATGTCAACAAATAATTCTAAAAGTAGAATACTTTAAAAAGCGTATCGGATACGTATCCGAAGAGTATCTGAGAGTATCGGTATCCGATACGGATACGATATGTGATATGGAGGCCAAAATAGAGTATTCGTGCTTCATAGATGATGTCATTGAACTTATGGCATTTCGTGGATAATATTATGACATTGGACTATTACTGCATTTGGGTTTCTTCAAAAGTGGCTCGTTACTTTTATTACCTTGCAACTCCAATTGACTTTAACCATTTTGTACTCTAACCATGTTTTGAACTTTGCAGATGAACTCTGAAATCACTTTTTGGCAGAAAGGAGCATGGAGTCACTTTTTGCAGTTGTTCAGAACTAACTTGGACTTGGTTACAGCTTGGAGTACGAAGTCCACTTTTTGCTACTTTATCGTGGACTTTACCTAGTATTTATAGTTATGGATGTGGTGTTACTAAACACATTGGAAAACAAGTACGTTGTGGAATTTGTTGTTTTTGGGGATGGTTGATGACTGTTTCTTGTTTTTGAAAAACATATATATTATGTGGTTATTAATGTTGTCAAGGATTTTATTGTTAATGGTGTATCTTGTGACTACGTAGTTGGTTCTTGGTATTTTTGAAATACAAGCTAGTTGTAGTTACAAAAGATATTTATAGCAGAATTAATTTTATGACCAGCACAATCCATCGCAAAAAAAAAAAAGTGCAGCAGAATTAATTTTATGACCAGCACAATCCATCGTAAAAATAATAATAAATAATAATAAAAAAAGTGCAACAGAATTGATTTTGTGACCAATGCAATCCATTGTTAAAAAAGAAAGAAAGTGTTTTTGCGACCAAACTCTCTAGTTGTCAAAACAGGTAGATGTGAAGTCCAAGGATCTTTTTTGCGACAAAAGAAAATATATTCCGTGACCCGCTTTTGAGTCTTCAAAACATGTTTTTCTGAAGTCTAATGGACCCTTTTTGCGACCAGAGCTTGTATTTGGCGACCAGATTTTACTTCTTTTTGCGACCAGCAGTTGGTCACAAAATTGTATCCTTATTGTGACCGGATCCATGTGGTCGCCTAAGGTGGAACATATTGCGACCACATCGTAGTTTGGTCAAGAAATACCAAATACGACTAGCTTGTTGCGACCAGCTTGGTGACCACACTTTTTGGTCGCTGTATCAATTTGCGACCAAAATGATGACTTTTGGCAACCTTCTTGTTGGTCGCAAACAACACAATTTCTTGTAGTGACTTTTGAACCATAAAGGGATTTTCTGCACATGGCGATAACCACAGGGGGGTCAAAGTAGACTTTGCCCTTCTAAATATCACCTTGAACAAACTTTGTGGTGCGATAAATAAGTTCCAAAAATAAAAGGTCAAGTTTTTGCAGCAGTATCTCGGCCATGATTGAAGCAAATAAGATAACACCAACAAATGCCAAGGAAAATTCTCTTTGATCTCTCACTTACAATCCGCTAATACGTCAGTTGAACCAAAGCTTGATCTCCATTGATATGACTCCTACATTCCTGCAAAGAATAAAATTGAGCATTTGTCGACCAAATTAAAAAAAAAATAAGGTCGATCACTCAAATTATATCTCCATTCACTGCAGTTGCTATCCGATTGATTTTCGCACGATCAATGTAAAGGTTTCAATTGGGAGGAAATATATGAAAGCTTGCATTTTTCTTAAGTTAACTACTGTGGTAGACAGTATAGCTTATGAATGGTTCATTATTTAGCTCAATTGGGTACTTAAAGAAGCATTTCAACGAACAGTAATGTGCGTACAAAGCATGTGAAAAATAAATACAACTCCATAGCAATCAGGTGACTTTTGAGCTCGGAAACTACCCGTCCCTACTTATTTTAGACACATCTTAGGATACATCGGATTTTTGAATTGTTTAGAACTAATTTTTAAAGCTGGAATAATGCTATTGAAAAGATGCCGATACAAGCGTAGAACAGCATGAAAAATTCACCTAACTTTTGTTAAATGCGAATGAGTTATTTAGGAAACCATGAGTTATAACTTCCTGAATTGATATTGAATATTTGAGTTAGACAGTTGCTACAAAAATCAAATGGTATTACATGGATCATCTACAACAATCGTGCAATGAAAGTTCCATGGTTTGGTTCTAATCCAATCCGCGAGATAAGTGGTCGGTTCCAATTTTATCCACGGATCACATACCATGAGGAAATAAGCAACTAACAAGCAAAAAAATAGCCTTACTACCTCTTAAGAGTTTACAGCAAATATAGTAGTATAACTGTATAAGTGGATAAGAATAACACTTTATGCCCTAGGTTTTATATAAATTACACTATATCACATTAAGATAAAATACTAAAATAGTTACAAAAATTTATAATAGTGGTAAAATAATTTATATAATGTGTGTGTGTATATATCTGTTCATATATAATAAATATCTCATGGTCTAGTTCGGTTAATTCATGGTTTCAAAATGAAAATTCATGTCCGGACTATTAATCAATGGTTCCAATCCAAAACGTACGGATCAGTTCTGTTCAAACCAATTTTATGGTTCACCAGATTTTTTGAGCAATCCTAGTAGAGTAGTTGGACCTCTACCGTCCAAAAATTAAAGAAAAATGAAAAGCAATTGTAAACGCTTATTCTAGAACATCTATTTGACAGAAAGAATAACAAAAAGAAGCACAAACATGTACTCCCTCCGTCCCTTTACTAAAGTTCAATATTTCCATGAGTCTTGTATGGGGAAAAGCTTGGTCATATCCGAAAAACTCAGTGCAAACATGCACTGGTTCGAAATACCGTTGCAGGGGTGAAACTTCAATCATCGTGCAATCCGTCTTGGGAAGCAACAAACTGCAAACTGTCAGGAAATAGCCCCGCGCGGCATAGTGTAATGTCGCGCAGCATATCGAATATGGGAAAAAACCACGGCATAACATTGATACGCCGCAGAGTTGCACGAAACCACGCGCGGCATGATGAAGCTGGGCGCGGCATAGTAAGTCTGCATTTCTGCAAATTTTGACAGCAGAGGTTTGAAATGAATTTAAGGCACTTCGAGGTATCACCAACCCCCAGAACACACTTCAACGGGTATTTGGGACTTCGGGGATGTTTCGCTTTGGGTCAACTCTCAAAATTCGAGGTCGTGGCACAAAAAGTCGATAAAATCCACTTTTTAAGTCGTGTCATGATATCAAAATCCGTGTTGAACCATTTCAAGCCATTTCATCGAGTCACACAGGTCAGAATGGTCAAAAGAGACTTAGTCCAAGTTCCGGTTTGAGTTCAAAGTCGAAATTTGAGAATGTCCCCCCGTTTTGTCAACGTTTCCTTGCTTTTCAAGTATTTTTCAAACGCAAGGTTGAACTTTCCAGTCATGTATTAAGTTTTGAAGGTCGCTGTTGTCATGCATGGTCATATTTAAGTCAGTAGTAAGGATGTTTGTGTAAATTCTCGTGTATAGTATCGATTTTTCAAAATTCTTTCAGTTACTTTCTTCGGTTTCTATTTCTTTGTCATTATGTCCATTTGCTATCATATTACCATCGCAAACCTTGTGTCCGGTTCAGTTTTGTGATCAATGGCTGGATGTACACTCCGGTTAATGTTATACAACAGTAACAAAAGAAATTCAATAGTCACTGAAAAGGCCAGTATTTTTATATAAACTCAGAAGTATCCATGAGTTGAAGTACAAAATGAGGCATGCAAGCCCAATGCTTAAAATCCTATCTACTGAGGGTAAATAGACACCCTGTAAAAGAAGCACGCAGGCTCCACCAAAAAGGCAAAAAGCAAAAGAAAGAGCTCAGTCCTCGTCCTCATCTCCGTCCTCGCCTTCCTTCTCGTTTTCCTTGGAGACCTCCTCCGCCTAGGAGCTAGCCACCTCCTGAGTACCTGCCGCCCTAGGACAGTGCTCCCCGAGGTGTCCTCCAGATCGACGTCAATAGGCTCGTCGGTCTCGTCAGAAACGGCGATAGGCTCTTCCTCAGTCCCCGCTGAGTGCCGCGGCCTCTTCGATGGAGGCTCCTCTCGAGAGCCAGCAGAAGAAGCCTGTTGCGCTGGCATGCGGACAGACTTCCTACGCAGCCCCCATTAAGCCCCTCCTCTAGCCTGCAATAGCATGACATTCATCATTTGCATCACAATCATGATAAAGGCGATAGGAATAAAGTAAATAGCCAGGGTTCGAGGGTTTACCATCATCCCACCGATGCGAGGAAGCACCTCTGGAGGATGGCCCATGGCATACTACCGCACCAGCTGCTCCAAGCCCATCATGGCCTCCGTCATCTCCTTCACGTACTCTGGAGTCATCTGCACAATAGGAGAGATCAATTAGAACATGCAATGATAGTAGCAAACGTACAAAAAGGAATAGAGACATGTCATACCTGAGCAAGGAACTCCGGAACCGTGACAGTGGGACGTGGCACCACCACTAAACCAGGAGCCCCCTCGGTGGTCGTCACATCCACTATCCAGGAAAGTGGAGGCAATCTGGTCCCACTCGGGCCCGCACCGTCACCTTGGCCTCCACTTCCTCTTCCTCCTCTTCCTTTCCTTCCACCTCTACCACCCCGCACCTGCTGTGTCACCTCCCAAGTAGCGCGTATTCCAAAACTCTGCATCAAGTACCGAGCCTGGTACTCGACATAGTCGGCGCCTGCCTGAAAGAGCGACTCCAGCTCAGGGTCTGGTCGCATAAACTGTTCGACCTCCTCTCTAGTGTACAGGCTCGTCCGCTGCACAAAAGGAAGAAGTGGCCCAGGGACTCGAAAGGCGTCCAACCTCAGCGACTGACGTGATACCCGGTCACCCAGGTACCATTGACAGTCGTAGGGGGACTCTAAAAGCACTCTCCCCCTTGCCACCTCCTTACTTTGGGCAATGTAAGTGAACTCAAAGCGATCCCATCCACGTCAGTGAACCTGCAATCAAGGGTATGCAACATTAGCATAATATGCAAATGGAAATGAACTTAATAGTTAAAAGTTGAAAGCATATAAAGCGCAATCATACCCTATCAGGACGTAGCTCGTCCAAGTAGAGGCGGTAGGCATTCAAATTGCCCTTTCCCTTCTTCGCTCCTCGAAACTCCTTTGACCAATGCAAAGCTCGAGGGAGTATTACGCTATTGGGACAGGAGGTCTCGGGAGGATACATATCAAGCACCTCGTACATCCAAAGCTGCAGAACGAAGTGTCAAGAGTTAGCGCAGGATATACGGCAAATGAGTGAAAAGCCAGTTAAGCATAAGAGAGGTTTGAAATATACCTCCCAGACCCTCCAATAGCCGCCGAGGCTCTTCCTTGCTCCTCGAGAGAGAGACCCCATGAAGGCATAGCATGCCCCCAGAGCTGCACCACCCCAGTCAAAACGGGGGATCTCCTCGATATTCCTCAGCGCCGGTAGGAAGGAGAGATGTACTAGATTGCGTCTGTTGGGAAACAGGGATGCATCAATCACGTACAATAGAAAGCACCTCACCATTTGCTCCTCCTAGATCCTACCAACCGGAGGCTCCGTCCAAAACCCCAACAGCTGGGCATACTGGGCATCCTCCTTCTCTGCTCTCAGCACGTACCCCAACATCTGCCTCTGAAATTCGGCACTCCTCCCCGTCGTGGCGTCGTAAGGGATAGGGTCACCTCCGACCCTCAGACCAGTGATCGCCGAGAAGTCCAAAGGCGTCACTGTCATCTCACTGATGAGAAGTGGAACGAGTTCGTCGTGTTCCACCACCTCTCGGCAAGTGCCCTCACTACCTGGCGATCATTGCTCGCCCTTGTCAGCACACTGACAAACTCCCCAAAGCCTGCCTGCCTCACTATCTCCCTCGCCGCCTCAGGGAGCCTCTCCCAGAACTTCGGCACGTCGGCCGCACCGCCATAACACGAGATCGTAATTTCCTATTGCAATGAATTAACAATATTCAGTAAACAGGCACAATATTCAAGGCAGGTATAATATTCAAAGTAAGGGATTGAAAGCATCATACGTTGAAATTGAAATACAAGTATTTAAAGTATACCTCGTCTCGTCGCACAAAAAGGTGCTGCTGTGGATCCCTCAGAACTAGGGACTCGTCGTACGTGGGCCTCTCCGACCTGTAGGCGTCCAAAAGAGAAGGCACCACTACGTGCTGAAAAAGCACGTAGGTCGCCTCGTCGTAAGCTCCTCGCCCCCGTAAGGCCTCAGTCGCCTCGTCTACAACACTCCTCTGAGGGACTGCCTCACCCCCAGCCTCCTCCTCAGCCTGTCGCTCCCTAGAGGCTTCAGCCCCGAGCTCGGCCTGAAGCTCTGTCTCTCGAGCCTCAAATAAGGCCGCTACCAGCCCGGGCACTCCTCGTAAGGTCTCGACTAAGTCATCAAGGGACACTATCTCCAAGTAGTCGCCCAGTCCTACAGGCCGTGAGGACAGAGCACCCTCACCACTACCGACAAACATAGCCGGTGTCTTCTGCTCCTCCACCGGCTCCTCCTCAACAATGGGGTCCTTCCCCAAGTCGGCCTGAGGCTCTCTCACAGGAGAGGCCTCCGTCTCCACCTCCGCTCTGTCCAGCCCACCGCCACCGTGAGCCTCCGCGGCCCTCTCCTCTAAGCCAATCACACCCTCCGCTCGACCCGTAGACTCCTCCTCACCCCCTCGTGCCATTGCACCTGAACTCTCCTTGCCCTGGCCATAGCCGGCCAACACCTCACTGCCACCACCGTCGCCACCCACTGCGACGGCCGAGGCTATGGCCCATTCAGCCATGGCTGCCTGTACCGAGACCCCCATGGTCTCCGGGACACCCCCGATCGTCGTATCACCCTCCGGAGTGATCGGAGGAGGTGTGAATTCAACCCTCGGTGGTTGATCACCACCGGGTGTATCAATATCATCCATGTGTGAGAGAGAAAGAGGAAATCGAGAGAGAGAGAGAGAGAGAATGAGAGCAGAGAGAGAGAAAGAGAAGAGAGAAGAGAGAAAGTGAGAGAGAGAGAGAGAGAACAGAGAGAACGCGAGAGAGAGGGGGAAATTCGAAACGGTGGGGCGTACTGTGTACGCTTCACCTGTATATACTCCCCCCCATGAACCGGTTCATATGGAATTAAATTTGGATTGGGTTCAAAGCCAGCAGCGCCGCACGGCATTTTGGCTAGAGCGCGCGGCATAATGATTTAAGCGCATGAAATTCTTTGATTTACTACGCACGTCTTTTCACATGCCACGCACGGCATTCTGGGTTATTTCGACAGATCAGATTCTGAGAGCAGTGCTTGACGATCAAGTTCGTGTTTGCATAAAACTACGTGAGTTCATTCGAAAGCAGAAAAGCAGACAAATGCAACTAACAAGAAAGGGAACTTTTCATTCCTTAAAACCCGGGGTAACCCCTGGGATTTTCATTACATCCATTCGTTCAAAAAAAAAGAGAGAAAGAAAAGGAAAAAGAAAAACAGAAAATAGTCCTACTGCCCCTTCTTCTTCTTCGTCCTCGTCTTCAGTCACTCCCCTCGCCGGAAGCATCGTTCGAGCGGTCATCAGAATAGTTCGGATTCCCATTCGAGTCTTCCGCGGTATCGTCAGACCCGCGTTCTGGCGCGTACTCCGGGTCATGCTTGTCGTCCATTTGGTCAAAAGCAAAATCCTGCAAGTTGGACACCGCGCGATGAAGGGTCCGGATAGTGGAGATGAGCCTTGCAATCTACCTGTTAAGTTCTTCGATTTCCTCTTGGTAAAAGGCCATTTCGGCCTCGAGGGAAACCACCCGTGCTGCCAAATCGCTGTTCGCCATGCTCGAGTTTTAAGAGCAATCTGTTTTGGAATGTATAAGGAATGTAGAAGGGCTCGGGATGTTTTTGTTGGTGGTGCATAGAATGAGGTGCTACCATGCTTATAAAGAGGCCCCAGCCATCGAAAGGACACGCCTGTATTAATGGGCACCCTTAAACCAACCAACTGTTCTCGGAAATCGAAGAGTTGCATGGGAAAGAAAAACGCCGCGCGTTGCTATGATAAAACGCACGGCATATTGGATCCAGAGGATTATATCCAATTTTCTCGGGAATTGATCACCCAGCCACCAAAATCTTCTTGGAAATCAAATATCCCAGTCGTTTTTAAACCAAAATCTCTTTGAATGTCGTGTTTTGATTAAAGGATTTCTTAATTCTTATCCCCCGTGACTCGTGGAATTTTTCGTCCCCCGAGGACTCGTCAAATTCGCGCTTTTCGCCGCATTCGTCCTCCGTGACTCGTCATCATCTTTCCCCCCAGATTTCATCGGGACCTTTCCAATTTTGTCTCGCAATTTTCGCCTCCCGAAGGCTCGTCGCGCAATTTTTGCCTCCCGAAGGCTCGTCTCGAATTTGTCACCTCCCGAAGGCTTGTCTCGAATTTGTCACGTTATTTGCATTTGCCACGACACTTCACGCCACTAGCACTCAATCCTCCCAAGTTTATTGCATGATTTTGCTAGTTGTCCTCCGGGACTTGTTTTACTTGCATTATCCCGACTGAACTACGTTGGTTTGATCCCTGCAAATGGGGTACGTAGGCAGCTCCACGAGCGCGACCACCCTTATCATTTACTTGCATTTCAACTTTCGTATGTTTTGTCTCTGTTCAAAGACTTTAGAGCAACGGATTGGGATGCCTATTCTTTAAGCGTCACTCGTACCAACCAATGGTACCCGAGTTACGCTAAAGAGGGACTACTGTAGACACCCCAATCCGAACCTCGAAAGATCTTTGTCCGCCCCGATGATGAAATAAAGGAAACGGTACCTTTGTGAGCTTGAATGAAGGATTCCTTCAGCCCAAATAAACCAAAAGCCCAAAAGCCCTGGACTGGACCTAGAATACCTCGCGGAACACTTCTACATCGCGCGGCATATCAAAATTCATTACACCGCACGCGATCATGAGGTTAACCGCGTGGCATTTCGGGAAAAGTTCTGACTGGCTCAGAAAGCTATCGGCCACGCCCATTTGAGCCACAGCTGCAAAACGGCACAGCCGAAAAGGCACTTCTGGCCCACCCAGAAAATACCTCCACCATTTGAATTTCAAAATCCTTGGCTCTTGCCTATAAATACACCCCTTCACTCAAGAGAAAAGGGCCCTTGATCATTATTCCACCATTTCTCTCTCCTCTTGCTTTCACATCCATTCTCTACTTCCAAGCCTTGAGAATGCCACTCCCAAAAGACATTCTCTAGGCACTTTACTCCATTTTTCTTCTCACCATCAAAGTTAGTCTCTTACTAACTTTGAGACCACACCCACTAAAACACCCATCAACCATTCATATCCGCACTCATCTTCTCTCATCCGATCTTGTCCACACTCACCTCTCATCATCCATCCTCATCCAAGCTCAAGATCAAAGGTAAAAACCAAGTTTCCTCGAGCTAGGCTCTGTCCTGGCCCTGAGGGGACCTTTTTGCTGTCAGGCTTAACCCCTTTTTGGTATGGCCTAAAAAATTATTTTCATAAAACAAAACAGCCCCTGTGCTGGACAAGCCACGCTGCGCGGCACTCTGATGTGTCACACAGCGTAGCTGGTTCACACGCGCGGCCTTTTTCATTAACTGCAGTTTTCTTGCTCAAGTTGTCTGGATCCTGGTTACTCATCATCGGGTTTGCTTCTGTTGTTAAGATGCCTGTTGTCAGTGTCCTTAGAATAAGACCATATCTACAAGCCATATTTTTACCCCATAAATAAGATTTTTTCAATCATCTTGAGTGATCAAACGTATCAAAAGTGGTTTTATGCTCACGGCTTGAAAGAATGGTATTGTTCTGTGGTGATTTAACAATTGTGGATTTTCTGATATTTCTGAAAAATGTCGCACGCTACATTCAATATGTCGGACGATGTTTTGGATACTGATGACAGCTTGATGATAAGAGAGGAACCACGCACGGCATACCATAAGGCCGTGCGCTCGATTATGGTATGCTGCGCGAACGACGACCGTTGTCCAGACAGCTTGTTGGAAAGTTTTATCACTCTTTTCTTCGCTGCATCATCTTTACCATCTCTGAACAGTGTGCACCACATGCACGCCAACGTGATATATTTCCCATGTCCCTTCCCCTTTACTTGCTTTATTAAAGAACTTGATTTTCCAAAAGATATTAAAAATTTCCCCTTTTGAGAATGCTTAGTAGAGACCGATTTTACCGAGCGAGCGGGGTGCTTTTTAAAGAAAAACCTTCCCCATTCGTAACGTGGCTCCTGAACCTAAAATCTCAATGTTTTCGCTAGACCAAAAGCCTTTCCCAAACAAGCTTCTCGGTTTCAAGAATCATCCATCTCAAAAATTCGGGTGGCGACTCTTCGAGCGCGCGCTGGGCAGGGAGCCCACACGGTACCTTTGCCCTTCGACCAGCTTTTTGTGCTAAATATTTCAACCTTCCATTTATGGAAAGTTACTACTTTAGGCATGATTTTGGGATATTTTAGGGACCTTTGGGTCCACTTTTTGGCTGATTGTTTAGGCCTATAAATAGCTTTGTAAGCCATTATTGGCAAGGGGATGTAATCTTTACACTTGAAGTCTTTTATGTTTAAGAGCTCCATAGTTATTTCTTCCAAGCTTTTGTCTTAAATTCCTCAACAACTCAAGTAAGTTATGGTTGGATGATTAATTCTCAAGTGTTAATGTTGTAGCTACAAGTTGGATCTCTATATAAATCAAGTTTATTTTAGCTTTTATCGGTGAATCATGTTTTCTTTGCTTAACTCTATTTCTAGTCTTTTTGCTATGAGTGAGTAGTTTATTGGTTTGGTCATGAGGTGAGGTTCACTCTATGTCTTAGTGGTTTAAATGGTTTCTCTTAGCTTTAGCTTAATTTCAAGGTTTTTGAATGAATTAAACCCATGATGTCTAGCATTGATCATGGGGTTGGTGGCTTCTTTGATCATGAAGTCTATTCACTTATGCTACGTGCTTGAAAAAATCCTACGCGTGCGAACGATCCTTTTTCGTCTCTCATTTGCGTTAAATGAGTTCAATTTGAATCAGAGCCTTGAGTTAAGTTACAAGTAGTCTTCAGTTTTTAATTCTTCTAGTGGAATCCGGACGGTTTCGGTCCACTAATGAGTTAGATGAAGAAACCGTTTGATGGCTAAGTCGTGGGTAAATCGATCCCTTTGACTCAACCATTGTTAATTTAGTTTATTTCCAAGTTTAAATATTGTCATTCGAATCAAACACCAAAGTTGGCCGCTTGAACGCCGCAACTCTTATGCTACATCTATTCCGAATTCGCTTAAGAAGATTTCTCCATGGGAACGATTTCGATTTTCCGGTTTATATGCTTTCAACGACCTAACCCTATGCTTGAGGTTAGAACCTTTCTAAGAGATTAGGTTTTGGAGTAAGCAGTGGCCCACAACTCGTGGTGAACCAGTTATCCGGGGAATATGAAGCCCGGAATGAAAAGATGACAGCCTACGTGGAGGCCGCCAAGGATCTGCTTGACACCTTTGAGAAGGTGTACATTGAGCAGATAAGTTCTGGGCAGAATGCCCATGCAGATTCGCTGGCTGGGTTGGCCTCAGCTGTGCCATAAGAATTTAAGAGAAAGGTGGCGGTAGATTTATCTTGCAAAGCCAAGTATTGGAAGAAGTGTGGAATTGGTCTTGGACGTGAATCAAGAACCAAGTTGGATGGATCCAATTGTGGAGTTCTTACGAGACGGGACACTCCCCACTGATAAAAAGAGGCTCACAAGATAAAAACAAAGCACGGTTTTGCCTATCCCCCGAAGGAAAGTTGTACCGAAAATCCTTCATATGGCCGTACTTGCTTTATGTACACCCTAAGATGGTGCAAAAGTTCCTCCATGAGATTCACGAAGGAACATGTGGAAACCACGCTGGGGGTAGATTCATCGCCCACCGATCAATCACCCAAGGATATTGGTGGACACATATGCAAGAAGATGCAAAGGTATTTGTGAAAATCTGTGAGCAGTGTCAAAAATTCTCACCAATGATCCGAACACCAGCCGAAGATCTGGTGCCACTGACAAGTCCTTGGTCATTCACACAATGGGGGATGGACATCGTGGGTCCACTTCACACAAGGCAACTGGGAATAGGAAATTTTTGTTGGTAGCAATAGATTATTTCACAAAGTGTTGAGGCAGAACCTTTGGCCAAGATCACTGAGCCTATGATAGAGAGGTTCGTATGGAAAAATATTATTACTCGATTTGGGATCCCTTATTCATTGATTACGGATAACGGGTCACAATTCCAGAAGAAATTCAAAACGTTCTATTCCCAGTATGAGATAAGGAACTATTATTCCACACCAACTTACCCTCAGAGTAATGGGCAGGCAGAGGCATCCAACAGGACCATTCTCGATGGGATAAAGAAGAGGTTGGATAAAGCAAGGGGGAAGTGGCCCAATGAGCTGCCACTGGTCCTCTGGGCATACTGAACAACGCCTAAGAGGTCTACAGGAGAGACCTCCTACTCATTGGCGTATGGGACAGAGGCTGTTATACCAATCGAAGTTGGCCTATCGACCAAGAGGACCACCTTGGTTGAAAATGGAGGCAATGACAGAGCTCTGGAGATCGAGTTGGATCTTGCCGAAGAATGGAGAAAGAGGGTTCTGGTGCAGTTGGCCTCTTATCAGGAGTAGCTGATGAAGACTACTCATTTTCCTAATCTAAACAATATTTTTAGTAGCAGCCTACTAATAGTCTTAAATACCCACTATTCAAGACTGCTCATTTTCCTAATCTAAATGAACCAAATGATATTTTTAGTGAAAATAAATAGCACTTTGGCATTTATCTGAAGATTAAAAAATATACTAATATGAAACACACCCTAGATTTTGTGTGATAGTATATTAATGGACAAAGCAAGTCCACGTAGGACGAGAAATTTTTCATGTCGAGCGGGTATATTTCCCGTGATACCTGCTCGCCACTTCCGAGCCGTTCGATGCATTTTTGGACAGCTCAGATTGAAATCTTCTCTCTCCTCTCACCCCTCCTCTCTCTCTCTCCAAATTAGAACCGTCAAAAAACGCAACGGACAGCTCAAATGTGCCGAGCGGACACCACATGATATCCACCGGCACAGAAAAATTTCTCCACGTAGGACTTCCCAGGAAAGATATTAAAAGCCCCCACGAGCACGAGGTCAAAAACCACTAAAGGGAGTATGGTATTCTTCACTCACAATCACAAGCTGGCAACTCACAGGAACTTTCATACTGTTGATTATTTTAGTTCTGTCTCTGTCTATATCTCTATCTATCTAGAGAAAGGGAAGATGAATATTCCCATTTTCAATTCGGTGGTTTTGTTAGTTGACTTTGACTATTCATGCTCCTTGGTCCAACTTCTAAGAGAGGTCTTCGTCATAAGGAGAAATGATCAGATCAAAGCTGCCTTAAAAAATGGAGGTGTATCCAATTAGTACAATCAATCTTTTCCCATCCATATCGTTGATTTTAAGTATGAGGTTATTGTGTGGCTATAATCATTTGACCAACCAAATTGTTTACATGACAATTGTCTTCTTTAGTCTCTAAAAGTGAACAATTCAGATCATTTATGTGTGTTCATAGTGTATCACCAAGCGTGACTGGAGACACAATCCAATTCTGATGAGAGAAGTGCAGAAAAGACTGCCTAGATGGTCAAGTCTTATCTCCAGAACATCATTCCCCTTGGGGATTTGCAAGTCTAAATAATTCAGTCCTTCAAAGACATATTGAAGCTGTACTTAGGAGACTGTTATTGCTGTTGAGACAGTGTAAAACTGGAAAATCTTACAAGTACTAATATGCATCTACGACTACCTTGAGCTTCTTCCTCTTGTAGTCTCTAACCATGAAAAAGGTCAAAAGAGCGATGAAGAAGAACAGAATAACTGCAAAAACCAGAATCAACGCGAGAATCTTGGGGGACAAAATGTCTGATTTTCGGGTTTTGGATGAACAAAATCGGACATTCGAAATAGGGGTAGAGGCACAAAGATTGGAATTATTCAAGAAACTGGTGACATAAGCCAAGTTATCAAATGCACTTGGGATTTGGCCAGTAAGTTGGTTGGATGACAAGTTCAAAGTGGTCAACCTCAACTGGCCTAACTCTGCCGGAATCTGACCGGAAAATTGGTTTTCCGACAAGTCGAGGTTCCAAAGGTCCGACAAAGTTCCGATCACCGCCGGAATCGGACCGGAGAGTTGGTTCCTCGAAAGATTCAAAGTGTTGAGATTTTCCCACGACAAAATCGTTGTGGGAAAATTTCCGGTTAATGAATTCCCATCTAGGTTCAAAATAATCAGCTGCGGCAGATTAGTCAAACCCACCGGAATTTCTCCGGAAAGCTGATTGTTACTTGCCATGAACACAACTAATCTCACCCAAGAGGAAACCGCACTTGGAATCTGACCCGAAAACTTGTTATCACTGATCTCCAATCTTGATAAATTCCAAGCCAATTCACTCTAAAGATTACCCGTAAAGGAATTGTTACTTATCATCAAACTTGATAAGTTGAACATCGTGTAGATACCCGCCGGAATTTCGCCGGAAAAGTTGTTGTTGTAGAGCTGAATCGTTCGCACAGTAACGCAATTCGCCAGCGATTCGGGCACTTTTCCGGTGAGATTGTTTGAAAAAGCCACAACTCCGGTCAGTCTCTGGCGAAAACACAAGTTCTCCGGCAAGGCGCCGGTGAACAGATTATGACAGACTTCAAAAGCTTCAAGATTGGAACGAAGGCCCATTTCAGGTGGTAAGGTGCCATTCAACTGATTCGAGAAAACCCGAAAGTTCGTTAGTGCCGGAAGTAATCCGATGCTGGCCGGAACTTCGCCGGAAAATTGATTGAAAAACAGATTCAAGAGCTCCAATTGCTCTAACTTCCCAAAATCATCTGGGATTGAGCCACTGAAATTGTTAGTCGATAAATCGATCTGGGTCAAGTTCAATGACTCGATAGGGGTCGGAATTCCACCTGATAATCGATTTTTATACAAATAAACAACACTCAAGTTTTTCAGTTGAAACAGAGCTTTTGGAATTGGACCCTCTAAATCATTACAAGATAAATCCAGGTGCTCAAGGCTCGACAAGCCCGAAAAATTTGCGGGTATTTCGCCGATCAAATTGGCGAAGGTGATCCACAAGAAAGTCAGTTTCTTCAGTTTTCCGAACTCAGGCGGAATTTTCGCCGGGGTAAGGGGATTGTAAGGCATGCTCAGATACTCTAAATTCGACAGGTTTCCGATTTCGGCCGGAAAACTGCCGTTGAACAGGTTATCGTACGACTTCAAGAACCGCAGCTCCGGCAGCCGGCCGATTGCCGGCGGGATGTCGCCGGAGAAGTTGTTGGCGCCGACGTCGATGTACTGGAGGGAGGAGGAGAGGCGGTCGACATCGGACGGGATGGGGCCCACGAAGTAGTTTTGGGAGAGGTCTAGGTACCGGAGGTTTGAGCAATTGTAGAGAACTGTGGGGAAATTTCCCGAGAAGTAATTGAACGAAAGGTCGAGCAAGGTTAGGGTTTTTAGGTCACAAATGGACGGTGGGATTGGTTCTGTGATGTCGTAGTTCATGAGGTTGAGCCCTGTGACCGCGCCGCCGGTGCAGGTGATTTCCGGCCACGAACACGGCGGCGACGAGATGCTCCACGAGGAGAGCTGCGGCGGGTTTCCCCACTGCTGTTTGATGGTGAGGAGGATTGTTTGGGTTTGGTCTGCCGGGGGTTGCGAAATTACAAGAAAGGGCATGAGAGTGAGGAGGAAGTAGAGGAAGGGGGCTGGGAAGGGTGAGGGTAGTTTGAGCATCTTTGTGGATTTGGGTTTTTTTTTTTTTCAATTGTGAACTGATTTCAGTGAAGTGTTGGTTGGGAGGGGAGTTTTATTTCCCGGAAAAATGTGACTTTCAAATTTGGTGTGCTACTTGAGGTGTGTTTGGGTGTATTTATATGGAGTATTTTGGTTGTGTGTGCAGTGTGCCACGAAAGTAACTTGCACCATGTTTTTCCAAGGAAACAAACAAATTTTCCCAATTCTTGGTGTCCCACTCTTAGAACACTTTTTTTTATTTTTAACCATACTCTTAGAATTTTTTGGTCTTCACCCGTTGCTTGGGTTGTTTCTTTTGAGGATCATCTTTGCATGCACACAAGGTTTATCTATCTACGGTACTTGGTTGGTTTTGGATGATCGTTGTGGTAGTGGTTTGACGTAGTGGACCACCGTCAATAGGTATCGGTTTCAGTTTGTATGCTATTTTCGGACTTGCATTTGTCTTATGTTGCGCTTATTTGTGTTTTGTGTTTTGTGTTTTGTTTGCTTTTTGTGCTTATACTAGCATATGCCCGTGCCTGAAGGTACGGTTCGAACAATCGACACATGAAAATAAATACTGTACTCGCGTGCAATATACGGCTCAAACAATCACCACACGCAAATTAATACTAAACTTGCGTCGGTTCGAACAATCAGCACACGGAAATGAATATGTACTCGTGTGGTGGTGACGGTGTTTTTGAAGGCGGCGGAAGGTGGATCAGTTTCGTTTGGGTTAGGGTTTGGTGTGTAGGGTTGTGTTATAAGTGTGTGGGTTTTGCCCGTTGTTTGGGTTTTTTTTTGGGCTGTTTTGGTTTGGGTTGGTGTCTTTCCATCCTAGGGCGGTTAGGTGTTTTTCCCCTCGTTTGTGCTCGCCTGTTGGGCCCAAATTAGTTTACTCCACATGGTTAGGAGATGAGAGTCAAGGATGGTCAGGCCGGTGTATCCATGATCCTTTCAGCTCTGTACTTTGTATTATGAGTTAATAAACTTTATCTTTTGCCGATCAAATAAATAAATAAATAAATACTATACTCGCGTGCAATATACGGCTCAAACAATTACCACATGCAAATTAATACTGAACTTGTGTGCAATATACTAACCCATATCCTACAAATTCAACTATGCAATAAACAATAACATGACATATCCATTGATAAACTCATAATCTTAATGAAAAGAAAATGGGCAGCAAATATACAAAAAAATAATGAAAGAACTCACCTCAGTGGTTTTGGTGAAGTAGATTTTGGTAGAATTGAACTTCCCAAGACAGTGAGAGAGAGGAGGGGAGAGGTAGAGTAAGTAAAGAAGAAGAATGTGAAAATCATATGAACGATGTATAGAAAAATTCTTGCCTTGTTTGGATCAAGATTTGAAAAAAAAAATTCAACTCAAAAAATACTCATTACCCATACTTCCAATCATTACTCGTCACTCATTACCCTTATCTTCAATCATTATTCTCATTTCCCTCTCCACTCATTACCCCTACTTCCAATCATTACTCTCATAAAAAATTTCTCAAGAACTCATCCGAACACAGCATCTATTTTCGATGATTTCCCTGATGTACGTTTGACAGCCTAGAAATAAGAAAGGAGGATGCTACGGATACCAACCCAAGCACACAGACCGTACATACCGACCATTCGCGAGGCCACTCCAGACCCCAAATGGATGATCCGAGCCGTTCAATAATTTTAAAATAAAAAACTGAGTGGGTTTGTGAAAAACCAGCTCCATCCAGCATGTATAAGTGTTCGATCCAATTTTCTCATTTTTCGTCCAATCTTTCCATTTTTTCTGATTTTTAAAAAATGGAAAAGATTGGATCGAGCACTTACATATATCGGATGGTGCTGATTTTTCATAAGCCCACTTGGTTTTAAAAATAAATAAAAAAATTATTGAACGGGTTGGATCATCCGTGCAGGGTCCGGAGTGGGCCCCGCGTACCGTCGGTATCCATAGAATTTTTGAATAGGAAAAGGAGTGTTGGCTTTGATTTCAGTGATCTCGGTGGCTTTGATTTCGGTTTTATACAAAGGTTATATATGATTTTGGTTTTCATTTAAATAATGCCTTAATGGGTGGTTTTTATGGAGAGAGAGAGAGAGAGAGAGAGAGAGAGAGAGAGAGAGAGAGAGAGAGAGAGAGAGAGAGAGAGAGAGAGAGAGAGAGAGAGAGAGAGAGAGAGAGAGAGAGAGAGAGAGAGAGAGAGCTTCATTCCTTTGATCCAATGGCTATAACCTTAATTATCACTACGTACGATCGAATGGTTGTAACCAATACAGTTTAATTTTATTTTCCAGCTTTAATAAAATTTTGTTGCCGATCAAAACAAAATTTTATTTTCTAGCTCCAGATCTTATCTTTGACAAATTTAAAATCAAAACATGTCATTATTTCTTGATATATATATATATATATATATATATATATATAGGGGCGATTCCGAGGACACTTAACAAAACATCTAAAAAAACACCCAAAATCTCAATCTCATAGTTTCCGATCAAATTTTGATGTTCTGAGCCGCTCAATGTGTTTTGAACGTGATTTTAAGGGTACACGCGAGAGATCGGCAAAAAAAATGACCTGGAAGGACTTGATTTGAGCAGTTTTTTTATTGAACCGTAAAAAACTGTTCGGATGAAGCCCTTTCTGGTCTTTTTTTTCCCTGATTTTTCATACAAAGAAAAAAATATCTTTAAGAGAGTGGATATATATATATATATATATATATATATATATATATATATATATATATATATATATATATATATATCGGGGGCGGTTCCGGGGACACCTAAAAAAAATCTAAAAAAATACCCCCAAGTTCCCGATCGAATTTTGATGATCCGAGCCGCTCAATGTAATCAGAACGTGATTTTAAGGGTACCCGCAAGAAATCAGCAAACAAAATGACCGGGAATGGCTTCATCCGAACAGTTTTTTATTGAACTTTATTGAACGGTTCAATTAAAAACTGCTCAAATCAAGCCCTTCCCGGTTATTTTTTTTGCCAATTTCTCGCGAGCACCCTTAAAATCACGTTCTAAACACATTGAGCGGCTCGGATCATCAAAATTTGATCGGGAACTATGAGATTAAGATTTGGAGGGTTTTTTTAGAGGTTTTTTTAAGGGTTTCCGGAACCGCCCCGATATATATATATATATAATACATAGATCCATGTAACAAAGTGTCTCTCTCCACTGATCATATAGCTAGTCTCCATAGAATAGCGCGCTTCAAAGTAATTTCCTCCAACACAAAGGCCACACTAATTAAAAGCTATGAAGAAAAAACACACACCCTAGCGGAAATAATCTAAGGTGGCTTGAACTTATTAATCTAGAAGGGGTTGACGGCTTAATTACGTAACGTAAGTAAACACTTAAATTTAGAGAATTAGTTTATTTCGTACTTTCTTTAAAATGATATGCGCTGCTTCTTCTTCTTCTTCTTTATTTATTTATTTATTCTTATTCATGTGAATTTATTACATTATCTTTCACTGTGTGATCCGGTGGGTGGTCTCCGGCGAGAAGTTACTAGACGAGATCAAAGTTATAACTGGCCAACCGTTGATGGCGGTGGTGCAGTGGTAGATTGAAGGGAAAAATTTTAATTTTAGGGTTAAGTTGAAGATGATTACATTTTAGGTTCAATTCTTTTAATGGGTGTGGAAAAAAAAGGGGATTAGAGAGATTCTTTTTGGGTTCAAATAAAATTACTTGAATGAATGAAATGGTATTTAATTTGTCTCAGTTTAGATGAATGAAGACCCAAAAAAAAAAAAAAAAACTCCAATAGGGATGATCAAAAGGAGGGAGTACTGCATCAAACACATCAAATGCAAGGATTGTGCCTTTGGATCTGGTACTCGTCACCCATTTTTCAAACTACGGGGCTTGTTTGACCACGTGACATAATGACATTATGGAGGCTAATGCATGTACTCTCTCTCTCTCTCTCTTCCATGGACACAACAAATAACACAAATTGACCGCGTTTGATAATCATATTAGCTCTTGGGATTGGTAATCCAATCCCATGGGACTACTAATACTGCGTTTCGTCCTTAGGACTAGCAAGGTGGATATTAGGGGGTATTAGGAATACCCGGGGGGAGATGGTATTAATAGTCCAATACCAACCCATTCTCATTACCAATTCCTTCCATCAATCCAATCTCATCATCTAATTTCATCTCAAACAAACATGATATTAATAATCTCATCATCCAATCCCATCTCAAACAAACATACTCATTACCAACCCCTTCTCATACCAATCCCTTCTCATTATCAATTTCAATCTTAATCCCATCTCTTTACGAATCTCACTCATCTATCACTGTTATCAATCAGGGCCAATGTATACAGGACTTTCTCTCAGTTCCATGGACACAACGAATAACACAATATATACAGGACTAATAATAATAATAATTAATTGTAGTCACAGGACTGATAATGGTAGTCAAGTGATTCGATCATATTTGTTACATAACATATCTTTTACCTAGCTCGTACTTTCCGTTTAGACCAACTAGATTTTTTCATGAATAATCTAAGTAAATTGATTAAAAAGTAACAGTTGAGATCATCAATTGAGCCCTTGAACAGGCTCAAAATGCGGTTGGCTGCAATTGAAATTCATAGGCTTAAAAAGATTGATTATGATATATATAATTTCAATGAAGGAGAATCTGTAGTTTCTTAACTGCCGTACACGTCATGTTTTGAAACCACAACCGCAACTAATTGTTCCAATGATAGTTATTTTTTTTTGGGTAACTTAGCTTGAAATTAAAATAGGTTAAGCGAATGTACAGCCTACAAGGGGCATACCCCAGGAGGAAAAGAAAAAGAAAACAAATAAGAGTGACAAAAGTGCGGTAAACCATGTACAACCCGCATGGAGAGTAAGATAAAGTAAATACATAACAAAATGCTATGTGTACTGAAATACGAGAAATAGGAAATTGAACTACTACCTGGCATAACCCGCCAGGCTAGGAAATAAAGTAAATAAAGTAGATAGTCATGGTCAACGATGACCGCCTGATAACCAGCGCTGAGGAGAGATCCTCCTCCTCCAAGGCTGGGATTAGAAGACCAAGAACCTAGATGCCAATCACCCCGAAGCTAGCATAGCACCCACTCAACAGAAGTCAACTACTACAGAGGGACCCGGAACAAGAGAGGCTCGTACTGGAGATGTCGGCATCCGA
This sequence comes from Rhododendron griersonianum, assembly GCA_018127125.1. Classification (NCBI taxonomy): domain Eukaryota; kingdom Viridiplantae; phylum Streptophyta; class Magnoliopsida; order Ericales; family Ericaceae; genus Rhododendron; species Rhododendron griersonianum. Next base: position 26,721,927 of record CM030798.1, read on the forward strand.
CAAGGCTACCCTGCTAAGCACCCTGCACACCACGCCCATTCCAACCAGACTACTACATCCTCGCCCAAATCCCCTAGGCTCGCTAACGACTACAAGCGGAACAGAAAGAGGGACCACCAAAAGTAGCCACTCAAACCTCAAGTGGTCCAGGCTGCTCTTTTCGATCAGTGCAAACCACTAATCTAATCAGAAACAGACTACGAAGCTACCCATTTCAATCAGTGAGAATCCACCAATCTAGTCAACGACAGCTCCGGCAACTACCTTGCTCAACCAGACTCATCCATAATCTAATCATCGGCACCCACAGCTGCTGCTACTGCGAGACTGCCCCTTAATTAGGAGAATCCAATCTAATCAATAATAGCCACGACCACTAGAATACTACGCAAATCCTCAGAGCTAATAGCGCAGGCTCAAGGGATATAGTGGGCTCGACGAAGAGCCCGACCCCCGATTTCAGTCCAACAGATGACCGCCTATCGGGGGTTGCAAAAACTAACAGTGAACTGGCCCATAAGTCCAGCAACAAGATAAATGCCAAAACAGAACATTACATGACAAAATATTAAATTTCCCACTGCCCGAGCCACCAAGCCAGCTTACCTGCCCGGGCTGGCCTGCCATCGGGCGGACTGATGCCTACTGCTGCTGCTGCCTGCAGCCTGCTGCTACTGCCTGCCTGCCGCAGCCGCCTGCTGGACGAAGGTTGACTCGAATCGCCCGGTCTGAGGCTGCTGCCTAGCCTCTGCCCGAGCAAAACAATCACTGGCAGCCCTCGGCTGCCCCCCGCCCGAGCCACTCACAGATGGCCTGCCCGGCTGGCTTGCACGGCTGATGGAGGCCCGGCGGTTGATGGAGGGAGTTGTAGAGACCGGGCCGTAGAAGCCCGGATGTGGCTTGGCCGGTCCAGTGGTGCCCAGCTGTGGCTGGCTCGACGAATGCCGGCTGGCCTTGACTGACCTGGCTGGCTGGTGGCCCGCCTGCCCGGGCTGACTGCCGGGGTCAAAGGCTGGCCAAGCTGACCGCCGGCGTTGTGCATCGATGAGGTTAGGCCGGAGCCCAGATCCTTTCCGGTCGGAGAGAACTGAACTGAACCCACCGGCGGCCCGATGCCGACAGTAGGAGATGGCGGATCCGGTGAGTATACCTGATGAGTGAAGGCGGTTGATGGTTGTTGATGGCCGACGGCTATCGAGCCACATGGCTTTGAATGAGACCCTCGGTCGTGAGGTTGAAGCCACCCAGTCGTAGTCTGTGCCGCTGCCCGCCGCCGGGGTCACAACCGAGCAGCCCTGGTGCTAAACCAAAGCCCACCCAGTCAGAGGCTGACGACGGTGACTGGATCTGGGCTGCCGAGGTGAATGGACCTGGGTTGCCCAGTTTTGACTTTCCCGTTTAACCCCCGGTTGACCGCCCGGCGAGCCACCACCGGCGGTGGGCTGACTTGGGATTGATAGCACCGGAGAAGATGAACAGTGGCCGTTGGTCTGGCTGGCTTGAGTTGGGATCTGCACAGCGCGGATCCCAAAAAGGTAATCCGCACTGCTATCGCTGTAATGCCCGGACCGGTGGTGGCCGGCTGAGGTTTGACTGGACCAAAGGAGGCCAGCTGAGTCTGGCCGTCGACTGTTGACCGGACCAGAGGTGGCCGGAAGAGGATAGGTGATCGGACCCAAGGGGTTGCCGATTGTGATAAGATCTGGCCGGAGCAGCATCCCGAGGGCTGCCGGCTGTGGAGGGCGGTGGAGGAGAGACTCTCTAAGGAGAGAGGATCCCTTGCCCGGATGGTTCTTCCCTTCCTTGGCTCCGGAGATGGAGTTGAACGGCCGGAGGGGGGCTTTCTCTCTCTAGGTTAGAGAGAGAAGCTCCCCAGGAGTGACCACTGGTCCTCTGGATTCAATGATAGTTATTTGGCCCAACTTATGCAATTATAACTTGTGACATGTTTGGTGGCAATTCTTGCTCTTATTCTGATTATTTTGTATCTTGCTTATTAAAACTTATTTTATGCAAATAAGTAAGTGAACAAAATGGACTCTTCCAATCCGTGTACGTACGCAAGTACAAGATCGAAAATCATGTTTTGCATTGTACAAAAAGGGAAAGCAATTTTCCTTTCTTTGATTGGTTCCTAGCTAATTTTGGAGAACAAAAGTTAACTTTTTTTTATTGATTTTTCATTCAGCATTTTCTTTGTTAGCTTGCCTACGTTACCTTTTTATATTCTTTCCTCTTTTCACTGAGCTCGAAAAATGAATAATGGATCAATTTTCCTTTCTTTTCTTTCTTTGAAAAACAAGACAGAACAAAACAATTACTTCCCCGAAATTTCTCTCCCACTTACTAATTTCGCATCAGTTGTCTAGCTTTTCTATCTACAAAGTAACATAGGCTTAAATTGGCCTATAAGGTTTATGGTTTTCAAAATTTACGTACTATTTTATAGGATAAGAGATCTGCACCAATATATGCGCAGTATGAGTGTGTGCTACACCGTCGCGGCTCCATATTTCTAGCCTGTGATGTGAGGTAACCTGAATTATCTCCAATGTAATCATGTTCACGTGTATTCCCTTTGGGTGAATGCATGTATTCTCATGAGTACTTGTGGAAAAGTTATAAAGGCATCTAGAATGGTGAAATATCAAAGATTGGAAGTCCAATGTGAACCATCTATTTCATTTCTTTTGTGGGCCAAAAAGAAAGGGGACAAAAGAAGGGTAGTTAATTTGGTGTATGGAGGGGGTGGATTACCTGCTAACCTATGGGATTCAAATGAGGTTGGCATACCCATCATTTCCAAGTTTATAATGGTTTAGGCAATTGGGCTTGTCCTTGATGTAATCATGTTTTCCATTACTTATGAAGACTACAAAAGTATGGTAATTAAGAAAGATTGTTGACGGGACGCAAGTGGAGTGATAGTCACGTGGTTGGCACTATGTACTCACATGGATTTGATAGGGGTCCAAACCTCACTAACAACAACTAACAATGTTAACTTTCGCCGAGGGAAAAAAAAGTGAAATTTTGGTGCTATTTGTGTTTTTAGAGTAGGATTTGGGTAACAGAGATTTCAATAGAATAGAGGTTGCGTTGAAAGTGTTCGTGTTGTAAATACTTATTGCGTATAGTAATTGTTTGCATCCTTTCCGGTATGGACCCAAAAATATTGTACAAAGGCGTTTGCAATAAATGTAGAAGATAATTTTATTCGGAGTAGTTACAAATTTATGATCAATCTAGTAAAACAAAGGGGAGTGATTTTGCCACTCCCCAAAAGTTAACAATTTGGGAAGTGGCAAAATCAACCGATATTGATTTTGGCACTCCCCAGCCGTTAAGAATTTGGGGAGTGGCAAAATCGCTCCACAAAACAAAAAGTACACTATTTGTTGCAAAAGTTGAAAATTTGAAATTAATTAGATTTGCCACTCCCCAAAACAAAAAGTACACTATTTTTTGCAAAAGTTGAAAATTTGAAATTAATTAGAATCCAAACAAGACCCCAAAAAATTCAGACTTGCCCATATTACAAATTCACAGTATAAAGAAAAATTTTATTGTTTGATTTTTTTTCCCTTTTTGGAAGCAGAAAAAGAATAAAACATTATTTTATCACGGGTTTTGATTTTGGTGCTCTACTTTTGTACTCAGGCCCACTTCTAACGTGAAGTTACTAGTAACTTAATTTACAAAATAGCCTACATACAAAAATAGAGCGTCAAAATCAAATTTTATCACGTAAATCATGCCATATTCTAGATGCATATAGTCCTAATTTGTAAGGACAAGGAGAGTTTTGCGAACTGCCTCGTCGTAAAGTTTGAACTCTGAAACGTGAAAGTGGATTCGGAAAAGTGAAAGTAGACTCGGAAGTCACAGAGTCACCTACTTTTTGTTTATTTGGTTGGTAATGCAACGTGTTTTGGGTCAGCTTGTCCACACTCCGCACTAATTCCTACAACCTATTTCACAGCTGTTTCATACGCTCACGCATGGGATGAGCTGGCCCCAAGAGTTATTGACAAAGAAAATCGAACCTAAAATCTTAAGATAAAGCAAACACCCAAATTTCAGGCCAAAATCACTTGGCCAAGAGTCACCGACTTTATCACATAAAAGTCTCAATTAATTTTCACCAAGAAAATGCAAGAGGGGTTAATTTGCATATACTGTTCAAAGAATGTCCTTGTGAAATATAATACTCAAACTGAAGATGAGAAAACGTTATTATCGACAAAGAAAGTGATGTCTTTTCTTTTTTTTTTTTGGTCTTGTGTGGAAAAGCAGATAAGAAGAACGACGGAATTTTAAGGAAAATAAGATATAGGAAAATGGATGAGAAAAGACTGAGAATCAATCACTTAAAGACTCAGTGGGTTGTTGTGGGAATCATAAAATTATTGAAAAATAATTAATGGAGGGTTGTTAGGAGAATCAGAGTAATTATTCGTTGGTCTTAGGGCACCATCGCATGGTCCCTCAATGCCTATATTCACCACATATTTTTTCGGTGTTCAAGAATTGTAAACAAGATGTTAACAATTAACTTAATTCTACTAGCTCTATTAACCAATTTTATACACCCAAAATTTTATACATTAGTGCTAATAATTGTAGACACCCCAATCTAGGTCTCCCAATTGTTTTACTTCGTTTTACGATTTTCTTGTTTCCCCGATGATGAGATCGGATCAAACGAGCTTGGATTGGGAATGGATCAGGCTTGGAATGCTTAGAACCCCGCTTGAACCTTTTGAACCCCTTCTGAACCTTCAGTCAAACCCTAGAGGCAGAGTTGACCCTCGCGCGACCCTTTGAGTCCCTCGTGCGACACTTAGCTTGCCAGGTGTAGTCAAAGTCAAACTGTTGACCCTCGCGCGACACTTCCAAACACTCGCGCGATGGTTCCCTCCCGTCCCTTTCACAGAATCCAGCTGGACAGGTGATCATTGGGTGTCACATGGGCTGGAACCCCGTTTTCCTCAGCTGAACAGGGTTCTGGCAGGGTACACCTTCACACCCTCACAACCACTCCCCACTCACCTTGTTGGCTAGCCTCACCACCAAGTTGTGATTAAGCCTTGTTGGCTGGTCCTAAGGCCTTGTTTGGCCGCTAACTAGCCCTTACACTCCTCCTATAAGTACCCCCCTTCATCTTCCATGTGAAGGGTTCCAAAAAAAATAACTAAGAAGTTCATTGGTTATTTTTGTAAGGCAAACACTAGCTAGCACAAAGTCATTAACCCCAAATCCCCTCCTAATCTTCTGAACTTAGTGTGTTCATACACACTTGGTTGCAAGGTCACACCAATCAATCCAATCCATCTCCAAACCCTTTCCAAGCAAAGGTATAACATTTAACCTGTTTTTGTTTTGATCCCTGAGGGGGGCTGACAGGGCCCAGGCTGGTAATCAATACCATGTCCTGGTCCTAAAGCCAGCAAAGTTACAAGAATTCGTGGCTGTTAAACCCTCGCGCGATGGTCCCTCATACTCGCGCGACACTTGTGTCAGCAAGAGAATGGACCTCGTGGGGAAGGGAGACTAGCCCTTTTCTGTTTTGCAACATATTCATGCCTGTTGTACTTCATTTTGACTTTTAGATCACTGTTATGCATGCAAAAACAAAATACAGTAGCTAGTTTGCTTACTCTAAATAGTTTGGAATGCCCTTGGGATCCCCTGAATCTGTCTCAGGACCCCAAGCATGCAAAGCAATTCCTGGAAGTCTAGTCAGGAATGTCGCGCGAGACTCACTCTCTGTCGCGCGACAGTTCTGTGATTCCCATGGATAGCCCTTGCATGGGTAACTAGGCCCTTGGCCTCTGTTTTGATACCCCCACTGTTTAGGGGTTGTGTTTCAATTCATTTGGCTCCTGCTTGGAGTATTATGTAATAATTAGTATTTCACAGTCTTACAATAAACTGCTTGGTTTGCTTCCTGGGTGTGCACTGGTCCTTCCAGAGCCCAGAGGGGGATGATCTTGGGACTGTGGTGAGGTGACAACACTCGCGCGAGGGTCGGTGTGTCTCGCGCGATGGTTGACTTGCATACAGATCTGTCCATGCGTGCAAGTTGGCCATCGTGCAGGGCAAATCTGCCCCAGGCCTGGTTTTGGCATCTGATCGCTGTTTCGAGTTCATCCCATTTATTAATTATCATACCATCTATCCATGCTATCATTTGATCAGATCCTGCAAATTGTTACAGTTTTTAATCCCCGATTAACTGTTCCCCTGCCCTAATTGGCTAAAATTAATTAAAAGAAGAAGAATCACAGAAGTTTTCATAAAAATGCTTAAGTAGAGACCGATCTTCGGATTGGGCGAGAGGGGTGCCATAAAACCCTTCCCCTCTCGTAACCTGGCTCCCGAACCCAGATATGGTTATGACGGACTGGTTTCCTTCACTTTTTCAAAACAAATAGCGCGGCAGGTGCTTCGAAATACGGTTCCTTGAGTGTCGGACCTTCAAAACTCAAGTGGCGACTCTGTATTTTTTGAGCGCTTGCCACCGGCGCTCGCGCTCCCTCGATTTTCAAGAAAAGGGCCGCAAACGGCGGGAAGGAACGAAATCCTTTTCCCTCCGAAGGGCATGCTGCCCACAATAATGTGACCAAAAAATACAAAAATGCATAAGATGGGACAATTATTCACAGTGAGTTTTCATATTTTGAGCCAAGAAAGACTTAACTGGTGCATAAATACACTAATATTCTTTTGTAGGAAATCCTATGCATGGCGAATAAGTTCGCATGCATTATGCTCTTATTTTTGGAGATATGAGTGATTGTTGTTAGAGAGAAGCCAGAGCATGATATCGATACCAATAGATCATTTTTTCCTCCAATTTTTTAAATTCTTAGTTACGGGTGTTTACCTTATTTTGGGCTAATGTATTAAATATTCATTGTGAATTACCTGGATTGATGGGTCTTTATAATATAGGGTAAGTGTTCAAACGAAGCATGATATAAAATTGCCACATGTATAATAAAAAATTTTCTTAGGGTGTTAACTCAATTGACCACCTAGCCTTGGCTCTGTCTATATCTATCAAAATTCGATTAAAAAAAAACCCAGGCTCTATCTATCAAAAGTATTTTAAGAAGAAAAGATCACGAGAGTCTACCATCTCATTGGATGACCTCCCTAATTGGGGTTCTATCAAGATTAGGACCACAAAATTTAAATAATTCAAAGATTAATTAAGTTATTACTAAACAAAGAAAAAAAGTTCGTCGACCCTTTTTCTTCCATATGCACATGCAATGATGGAGACGGATCGCGTGATGGTACATATTTGCACAAGTTATGGCCATTCTTATCCCGTCAATCATCATGTTTTGAACCTCATTGTATGCAAATGGTCATATAGAGAGAATGAGAGATGCTGTCAAGCAGACAAACTTCACTTAAGCTAAGTTCAAACAAACTCCTCGAAAGAATTTTAGGGCTAAATGCAAATTTAAGATGTTTTGAATTTTTTGAGGAAGCAAACACTTTGTCTTGAACATAGAGACAAAGAAGTTGGCCCAAACAACATGTATTTTACCCAAAATCAATTTTTGCATAATAACCAAAAAGCCCCTAAAAACTTATCCAAGCTCACACTAAATTGGTTCTTACAAGTTTAGTCCTTTAAAACTCAGTGAATGTGTTTTTACGGAGCGCGATCTCGGCCATTCGTTTCGGCTTTGGACGGTCCGGACGTTAAACTCTTCATCGGAAAAGTTTCATTAAAATCTAGACCGTCCAAAGTCGAAACGAACATGCGAGATTGAGCGACACCATGAGGCTCCGTAAATAAGTTTATCTCTTAAAACATTCATAAAATCCAATTGTCCGGTTAATACAGTTTTCTATTAGCTTTAGAAGAGTATGGTGGTTCGCAAAACATACTTCACTAACCCAGCTCAATTTTTTGATTTCTTCAAACAAGTAGGAGTATTTCTTGTTTTGGCAAATACTACTATATGCTTTTATAAAAGGTCAAGTTTTCGCAGCAGTATGTCGGCCGTGATTGAAGCAAATAAGATAACACCAACAACTAAGCTACAAAATGATTTAGCAACAAATGCCATGAAAAATTCTCTTTGATCTCACTTACAATCCGCTAATACGCCAGATGAGCCAAAGCTTGATCTCCATTGATCCTACATTCCCGCAAAGAATAAAATTGAGCATTTGTCGATCAAATTATAAAAAAAAACCGTCGATCACTCAGATTATATCTCCATTCACTGCAGTTGCTATTCGATTGATTTTCACACGATCAATATAAAGGCTTCAATTGGGAGGAAATAAATGGAAGCTTGTATTTTTCTTAAGTTAACTACTGTGGTAGACCATATACCTTTTTTTTTTTTGATCGGCAACAAAATTTTATTAAGAAACTTGACAAAGGGTACATCAAGTTGGGGAAAGGGGAAGGGGAATCCAACAAAAAGTTGGAAGAAACACCTGTTGGGACAAAGCCCAAAACATCCAGTGGGCAAAGCCCAAAGCACCTTAAAGGCCACAACAAGCCTAGATCAAACATTAAAGATCAAAGCTAACAGGGGCCAAGCCCAAACAAGACCCAAAAATAACCAAACCCTAAAAATGTAATCAATGTCCGACCAACCACCAGCCCCCGCCTCCACCAGAGCACCACCACCACCGGCCCTCAAATCCTCCGCCACCTAGAGAAACCACCTAGCCGCCATACAACTAAACCGTAACATGTCCTCCTCCACCTGCACCAACCCGCGGCCGCCGGAAACACAGCCACCGAGTAGTACACCTCGGACAACCCGTAGCCGCCGACTACACAGCCACCGGGAAGTCCACACAGAGGGGAGGGGAGAGGAGGACCAAACCCTAACCCAAACCAAAACAGATCAGAGCCGCCGCACCCCACAACACCCAAGCCGCCGGTCAAACTCCCAGGAACCACCACAACCTACCAGAAACCCGACCAGGATCGGAAAGCCCATCCAAAACGCCAGCCCACAGCCCACGCCGACAAGAGCCCCAAACGCTGCCGAAACCCCACCATTGACCGCCGAGACACCACCAATTTGGCTCCCACAAACGACCAGAGGAAACGCCAACGAAGGTGCCAATCGCCGTCGAACACCGCTAGCCGTCGCCACCCTCGATCGCCCATGCTTCAGTCACGATCCAGAACCAGACGCCTGCCGTGAAGTCGCCGCTTGCCATTAAGCCCAGACCGTGACTACCCAAGAGTAGAAACACAGTGGATGACCTCACAGGCCTCACCACCACCACCTCTCCCACCGGACGCCCTCGCCGTTAAGCCAAACCGGTTACCCCAAGAGGAAAACCGGCGGCCGTCCGACGAGAAGAGAGGGAGTAAGGGAGAAGCTGAAAACGGGAGAGGAGAGCAGGGGGAAAGCTTGATCTGAGAAGGACAGGGAAAGGATTAGAAGCAGAGGAGGCCCGGGGGAGGAGGGAATGGGCACCTCCCCCCCCCCCCAGGCGGCAGCTGTACTGGTTTAGGTCAAGAAGAGAGAGAGAAGAGAGAGAAAGAGATGGGATTCGAATACCCGACAATTAAAAGTAATGTAGACCATATACCTTATGAATGGTTCATTATTTAGCTCAATTGGGTACTTAAAGAAGCATTCAACAAACAGTAATGTGCGTATCAAGCATGTGCAAAAATAAATACAACTCCATAGCAATCAGGTGACTTTTGAGCTCGGAAACTACCCGTCCCTACTTATTTTAGACACATCTTAGGATACATCGGATTTCTGAATTGTTTTGAACTAATTTTTAAAGCTGGAATAATGCTCTTGAAAAGATGCCGATACAAGCAGAACAGCATGAAAAATTCACCTACTTTTGTTAAATGCGAACGAATTATTTAGGAAACCACGAGTTATAACTTCCTGAATTGATATTGAATATTTGAGTTAGACAGTTGCTACAAAAATCAAATGGTGTTACATGGATCATCTACAACAATCGTGCAATGAAAGTTCCATGGTCTGGTTCTAATCCAATCCGCGAGTTATGTGGTCGGTTCCAATTTTATCCACGGATCACATGTCATGAGGAAATAAGCAACTAACAAGCAAAAAAATAGCCTTACTACCTTTTAAGAGTTTACAGCAAGTATAGTAGTATAACTGTATAAGTGGATAAGAATAATACTTTACGCCCTAGGTTTTATATAAATTACACTATATCACATTAAGATAAAATACTAAAATAGTTGAAAATATTTATAATAGTGGCAAAATAATTTATATAATGTGTGTGTGTGTATATCTGTTCATATATAATAAATATTTCATGGTCTAGCTCAGTTAATCCACGGTTTCAAAATGAAAATTCATGTCCGGACTATTAATCAATGGTTCCAATCCAAAACGTATGGATCAGTTCCGTTCAGACCGATTTTACGGTTCACCAGATTTTTTGAGCAATCATAGTAGAGTAGTTGGATCTCTACCGTCCAAAAATAAAAATAAAAATAAAAATAAAAATGAAAAGCAATTGTAAACGCTTATTCTAGCACTTCTATTTGACAAAAAGAAGCACAAACATGTACTCCCTCTGTCCCTTTACTAAAGTCCAATATTTCATTTTACACTGTTCTTAATAAGTGTCCATTTTGTAAAGTTAGTGAAAAAAAAGTAGGTGCTTTTTTTATTTTACCTCTAAAAGTAGATTCATTTTTTAAAAGTTAGTGTGTGAAAGTGTAATAATGATGTCTCTATAGAGAATATTAATTATGGAAAGTGAAGGTAAAAATTTATGTGAAAGTAATGATAATGTCTCATTAATAAGTTGAAGTTCCGAAACTGGACACTTAAAAAGGGACACAGGGAATATCATTCAAACTTCATTCACTACAACAAAATGGAGATTAAGGGGCACTTTTAAAAGGGCATTTTTCCAACACTGCCTTATCAAGTTATTAACGAGGCACCATCTCGATCGTAAAGTGCCCTATTGATTCTACCTATTGCGGCAGTCAGCCCAGACACCAAATTTAATATTTTTTATTATTTTAATATAATATAATAAGGCAGTTGAAAGTGCCTCGAAAAGCTGGGTTTAATAGGGCACTTATTTGGAGACATAAAACTATGCCGTTTTTGTAATAAACTTCTTTGTTTAAAACCGACGTTTAAATTTAATATTTTTATTATTTTAATTTAATATGATAGGGTAGTTGAAAGTGCCTCGAAAAGCTGGGTTTAATAGGGCACTCATTTGGAGACATAAAACTACGCCGTTTTTGTAATAAACCTTTTTGTTTAAAACCAACGTTTCTAATAGGGCATCTTTGCCCACAACGTCGTTCACAATCTGGACTCCAAATCGATATAGCTTCCTCCAAAGTTTCTAGCTACTCAAAGGAGTCCTGATGGGTCGAGCTATTCCTTCATGATCGTGAGACTTCTTCTTTTCTCATTAATGCCGCTGTGATGAATTGAAAGTGAACTAAGGAAGCCAGTAGAAGTAGGTGTTCCTTTGATTTCAAATATTTATTGCACGAGAGTCCTAACGATTGGAAGAAAATGGTACCATTCTTCCATCTCTATTTGCATCTCGTTTCTTGTTTCTATTTGAAGCTTTCTCTCAAGCTCAATTTGTCCCTGCGGGATACGAGGTATTTCATAGATTTTGGTCATATTTTTGCAAATAATGTGGGTAAATCTAGTCGCAGACTCGCCAACAGTGGTAGTCGCGTTGAACGAGAAGAAAGTACTACCAGAAGGATATTATGTTGAGCAATTACACAACGTAAATTGTAGTTTTTTTTCCCATTAATTTGCATACTAATGAAATCATGTAACGATGTACATAGTAGGTTTTCCCCTGTGATCCATGAATGTAGTGGGTAGTAATTCTAGTGAACCTTATGTTACCGAATGCCTATACGTATGGATAATTCTGCCCACACGTACGGCACATAGTCGAGAATCGACGATTCGAATACCTCTCCTTCAATACCAGCAGCCCTTATGGGTTGAAGAAACTGTTCCAACACCTTCGCAGATACAGGACTCATCACTAGGGATAGTTTCATATAAATCACAACCAACTTAAGAAAAGGAGAACTGATCGAGCTCAATAGGTTTGGGTTAGAAAGTCATTCTCCTGTTTATAATTCTTGCTCTTATTTAGCTCTTCAAGTAGGAGTAGTACCTTATTTCCCCCAAGAAATTGTTTACCACGGGTATCACAATCCTCCGTTTTTGCTCTTATTTATAAATTTTCAACGTTGAATATTTCCGCCATTACCTGGGGGAGGGAGGGAAGCATGTTTGATATCGTTCTATATTCAAAATACTCCAAAAAATTCTGTATTTGGCAGACTAACTGTAGTATTTTTTATTTCATCAGTTTGGTTTTCCGAATCCCAGAAAACAATCCAAGATATGACCCAATTTTGAGTCGTCTATCCTGAAACGCAACACGAGAGTCTCCCCAAGCGATTATTAAGTGTTGTTAGAGCACCGCCACGGGACGTTCCAGAGCCCTTCCTCACCACACATTAATATAATTTGTAATGTCACCATGTCGATGTGTGGTGGCGAAGGTCCCTTAAGCACCATATGACAATGCTCTAAGAGCACTTAATAATTTTTTTGAGTCCTCCCAGAACCTGATACCTGTTGTAAGTGTTGGGATTTTTAGTCCCTCGCCGCAACGGAAGCACGCCACAAAATTAAACAAGCACAAGAAAAATAAAGAGCACAAGATTTCCGTGGTTTGGTCTCAATACCTACTCCACAAACAAAAGAGAATTTCCACTATATTGATCGAGTACAATGAGATAGAAAAATATTAATCCCCAAGCCCACGCTCACTAATATTTTTTTTTATCTCTCCCTCACTCTCACAATATATTTTTCTCTCTTGCTCTCACCAATTGTGTATATCTCACACACACACGAAATCCCGAATACGCCTCGGCATTTATAGAGAATTTCCGCCTTTGCTCGTAAAGGAAAACTCAATCCTTCACCTCCAAGGCTTCCTACTGCCTTTGGAATTCCTTTTCCCACAAGAACTTCAATTAGGAAAAAAACTCTTATTCCCAAATCAATTCCTCCTCATTAAGGATTATTCCAAAGCAAGACTTCTAAATTAATGGCCCAAAAATCACGTGAATATATATTCCTAATCATAGAAAAATTATCCAACGTGGGTGAAGCACAACAGTAAGGAATGACAAAGCCACATTCATTCCTTCCAATAACTTCAAAAACACAAGCCATTAATAGTCAAAATTGGATAAAGTAGTAGTTTGGATAGATAAAGTAGAACAATTACACAAGGTATTGTTCATTCTTCAAGACATCAGATAAAACTCAAAAATCCAAGTCCATCGCAGCTAGAACAGGGACAACACCTCAGTTTCTTGATCTGCCCCCCCCTTCCACGGCCTCCTCGGCCACGGCCATGCCCACTTCCTCTTCCTCCACCACCCCTTCCTCCGTGACCTCTACCACCACCTCCCAATGCTTTGTTGACATGCATCAGATTTTATTTGCATGTTTTCTGGCAAGGGAAGAATGTGATCCACACACTTCCTGAAGCTGAAATCATCAAAAGTTTCGTCATTCCTTACGAGGAAGAAGCAGCGGCTTTTCCACTGTGGATGGTAACGGACTTGGAAAGCAAGGATCCCTTCGCCAAATGTGCTCATACTGCAAGCACCAAATGTGGAAAACAAAGTTCAAGTAAAACACAAGTAGAAAGTTAAGCATCCTGAACTGCCAAATTGTGCCCAAAAAAAGAAAGGAAAAGAACTAAACGTGCAATTAAGCTTCGCTATGTATTTAAATGTGAGAATCCAATAAATTAGAGAAAAAATCTAATCCAGGATTGCAAAAGTCACAAAAGCCACCAAACAAGCAACCAAGGATAGATTCCTCTGATCCGCAAACATCCACATAAATACATAATCTTGCAAGCAATACAACTTACAGAAGTAGAGCTTACTGCACTGATTTGCATCGTCAATTTCCTGGTTACCAAAGACTATCTCAAATTCTAAAGCTTCCAAAGGAATGGACAGAGTAGGATTATCAGACTAAAAATCAAGAACTCTGATAAAGCGATCAAAGAGAAGATCACAGAAGTTAGTTTCCCATAAGGCGATTATTCACAAAATCCAAACGCGTAAACTCCAATTCCATTTTAGAAAACATGATAGTGTTCAATTATATCACTCCAATCTTGTGATACCCCAACCTAAATGGTATGTAATAAAAGTCCAACAACCACAAACTTGGACAAGAATCCAATATGCTGTCAAGGCTACACAATTTCTATCAGAAAATTGCAGGATAAAACACGAAAGATTTTCAATCTCATTTCGTATAAGATGTCAATGACAATCAGATTGAAGAAAATATCAACTTCTAGCAATTGTAATTTATATCCCCATAATGATGCACCAAGAACGTTGCCTTTACCAAAATGTGCATTATGTGCAGCACTAGTCTGTACAACCATTGTTTTTTTTCCCCAAACATATATGCAGTCTCCAAGCCAAATTGGCACATACTTCCTATTTACAAATGCAAGCATATAACGAATAAATCAGATTAGACATGTGTGAATTGGCTGAACTCAGATTAGACATGTGTGAATTGGCGGAATGAGTTCGTAGGAAAATATTCCAAATCAAACAAATTGTAAACACAATCCAAAGAATCAATATCATATTACTGACAATAGCAGCACCCTGGTTGATAAAGAGTATGAGCCAGCACTGAAATTGCTTGCAAGGATTTAAGTTTGAATCACATCTCAATATTCTGTTACAAAGTATACGAGGGCATCTCAAGGATCTAACCCTTACTTAAACATGATACATGACTTCCATTTTTCCTTTTTGCATAAATATCTATTTGTCATGTTGTTTAATTATGTTGCCTTTTTACAGAGTTCTGATATCAGTTTACGGAGAAACATAATGGATAAGAGTTGGATGTATCAATCTCGGTTGACCAGTGAGTATTTGAACGGAGTAGAGGGATTCTTGAATTTCACATTCCAAAACGCAAGTATCGATGGGAAAATTGTTTGTCCATGTGTGAAGTGTGGAAATGGCAGATGGGTGATGCGATCTGAGGCAGTAGACCATCTAGTATGTGACGGTTTTATCAAGGGTTACACAAAATGGATAGCTCATGGAGAAGCTTTGTCATCTACTACAACTGCTCTGATTCCCACTAATTCTGGTAATGCCTTGGGCACAAATAATAGCATGCGTGAGATGCTATATGATACATTCGGGATCTCAAATAGAGATGTTGGCATGGATGACATGCCAAATAATGTAGAGTTGTCGAATGCAGATGCTAAAAAAAAATTTAGGGAAAAAAACCGAAATGGTCCTTGCAGTTTAGTGTTTGTGTTAACTTGGTCCCTGCAGTTTGAATTGGCTCGATTTACACTCTGTAGTTTTCATTTTGTTCCAACTTGGTCCAATTACTAACTGTCGTTAGACTCCGTTAACCCCAGACACGAATGGGCCCTATTTTAGGTTTAAAACCGTAATCTGTCATTCCCCTCTTATCCTAATATACCTCTAAACCAAAATACAGAGCCTCATTGTTTCATTCTCCATTTTTTTTCACGGCTTCCATTCTCCATTTGTTGCACCTGGGATTTTACCTTCGACCGAAATGTGTCTCGTTCGCCTTCGGGGGAAGGAGTGAGAGGGATTAGGGACTGAATAAGTGATCCGATTCCTATGGATTGCCACGTGGTTCTTGAATAGAAAGGAAAAATGAGGAGTTTTGTGTTCTATAAAAGGGGTTCGGATATTTTTGAAAAATGTTTGAAATTAGAAAATGAAGTGGGTTTTATTTTAAAAAGGGACCGAGCTTTCATCAAGCTGCCTACATATCTCCGGGTAAAGGAGAATTAGGTCAGGCCATAGTTTGGGCCACAAAAGGAGTTTACAAAAAAACTTAGAGTCTCTACCGCGCTTAGAGTTTAGGTGTGTCTGGTCACCTCTTGAATATCGAAAGAATAATTTAAGTATTTTAGAAAAAAGAACAGGGGCCAGAGATCCCGATTTTTAGAAAAAAGTGACTCCATTTTGCTTTTTAGGAAAAAGTTTTAGGTCTGCGAGGTTAGAGAAAAAAGGGTTCGGTAATTCACTAGAAAAGGGACTCATTTGTGTCTAGGGTTAATGGAGGCTAACGACAGTTAGTAACAAGTTGGAACAAAATGGAAACTACAGAGTGTAAATCGAGCCAATTCAAACTGCAAAGACCTAGTTGACACACACACTAAACTATAGGGACCATTTCAGTTTTTTTCCCAATTTTTTAAGTTGGTAAGTGATGCCCAAAAACCTTTGTACCCTGGGTGTAAAGAGTTTTCAAAGTTTTCATTGCTCGTTGAACTATTTCACAATAAGTGCCTTGGAAAATGGACTAATGACTCATTTACCAAGCTACTTCGGACGTTCAACAGGGCACTTCCAGAGGGTGAGAAATTGCCCAACTTATACTATGAAGCGAAAAAAGTGTTGGGGGAATTGGGTCTCTCTTACAAAAAGATTCATGCTTGCCCTAATGATTGCATGTTGTATTGGAAAGAACATATTGATGATACAGAATGTCATGTATGTCATGAACAGAGGTACAAAACTGTTGACAATCATGAAGGAGCAGAAGGAACCTCAGCAAAAAAGTGTAAAAAGGTCCCCAGAAAGGTTTTACGCCATTTTCCGTTGATACCAAGGCTACAAAGGTTGTTCATGTCATCAAAGATTGCATCTTTTATGAAGTGGCATGATGAGGGTCGCACCAAAGATGGTTGCATGCGTCATCCTGCCGATTCTCCTGCTTGGCAGACTTTTGACTTCCAACATAAGGAATTTGCAACAGATTCACGTAATGTTAGACTTGGATTAGCGTCAGATGGATTTAATCCTTTTGGGATGATGAGTAATGTGCATAGTACATGGCCTGTCATCTTGATGCCATACAACCTGCCACCTTGGATGTGTATGAAACAACCGTACTTTATAATGTCGTTGATTATACCCGGTCGTTCAGCACCTGGAAATAACAATGATGTTTATTTGCAACTATTGATAGAGGAGCTGAAAGAATTATGGGGGGTCGGAGTAGATACACTTGATGCTTCAACCAATCAAAATTTTAAGATGCATGTTGCCTTAATGTGGACTATCAATGATTTTCCTGCATATGCAAATTTGTCTGGGTGGAGCACTAAAGGGCGTCTTGCATGTCCATCATGCCATAAAGACACATGTTATTCTTGGTTGAAGTATAGTGGGAAGCACATCTACATGGACCATCGACGATTCTTGGAGGATAGCCATATGTTTAGACGAGATAAGAGGTCATTTAATGGAAAGGAAGAACGTCGGAAGGCACCTTGACACTTAACTGGGTCTATGATACAAGATCAGCTAAAAGGCATTCAATTTAAGTTTGGAAAGCTAGTTAAGGATAGTCCTAAGTTGCCATTCAACTGGAAAAAGCCTAGCATATTTTTCGAATTACCTTATTGGAAAGATAATTTATTGCGACACAATCTAGATGTGATGCATATAGAAAAAAATGTTTGCGATAGTGTGCTTGCAACATTGTTAAATTTGGTTGGGAAATCAAAGGATCATTGGAAAGCACGTCAAGATTTAAAAGATATGGGCATTAGAAGTGAGCTTCATCCCATAGAAGATGAATTAGGTCGAACATACTTGTCTGCCGCATGCTTTTCAATGACTAAAAAGGAGAAAGATATCTTTTACAAAGTCTTAAAAAATGTAAAAGTTCCAGATGGGCATGCTTCGATTATTTCAAGGTCTTTCCAAGACAAAGAACATAAAGTTTCTGGGATGAAGAGTCATGACAATCATATTCTGATGCAGCAATTGCTCCCATTAGCATTGCGAAGAGTATTGCCTAAGCAAGTGCTGTCCCCTTCGATTAAATTGTGCAATTTTTTTAGAGAATTGTGCAGTAAAGTTCTTCATGCTCGTGACTTGATCCGTTTGGAGAAGCAAATTGCAATAACCTTATGTGAGTTAGAAAGGATTTTTCCCCCATCATTTTTTGATATCATGATGCATTTACCAATTCATTTGGCGTCTGAGGCCAAACTTGTGGGGCCAGTTCATTATCGTTGGATGTATCCCATAGAGAGGTTTGTTTTATCTTATAGAATATTTTCATTTTCGTTTATTCATGATATCTCATTTAGTTTTCACTTAGTATTGCCAACTTTTGCTAATAATAGGTATTTAGCAACACTGAAGTCATATGTGCGAAATAAAAATCGTCCTGAGGGTTCCATTGCGGAAGGATATTTGGCAAAGGAGTGTTTGACGTTTTGCTCTAGGTACTTGGAGGATGTTGAAACGAGGTTTAATCGAGTGGGTAGAAATGATGATGAGGGTTGTACTGTTGCTGCAAGGTTGTTTATTTTCTCAACACAAGGACGGCCGTTTGGAAAAGTAGTGACAGAAACCTTGGATCAGGAAACGTTAGTGAAGGCACATCAATATGTGTTGTTCAATTGTGACGCGGTAGACAAATTTTCCAAGTAAGAGACTTACCAAAAATAATTTATTTTTAGTTGTATCATAGGAAAGTTGTATTTTTATTGCTCATATAATTAACTTGAACGTGCAGTCAACACCAGACCATGACAAGAGATCAAAATCCTCGTCTGCGTTTATGGGAAATCCAACGTATGCATAATGAAAAGTTTGCATCATGGTTTGGAAACCACGTAAGTATATTGATGATAAGTACTTCCTTTTTTCATTCCTTTTAGATAAGCATTTTTTTAAAATCTATTGGTTGTTCGAAATAGGTTCAAGACTTGCAACTTGCAGAGGATGAACAGCTTTCTGAAGAGCTTAGAGCTCTAGCTCGGGGTCCAGATGATGTAGGGAAGAGATATAGAGGATATCTTATAAATGGTTTCAGGTTCCACTCACGAGAAGTTGAGTGGAGAAGAAAATTTCAGAATAGTGGGGTAGTTGTTACTGCAACAACAAGAAGTTTTTCAAGTGCTAGTGACAATAATCCAACGGCTGGTGATATAGCTAATTATGGCGTTTTGACAGATGTTATTGAGTTGAGTTACTTCGGAGGGAGAAAGGTTGTGTTGTTTAAGTGCGACTGGATGTCAGAAGGCAAAAACAGAAGGCTAGATGAACATGGTTTCACTCTTGTCAATTTTGCACGATTGGTACATGTCAATGAGCCTTTTGTTCTAGCTTCTCAAGTACAACAAGCATTTTATGTTGAAGATCCCCTTGACAAAGGGTGGCATGTTGTGATAAGAACAACTGCTAGAGACGCTTTTAATATGAACACAGAGTCATGCATTGATGATGTGGAGACATATTTGCAGAGTGAGTCATGTGATGGTCAATTGCAAGATGATCAAGGTGATATCAGTTTGGTTAGAGAAGATGTTCAGGGAACAACTGTAGACACGATTGATGCAACAACAGCTCAAGTGGTAGAAGGCGATGGAGTCAAGGGGATTTAGAATCCATTTCTAGATGCTTATATGATGTTTTCAAGGAATATATATGTTGCCTTGCCTTTTCTTTTTATTCTTGAAAGTAATTGCTATTTCGAAGACCTTGAATTTCATTTCAGTAGCGTAGTGTTTTACTTCTCTAGTTTTTGCAAGACTGTTTAGCTGAAGTAGATACTTGTTTTCTCTGCTTTTGTTAAGCACTGATGCATGGTTACATTATTGCCATTAATTAGTTGTGTAGCTTCTCTTGTAGCTTCAAACGATTGAGTTTTATGAAGATTTTTTTCTTCCTTGAACACAAAGAATATGCAACTGAGTTTCTTCAGCTTTCCTGATTTATAGATTTTGGTCATGTTTTTGCAATAATCTAGGTAATTAATCACTATCCTCTGTTAATTGATTGCCAATCGAAAGTAGTTTAAGTTGAGATTGGATTTGCATTCTTTTAGTGTTTTAGCCTTTCTTTCTGTTTATGGTTAGAATGGGTTTCCTGCTGATTGAAAGATAGCAAGAAATACATAGAAAGCAAGGCATAAAATGACACAGAATTCCTTGAACAATTCCATCTGGTATATTATATGTGCTAGCCGTTGCGACGTTTTGCATTCTACCTCTGCCGTTCGAAATTTATAAGCCTTAATCTCTAATTGTCAGTCCTTGCAACCAAATCGTGAGAGATGAGTCAAAAAGATGTTGTATGAGTGCTTTTCTTTAATAAATACTCCTCCATAGAGACAGCCAATATATTGTGGCCATAGCTATAGTTGACAAAAACCATCATGGGTACAGTATATTAAAGATCGAAACTGGGATTAGCATAATTATGTAAAGATCTTATCTCGTTGATTGATTCGTCACGACGTTGTGTATACACCCCAATCTGGGTTTCCAGATTAGTTTACTTACGGTATTTGATTCCCCAGTGATGAAACGGATCAAGAACACCCCGGGAATGTCGAGTGTTTGAGCTTTGAGTGTTTGAAAAACCCTTGAACCAAATCTAGCCTAAGCCACTTCCAAAAGCCAAAAACACTACTGACGTGAGCCAGGGCGCACCATCGCGCGACAGACCCACTCCCTTGCGCGATGGTCAAACTGCCAGGCGGACAAAGTTTGACCGTTGACCATCGCACGCCAGGGCGCACCCTCGCGTGACAGACTGGCTCCATCGCGCGATGGTTAGTCCCCACCTACTTTTCTTGAGGTGGAAGCTTGGCCACCAATGCAACCCAAAGCCAGCCTCATGGGCTGATTGAACTCCTCTCTTTGCAGCCCCAACCTACCTCTATCTCTCTTTATAAATACCCCCATGGTTCTTCCATTTTAAGGGTTGGTTTTTGGTGGATGTTTTTGGTTAGTTAAATCCAAGGTTTGTGAAGGGTCACAACCTAAGCTTCCAAGAACATAGCTTGTTCTTTCTCCTTCATTACTCAAAACAACCCAAACACCTCAAACAACCTTAACCTCAATTCAAAGCTCAAACACCTTTCAAACCTCAAAGATCAAAGGTATAGCTTACCTCTGTTCTGCTCTCTGTTCTGATCCCTACCAGTCCTGGCCCTAAAGCTGGCAAGGTTTCAAAAACCGTCATGGTAGGAACTAGCGCGCGACGGTCCCACTCTTGCGTGCGACACTCTGTTGCTGCGCGCGCTGGACCGCGTGGGGATTGGTTTCCTACTATTTTATGTCCTTTTGTTTATATAGATCACTCTGCAAGCATGCTAACAACCAGTTTACTGCTTTTCTTAGTTTAAACTGCTAGTCTTAGTTAAATATGTGTTTCTGTTGTTATGGAGTACCCCTGGGATCATTCTGGACCTATCCCAGAACCCAGGATGAGTAAAATCAAACACTGGAAGATTGACCCATACCCGCGCGTGCTGCACCCAAACCCGCGCGCGATGGTCAAATGGAGCATTGACCAGCGCGCCAGGGCGCAACCATCGCGCGCCAGTTTGGCTTCCTCGCGCGACTATTTTTCCCCGACCAGTGGCTGGCCTTGCATGGTTAACTTGGTTTTAGACTGTTATTTTGTCCTCACACTATTTATGGGGTGTTTTGTTTATTTGTTGGGCTTTTCAGCCCTTTAAACTATATATTATAACTGCATAAACTGCTTGGTTTGTCCTGGATGTGCACTGGTCCTTCTAGAGCCCAGAGGGTTTGAGAATAAGAGCTGTGGGCTTAGGCTTACTGGCGCGTGCAGGTCTTTTAGTGGCGCGCACAGGTATGATCAGTATGCATTGACTTGATCAGTGCATACTGGTTTCTTCCTGTGCACGACACTCCAAGACAGGGGCTTTCTGGTCTGTTTAAAACTCCCACAGGAGTCTGTTTTCATCCTATACTAACTGCTCATTCAAATACATCTTGCAAATCATGTTACAGTTTAATCCCCGATTAATTGTTCCCCTGTCCTAACTGGCTAAAATTGATTAATAAAGGAAGAATCGCAATGTTTTCAAATGCCTAAGTAGAGACCGATCTCCGGATTGGACGAGAGGGGTGCCTTAAAACCCTTCCCCTCTCTGAACCTGGCTCCCGAACCGAGATATGGTTATGACGGACTGCTTTCCTTCACTTTTTCAAATCAAATAGCGCGGCAGGTGCTTCGAAATACGGTTCCTTGGGTGTCGGACCTTCAAACTCAAGTGGCGACTCTGTATTACGAGCGCTTGCCTCTCCGCTCGCGCTCCCTCGATTCCGAGGGCCTTGCCAAGTTGTCGGAAAGGAACGGAATCCCTCTCCGAGGGCATGCTGCCCACACGTTGGTTTTGATCACGACTCCTTTGTGATTATCATTGTCCTTTGAATCTTTACGATTTGTGTGTTGGTGGCTAAATTTTTTATGCCTTTGTCTGATTTATCCCATGGCATGTTAGGGGTGCTCCCATTCAATCCACGACATCCTTTCTCCTTTTGGGTCCAAACGTGGGAAGGCGTAGAAATCGTTTCCACTCACTAAAATTTTTGTTTGAACATAATAACCATTAATCTTCGTTGGAAAATGATATTGTGGGCTACCTGCCCGGATTTTGAAAAATCGAAAGAGTCGCCACCCGGATTTAAGGTTTGCCACCCGAGAAACCGTTTTGATTGAAAATTGATTGATTGAAATTGAGAACTAGAGATTCATTTGAGGTTCGGAAGCCATGTTACGAGAGGGGAAGGATTTTATGGCACCCCTCTCGCCCGATGTGATGTCGGTCTCTACTCAATGTTTGTGGGATTTTATCAAAAACATTTTGTTTCATTAAATAGTTAGCAAATATCCACAGATATATCACAATAAAGAATTGCATGCCTGTGTAAGTGTACAATATATGACAATGAAATGATACAAAGTGAAAAATGACAAAATTTCTACTACTGTGACTGGAACCACTCCCGAGCGCTCGGGACTGCACTCATGAGCGCTCAGGAGTTCTGCTGAGTCATCCTGCAATCTTTGGTTAAGACCAGACATATTTTGATGTTAAAAACAGCAACATAAAGCTATTAATGCATTCCAGTGCTCAGCAAATGGTTTAAACAGCTAAGAACTGGTCTTAACCATCTAAACTTCGCTTCCTTGCAACTGAAAATAAAACCAACTGCGCTCTGGAAGGACTAGCACACACCCAGTATCTACTAAAATATAAGAAATGAAATACGTAGTGACGAAATAGGATTTTAATGGCAGCAGCACTACTGAGCGCTCAGGAATGGTCCTGAGCGCTCGGGAGTGAATACAGTGCCCAGGAAAAAGTTTTGTTTCTTTGTGTTTCTTTTGCTCTTGTTATTTAAACTAAAATCACACGAGCTCACAACCAGTATGAGGAACTGGTATGGGCCCTCAATTCCCCTCAGAAGTAGAAAAATAGTAGATTTGAAGTATAAAATGAGCCTTTATACCTTTGCTTGACTTGAACTGATTTGTTCACTTGGAAATGGATTGAAAAAAGTAAGAAAAAGATTCTAAGATGTGTATAAAGACTAGAAATGTTTTTGTGATTTTCTTGGAAAAATACTTGAGAAAATAATAGACTTTTAGAAAATGTTTGAGAGGGTTTAAAGAGAAAGTTTTGACAGCAAAATGGGGGGAAGTTAGAGAGAATTTTCGTGGTCTCTCATATGTAGAATGAAGGGGGTATATATAGGTGGCCAAAAAATAAGGATTTTAGTTTGAAAGTAAAATCAAAAATAGAGGGAACATGGTTTTGGGAGGGAAACAAGGCCTGATTATATTCCTGCTGGCTCAGGCAGACATCTGGCTCGTGCAGGTTTGAATTACCATTTTAAAATCCAAACAAAAACGTGGTCAAAGATCAAGCTCATCATCCAAGGTTTGACTGTACTTTCGAGCACTCAAGAGTGAAGTCCCGAGCGCTCAAGAGTGCCACTCCCGAGCGCTCAAGAGTGCCAACCCAACTTCAAAAGGGCACCACGGGCACTCCCGAACTCGGATTTGGGTGTTTTTCAAAGCGTTGGAAAGCTTGTTAAGTCCTCTTTCTAACTCAATTGGTTTCATTCAAATAAATTTTATACACTGAAATGAGTGATGATTTTACTCTTAAGGTGTCGGGAAAATGGATGGTTTTGGTTTGCAAAAGTCCAAGAAACATCGTCCAAGCTTTAGCTGAGTCCTAATTTGATTCCTTTTCATCATCGGGGAGCCTCGAGGGCGCAAATTAAGGATAGTTAATAGATCCAAATTGGGGTGTCTACAGATATAAAGTGGGTTTTTGAGAATGACAGAGAATTGGAGGACCATAAATAGTATGCATACCATAGAGCTTAGGTGGTAGTAATTGTTTAGCTGAAGTAGATAGTTGTGCAGCAGTGCAGCTTCTCTTGTAGCTTCAAACGATTGAGCTCTATGATTTCTATAACTTGATTAATTCTAATTCCTTTCAGTTTTTTTTTGGAATATTCTTAGACCTCAACTTTGTGTTATGCTTTATTCATTAACATGTTTTTAGGTCATGGCCCCAACGACTCATAATACTGGACGAGTCCATGTACAGCCTAATTCCTCTCAGCCACACCAAGCAGCTATGGATGATGTTGTCATTGTTCAGCCCCTTAACGAACCAGGTAAATGATAAACTCACAAGTGCATAAAGCTATCCTTTTTCTTTTCTTTTTTGCTACTAACTCACTATCTTGCCATCAATTAGAAATTGGAATTGAAGAAACTGCAGGTAGTAGGAAAAAAATGCAATAGAGTTCGAGGTCCCACTTTTATGTGTAAAGTTTGGGGCCAGCAAGAAGATGACAAAGGACAAAGGACAACCAATTTCCAATAATAGCATCTTGAGCCACTTCTTAGGAACTATAGCAAGAAATGGGAAATATGCGCCTCTCCACTACAAGAGTTGGCCCAAGATGCCTCGAGTTTACAAGGACGATATGTTTGCATTGGTATTGGTAAGTTTGATAATTATAGCGTCATTTATTTGGAAGCATATGGTGAGATTTAGAGGGCATTACATCTTGAAAATTTTGGACTTGTTATCTTGCTAAATGATCTTTAAAATATTGTGGATTTGTAGCAAAAATTTGATTTCTATGCCGGTCACAAGAGGTGGATCTTGAGATCACTTTCGAAAAAGTGGAGAAACTGGAAGGCTACAATGAAGAGGGACAACTTTGATTCTGACCTACCCATTGAGGAGCAAATACATAGTCCTCCGGATCGAGTGCAAGCAGACCAATGGAAAGAACTTATTAAGTATTGGCATGGTGATGCGAAGGTACGAGACCTTTGATCTTTACCAATTTAAGTAATCTTAAAATTTGTCCTTACTTCATGAAAACTTTTTTATTTCCGAAAGTTAGTGATAAAAATAAGGATAGTCGAGCAGGGCAATCTACCATTTATAGGATGGGAAAAACTCCGCTAGCCATAGTAAGAGAGGCTGAGGTACGTAATCTTATAAATTTGTTGACTATTTGTACTAGAATCAATAACTTTATAAGTAGTATGAGATTTTACTTTTGGTATGCTCACAGGCAAAAAACCTCAGCCATGATCCATCGCGTGCACATTTATTCCTTACTTGCTTCACAGACAATGGCAAGGTCTCAAATGAGGAATTGCGAAAAAAATAGTGCGTTTCTCCAACTTCTTTCATACATAAACTTATGTTCTTAGATTCCAATAATAACGTAAATTATTTTGTTCCAGGAAAAAATGAAAGAGCTATCCAAACAAGTTCCAGAGGGTGAACTTGATTCTTCTAGTCCAAATGATGTATTTTCCCAAGCTATGGGCAAAGAGAAATCTGGAAATGTGCGCATGTATGGGCTAGGGGTTTGCCCATCTGATGTTTGGGGTGAAGTGCCTAGCAGTGGCACATCTTATAGGATGTCAATGGAGTGGAAGACAGAGCTAGATAAAACAAACAAAAAGTTGGAAGAGCTAACGAATTTATATTTGCTGAGTCGTACAAATGGGGGTAACACCTTAAACATTCCAGTCACATCTCCAAACATTCCAATCACATCTCCGAACCAACAGATTGGTTCTTCTACATCTTTTTCCCAACGAGGACGAGTTAAGGTAAAACTATTTTCATGGTAGTGATTATTCTACGATTAAAGTCAAAAATTTATTGGAGAAAAACAATTTAACCTCTTGGTAGCTTCTTGCTTACCTATGCTAATGTTTGAACCTTTACTCGGGTTCTCCTGTGGTGATGTTCCTGAAGTTGTAGAATGGAGTCAATGGACAAAGCACAAATGATTTAGTTTTTTGTAAGTTCACTATCCAATCAGAATGGACCATATCTATGTCTTATGCTATCAGAATATCACACTGGTGGACTATAGAACAGTACTTTTGGCAAGGTGGAAAAAACTTCAATTTATCAATCTTTGTTTTGCTTTGGTGCTGTAAAAAGACTAAATAGGAGTTGCTCACGATAGAGGTTATTCTATTGTTAAAGTCATTCTAGTGTATTAGAAACATATTGCTTGATTAAATTAGTCTATGGGTTATCTAATGAAAATCCAGTTTCCCTAGTTGGATGGCATTTAACATTTTAAACATGCATGCTTAATTGTGGAATTTGATATTGCGTTAAGTGTAGCTCATTTTTTTAGCACTTACAATGATAATTGATTGTAGAACACCTACACTAGATGTGTTGATATTAGCTTGAACTTAAAAATGTGTGGCATCATTCTCCTCCTCTTTTTGTTTGATGGGGTGGGAGGGGAGACGGGCTTGCATATGTCTGGGTTTGAGTTCTTCCCACTACTAGAGTGTGAGACAGTCTTATGCCTATTTTGTTTGACATGAACTGGTATTGTAGTGAACTAGACAGTTCATTCTACTAAGCTGATAGTGTCAATTCCATAAGGATACGAATAGCTAAAATGGATGGTGAATGCCGTAGGCATGGATATTGATATTGCAGAATAAATTTGATATTGCAGAATTTCAATATGATATTTTCTTATTGATTGATAGGTGGGGGATTATGTTAATTTTAAGAGCGTAGCCAACCCAACAGATGTTGTAGGCAAAGGGCGGATCGCTAGTATGGATCCATCTACAGAGGTTGGTGGAGAAGAACTTGGAGCTAATTGGTGTGAGATTCATGTTCAAGTCCCAATCCTATGGGATGAGCATTTGATGAGGCCTTACGGAGGCCTTAAGACCGTTGGCGATGCCATCGGTACTCCAATAGTATGGCCTATTTCTTTGGTACATTTAATGCCCACTATTGTCCTTCTTTTCTTTTCTTTTTTAATTCTTACTATAAAACAATAAGTTTTAAAACTTTGGTACGTTTAATGCCCACTATTGTCCTTCTTTTCTTTTCTTTTTTAATTCTTACTATAAAACAATAAGTTTTAAAACTGTGTATCTGGTTTTTGTTTTGATTAGGTAGTGAGAGACGATGATAGCTACTTTATGGACTGAATGAGATCACTTGGAAGATTCCTAGTAGATAGAGTTATGGCATATGGATGCTGAACTTATATGTTATGTTTTTTACTAGTGGTTGTTTTTTTTGATACCATGGCATCTCTCATGGTATTGTTCTAGTTTTTTGCTGGAAACTTTAGTTAGTTTCTTAGAAGTGAAGTTTGTTTTCTAGTGGAAACTTTAGTTTCTTAAACCTATTTCTATTTCATGTTTCGTTTTTTGTATTTAGATTCTTATGAGTTTGTTGACTAGTAGTTTCTATTGAAGTTAATGACCATGGCTTGTTGCATGGACATGGTTGAGAAAAAAATTGAAATTAATTCAGGTTTCATTGCATTGTCGTTTGATCGTGTACTACAAATGGGAAAAAAGAGCAACACTTTAGAAGGAACTCAAAAGTGTTGTGAAAGCTATCCTCCTTACCTTATAGACGATGGTTTATGGGGCAGTTTGTAATGCATTAATAGGGCGTTGGAATGATTTTCGGAATATCTGTAGTGGCACCGAAAAATGTCTTGATAAGTAATCTATGCGGCACAAAGAAGTGCAGCGAGAAAGAGCTTTTGAGGCTCTTCTAAGTGCCTCGATAGGTAATCTATGCGACACCTAAAAGTGCAGCGATAAAGAGCTTTGGAGGCTTTTTTAAGTGTCTCGATAGGATCTATGCGGCACCTAAAAGTATAGCGAGAAAGAACTTTTAAGTGCCTCGAGAGGTAATCTATGCGGCACCTAAATGTGCAGCTAGAAAGAGTTTTAGAAACTCTTTTAAGTGCCTCGATAGGTAATCCATGCGGCACCTACAAGTGCAGCAAGAAAGAACTTTGGAGGCTTTTTTAAGTGCCTCGATAGGATCTATGCAGCACCTAAAAGTGTAGCGAGAAATAGCTTTTAAGGCTCTTTTAAGTGCCTCGATAGGTAATCTATGTGGCACCTAAAAGTGCAGCAAGAAAGAGCTTTGGAAGCGCCTTAAAGTGCCACATAACAAGTGCCGCGTTAGACCTATAGCTGCATCGATACATGCGGCACTAAGGTGAAGTACTGCCCCAATATACAAACTGCCCCAACAGGCCTCTTTTCGAGGCAATTTTGAATGCCCTATAAAGCCATTTTTGTTGTAGTGATTATCCCTCTCCTATGCTGCAATAATTTGGCATATGTCCATATATATAAGACAATTAGGATATGTGATAACCCAATTAAAACACGGTACTCTGAAATTTTTCTTGCAATTTTGTCACCTTAGTCATTCTCGAAATAAATATCCTACCTTAGGATAAATTTTGAATACTTCTCTAAGAATGAAGACCAAACAACTTAACCAATCAAGGATTAAAATACACATTGCTAGCAAATGTATTAGTTGTCGACGGATATTTTAAACCTTATTAATACTTGGATAAATATTGGGGGAGCTAGTTGGGCTATAAAACGTCTGTGGTTTAAAATTGACCAAAATTTAGTCCATTGTCTCGAAATATATTTTCTCTGTCTGATTTTTCGATTCTTCTAACTCTATTAGTAATAATTGGTAGGAATTAGTTGGGAAATTATAATAGTTGGGCCAGGGTTGTCTGGACACATTGACTGAGTTGGCTCACTGAGTTACTCTATAAATACCCTTTGAGCATCTTGTGATTCACTGAGTAATCACACTGATTTTCTTAACTCTCTTTCCCCGAACATCACACCTCCCCGACACCCTCCATCTGAGCTAACATTTAGCGGGTCACTTACCGTTAAGATTTAGAGTATATTAATTCATGACTTAAGATTTATAAAAGTAGGATATTTTTCTGATGTATCTGTCAATTTTTATAAAATTTTACAGATATCGCCATAACCTCACATTGCGGCACGGGAATAAGGCACTAGTCCTTGCGAGGCGGACAACCATAAGGTTCAAAGAATTATCCGGAAAGAATCGGATTAGATCTTGTGGGAATATTCTAGACTAGATACACTTGGATTTTAGTGGATTCACTAAGATTTTGTATAGATACACTTGGATTTTATTAGATTTCCTAAGATTTGATTAGATTATGTTTAGATTTTCTAAGATTTGAATAGATATTATATAGATTATGTTTAGATTTGTTTAGATATTACTAGATAATGAAAGATTTGTTTGGATAAGATAAGATTTGCTCTAGGAGTATAATTCTAGGAATATTCCGAGCATCAAAGATATATACTTGGAATATTAAGATATGAATGGATAAGATAAGATATGGATAAGATTGTCTCTAGATTTTATTAGATAATTCTAGATTTTGTTAGATATTATAAGATATGGAAAGATTTCATTAGATCATTCTAGATCTTGTAATAAACTAGTATAAATAGGCCTCCCCTCCCCTCCACTTCACACACCACACCACACTTCACACACACTACACTTGCACACACACGGCACATACACCACATACATAGTATTCGGCTAAGGAAAAGGAGGAAAGAAAAGAGAGAAAGAATGAAATCAAGAGAGGAGGAGAAGGAAAAATAAAATAAAAGCTCCAGTATGATACGGTAAATTACAGATGCAAAAAGGTGAGTTACGAATATACTCTGGCTACATATTGTTTTTCTAAAACTTGTTTTGTGATTGTTTTATTAAATCTTATGTTGAATAAAAATAAATTATATAAGTATAATTGTGAAAAGGAAAAGATTTTTATAAAAAGACATGGGATTGATTTTCTTAAAAGGAAGTTTAATTGATAATGGTGTAACATCTGGGCGAAGAGCTCTGACGAGTTATGTTTGAATTGGCACCTATGGATTGTGGAAAGGATACGACCGGGTATCCATTTGATTGATATCAATTCCATTGTTTTGCTGGGGTCGCTCCCCGGGCTACCGGATTACCGCCCAAGATGATGGTCAAGATGATGATCAAGTTGATAATATGATGATTATGATGATGATTGATATATCTCTCTTTGTCTCACTTGTGGTGATTGCAACTTGAATATGATTGTTCTCTCTCTTACGATTTTGCAAGCTGATGGATTATTATCCTATGTTTTTATCCTACTTAATCCCATGTTTATTATGTGGCCTTAGTATATCGTAACTTACTGGATTGGTTTTGTGTTTTCATAAAACATTTTCAGGAAATCAGGGATAAGGAAGAAGGATTGTCTGTTGCATGTAAAAGATATCAGCTATCATGGCTAAATAAGGAAATAATGTGTTAATAAGTGGCACTTGTATGTGCGAGCCACATTAGTATGAATTTCAATGCCGTTAGGCGAAAGTTGTAATTGGTGAGGACACTAGACAACTCTGAATGTAATATTTTATTTATTTTTAATTTACGAACCTGGGAGTTTAGAATGAAAAAAAATTTTTGGTTGTGTGATATCAAGGCCTGGGGTGATTCTTAAATCACTGGCCATGTCACGAATCCATACCCATCGGATTTGGGTCGTGACAGAGTTGATGTAATGACCCGAATTTTCACGTCAATTTTCTTTTAAATAAAATTAGACATTTTATTAGATATAAATGATTTTGTTAATGGATAAATCTACATCTAGACTTTCTAGGAAACCCTAGCCCTACTTCATAATCCTAAAAATCTAGGATAAGATTAGATTGGATTTTGTTAGATTTGATAAGATTTGATTTATATATGGATTAGATTGTATAAGATATGGATAAGATTTTTCTAGATTTTATTAGATATAGTTAGATTTTATTAGATATTATAAGATTTTGTTAGATATTGTTTAGATATTATAAGATTTTGTTTAGATATTGTAAGATTTTCTCTAGATTTTATTCTAAGAATATTCTTGGCATCAAATCTTAGAATTTATTACTATAAGAATATTCTTGGCATCAAACCCTTAGATTTTTATTATTCTAGGAATATGCTTTGGCACAAAAGAATATACTTGGAATTATTCCGTTTGATATTAATGAAGAAAGGAATATGCTTGGAATTATTCTCTAACCTAATTAGTATAAATAGCTAGCATCTCTCCACTCCCCTCCACACATCTCACACACACGACACTAGCAAGAGAGAAAGGAAGGAGAGAAAGAGAAAAGAGGGAAAAGCTTGAAAGAATTAGTGATATTTTGAACGGTGGATATTGGTGGGCTAGTGGTGTATATTTTAAGGCATTGATTCGTGGACAAAACGGTCGATTCATTTGAGGTAATCCGGGTTGTATACGATATGCTTCCTACTTCCGGAATCTTTTCTTCACTCTCATTTTTGTACTCCTTTTGATTATCTCACGATCTTTGTTCAATCCTGTGGAATATTGTTGAAAAGTGGAATAATTGGGATCGAATATGATGTTGTTGATTGAGTACTATAGAACTATTTAGTACAGGGATCGAGTGAACTCATGCACCAATAGCCTATCCAATAGCCAGAATGGGTCGAAGATGACTCGGTGAGGAAGGTATTGGGGGAGGGTCACTGGTCATGTACTGAGGAGGACTTAGTATGAGGTCCCTTGTGATTGTTGTTTCGACTTGGTGGTCGATTATCATTTATTGATTCCACTTATGAGCTTTGTTATTCTGTTGTATCGTATACTTCCCGGATAATTTCTTTTTCAAGTGTGGAGTCGGATTAGGAGAAATTGAATCGGAGCACATAAGGATGAGGTCTTAGAAGAGTTGATAATTTTGGAGGATCTAGAAGATTATTTAGCTGGCAGCTTAATTTATTTTGGCGATGTAATTTATTTATGAGGAGAATAGGGGCCTAGAAGTGTTTGAAATACAATGTATTTTGGAGTTTATTATTAGAAAATAGCGGGGCGTTACAGGATATTATATATACCAAAATAAGTTTGATTTGCCGTATTTTAAGTTCTTGATCAATTAGTTATTCGCTACTCATTTTGTCTCAGATCTAAAACAAAATCCTAATATGAAGTAGATCGAGGACGAGTGGATGAACAATGTGCTAGAGCAAAAATATGGAGGTGGAGTTTTTGAGAATTTAGAAATTTAGGAATAAGCTTTTGGATGCTTTTAAAGCACCATTGAATTTGTATAGTAGATTAAAGAAAAATAAATCTTTGCCATTCACTGAGCTCATCAGCAGATGAATTTATTCCAACTTTTTTTCCAGGCAAGCTAGGGAGTTAGGCAAGGACTCTGGTGGCACATTTGGGGATTTTTATATTAGTAAGTCTACACATACATAATTTTTTGCACACAAATCATGCACAGATCACAGCGTGGTGTCCACTACGGGTCTAAAACAAACGATCAGATCCGTTCATTAAATGTAAAATAATCTTTCAAGCGCCCTTGCAAAAAAATTAGTTTAATCCGATACCTATAAGTGCTAGATTCAATCATCTAACTTTTTATTATCCAAAAATCTTAATGAAAAGTTGAATGATTAGATCGAGCACCTATAGGTATCGGATTGAGCTGATTTTTCGCGAGGGCCCTTGAAAAAATATTTTAAATTTAATGAACGATTCGGATCATTGTGTAGGACCCGTAGTGGGTCCCACACCGTGATCTATGCACAATTTATGTGCAAAAATCTGTGTGTAGCAGCGTTGTTTTTATATTGCCCTCCATAAGATGTTGTATTTTAGTATTAGGATATTAATCATCACTTCTGCACTTTGTATAGTTTTTGGGTAAAATGGAATTATTATTATTTATTATTTGTTGTGATATATTTTCATTGGTTAATCCATGGAATGATTGTGTCTCATGTTTATAATTGAGATTTATTTGGCATTCGTTTAGGGTGGCGATAATGCCACGAAAACTTTCTTTAATGCCACGACAGTGTTAGGTTGTCTTACAATAATACCCCTCTCTCTCTCTCTCTCTCTCTCTCTCTCTCTCTCTCTCTCTCTCTCTCCCTCCTATGCTTTTGTAATCACACTTTTGTAATCACTTTTCTTATTTGCTCGTTCTACTCTCTCACTCATCAATTCATTCTTGGTCGCCGACGATACCATCGCAAAGGACAATGATTTGTGATTTGTCCTCATATCCTTCGACCATTCTTGGATGCAGACCCATCTTGATCGTGCAGGTTAAGACCAGATCGACACCCTTCTCCTTTTTTTTTTTGATAGGCAACAAAAGTTTTATTAAGAACACTTGACAAAGGGTACATCAAGTGGGGGAGAGGGGGAGAGGAATCCAACCAAAGATTGAAAAAAGAAAAAGAAAAAGATGGGTCAAAGCCCACCGACACCCAAAGGACCAGGCCCCAAAATATAAAAACCAAGACGCTACATGGGCCTGGCCCAAATCAAGAGCCAAAACAAACCCTAAGTCCAAACCAATTCAACACCTGCAGAAATCAAAACACAGCCGCCGCCACACTCAACCGCCTCCACTAGCCCAAGCCATACCCAACTACCAACACCCCAGCCTCCTCCTCCGCACCCACCACCGAAACCCAACCACCTCTATCAGCCCGAATCGCCAACACCCATCTTTGCCCCAACGCCACCACCACCAACCAAACTGCCACCAAACCGTCGACCAGCAAGTAATCCAACAGTCGACGCGAACCCCGCGAGCAACTGGAATCCGAGAAAAACCGACGAGGAGACGGCGATTCGGTCCTCACAAACGGTTAAGGAAACCAGAGACTGAGCACTTCCATACGCCAACACTGAACCACCGCCGCGCCGCCAGTCGGAGCACAAACCAAACCGCCATCTCCGCAAGCTTCCACGGCCAAACAAAACTAACTGCTGCTCCTCTGTCCTTCCGCCACACCTTGCGACCGCCGCCTCTAAGCATCCACTAACCTGCTGCCGTTAAATGGGCCGACCAGAAGCCCCAAACGCCTAAACCCACCTCGTCCACCTCTGCACTGTATCATCACCTCTGGTACTCCTCCGCTACTTGCCGCCGCTACCGCACCACATCATCACCGCTGCAACCCTCTGCATCATCGCCGCTACAACTCCTCCGCCACATGCCGCCGCCGCTGTTCCTTCGGATCAAAACCCCACTATTGCTCCTCCGCTACGACACCGCTGCCCGTTCTTCTCCACTGCTCCTCTGCTTCCAAACCGCCACCCATTGGTTCCCCTCGCCTCTTCAGTCTGCATCTCCGCTACAAGCCGCTGCTTCTCCTCCGCTTCAACACCGCTGCTGCTCCTCCTCTATTTCACCACTGCTGATCCTCCGCTTCCATAGGCTTTCACTTTGCCTCTTCCGACGACAGACTTGGTGGCCGCGTCCCTACCGTCGTTGAGATTAATAAGAGAGAGAGAGAGAGAGAAAGAGGGGGGAGAAGGAGAGGGGACGCCTAAAACAGATCAGAGACGCCCGGGGGAGGAGGAGAGAAGGCGGCGCCTCCCCCCCAGGCGGGAACCCTAGAAATTTGAGGGCAGAGAGAAAGTCTAGAGAGAGAAAGTCTGTGACACCCTCCTCCTTCGGTAATGACAACCATGATAACAATTGTTGATCAATGAAATCCTGCAGCACAGACATACCCATTACACAATTTATATTTTAAGATCGATTTATGTTTTTTTTTTTTTGGATAAGCAAGATCGATTTATGTTACTATTTAATATTGTGAAAAGGAATCGAGCACAACATCAAATATGACGATAGAGAGAGAAATGGCTGATTGCGTTTTCTATTAATCGGTTTTTACACAACGAAAATATGTTGATGCCCTCTGGTAATTATTTATTTGCATGTATGGTTCATGGAGGGGGATGTAATCGAATTATTGAAGGAGGTTTAATGAGGCATGGATTTTAATTCTATTTTTCTCAGTCAATCAAAAAGGATAACAGAATAGGGCGGTGGTGGAAGCAGGGGCCTTATGGTGACGGTGGAGGATGAGAAGAAAAGGAAGAAGAGAAGGTGGATCTGTGGAGGGTGATGGTGCTTGTCGGCAAGGGAAGTAGCGAGATAGACGATTGATTGTTCCACGGATAGGAAAAAGAAAAAAGATATACTGAGAGAGAGAGGGAGAAGAAGAAAGAGTAATGACGAAAGTTTGCTTAGCTGGAGGGTATAGCAGTCAATAGAGCACATCATGTCGTGGCACTAAAGAAAGTATTCGTGGCATTATCACGGCCCGTTTAGGGGTTTAAGGCAAACGCTAACCGGTGCATCAAAGCACCTCCTATGTGGGCCCATTGAAAATAATGAATTGCAAGTGTCTTTTCCAAGTTAGGGGAATGCAGAAGTTCTTGGGGGCGACTATTCGCAGCTGCATATTTTCTCCCATAGCCCGTTAAAAATTTTCGAAAATTATATTTCGGTAACTATATGTCGAAAATATATTCAACCTTCGGTAAACAACTGTCGAACATACATTTCGGTAAATAGCTGTTGAAAATAAGATTATATTTCGGTAACTACATGTCGAAAATGCACAAAAAACATATATTTCAGTAATTAGATGCTGAAAATGTATCTCAATTTCAGTAACTAACTGTCGAAAATGTATTTTAATTTCAGTAACTAACTGTCGAAACATATTTCGGTAATTGAAAATTTTTAATGGGCTAAGGGAGAAAATACGGGGCTGCAAATAGTCGCACCCAAGTTCTTTACCTTGTAAATTTAAATGACGTTTTTAACCCTTCTTATTATTCCTTGTGTTTGCTATGAAAAGTTTTCTCTCTCCTATTTAAACCCCGAAAGCAGCTCTTTTTATCTTCCTTTGTTTTTTTGTTAATCTGGTATGACTTCGGGTTGGTAATCTGCAGTAGTGTGCGCAGTATCGTGTTGCGCACCTTCAAGCTGTCGGATGCACGATTTGACGGCTCGGATCTCATCTCGGCAACTAATGATTGAGAGCCGTTCATTGTCAAGATGAGATCCGAACCGTCGAATGCACGATCCGAGGGCTCGGAGGTGCGCAGCATGGTGCTGCGCACACCATTGCACAACACCATCCCCCAATTCCTTCCCTAGCAGTGGCGGCTCCAGGAATTTGTGATAGGGTGTTCAGAATTTACCTTAGAGAAATGATATTGGCACTCCAAAAATTGATGGAAGCACTCCAAAAAACAAAGGAAAGTGGCTTTGAAATTATACTTATTTTGGAGTGCTTGCATCAATTTTTGGAGTGCCAATATCATTTACCTTTACCTTAACTCTACCAGCTGATTTATTAACCAATAATATATGTACAAAATCTCATATAGTTGTATAAATAGTATGGTAAAAAAACATGACCTCTATTCTAAAAAAAAATGAACTACGAGACAAAATAAGAACTTAAAAATATATACTATTTTTTTTAACAAAAGTTTTTTTTTTTAAATTTGTTGTATTTTATAATAGACAGTGTTTCGAGAATGGAAGGGATAAAATTTAACAGTTGTCCTAAATGAGTTTTCATATTTTGTACCAACGTTTAACCAGCATATTAATCTGCTAAAACCTTTTTGAAAGAAATTTTAGCAAGTACGTTGGGGTTGACCTTCTCGAAAATATGTTAGCCTTTTTGGGTATTTTAGTTTTGGTAGTAAGTGGAGAGAGAAATAGAGTAATGATTGGAGAGAAGGGTAATGAGTAGAGAGAGATAGAGAGAGAAATGAAAGTAATAATTAGAAAAATAGGGTAATGATTCGAGAGAGTGAAATAGGATAATAATTAGAAAACAAAACTAAAACAAAGTTAAAAAAACCAAACGAACAAAGCCGTTATTCTTTAGAATAACATGATGAGATTTTCTATCGTAATCTTAAATTCGAATGAATATTATTCAAGTTAACGGGATTTGCAGTGTAGTTGATTTTTTTTTAAAGCTTTGTCCGTAATTTTATAAGCTAACTAGATAAAAAAAATAGTTATTGTCATAAATGCGAAATTAACACATTTAGACAATCGACAAAAAGATGGAAAGAAAACACAGAGCATAATATTTACACCAATAGATTCTTCTTTTTACTTTCTTTTTACAATTTTTTTAATTATGATTATGAGCTTTATTTGAGTCTTTGTTCAATTTTTTTGAGTCTTTGTTCAATTTTTTTTTAATTTTTTTTGAGAGCGAAATTAATAGTTTCGAGTCTTTGTTCAATTTTTTTTGTCAAGAAATGGAACACAAAATCGTTCAAGCCCTCATCGGTCTCTACTGCGCTAACATTTTTTAGAGATTATTAAAAAAATTCAAAATAAATTGAGTGGCTCCAATTATTCATGTATTCAAATTGAATTTCACACAATCCGGTGTATATGTGGTGTGCACAAGTCCATTCTTTCTAACTTTTTTTTTTTATCTAATATTACTTTTGGTAATTTTTACTTTTTGTAATTTTTTTAGTTTTTCGTTGTAATTTTTGAGTTAATCATTTGCCTCAACGAGTTGAACCAGAAAAATATAACAATATGGACCATGTGGAAAAAAGTTAATAGAAGACGGTACTTTAGACAAAAAAAGACAACTGTTTCGTATTGCTTTTCATGTTAAGGGAACTTTTTTTTTATTTTGGTTAATTTTTTTTTTAACTTTTTAGACCACTATCATTGAAACGGGTGATTAATTCAAAAATTATAGGTAACTGATTTTCACTCTTCTTTTTATAATCACACTCTTTTTTTCTCCTCTTTTGATATGGGGATTTACAAAATTAAACTACTCAACTTTTCAGTTTCGTCTCTACGAATTTAGAAAACATATCTTGTAGAGACCCGAATAATTTTAATTCTTGAAATACTTATTAAATGCCTAATTGAGTAGAATATGGATAAATTAGTAGATAATTGAATCAAGGACGAAAGTGAATGATAGAAGATTGAGGGGAGAATGTGTGATTTAATGATTTGAGGGTATATATAGGAGAGTGAGCTTGTAGGAGATTAATTTTTCCTCCTCTTTTCTCTCTTTCTACCGTTCCCCTCTCTCTCCACCGACCAACTCTCTCTCTCTACCGTGTGTCTCCCTCTCTAGCTCCCTCACACAAAACCTCAAGGATCCATCTTACTTTCACCTCTAGAACACAACCCAGGGCTCGTATCGTGTTGGGTGGAGCTCGAGAATACGATTTTGGTTGATTTCAAAGAGTTTGGAGCTAGGGCTCGTTCGAATCTCTTGGGTTTTGCTCCTTCACTCGAGGTAGGCACTTCTTTACCTCTTCTATGTGTATATATGGTGATTTAGTGTGTGGATCGTGCTTAGATCGTTCCCCTTTGGTGCTTTGAAAGTCTGCTAAACTGCAGAAAATCGCCTCGAATCTGCGTGGTATTGATACCCAAACAAGGGGTATTGATACCCCTTACTTTTCTGGAAATTCAGCAGCCGGGTATTGATACCCACATTTGGGGTATCAATAGCCCTCCCTTTTTCTGGACAGCTTTGTGCTGTTTTGGTGCCTCGTTGATCGTATTGAGCTCCAATTGTCCCTAAGCCCTTTCGGACATCTTTTAACCTTTTTCTCACATGCTTAATTGACCTTCTACGATTAATCGTTGCTATCCATGATTCATTGGGTTCCCGTTAGTAAAGATCGAATAAGGATTAATGTGATAAAAACTTTGTTAAAATATGTTGTGTTGGTTAATTGATTACTTGGTGATGTTTGTGGCATTGTTGGCATATCATATGACGTTTCATGTGAACGTGTGACTTGTATAATGTCTTAGCTTGCTTGTTGAGTACGAAGGTAGGTATGTGAGACGGAAGTTCGGTTAGGAAGTCTCGTAACGCAAGGGGTGGTAATACGATGACCAAAGCCGTTAGGGATCACCGTAACGCAAAGGGTGGTAACACGGTAATCCTTGTGGTGTTAAACGGTAACGCAAGGGGTGGAAATACCGATGGAGGAGATTGGCGATAATGAGTCGTGTCGAGGTCACTTGAGTTGTTTAATATCGTGTGAACTTTGTGGTACATTGAGCTATAGGCATGCGTTAGGAGGATGATATTGAACGTTGGAATGCCCTTAAATCAATTGTTATCTATCGATTGAGCCGTACTACTTGTCTTCATTTCACCTGC
The DNA here is from genome assembly GCA_018127125.1 of Rhododendron griersonianum. NCBI lineage: Eukaryota > Viridiplantae > Streptophyta > Magnoliopsida > Ericales > Ericaceae > Rhododendron > Rhododendron griersonianum. The sequence goes on from CM030798.1 coordinate 26,761,307, forward strand.
ACATTTCATCATGTTTATATATAGAATCGGTAAAGATTTTCCTACTGGGCTAGTATAGCTCAACCTAATCTTTCTTTCAGGACAAGATGCTGGACAATAGACTGTAAGCATTCGTGTGCTTGGGCATGAAGACTTTTGGGAGCTAATTCTGTTTTAGTTACTTAAACATCTTGTATTGGCTTTCTTTTGACAAAGATGGATTTGTAACCAATTGTACTTAAATTCCTCTTGATTATAAAGTATGTAATATCTTAAACAAGTTCGTGCTTGCATTTAAGTTGATTTGGGCCATAGTGCCAAAGTTGTAATTACTTAAACTTGGGAACTCTTTTGGGTAATATTTATGTCACGCCCTCGATTTATCACATAAATAACAATACCATTTTAAATACAAATCCTCACAATAGTACATACGGTACCCCAAATTACAACACTGTTTTTGAATCTCACAAATCTGTTAATTGATACAGTATTCCAAAATAGAGAAAATAGTACAGTGCAGTTGATTTATGAAGAAAGACAAATACTTCATAAAATATCATTAGCTTGATGTCTGCATGCACTCCACACCCTCCCAGACTGTGTCCATGTAGTGTACCTGAAAAATGATAGGTTGAGCTACGCTAGCCCAGTAGAGAAATCTATACTCAAGCTATATGAAAATGCGATGAATCATGTACTTAGAGTGAGTGAATATGATGAGATACCACAAAGAAACATGGGTCTTCCACCACCAACGAGCATACTACAACCAAGGGATCATGATTTCATAAAGGTATTCCTAATAGCTCATACGTCAAACTAGAAGCATAAACCGACTCGAATTATCCTAATTAGACCACAACTCGCCCTCCATCATCACTTGTCCATCACTACGCAAACACTCCATTCTGCCTCGATCTATACGTGTATGTGATGATCAAGCACCAACAGTAAAATGTGAGCAACAATATATAAGTACAACGAACCCCAAGATGCTAATGACAACGAGTATATCTCTTAGCAGAACAATACGAACATATCACTGAATTTCTTTTTAAAACGTAATCAATTTGCCTTGTATTTCTCAAACATTAGCCATTTTCCCTTTCAATACAATTCCAGGCACTTAGGACCCCGTGCGTCCACTAAAATCATTTCATTCAATTCCGAGCACTTGGGACCCCGTGCGTCCACTAAAATCATTTCATTCAATTCCGGGCATTTGGGACCCCGTGCGTCCACTAAAATCATTTCATTCAATTCCGGGCATTTGGGACCCCGTGCGTCCACTAAAATCCTTTCATTCAATTCCGGGCACTTGGGACCCCGTGCGTCCACTAAAATCATTTCATTCAATTCCGGGCATTTGGGACCCCGTGCGTCCCATTTCCGGCATCCCACCTTACGGTGGATCCGTGACTTTCTTCGTATTCATTCTATCGTCTCAATTATGTTTTACCTCTTACATTACTTAATAGCATCATACTCAACACACAACTAGTTCATCATATTCATCACAACATGCCACAATCCCCACATAATCACCCAAATACCTAGACAACGAACGGATACCGTAATCATCTAAAATCGACACATGAGCATATCCTGATTTCCAACAAGCAGTCCGTGTTCGAACATTCTTTAAAAATCGCATACTTAATATTTTTCAATGATTCCAACGCCAAAATATCACCAACTTACCAATCTTTAAAACCCATAAGGACCCATAACCAAAAGCGTCGTTTAACCATAACAAACGATGCAAAAAAAAAAAAACACAACTCTGTTCGCTGCCCGAATTCCCAGGTTACAGCTCAATCTTCTATAAATCACTATAGATCGAGTTCTTAATACTTTTAAACGATTCTAGTTCCAAAAGTTGCGCGATTGAATGAAGTACAAAGATGCGAAGGAACCCTAATCAAATTCGCACTCGAAACTTGGTTAAACAGGTATTTCCAGAGCAATACGAATCTGTCACACAGCAGGACAGATTGACACACCTCCACTCAAACGATCATAACTTTCTGTGTACTAAGAGTTTTAAGACGATTCCAGTGGCAAATGAAAGCTGACTTCAAGACCTTCGAATCGATATAAAGTTTGCATAAAACGGACATCGGACGAGAAAGTTATGTCCGTTCGAAGTGGGCTGAAATCCAGAACACGAGACAGATTGCAGATCAGTTTTCTAAAAATCACCATAAATTCAATTCTCAACGGTTTCGGGTGATTCTTGCGGCATTAAAACGAGCTCTAAGTCTACTCTATTTCATATGAATGAACCAAAATTCAAATCTGAGCTTAAGAAGGCGTAAAACCCCAAAAACACAGGCCCTGTTCTGCTGATTTTCGGAAATGGAAGAAACAACCTCAAGCAACGACACGATCTAAGTACATAAACACCATATAAACGCATAACAAGAGTAAGAAATCCCTACCTCATGGGTTTTGAGCAAAACCCGACCCTTTGACCAAGTCAACCGAGCTTCCACGCGGTCCGATCAAGATTTTTCTTGGATATTCGGAAAGCCTGTGCTCCGTATAGCAACTTTAATTCTTGGACCTTGTCTGGAATCACACCCTAGGTGGATTAAATCGAAGAGAGAGAAGAGAAGAGAGTTTTCGGAGGAGAGGAGTGAGAGACAGAAAGCCGAAGGAGTGAGGGGGAGAAAAATGGGAGAAAGTTAGTCTCCTGGGGAAATTATTGGCATGGGGAGTAATCCCATATGCTCCCACCCCACACACACATGCACCTCTTGCACAATTACCCTTATATCCTCCCACGAAGACGTCACACAGAAAATCCGCACCGTCTATCTCGACGGGCCGTACGTTTACAAAAGAAAAAAAAAATGGCTTAAAAAAAAATGCGGGTCTCTACAATTTATGTTAAGCAAGGATCTTTTATAGAAATGGATTATTTATTTATGTTGAAAATCGAGGGTGTGACATATCTACCCATATCTGTTTGAACTAATTTTTTAAAGGGTCTATAAACAATTATTATAAAATTTATAAGTATTTTTCTATATTTTTGTAAAACTCGGAGTGAGCCCCCTAACCGTGCGGTGGACACATACAGTGGGTGTGTGAGGTGGTCCTAGAATTTCTGTTTTTCTAGCTTAAACCCAATCTTCAAAGTGCCAGGGTAGCGTTGTACGGTACATTTTTCTCGTGCTCGAGTTATGAACTTTTAAGTGACGGGGTTAAATTTGTCATTTTGTAAAAAAATAAAGGACAGATAGAACGATTGTATCCATTCCTCCAAAAGAGAAAGGGTGCGACTATTCGCAGCCCCGTATTTTCTCCCTTAACCCATTAAAAATTTCCAACTACCGAAATATGTTTCGACAGTTAGTTACCGAAATTGAGATACATTTTCAGCATCCAATTACCGAAATATATGTTTCTTGTGCATTTCCGACATGTAGTTACCGAAATATAATCTTTTTTTCAACAGCTATTTATCGAAATGTATGTTCGCCAGTTGTTTACCGAAGGTTGAACATATTTTCGACATGTAGTTACCGAAATACAATCTTCGAAAATTTTTAACTGGCTATGGGAGAAAATACGGGGTTACAAATAGTCGCTCCCAAAGAGAAAATTGAACTGTAACTTGCATTGAAATATAATAATAAAATACTATATTTAACCGGTGCATGTATGTACCCTTTAGCCGGACTGTTTGTTTAGTAACAAAAAACTGCACTTGGAATTTGGCCAGAAAGTTGTTGGATGACAAGTTCAAAATGGTCAACCTCAACAGGCCTAACTCTGCCGGAATCTGACCGGAAAATTGGTTTTCCGATGACAAGTTCAAAATGGTCAACCTCAAACCTAGGTTTTTTTTTTTCTCTTCAAACCACCTTGCCGAAATCCCCACGGCCTCTCTTCTGATCAACACCTCTAAACCCCAAATTCTCTTCTTGACCATATAAACAAAACCTGCCACGTCAACCCACTTTTTCTTCTTTATCTTTTACTGCCTCATCAAAAGAGCAAAGAGAATTGCTCCACTACCGTCAATTTCCAAACCCCACTTCTGTCGTCAGTTTCTGAAATTCTATTTAACAAAACACTCATCCCACTTGATCTCTTTTGCGTTAATTATGGAGAAAATTGACGCTGCTCAACCTATTTCCATCACTTTCGATGGTTCCAACTATATTCTTTGGGCTCAAGCCATGACCAGCTTTCTGAAAGGGAAGAAATTGTGGCGTATAATCACGGGTGATGTGATTAAGCCTGTCAAATCACCGGAAGAAAACCAATCAAAGTATGAAGAACGTCTTGAGGATTGGGATAGCAAAAACCATCAAGTTGTTACTTGGATCCGCAACACGTCCGTCACCTCCATTAGCTTACAATTTGGCCGATTTCAGAATCAGAATGCTCCAGCCAAGGCTATTTGGGACTTCTTAAAAGATCGCTACCAAACTACCGGTCTCTCTCATAAGTACCAACTCCTAAGCCAACTTGATCGAATGCGACAAGAGCCTGGGCAATCTATCAATGGCTTCTTATCTCAGATCTACGCTGTTTGGGATCAACTCTCTCTCTCAGAACCTTCCTGGACAAGTACTACCGATGCTGCGTTGTTTGTCGCCTATCGTGATCAACAGCGTCTTATTCAGTTTCTTATGGCTCTTACCACTGACTTTGAGCCTGTGAGAGCTTCACTTCTTCATCGCAATCCGCTTCCCACCTTGGATCAGACCATCTCTGAGCTTCTTTCAGAAGAAACTCGTCTTGGAACTCTTAAATCACAAAGTTTGGATTCTGCTCTTGCCGTACATCGCCCGCGCGATGTCCAACCATCCCAGTCTTCTGGCCCTCCATTCCAAATTCCAGGCTCTTGCACTTACTGTCATAGTCTGAGCCATGAGTTACTTCGATGTCCTGTTCGTACCTGTAAACATTGCCACAAGACTGGACCAGGGCACTATCAGAGTGATTGTTGGAAGAATCCCAACAAACAGTCACATGGGTCTAACTCTCGCGGGCAGTCACGCAACACCTACTCTCAAGGAAGCCAATCCAAATCCAATTATCAGTACAAATCCAACATTGCTTCTCGCCCTGCTGCTGCTGCCACTGAGGATTCTGATTCCACTTCTCTTGATTCCGCGCCTACTCCTCTGACTCCTCAGTTCTCTATGACTGATGTAGAGGCTATCATTCAACAGGTTCTTGCCAAATCTGGTATATCTCACTCTACTGCTCTCTCAGTCACCTCAGGTACCTCATCTTGGTTCTTCGATTCTGCATGTTGCAATCATATGACTTCTGACCCTACCATTTTTTCTTCCATAGCCTCTACTTCTCATACGCCTACTATTCATACTACTGATGGTTCACACATGCCTGTTACTCATATTGGTCATGCCTCTACATCTCACATTTCTCTTCCGGAGACATATCTCATACCTGCTCTCACCTTAAATCTAATTTCTGTTGGACAATTGTGTGAACTTGGTCTCACCATTATTTTTTCCTCTTCTGGTTGTCAGGTGCAGGATCCTCAAACAGGACAGATCCTTGGGATAGGCCGTAAGAATGGACGCCTGTTCGAACTCATCAATCTCCGTCTCCCCTCACACTTAACCTCCCATACTCGGTCAGCTGCCTCAACTTCATCTACCACCGCTTCTAGTCTTTGGCACTCTCGTCTAGGACATGTGTCTTTTGGTCGTTTGCAGTCTTTAATTTCTAGTGGTAAATTAGGTCATGTCACTTCTCAAAATATTGATTGTATGCCCTGTCAACTTGCAAAACAGCCGGCTTTGGCCTTCAATAAAAGTGACTCTATTTCAACTTCTCCATTTGAATTAGTTCATTCAGATATTTGGGGACCTTCTCCTAATACCACTATGGGAGGATCAAAATATTTTGTAATTTTTGTGGATGATTATTCTCGGTTTACATGGATATATCTTTTGAAAAAACGGTCTGAATTACCCCAAATTTATCACGACTTTGCAAAAATGGTTCAAACTCAATTTGGTCGTTCTATCAAAGTTTTCCGTACTGATAATGCTATGGAGTATAAGGAGGCATCTTTTCTGAATGTTCTTCGTCAGCACGGCACCATCACCCATCGTTCTTGTCCTGGGACCTCCCAGCAAAATGGGCGTGCTGAACGTAAGCATAGACACATTCTCGACACTACTCGTGCACTCCTTATCTCTTCTTCATGTCCGGAGAATTTTTGGGGGGAAGCTGCTCTCACAGCTGTCTATACCATAAATCGAGTTCCTACCCCAGTCATTGGAAATCTCTCTCCTTATGAGAAGTTATATGGGACTGCACCCGATTATCACCATCTCCGAGTCTTTGGATGTGCTTGCTTTGTTCTCCTTCAAAAGCATGAACACACTAAGCTAGAACCTCGTTCTCGCCTCTGTTGCTTCTTAGGGTATGGTATAGAACATAAAGGGTATAGATGTTGGGATCCTGTTTCCAAACGTCTTCGTATATCTCGACATGTTGTCTTTTGGGAACATCAAATGTTTTCTAGTTTGTCTAAGTTCTACATATCACCTATCTCGACCACTCCTTATTTTACTGATTCTTCTATCGATATCTTCTCTGATGAGTTTGACACAGGTACTCCAAATGATAGTTCTTTTGTAGCTCCTCCCGAGGTGTCTGTTCTGGTTGATGATCATGCCCCAGCAATAGTAGAACCTACTGAGTCTCCTCCACCCTCTCTATCTTCTCCTGTTGAAACAACTACCTACTCTCCAGATACTAGTTGTTCTTCTGAACCACCACCACCTCCTCCAAAAAGGGTAACTCAATTACCTGCTTATCTTCGTGACTATCATTGCTATTCTACAGTGTTTTCATTACATGAACCTCACTCTTATCGTGAGGCCAGTACTAATCCTCTTTGGCAGAAAGCAATGGACGAGGAACTACAAGCCTTGGATCATACTCATACATGGGATTTGGTTGATCTTCCTCCAGGGAAATCTGTTGTTGACTGCAAATGGGTTTACAAAATTAAAACCCATTCTGATGGCTCCATTGAACGATACAAAGCCCGCCTTGTTGCAAAGGGTTTTACCCAAGAATATGGCATTGATTATGAGGAGACTTTCGCTCCCGTTGCTCGTCTAACCTCGGTTCGGAGTTTGCTTGCTGTTGCTACAATTCGCAAATGGGATCTTCATCAGATGGATGTAAAAAATGCATTTCTTAATGGCGAACTTGCTGAGGAAGTCTATATGAAGCCACCTCCTGGGTATGCTCACTCTCCGCACCAGGTCTGTCGCCTTCGCCGCGCTCTATATGGTCTTAAACAAGCTCCTCAAGCTTGGTTCTCCAAATTCAGTACCACCATTGGAGATTTTGGTTTCACTTCTAGTCCTCATGATTCTTCACTTTTTATTCGCAAGACTGAGCATGGCACTATGATTCTTCTTCTTTATGTGGACGATATGATTATCACTGGGGATGATGTCACTGGTATCTCTAGCTTCAAAGAGTATCTTTGCCGTAGTTTTGAAATGAAAAACCTTGGCTCGCCCAGCTATTTTCTTGGTATTGAAATCTCAAAAGATTCCAATGGATGTTATCTCTCTCAAGCGAAATATGCTTCTGATCTGTTAGTGCGGGCTGGTCTTACAGACAGTAAGACTGCATCCACTCCTCTCGAGCCAAACACTCGTCTTACTCCTTTGGATGGCACACTATTGCCCAATGCTACACTCTATCGACAACTTGTTGGGAGCCTTGTCTATCTTACTGTTACTCGCCCAGACATAGCCTACGCCGTCCATCTTGTCAGCCAATTTTTATCTGCTCCTCGATCTATCCATTATGCAGCTGTTCTTCGCATCTTGCGCTATATAAAGGGCACTCTGTTCCATGGCCTTTTTTACTCTGCTCGCTCATCTCTTACTCTCCATGCCTACTCTGATGCTGATTGGGCTGGTGACCCTACTGATCGTCGTTCTACTACGGGTTACTGCTTCTTTCTGGGCGATTCGCTTATCTCTTGGAGAAGTAAGAAGCAAACTGTTACTGCCCGATCCAGCACCGAGGCTGAGTACCGTGCTCTTGCCGACACTGCTCAAGAACTCTTATGGCTTCGATGGTTATTGGAAGACATGGGTGTCAATCACTCTACTGCCACCATACTTTGTTGTGACAATCACAGTGCTATTCAGATTGCACATAATGACGTTTTTCATGACCGCACGAAACATATTGAGATTGACTGTCATTTTGTACGCCAACATGTCACACGTGGTACTATTCGACTCCTCCCAGTCTCATCCCTTGAACAGACAGCTGATATATTCACCAAGGCTCACCTCCCAGGACGATTTCAGGATTTGGTTACCAAACTCAAGTTGGTAACTGATGTTACACCCTGTCTTTTCTTATATTTATGTCAAAAAAAAAAAGGGAGAAGATTTTATGGTTTGGATCCTAATTGATATCTTCTCTCTCCCCGCATAGTATCCGCATTGTATAACTGTTGTCGGCAATATTATAGTATTGGGGTCAAAGTCTAAATAGTTTTTGTATTTAGAGTTGTACCGTATTTAAGTACTTTTAGTAAGTGATTACCTATTATTTAGGGGAGAACGTCAGTTATATTAGATTAGGGTTATATTATAAGAGACGGAATATTGAGAGCAGACGTTGGGAGAGCCGCAGCAGCTGTGTAAGGGTTCTTGAGGCGTCCTCTGATAATCTTGCTTTCAATCTCAGTTGCGGTATGTATTCACGTTCTTCTTCATTGGTTCCATTAAGTTGGAGTATTACTTTTTGATAGGGAGTGTCAGAAGCCTTGGTTACACATTTTTCTTAGTGTCTAATTTACTCGGATGCAGTTTGAGAGAGAGAGAGATGTACGATGTGTGTGGCGGTGTGGTGGTTTGTGTGTGCTGTGAATGATGACTTTGGTGTGAGTTCCATTTTAAATGTTGCGATCAGTGGGGTTTTGGCCGTATATGGATCTTGCCATGGGGTTGTTGATGCCATGTCAATGAATGACAATGGCTCTGGATGTGCTCAGTATATTGGGAGCAAGTATGTAGTTGATTATTGGAACGTGAAGTTATTAGTTTTGGAACAGGTGTCTAGTCATGGTCTTTCGTTGAGGGAAACAAATTATTGGGTTTGGAGTTAAGTTGGGTTTATAGTTTTAGGTTTCATCTTTTTAGGTAGTCGTATATTAGATATGTTGATACAGTTAGCGATAATATTGTTATATGATTCTCTTTGTTCAGGTTAGCATCTTTTTGCGCACTTGAGTTGCATTATGTTTGGACCCAGGTGAGTAGTTAAGTATGTTATGTATTTTCGAAAGATTCCTGTGTCCCTTAAAAGTATTTCCTTTAGAAATTTATATGAATGTTATTTGGAGACTCAAAACTATTTATAAGTTGTTCTATAAATTGGCATGCGATGAATTTTTTGAGATCAATTGATAATATTCTTTTGGTGAGATCTTGGTGGATATTAATGGGAACATTTATTTCGGAAGTCCAGGGAACTTATTCCTTCTCGTGTTGGTGACCCTGGCCATTGGGGAAAAGACCGTGTTAGGCCGGTGACCCTAATGCTCAACGGCTTTCTTTCGCCGGATTGTCATAGGGAAAAGTACCACGGGCTGCCAACCCTGGTGACTCTAAGTTCGATATTGGATCCAATTTTGATGAGATTTATTTTGGCCATGGTACTGTTTGATTGTGGTTCCCCATTGTTGATGGAGTTGATGTTGTGATCACCACCAAGAATATTTATTGGTTAAATGCTTCATTAATTAATTCATTATTCTGCTGGACACCTCGTATGCCAAAATATGTTTGGTGGTAAATTATTTTAATCTCCATTTTCAACTTTATTTAATATACATACTTGCTATTCACTGAGCTCGTCAGCTGACGGATTTATTCCAACTTCTCTTTCAGGCAAGTTGGGGAGTTAGGCAAGGACTCTGGCGGCATCTCGGGGATTTATTTTGGTTGACCTCCTTAGGGTGTCTCATTCTAATTTTATTTTAATAAACGCTTCCGCATTGAAACCAATTGTCAAATAACAAATTCTTTTTATTATTGTTGGATCACTGGATATCATTTGGTTCATGGGATGGTTGTGCCCCATGTTTATGATTGAGACACATTTGGCTTTTGATTTGATTAATAACGAAAAAGCGATCATTTGATTTTCGGTTACTTTGATTTATTCAGGCTGCGTGTTCCATGGATTAGCCTCATGGTTCACGGCCGGTCACTTCTCATTTTTGGGATGTGACAATTGTGGTATCAAAGCCTAGGTTTCAAAAAAAAAAAAAAAACTTTTGCATTCATTTTGTATCATGTTCATTTAGTGGAGGTCCGAGTCCCCAGAGTCCTACTGCCATTTGTGAGAACATTAGTTATTTGATGTGTATTGGTATCCGCATAGTATTAAGGATATAGTAACCATTCGGCGACCCATCTTCGGGAATATTATTTTATTGTAGAGTTTGGATAGGGTATTGGAGGAGAATGTAACACTAGTGATTTTATTCATTATTGGGGCGACACACATATTTTACGAGTAACTTGGTGATGAAACGTTGTTTGACTGCATTGCTATTGAATCCGAAGAGTTAGACTCGATGGTATGTTAGTTTGGAGATCGATTTCACAAAGGAAAAAAAAAAAAAAGAGAGACCTAAGAAATATGGAATAATCGATTGTTGAGGTTGGACCTAGTTTAATTGTATGAGGGTGCATGCAAGTGAGATGGTTTTCCTATTTGAAAATTTTGGTAAGCCTTAGGATACTTTGGTTTTGCTTCTATGTTCGAGAGGTTCTCTCTGCCTTGGTCTTTATTGATCGTTTGGTATATTTCATCACGATAGCTCAATAATTGTATATCATATAATTATTGGTAGATGTTCATTAAGAAATGAGTAGTAGTACGGCTATGAATCATACATTTCGTGTTTTCGGTTGATACTTCAGAAAGCTTAGATGACTTGGTGAATATTAAATGGAGTAGTCGGTTGTTGAATTTTTGGGTCTTTCTAATTGTAGTAGTAGCTCGGTTTTGAGAACTTCATTGTAAATGGATGAGTTTGGTAAGGTTACGACCGCTTGGTTGGTAGTGGCCATGCAATGGGCTGTGTGGTTGTATCAGGATGTGAGTGCTTGGGTTGGTTTGAGTATGTGGAAGGGAATTAATTGCTATGGTTTGTTTGGTGATTGGACAATAAAGTTATGGAGTACGCTGTGGTGATTTAGAAGTTTAATACATTATGGTATCACATACTATCATGGAAATTTGGAAAGGTTATGAAAGAGAAAAATTTGTGTAGGTAAACTTATGGATTAGAGTTGTTATTGTGTCATTGAAGTGAATATGGAATATTACCGACTCGATCATTAGTAGTTTTGAGGTTCTTATGTTATTTGTTGCTAAAGGTTAAAATTATTACTTTTGGGTCATTGGCATGCATGGAGATGAATTAGGCACATGATTTTGTACGAAAAAGAAGATGAAGATGAAGATGAATGCAGGATTCTATGAAGTTGAATTTTGGGTTAGTGCATGGAGTTAGCCTTCAAGTTGCGAGGTGAATTTAGGGATTTTCAGGAAATGATGTGTATTTTGTGTTGACGTGGAAAATGAGACTAAGAGCTATTAGTTTGAAAATTAGTTTTGAAGACACTATTGAGTTTGGGAAATTAATAAGGTTGTAGATCTATAGATGATGACTCGTGACATTTTGTGTGAGATTCGGTTTAGCTATCCATTGGTACGTACCCGTCTTAAACTTTGGTTGAGGTGACAAGATCAGATTGCAGTTATTGAAGAATTATAGTCTTGCAGCTCTTTTTGGAGATGTGGAATAGACAATAATATTTGCGAGGCATGTTGTTACCTATGGTTAGTTCTGAATTTGATGATTTGTTGGACTCTCGTGAAGACTGATTTGAGAATGATTCAATGAAATGGTTTGGAGAGTATCAGTGTAAGATGTGTAGCTAATTGGTAAATCAATCGATAACAAGAGGTGTTCTGTTAGGCCATAGAACTTGTGATACCGTAATGAATATCAAAAGCTTTGAGGTCTAAGGAGTTCATTATTAGACTTTGGGTTTTGTGAGTGATGGGATTGTAGTAGTTCATTGTTGGAGATCAATCTTTGGAGGTTGGCTTACTTGGTTTGAGCTGGAATTATATTGATTCTTTCCACGACTATTAATTCTAACCTTGATTGACTAGTTGGTAGATTATCTTACTGTTAGTTTTACGTTAGTTCTTTTTAGGTGAAGTTGGAATATTTTATCAAGAGATTTTTGTGGAAACATTTCTGTTGGGTGCTATGGATGGTAGTAAGATGCCATGGCTACTCATATGCATTTTTAGAACTTAACTGTTATCGAGTTGGACGTGGAAGAGATAGTTAATTTCATAGCTAGAAATGTGAATGTTGGACATCAAAGTATCACTTTACTAAGGGAAATATAAGAGAACACAATGAATTTTCAGACATTTGATTCCGTTGTTGATGGAGCTTTATTGCTATACCTTCAGAGATATATTAGGATGGTGTACTGAATTTTAGGGTGGAATAGGTGACTGTCTAATTTATGCATTGGATTTTATATTACACTTTTCAGAGAGAAAGTAACAGTGATTCATTGATTGGTGATTCTAGAAGCGTTTGCGGTACGCTGCGTTGCAGGAGTGTGGTTAATGTTTAGATGGAATACTAAGAGTTGGTAGTTTATATATTAAGTGCTAAAATGTGGATTGGGGATGCACTATGGATTGAGATAATGAATTTGGAGTTTTGCGAATATGGTAGCATTATAATGGTCTAATGGAACTGTTCCATTAAGGTTATGTGATATGCTTGATTGCTTACTCGAAATCATGGATGTGTGTTGGAAGATGAGTACTGGGTTGAAATTACAATATTTTGGATTTTTAGAAGACGTGATGCTATTGCTTACAATAGCCCTTTTGTTTGAATTGTTATATTGATGCCGGATTTTTATGCATTGGTGGTCCTTGGAGAGTATGTCATAGTGGAGTATGGATAATGACATGTTTTTTTTATATGGTGGAGCAGTTTGATAAGATGTTTGAGAATTGGATTTGGTTAAGTGATTTGGTACACAGTTTGATAATTGGATAGATACATACTTAATTTGATAGAAGAATATTGATCAACCGATTCATGTTATGGAGATTTGATTTTTGCAAGAGGGCTTGATATTATTATTAGTTATGGTGTGAGTGAGTTTGTTGTCAGGTTATGATCTACTAGCTAGATACTACATTAGATACATTTAGATGCAATGTTAAGGAATACAATAAGGAAGTAAGCGGTTTAAGTCACATAGTTACTGAATGGGTATAGTTTGGGAGTTACTGAAAGTTGACAAGTCAATCTTATGGAGTTTTTGGAGATTCAGGAATTTTTATGGTGATTTCAAATTTTGGTTCGGATTCCTCATGATGAGAATTGTATTTGGGCTTGATGACTAACTACAAAAGAAAAAAGAAGCTTTTATTTGATATAGAATTTTATTTGGAGTAACTAGGTGGCCCTATGATTACTTGTAAATTGATGGTAAACTAGTGACTATTAGTTTGAGGATCCTTTACAATTCTGGTAGTCTTAATTTGATTGACGAGATTGGTTGATTAACTTCTTTGATAGATTTGGGTGAGTCTAATTTTTTTATGCAAATTACAGGAGATATTTTTTTTCGAATAGTCATTGAAGGGATTTGGAGTTTACAATAGGAGGTATGACGTTTCTTAAGGTATCCCCATGGATATCGAGGTGTTCATCGGTTTGGCAAAAAGAGGAAGTTGAGTCCTCGCTAAATTGGGCCTTTTGAGGTTTGGGAATGATTGGTGAGGTGGTTTATCATTTAGTGTTGCCGTCTAGTTTGGTTCGGGTTCATAATATTTTTCATATATTGAAGTAGAGGAAGCATGAGCATAGTCCGTCCGATGTGTTTGATTACAAGTCACTTCATGTTTAAGATGATTTGACCTATGATGAGCAACCCATTGAGATACTTGATATGAAGAGAAAGATACTTCGAGGAAAAAAAGATTTTGGTTAAAGTGTTGCGGTGTGCACTCTGTTTATGAAAGTACTTTGCAGCCTGAAGAGGGAAATGCTTAGAAAATACCCATGTTTGTATGCTTGAGGTTAGTATGCAATTTCGAGGACGAAATTTATTTTAAGGGGGGAAGGATGTTACACCCTGTCTTTTCTTATATTTATGTCAAAAAAAAAAGGGAGAAGATTTTATGGTTTGGATCCTAATTGATATCTTCTCTCTCCCCGCATAGTATCCGCATTGTATAACTGTTGTCGGCAATATTATAGTATTGGGGTCAAAGTCTAAATAGTTTTTGTATTTAGAGTTGTACCGTATTTAAGTACTTTTAGTAAGTGATTACCTATTATTTAGGGGAGAACGTCAGTTATATTAGATTAGGGTTATATTATAAGAGACGGAATATTGAGAGCAGACGTTGGGAGAGCCGCAGCAGCTGTGTAAGGGTTCTTGAGGCGTCCTCTGATAATCTTGCTTTCAATCTCAGTTGCGGTATGTATTCACGTTCTTCTTCATTGGTTCCATTAAGTTGGAGTATTACTTTTTGATAGGGAGTGTCAGAATCCTTGGTTACACATTTTTCTTAGTGTCTAATTTACTCGGATGCAGTTTGAGAGAGAGAGAGATGTACGATGTGTGTGGCGGTGTGGTGGTTTGTGTGTGCTGTGAATGATGACTTTGGTGTGAGTTCCATTTTAAATGTTGCGATCAGTGGGGTTTTGGCCGTATATGGATCTTGCCATGGGGTTGTTGATGCCATGTCAATGAATGACAATGGCTCTGGATGTGCTCAGTATATTGGGAGCAAGTATGTAGTTGATTATTGGAACGTGAAGTTATTAGTTTTGGAACAGGTGTCTAGTCATGGTCTTTCGTTGAGGGAAACAAATTATTGGGTTTGGAGTTAAGTTGGGTTTATAGTTTTAGGTTTCATCTTTTTAGGTAGTCGTATATTAGATATGTTGATACAGTTAGCGATAATATTGTTATATGATTCTCTTTGTTCAGGTTAGCATCTTTTTGCGCACTTGAGTTGCATTATGTTTGGACCCAGGTGAGTAGTTAAGTATGTTATGTATTTTCGAAAGATTCCTGTGTCCCTTAAAAGTATTTCCTTTAGAAATTTATATGAATGTTATTTGGAGACTCAAAACTATTTATAAGTTGTTCTATAAATTGGCATGCGATGAATTTTTTGAGATCAATTGATAATATTCTTTTGGTGAGATCTTGGTGGATATTAATGGGAACATTTATTTCGGAAGTCCAGGGAACTTATTCCTTCTCGTGTTGGTGACCCTGGCCATTGGGGAAAAGACCGTGTTAGGCCGGTGACCCTAATGCTCAACGGCTTTCTTTCGCCGGATTGTCTTAGGGAAAAGTACCACGGGCTGCCAACCCTGGTGACTCTAAGTTCGATATTGGATCCAATTTTGATGAGATTTATTTTGGCCATGGTACTGTTTGATTGTGGTTCCCCATTGTTGATGGAGTTGATGTTGTGATCACCACCAAGAATATTTATTGGTTAAATGCTTCATTAATTAATTCATTATTCTGCTGGACACCTCGTATGCCAAAATATGTTTGGTGGTAAATTATTTTAATCTCCATTTTCAACTTTATTTAATATACATACTTGCTATTCACTGAGCTCGTCAGCTGACGGATTTATTCCAACTTCTCTTTCAGGCAAGTTGGGGAGTTAGGCAAGGACTCTGGCGGCATCTCGGGGATTTATTTTGGTTGACCTCCTTAGGGTGTCTCATTCTAATTTTATTTTAATAAACGCTTCCGCATTGAAACCAATTGTCAAATAACAAATTCTTTTTATTATTGTTGGATCACTGGATATCATTTGGTTCATGGGATGGTTGTGCCCCATGTTTATGATTGAGACACATTTGGCTTTTGATTTGATTAATAACGAAAAAGCGATCATTTGATTTTCGGTTACTTTGATTTATTCAGGCTGCGTGTTCCATGGATTAGCCTCATGGTTCACGGCCGGTCACTTCTCATTTTTGGGATGTGACAACTGCTCTCCCACCTTGAGTTTGAGGGGGGCTGTTAGAATATTCTAGATTTGTGTATCTCTAGGATATTCTAGATTTGTGTATCTCTAGGATATTCTAGAATCGATGTGTATCACTAGGATATTGAGTATATTCTCTAGAATCATTTATTCTTGTTTCCTTCTTTAGATATCCCTCCTTGTATATAAAGGGATCCTGTATTGATGAATAACATACAGTTGAATATACAATATTCTTTCTCTCCTTTGTCTTATAATACTGGCAAAGTTCCGATCACCGCCGGAATTGGACCGGAGAGTCGGTTCCTTGAAAGATTCAAAGTTCTCCGGTTAATGAATTCCCAGCTAGGTTCAAAATTTTCAGCTGCGGCAGATTAAACAAACCCACCGGAATCTCGCCAGAAAAGTTGTTGTTGTGGAGCTGAATCGTTCGCAAAGTGACGCAATTCACCAGTGATTCGGGCACTTCTCCGGCGAGATTGTTCGAAAAAACCACAACTTGGGTCAGTCTCCGGCGAAAACACAAGTTCTCCGGCAAGGCGCCGGTGAACAGATTATCACAGACTTCAAAAGCTTCAAGATTGGAATGAAGGCCCATTTCAGGTGGAGAAACAATCCAATCCTGATGAGAGAAGTGCATAAAAGATTGCCTAGATGGTCAAGTTTTATCTCCAGAACATCATTCCCCTTGGGGATTTGCAAGTCTTATGCTTTGTTTGGTTTCGTTTTTGTAAAAATATTTATGAGAATAGTAAGGGTAATAAGTGGAGAGAGATAGAAAGAGAAATGATTGAAAGTAGGAAAAATCTTTTAAAAAATCCTTTTCAATAAGTAAAACAAACATGGCATAAACAACTCGGTCCCTCAAAGGCATATTGAAGCTGTACTTGGGAAACTGTTATTGCTGTTGGGACAGTGTAAAACTGGAAAATCTTACAAGTACTAATATGCATCATGTATCTCTACGACTACCTATAACATGACATTCTGCTTACAAAACAAAAAGTATGATTGTCTTCATCTGATGCCAGCAAATTCACGGACTTGCCTGGACCGCCTTTTCTCTCTCTCTCGACAACAAAATCAAGCATCACACATTTCAGACGACATAATCGCCATCTTCATCTACTACCTTCTTGCTACGCATGTAGCTAGACAGATACTTGTTGGCACTGGCAAGGAGGGGAGCAACATCGTACTCGGTTCCAACTTTCTTCACTTCACTACCTTCCACAGGACCAATCCGGCGAAGCATCTGCAAGACCTCCTTCATAGAAGGCCGAGACGAAGGTAGTGTGCTCGTGCATATGAGCCCTAGTTTAAAGACACTGGACTTTTCTTCCAAGTTTAATGGCTCCTTGATGTACCCATCCAAGGCATCAATGACGGGATTTCCTTCTCCGTGTTGACGCCACTCCCACTCTGCCAGGCTCGTGTGCTCATCCTCGTCGTTGGCCTCTCTTCCGGTCACAAGTTCTAAGAGTACGACTCCAAAACTGTAAACGTCGATCTTCTCATTCACTTTTGTCGTATAAGCATACTCTGTAATCAAGGAAATAGTTTAGTCAATACCCAATTTTTTTTAACGTTTAATAAGGAAATAATAGACGCAAGATAATCTACAGAATGAACCATGAATATATCAGTTAACGCAAGCCCTCTTACCTGGAGCCATGTATCCAAACGATCCAACGACAGCAGACATGGTGTTAAGCTCGTCGCGCTTGGCCAGAATCTTGGCAAGGCCAAAATCAGCCATCCTTGCCTTGAACTCATAATCCAACAAGATATTGCTCGACTTGACGTCGCGATGAATGATCCTCGGTGTGCAATCATGGTGCACGTATATAACACAAACCCTGCGCAGCTCCAATGGCAATCTCCAATCTTTTAGGCCAATCCAACACAGCACGGTGAGCCGGATCGGTCTCCCTCCTCTTCTTCACATGTAGCTACTTATCAAGACTCTGATTCTCCATGTACTCGTACACAAGCAGCTTTGAGTCCTCACTAGAAATGCAACACAACAACTTCACTATATTGCAATGCCTAATTGTTCCCAATATATCAACTTCTGCCGAAAACTGTTTCTCTAGCTTGTTGTCTAACTTCCCTTTGGTCCAAATCTTCTTCACAGCAACATAGTCCCCGGAATTATTAACCGCGACTCGATAGATTTTCCCTGACCCTCCACTCCCAATCAAGTTATTCTCCGTCAACCCTACAAGAATGTTTGCCTTGGCGAAATTAAACCTTTGGAATGAGGTCAATTTCCACGCGGCGAGGTTTCGCTTGAGCTTCTTCCTCCGGTAGTCTCTAACAATGAAAAAGGTCAGTAGAGCGGTGAAGAAGAACAGAAGTACCGCAAAAACCAGAATCAACGCGAGAATCTTGGGGGACAAATTGTCCGATTTTCGGGTTTTGGATGAACAAAATCGGACATTTGGAAGAATAGGGGTAGTGGCACAAAGATTGGGATTGTTCAAGAAACTGGTGTCATAAGCCAAGTTATCAAATGCACTTGGGATTTGGCCAGAAAGTTGGTTGGATAACAAGTTCAAAGTGGTCAATCTCAACTGGCCTAACTCTGCCGGAATCTGACCGGAAAATTGGTTTTCTGAAAAGTCGAGGTTCAAAAGGTCCGGTAAAGTTCCAATCACCGCCGGAATCGGACCGGAGAGTCGGTTCCTCGAAAGATTCAAAGCATTGAGATTTTCCCACGACAAAATCGTCATGGGAAAATTTCCGGTTAATGAATTCCCATCTAGGTTCAAAGTAATCAGCTGCGGCAGATTAGTCAAACCCACCGGAATTTCACCGGAAAGCTGATTGTTACTTGCCATGAACACAACTAATCTCACCCAAGAGGAAACCGCACTTGGAATCTGACCCGAAAACTTGTTATTATTGATCTCCAATCTTGATAAATTCCAAGCCAATTCACTCGGAAGATTACCCGTAAAGGAATTGTTACTTATCATCAAACTTGACAAGTTGAACAACGTGTAGATACCCGCCGGAATCTCGCCGGGAAAGTTGTCGTCGTAGAGCTGAATCGTTCGCACAGAGACGCAATTTGCCAGCGATTCGGGCACTTCTCCGGCGAGATTGTTCGAAAAAGCCACAACTCCAGTCAGTCTCTGGCCAAAACACAAGTTCTCTGGTAAGGCGCCGGTGAACAGATTATCAGAGACTTCAAAATCTTCAAGATCGGAATGAAGGCCCATTTCAGGTGGTAAGGTGCCATTCAACTGATTCGAGAAAACCCGAAAGTTCTTTAGTGCCGGAAGTAATCCGATGCTCGCCGGAATTTCGCCTGAAAATTGATTGAAAAAAGCTTCAAGAGCTCCAACTGCTGTAACTTACCAAAATCCTCTGAGATTGAGCCACTCAAATTGTTAGCCGATAAATCGATCTCGGTCAAGTTCAATGACTCGATAGGGGTCGGAATTCCACCTGATAATCGATTTTTATACAAATAAACAACACTCAAGTTTTGCAGCTGAAACAGAGCTTTTGGAATTGGACCCTCTAAATCATTATAAGATAAATCCAAGTACTCAAGGCTCGACAAGCCCGAAAAATTTGTGGGTATTTCGCCGATTAAATTGGCGAAAGTGATCCACAAAAAAGTCAGTTTCTTCAGTTTTCCAAACTCCGGCGGAATTTTCGCCGGAGCAAACAGGGGATTGTAAGGCATGCTCAGATACTCTAAGTTCGACAGGTTTCCGATTTCGGCCGGAAAACTGCCGTTGAACTGGTTCGAGTACAACTTCAAGAACCGCAGCTCTGGCAGCCGGCCGATCGCCGGCGGGATGTCGCTGGAGAAGTTGTTGGCGCCGACGTCGATGTACCGGAGGGAGGAGGAGAGGAGGTCGACGTCGGACGGGATGGGGCCCACAAAGTAGTTTTGGGAGAGGTCTAGGTACCGGAGGTTTGAACAGTTGTAAAGAACTGTGGGGAAATTCCCCGGGAAGTAATTGAAGGAAAGGTCGAGCAAGGTTAGGTTTTTGAGGTCGCAAATGGATAGTGGGATTGGTTCTGTGATGTCGTAGTTCGTGAGGTTGACCCCCGTGACCACGCCACTGGTGCAGGTGATTTCCGGCCACGAACACGGCGGCGACGAGGTGCTCCACGAGGAGAGCTGCGGTGGGTTTCCCCACTGCTGTTTGATGGTGAGGAGGATTGTTTGGGTTTGGTTGCCGGGGGTTGTGAAATTACAAGAAAGGGCATGAGAGTGAGGAGAAAGTAGAGGAAGGGGGCTGGGAGGGGTGGGAAGGGTGAGGGTAGTTTGGTCATCTTCGTGGATTTGGGTTTTTTCTTTTTTCAGTTGTGAACTGAATGTGAAGTGTTGGTTGGGAGGGGAGTTCTATTTCCCGGGAAAATGTGAAGAGGCAATGGTCTTGCCTTTCAAATTTGGTGTGCTACTTGAGGTGTGTTTGGGTGTATTTATATATTCTGGTTGTGTGTGCAGTGTGCCACGAAAGTAACACTCTTTTTTTTTAACCATACTCTTAGAATTTTTTGGTCTTCGCCTGTCGCTTGGGTTGTTTCTTTCGAGGATCGTCTTTGCATGCACACAAGGTTTATCTATCTAGGGTACTTGGTTGGTTTTGGCTGATTGTTGTGGTAGTGGTTTGACGTAGTGGACCACCGTCAATAGGTATCGGTTTCAGCATGCATGCTCTTTTTGGACTTGCATTTGTCTTATGTTGCGCTTATTTGTGTTTCGTCTTTTGTTTGCTTTTTGTGGTTATATATGGGGAAATGATTTTGTCATTCTCTTTTATGTTAACGTCACTCCCCTGCAAGTGTACACTTGCAGGGAGCGGCGTTAACAAAAAAGGGAGTGGCAAAATCAGCAGCCTATATATGCCTCTGATGTATTGTTACTTAGGGTGGGTGTTGTGTTGTAATTTCTGTATTATTAATGAAGTTCTTGCCATTTGCACACAAAAACAAAAAAAAACATTTAAAAAGAAATTTGAAAAATCAAATGTGTGGTAAGTCCTATTTTTTAAGTTGCAAGTGTTGGCTCTAATGAAAATAAATTTGGTCCACATCTTTTGAGTCTTGAGGATCTTTGAGCATTGTTGTTTATTGAATGTTCTCAATATTCAGGCATCATGGTTGTAAAAGAGTGATTTTTCAGTCCATGACTTAATTTTTCAAAAAATTAAAAAATTTCAAGTCATCCTTAGAAAACAATAAAACTTCCCAACTCGTTAATTTTAATAATTGAAATAACGAATTAAAATATCAACGTTACTTCAAAGTTCTTAATTATTAATGGACAAGTATTCAGTTAAATTGAATTAGAACCTTCCAACTTAATCAAGAAACGTTTTAACAAAAATTCCCACACGTTTCAGCATCGAATAAAACAAATATATAATTAGGATTTCTATCCAGTTTTTGCTTATATACTACTACTAATCAACACTACCATTCGTGTGTAAGTTGAGGTCGAAGATATATGTTGACGTAATATGTGGAATTTTTTTTCCCAAGCAGTATACATCAGCAGGGTCTAAAGACTGTCCATAGCCTCGAACCACAAAGGCCCCCGACGGAGTTTGAACCTTGGCCTCCCACAAATGAAGGATCAGAAAATACCATTGGAATACAAGCCCTTTGGCATAATGTTACGGCCTAGCATATTTATTTATTTAATTACGACGTAGCCACTTATTATATGTGTGTTATGGTTGGGTCCCAAATAATTATTTTGCGAGCGCTATGGGTATTGTTGTCATGATTGTAATCTTTGGAGTATGTGATTGATTTTGGGTAAATTAGTGGATACATGCTTGATTATAGAATTTGTTATTAAATCAGATTGAGCAAATTCATATTGTTACTTATTTACCTAAACTTTAATTGACTAGTTAGCTATAATTTAGGCCGCAATGTTAGTGGGTAGTTATAAGAGTTCTACTTAGATATTCATAAGTTTGATAGGGTTTTATTTGAGAGAACTTCCGACTTTCATAGGAGAGCCACAGCCGTCAAACTTCTTGGTTCCCCGAGGTAATACTCCACTTCATCCGTTCTTTTTTTTCTTTGATGCGTACAGTTTACAGATTGGTCAAACCCTTGGATTGGAGACTAGTTTAATGGGTTTTGTTGTGTGGCAGTGAAGGTGTGCGGCGTAGTGTGTGTGACGGTGATCGGTACGTTGGTAATCAGTTGGGGTTGTTTAAATATTGGACATTTGTGGGATGATTTGAATATTAATACCAGTGGTGGACTTTTAATGGTGCCGATGCAATAGGCTTAGATCGATTTGGTCATGTGTGGATAAGTTGTCGTATATGTTGAAGGGAGTAAAGGTGAGTTCAGTTTTGGCACTTAGAAGGCACATTGGGTTGTTCGTGTTTACGTGGAGCTTGGACTTAGGAGTTAGAGTTTTGGGTTTGCTAATTGTATGGCGATTTGTGTACAGGATATTTTCCTTTTCCGCGATTGAGTTGCATTGTCCTTGGGCTCAGGTGAGTGGTTAAGCATGTTACGTATTTTCGAACTTCCCCATATTCCTTAAATTATTGTTTTAGAAAATTAATGATTGAAATTGGGAACATGTATTTGTTTTATTTGGTTCTTGAAATTGGCATGCGGATTGGTAAAACTATTTATTGTTTGGATAACTTTTTGGTGAGAACTTTGTGGATATTGATGGGAACATATTTTGGAAGTCCAGGAAAATTAATCCTCTGTGTGCGTGACTCTGGCCATTAGGGAAGAGACCGGATTAGGCCGGTGACCCTAATGCTCAACGGTTGTTATTGACCGGATCGTTCTTAGGGAAAAGTTCCACGGGCTGCCTACTCGTGGTGACTCTAAGATTTGATATTGGATCCAATTTTTGAGAGATTTATTCACTGGCACTTGGTACTATTGATTTTGGTTGTTGTTCCCCATTGTTGTTGGAGATTGGATTGAGAACACCATTAAGACTTATTGGATGAATCGTTAATTGGATTAATGGATTATTTTGTGGTTCACCGCATGTGCCAAATTATGTTGACATGGTAAATTATTTTGATCCTTATTTCAAAACCTTATTCTAATATACATGCTTTGCTACTCACTGAGCTCGTCAGCTGACGGATTTATTCCAACTCATTTTTCAGGCAAGTTGGGGATTTAGGCATGGACTCTGGCATCTCGGGGATTTATTTTGGTTGACCTCCTTAGGGTGTCTCATTCTAATTTTATTTTAATAAACGCTTCCGCATTGAAAACAATTGTCAGATAACAAATTCTTTTTATTATTGTTGGATCATTGGATATTGTTTGGTTCATGGGATGGTTGTGCCCCATGTTTATGATGAGACACATTTGGCTTTTGATTTGATTAATAACGAAAAAGCGATCATTTGATTTTTGGTTACTTTGATTTATTCAGGCTACGTGTTCCATGGATTAGCCTCATGGTTCACGGCCGGTCACTTCTCATTTTTGGGGTGTGACAATTGTGGTATCAGAGCCTAAATTTAAAAAAAAAAAAAACTACTTTTGCATTCATTTTTATCGTGTTCATTTAATGGAGGTCTGAGTCCCCAGAGTCCTACTGCCATTTGTGAGAGTGTTTGTTATTTGATGTGTATCAGTACCCGCATAGTATTATGGAGATACTAGTCATTCGGTGGTAACATTATTTTTCTATGGACTTCGGATAGGGTATTAGAGGAGAATGTGGCATATGTGATTTTATTCGTTATTTGGATCGTCGCCCTTATTTTACAAGTACGTTGGTGACATAATAGAGTTGGACAATGATGTTATTGAATCTGAAGAATTAGTATTGGTGGTAGTACACTTGGAGATTGACTTAAAAATGTAACTCAGATGACTGCTACAAGGTTGTATTGACGATGGGCTAGTGGAATTGTGTGAGAGTGTGCCAAGAGTTTTTTACTTGTGGTACTCGGTACATCCCGGATAGTCTTGAATTGTTGTTGTTTGATCAGTCCTTCGTTCATATACTTGAGATCCTAGTAGAGATTTGGTTATGTTCTATAGGAGAGGTCAATAATTATGATTGTCTGAAGAAATACCCTATGAATTCCTTGATGTTTATTAGGAGACAAATACCCTATGAACTCTTTGATGGTCAGGATTCTGATGTCTCGTCGCTTCAATCCAAAAAAAAAAAAAAAACCTAGATGACCAAGTGGGTATAGAATGGGAGTAGTCGATTGTTGAAAGTGGATTTTTCTAACCGTAGTACTAATTGTTTGGTTGCAAGAATTTGACAGTAAATAGATAGGCTTTGGCGAGAGTATGATTGCTTGATTGGTATTGGCATGCATTGGGCTATGGTTGTACATGTGAGTGCTTGGGTTGGTTTGAGTCTATGGAAAGGGATTGTTACAGTATGTTTGGTGTTTAGACAATGAGGTTATGGAGTGCACTGGTGGTAATTTGAAATTTTAATGCATTACGGTATCGCTGACGTGAAATTATGGGAAAGTTGGGAAAGAGAAAATTTAATTGGATAAACTTATGAGATTAGAGTTGTTATTGTGCCGTAGAAGTGAATATGGGAGTATTACCGACTTGATCATTTGTAGTTTTGGGGTTCGTAATTTATTTACTGAGAAAGGTTAAAACTCTTACTTTGGGGGATAATTTAGAGGCGTAGTCTGAAATGACAAGGAAAAATTTATAATTCAGGATTCTGTGGTGTTATATTTTGGGTTAGTACATGGAGTTAGTCTCCAAGATGCGAGTTGATCAATTTAAGAAATTTTAGGTGGTGATGTATACTACATGTTCTTTTGGGAAGTCAGACTGGAGGTTAGTCAGTTCGATTATTGGTTTTGAAAACACTATTGAGTTTGGGTAACTGATAAAGGCCACATATATGTGTACAATGACCCTTGACATTTTCCTTTGCATCAGTGGAACCCGTCTTGAACTTTGCTTGAGCTGATCGATTAAGAATTTATTGAATAAGTCTGGTTTTGCCACCATTGGTGAATATCTGGAATATAGTGTGAAGTTTGGGAGCCTTGTTTGATTCCTAAAATTTATTCTGGATTTCATAGTCTGTTTGGAATCTCCTGAAGATTTATTTGAGAATGGTTCAACGAAATTATTTGGACAGTATGGTCACTATAGGATCTGTGATACTAAGGTAAATATTAATATCTTTGAGGATTAAGAAGTTGGATAGCAGAAGTTTGGATTTTTGAGGTTGTACATATAATAGTAATCAATTGTAGATGTCGGATACTTAGAGCTTGACCTACTTGGTTTGGGCTAGAACTGTTTTGATTCTTTCTATGACTGCTAATTCTAACTTGAGCACCGATGACTTGGTTAATTATCTTCTCTGTTGGTTTTGGACAGTCATTTTAGGTGAAGTTGGAACATAATATCAGAGAGATTTTTGTGGAAGTATTCCTATTGGTTCGTAGTTATGGATGATAGTAAGACGTCATGAAGACTAATACGTATTTGGGACTTAACTGTTAATGGAGTTGAATGTGGGAATAAAAAATTTGATAGTTAGAGTGATATTGGATCTAGACGTATCACTTCTTTTATAAAAAAAAAAGGAACAGAAAAGAGAAGAATGTGATGTGTTTTTAGACTTCCTTTTTGTGTGTGTGTGTTATGATGGAGCCTTACAGCAATACTGCTATACATTTAGGATTGATGGATGTAAGAAATTTTATGGATTTGGTTAATAATCTTTGTGGGAGCCATAATTTTTCGGTGCAACATATATTCATTGATTAGTGATTCTAGAAGCGTATACGGGACGCTGCGTTGCAGGTATGTGGTTAATGTTCAGGTGGAACAACACTAAAGAATTGGTAGTTTATTTAGTGCTAAAATTTGGATTGGGAGATGCACCATGGATTGAGATAATGAATTTTGAGTTTTGCAAGTATGGTAGCATTATAATGGTCTTATGGAACAGATTAGTTAAGGTTCTGTGATATGCTTGATTGCCTACTCGAAAGCATGGATGTGCATTGGATATTCGAGATGGTCTTATGGGGCAGTAACTATTGAATGGTTGGCAAAGTTTTGGAGTTCTTGGATATTCGAGATGTTCGATCTTATGGAGGTATGATTCTTTTCGGAGTTATAAAATAACTATTTACTTCTTTTTTTTTTCATCTCGATGTGAATGATATGGAGTTGTAGAGATAGTGGAATGGTACGTTACATGAAAGTCGAGTTCGGAATTTGTAGTTGAGTGGCTCACTAAGTCAGTACATTTTATTGCTATTAACATGATGTATAAGTTGGATCGTTGGCACAGTTGTATTTTAGGGAGATTGTTAGACTCCATGGTGCACCTGTATCAATGGTGTTAGATCGTGTCCCCATTGTGTATCTAAATTTTGGGTGCCTTAAAGATAGCGATGGATACTCGCAAATTCTATTTTAGTTTTGCTTAACGATGATCAAAGTGAGAGAACTAAAAAGACTTTGAAGGATTTATTGAGACCTTGTACTTTAGAGTGAAAAGAAAATTGGGATGATCAATTGCCGTTAATGGAATTTGTGTATAATAACAGTTATCATTCAAGTTTGGGAGTTGTTCCATATGAGGTTTTGTGTGGACGGAAGTGTAGATCTCCTATCTGTTGGTATGAGGTTAAGGTTGGAGAAAGGCGACTTTTAAGTCCTGACTTGGTGGAGGATGCAAAAAAAAAAAAAAAACTATTGGGGAAAGGTTTGTAACAACCACTCGGAATAGATAGAAAAGTTATGCAGATAATCGTAGGAGGGATTTGGAGTAATTAGATGGCCCTATGAATATTTTTGAAATGATGGAAATCTAGTGACTATTATTTTGACATTCTTTTACAATTTTGGTAGTCTTAATTTGATTGACGGGGTTGGTTGATTAACTTCTTTGATGGATTTGAGCTAGTTCAATTTCTGGTCATATTGTAAGAAATACTTTTTTCGAACAGTCATTGGAGGGATTTGGAGTTTGTAACTAGAGATATTGCACTTCTTAAGATGTCCCCATAGAAAGATGTTATTCGGTTTGGCAAAAAGGAAAGTTGAGTCCTCACTATATTGGGCCGTTTGAGGTTTTGGAAAGGATAGTTGAGGTGGCCTATCATTTGGCGTTGCCGCCAAGTTTGGCTAAAGTTCATAATGTTTTTCATGTGTCGATATTGAGGAGATATGTGCATAGTCCGTCCCAAGTTATTGATAATGAGCCACTACAAGTTCGGGATGATTTAACCTATCATGAGCAACCCGTTGAGATACTTAATACGAAAGAGAAGGTTCTTCGCAGTAAAATGATTCTATTGGTTAAAGTGTTGTGGTACAATCATGTGGTTGAAGTAGCCACACAAGAACGTGGTTAGGAGATGGCGAGAAGTACCCATATTTGTATGAATAAGTGAGGTTAGTAAGAAATTTCGAGGACGAAATTTATTTTAAGGGGGGAAAGATGTTACGGCCTAGCATATTTATTTATTTAATTACGACGTAGCCACTTATTATATGTGTGTTATGGTTGGGTCCCAAATAATTATTTTGCGAGCGCTATGGGTATTGTTGTCATGATTGTAATCTTTGGAGTATGTGATTGATTTTGGGTAAATTAGTGGATACATGCTTGATTATAGAATTTGTTATTAAATCAGATTGAGCAAATTCATATTGTTACTTATTTACCTAAACTTTAATTGACTAGTTAGCTATAATTTAGGCCGCAATGTTAGTGGGTAGTTATAAGAGTTCTACTTAGATATTCATAAGTTTGATAGGGTTTTATTTGAGAGAACTTCCGACTTTCATAGGAGAGCCACAGCCGTCAAACTTCTTGGTTCCCCGAGGTAATACTCCACTTCATCCGTTCTTTTTTTTCTTTGATGCGTACAGTTTACAGATTGGTCAAACCCTTGGATTGGAGACTAGTTTAATGGGTTTTGTTGTGTGGCAGTGAAGGTGTGCGGCGTAGTGTGTGTGACGGTGATCGGTACGTTGGTAATCAGTTGGGGTTGTTTAAATATTGGACATTTGTGGGATGATTTGAATATTAATACCAGTGGTGGACTTTTAATGGTGCCGATGCAATAGGCTTAGATCGATTTGGTCATGTGTGGATAAGTTGTCGTATATGTTGAAGGGAGTAAAGGTGAGTTCAGTTTTGGCACTTAGAAGGCACATTGGGTTGTTCGTGTTTACGTGGAGCTTGGACTTAGGAGTTAGAGTTTTGGGTTTGCTAATTGTATGGCGATTTGTGTACAGGATATTTTCCTTTTCCGCGATTGAGTTGCATTGTCCTTGGGCTCAGGTGAGTGGTTAAGCATGTTACGTATTTTCGAACTTCCCCATATTCCTTAAATTATTGTTTTAGAAAATTAATGATTGAAATTGGGAACATGTATTTGTTTTATTTGGTTCTTGAAATTGGCATGCGGATTGGTAAAACTATTTATTGTTTGGATAACTTTTTGGTGAGAACTTTGTGGATATTGATGGGAACATATTTTGGAAGTCCAGGGAAATTAATCCTCTGTGTGCGGGTGACTCTGGCCATTAGGGAAGAGACCGGATTAGGCCGGTGACCCTAATGCTCAACGGTTGTTATTGACCGGATCGTTCTTAGGGAAAAGTTCCACGGGCTGCCTACTCGTGGTGACTCTAAGATTTGATATTGGATCCAATTTTTGAGAGATTTATTCACTGGCACTTGGTACTATTGATTTTGGTTGTTGTTCCCCATTGTTGTTGGAGATTGGATTGAGAACACCATTAAGACTTATTGGATGAATCGTTAATTGGATTAATGGATTATTTTGTGGTTCACCGCATGTGCCAAATTATGTTGACATGGTAAATTATTTTGATCCTTATTTCAAAACCTTATTCTAATATACATGCTTTGCTACTCACTGAGCTCGTCAGCTGACGGATTTATTCCAACTCATTTTTCAGGCAAGTTGGGGATTTAGGCATGGACTCTGGCGGCATCTCGGGGATTTATTTTGGTTGACCTCCTTAGGGTGTCTCATTCTAATTTTATTTTAATAAACGCTTCCGCATTGAAAACAATTGTCAGATAACAAATTCTTTTTATTATTGTTGGATCATTGGATATTGTTTGGTTCATGGGATGGTTGTGCCCCATGTTTATGATGAGACACATTTGGCTTTTGATTTGATTAATAACGAAAAAGCGATCATTTGATTTTTGGTTACTTTGATTTATTCAGGCTGCGTGTTCCATGGATTAGCCTCATGGTTCACGGCCGGTCACTTCTCATTTTTGGGGTGTGACACATAATATGTGGAATTTTTTTTTCCTCAAAATGGTAGAAGTTTCATTGCCAATCATACGGGATAATCGAATATAGCAAAAAAGACCGTTATTTCTCTCTCAAAATAAGTCAATAACCAAAAAGGAGGCCTAGTTTTCTAAGTTTTAACGCTAGAACCTCACAATCCTAATCTTGCGAATGAGCACTTGATGCACTTTGGTGAACCAAATCGGGACGGAGGGAGTATGATTTTGGGCTTCATGTTTTGTGGGTTGAAAGAAGTCAACAGTCAACTCAAGAGAACCCAAGGGAATTTGCCTGGTAGTAAAGGTTTCGGATTGGGAAAATGACGGCCAAGGACGTGTTTTGATAATTAATACCCGTCAAGAACATTTTCAGTATTAACAAATGTTCTTAACTTGTCCTTAACGAGTATTATTAATTATCAAAACACGTCCTGGGCCGTCATTTTCCCTTTCGGATTTGGGGGTTAATCCCTCCTAATTCCTAAGGTGTCACAAGCTGCTGTCAACTCTCTTGGGCCCTGTCCATATAGTTCCGGTTTAATTTTATGGGCCCTCATTAGTAGACGGTGATCAGATTGTGTTGGGGATATTACAAGAGATTACACCAAAAATAAATATTACAATGGACAAATTAACAGGCTGAGTCGCGGTAATCTCGCTCTCTTTAAGGAGATTCAAGCCCTCTACGGTAGAAAACTGGTGCAGTAGAGAATCTCTGACTTGTCCCCTCCAGGATATAACAGCCCAATAATTTATCGTATGGTTCGGACTTACTCTGCACAAGTAGGAGAACTCAAAGCTCCACAAAAGAATACCCTTACACTTTGCCCAAGACTCTCACACTCATATTAAATTTACAGGTTATTTTTAGAGAATAAAGATGGACAAAGCTGGAGGAAAATACTAGGTATTAAGGAGAAGTTGGCTTAAGGCTCTATGGTTGGGATTGCCTCTTGTGAATACAAAGCCACTCAAGCAAGCCTTATATAGGCAAGAAAGAATTCAAATCAAATCTTTTTATTAATGACCAAATCTTATAGGATAGATATGAATCCAAACTAAATCTTTTCATTAATGACCAAATCCCATAGGATAGATATGAATCCAAACTAAATCTTTTCATTAATGACCAAATCCAAATCCCATAGGATAGATATGAATCCAAACTAAATCTTTTCATTAATGACCAAATCTCACTTGGATATGGATAGATTTGATCTTGATTTGATCTAGATTCACTAGATATGGATAAGAATGAAAGATATGCTCCTTCTAGATTGATCCTTCTAGATTGCTCTTAGATATCCAAACAAACGCTAGTAAAAGAGCCTCATGTTAATATACACGTGACTTGTAAAAGTCTAGCACTAAAAGATGTATAAAAATTTAATATTAAAATAATAAATTTCCAACATTCCCCCACTTATTTTAATGTTAAATGAGACTCCTGGGCAAAGAGGAATATTATGCATCATGAAGGTGTGCTCTGCATTGAACCTTCACTTTGTGAAACAGTAATCTCTACTCCAGAGTCAATAGTGGTCTCCGACTTGAACTATGACTGCTTAGGGAAAATAAAAAATACTGCCCATACATAATAGTCCAAATATTGACATGAGCTTTAATAGCCAGCACATTACGGCCTTGTGCTAATCCCAGTTTTCATGAGCGTCTTTGAGAACAAAGCCTAATTTTCATAGGAAGCGGCCACACCTCCACACTCACATAGGTGAAATCTGTCAAGGGTGCTCCTGTAATTCTAACACCCCACTCATAAGAGCTACAGAATTTCATTAAGAGTTTCTTAAAAACTCAACCTCCACAACATTACAGGATAAATGCACTCACACCATAGGGATGGACTTAATCAAAAAAAATTCAGTGCATTTCCAAACGACCACCATATGATTCGTTCTTCCCATTGAACCCAGTTACAGGATCTCTGGTCCCTGGGTTAGGTATCCTCATACGTGGCTCATGAATTTAATGGCTTTAGCCCCATCCCCCTCGATGTATTCCAGACTCTTTCTCTTGCCAAGCCCTTGGTTCATGGATGACCTCACATAAGTCACATTTATGATGTCATTACTCAAATAAGATCTCACAGTACTGTGTTTTCTTCTAATAGGTCTGGATTTACCGTTGTAATAACGGTTTTGTACTCTACCAATCGCAGCGGTGCTGTCACAATGAATTAACACGGGAGGAATTGGTTTTTTCCCAAAACGGGATTTCATTTAATAAATCTCTCAACCAATTAGCCTCCTCACTCGCTGATGCTAATGCTATTAGCTCAGCCTCCATAGTAGAATTAGCAATAATAGATTGCTTTTTTCGATTTCCAGCATATAGCACCACCACCCAAATTAAAAATATATCCTGTGGTAGAGAGTGAATCACCTGACAAAGTATTCCAATCGGCATCACTATAAGCTTCAAGTACTGCAGGATACTTTTTGTAAAACAAGCCATAATTTTTGGTACCAGATAAATATCTCATTATTCGCTCAATGGCTAGCTAGTGTTCTCTACTCGGCTTGCTAGTAAACCTGCTCAGTACTCCTACTGCATAAGCAATGTCAGGTCGAATACAGTCAGTAGCATAACGTAAACTCTCATTATGCTAGCATATCCTTTTTGATCAACAATATCCTTGTTATTTTTAACCGGAAATAAATGCACATGAGGATCAAAAGGAGTAAGAACATGCTTGCAGTTATCAAAGTGGTATTTTTTCAAGATTTTCTCAATATAGTGCGACTGATCGAGAAAAATACCATCACATGTTTTTGTAATTTTCATCTCCAAAATTACGTTAGCCTCGCCAAGATCTTTCATATCAAAATGGCTACTAAGCATATTTTTAGTCTCATTAAGAATATGCACATTAGAGCCAAAGATCAGTAAATCATCAACATATAGGCTAACAATAACATGTGAATTTTCACAAGATTTATAATAGATGCACTTATCACACTCATTTATTTTATAACCATTTTCAATCATGCAGGAATCAATTTTCTCATGCCACTGTTTAGGCGCCTGCTTTAAGCCATATAGGGATTTAGTCAACTTACACACTTTGTTTTCTTGGCCGGGCTCCACAAAGCCCTCGGGTTGATCCATGTAAATTTTCTCATCTAGGTCCCCGTTTAAAAAAGCTGTTTTTACATCCATTTAATGAATTTTTAAATCATGAATTGCAGCAACTGCAATTAACAATCTAATGGATGCTACTCTAGTAACCGGAGAAAATGTATCAAAAAAGTCAAGATCAGCTTGTTGCTTAAAACCTTTTGCAACAAATCTTGCTTTATATTTATCAATAGAACCATCCGGTTTAAGCTTTTTACGTAGGACCCATTTACACCCAATAGTTTTACAACCCGGTGGTAAATCGACTAATTTCCAAGTTTTATTGGACATTAGTGTTTCCATCTCATCATTAACAGCCTCTTTCCAAAAAACAGTATCAGGTGATGTCAAAGCATCTTGTAAATTAAGTGGAGTATCCTCCACATTAAAAACATGATAGTCAAGCCAAAATCTTTTTCAACTCTAGCTCTTTTATGCCTTCTAGGTTCAAATTCAAAACTCTTTTGATTTTGTAAACTAGGAATTGAAGAACTAGGCTCAGCTAAAACCAATTCTCTAGATTCTTGACCCCCACCATTTTTAAGTTTAAAAGGGAATTTTTTCTTCATGAAAAATTGCATCACCTGATTCAAAGATAATTTTATTTTCCATATCAAAAAATTTGTAGGCTGTACTATTTATTGCATATCCAAGAAAAGCACAAGTGGTAGTTCTAACACCCAGTTCGGGTCTTTTAGGGTCTGAAAGCCTCACAAAGGCCAAACAACCCCAAACTCTCAAATATCCCAAATTTGGCTTATGACCTTTCCACAACTCAAAAGGTGTAATTTTAGTCTTTTTGTGTGGCACTCTATTTATGACATGACAAGCCGTTAAAATTGTTTCTCCCCAGAGATTTAAGGGAGCGCCTGCTTCAATAAGCATGGCATTGGTCAAGTCAATTAATGTTCTATTTTTTCTTTCAGCCACACCATTAGACTCAGGCGAATACTGTGGAGTAGTTTCATGTATAATTCCCAAAGACTGAGCAAAAGAGTTAAATCCAAAAGATTCATACTCACGGCCTCTATCACTTCTAATTCTTTTAATCTTTCTACCGAATTGATTTTCAACTTCTTGGAGGAATTCTTTAAATTTGTCAAATGCATCACTTTTATGTTTCACACAATATACATAAGTATATTTTGAATAGTCATCAATAAAAGTGATAAAATATCTATTTCCTCCACGAGTTAAAATTCCTTCAAACTCACATAAATCCGTATGAATTAGTTCTAACAATTCGGTATTTCTTTGAACACTTTTTTGAGGCCTCCTTGTGATTGTTGCTTTACTGCATGTTTCACATTTCTCAAAATCATTTTTCAGTCTGGGAATTAATCCTAAACTACTCATGATTCCTACATATTTACTGTTTACATGACATAGTCTAGCATGCCAGAAATTTAAAGAAGACAGCATGTAAACGGAAACAGTAGCTGGTTTATTATTCTCAACGTTTAGTTTGAACATTCCATCACATGCATAACCCTTACCCACAAACACTCCTTTTTTAGTAATAACAAACTGATCAGATTCCATAGTCTGCTTAAAGCCAGATTTGTTGAGTAGATAACTGGACATCAAATTCTTCCTCATGGACGGTGTGTAAAGCACATCTTTCAAAGTCAGCACACGTCCAGAGGTAAACTTCAAATCAATCTCGCCACTCCCAAGCACCTTGGTAGTACTAGAGTCACCAAGCATCACAATTTTTTCTTCTGCAAAAGGAGTATAAGTTTTAAACCAATTTTTATCATAGCAGACATGCCTGTTGGCACCAGAGTCTGCCCACCACCCTTCCACACATTGAACCATATATATGTCTGTAATCATAGCCACAAAAGGCTCCTCGGCAACATTAGCCTGTGTAGCATTCTGCGTTTTTCGAAACTTGCAAAATCGAGCAATATGCCCACTCTTGCCACAGACAAAGCACCCACCAGTTTGTTGTGCTTGTGAAGGGGTCCTTGGTTCCAATTATTTTTTCTCGTTTGCATTTCGCCGCGAGATTTACCCTTATTTTTGAAGTTTTTCTTATTTGGCTTTAAATAAGCATTCTTTGAAAACTGACCTCTGGGTAAGTTATTTTTTGCGAAAACTAAATTTACCTTAGTGGTGGAATGTCCGTTACCCTTGTGAGTCATAAGTGCATCTTGGCCTCTAGCCTCCTCCTCCACTCAGATGCAGGTAATCAAAGTCTCCAGGGACGTCTCCTTTTGCTTGTGGCGCATTGATTTCTGAAACTCCCTCCACAAAGGTGGTAATTTGTCAATGATGCCTGCCACCACAAGATTGTCCCCAATTTTGATGCCTTCAGACCGGACCTCCGCCACAATCATTTGGAAATCTTGCACTTGCTCCACAACAGATTTACCATCTATCATCTGATAGCGGAAAAAACGGCTAGATGCATATTTCTTTGCACCTGCCTCCTCAGTATCATATTTGCTCTGCAAGGCTTTCCAAATTTTCTTTGCAGTGGAGTAAGTAGTATCATAATAATCATAAAATTGATCTGCAAGGCAATTTAAAAGATAATACCGACAATTATACTCATCTGCATTATACTGCTCAACTTGTTCAAGATGAGCATATTTTTCGTCATCGGTCATCCCATCTGTGGAGACTTTGTTGGTATCCTTCTCAGTTAGGATGTAGGCCACCTTGAGGAGACTGAGATAGAAGAGCACCTTGCCTTTCCATAGCTTGAAGTGAGCTCCCTTGAACTTGAAGGGCTTGTTGAGATCTCTGATATTTTCATTGGGCTTTTCAGCTGTTTGGTCCATTTTTAATTCTCCTTAAAATTGTTGGGGATATTACAAGAGATTACACCAAAAATAAATATTACAATGGACAAATTAACAGGCTGAGTCGCGGTAATCTCGCTCTCTTTAAGGAGATTCAAGCCCTCTACGGTAGAAAACCGGTGCAGTAGAGAATCTCTGACTTGTCCCCTCCAGGATATAACAGCCCGATAATTTATCGTATGGTTCGGACCTACTCTGCACAAGTAGGAGAACCCAAAGCTCCACAAAAGAATACCCTTACACTTTGCCCAAGACTCTCACACTCATATTAAATTTACATGTTATTTTTAGAGAGTAAAGATGGACAAAGCTGGAGGAAAATACTAGGTATTAAGGAGAAGTTGGCTTAAGGCTCTATGGTTGGGATTGCCTCTTGTGAATACAAAGCCACTCAAGCAAGCCTTATATAGGCAAGAAAGAATTCAAATCAAATCTTTTCATTAATGACCAAATCTTATAGGATAGATATGAATCCAAACTAAATCTTTTCATTAATGACCAAATCCCATAGGATAGATATGAATCCAAACTAAATCTTTTCATTAATGACCAAATCTCACTTGGATATGGAAAGTCTAGCACTAAAAGATGTATAGAAATTTAATATTAAAATAATAAATTTCCAACAGATTGGTCTCTCAAAGCTAGTAAATGTGTGCGTAAGCTAGCCCTGATACCTAAGTTATATAAAAGCAGTTAACTCAAGAGTATTTTTTGTTTATCAGGGTATAAATTACGTTTTAAATAAAAAAAATCTTTGATATCATTTTTTTTTTGATGCAGAAAGATTATCCAGGTTTGGAGAATAAATTTGCTCACAATAGTATTTTAATTGTAATCATTATAAGGGTGACATCACGCTATTAAATAAACGATATTTTTCGTATTTTAGTCTTAAATACCCGCTATGCAAACATGGACGGATCCAAGAATATAGTCTAGTGGGGC
Organism: Rhododendron griersonianum; assembly: GCA_018127125.1. Classification (NCBI taxonomy): domain Eukaryota; kingdom Viridiplantae; phylum Streptophyta; class Magnoliopsida; order Ericales; family Ericaceae; genus Rhododendron; species Rhododendron griersonianum. Next base: position 26,797,598 of record CM030798.1, read on the forward strand.
ACCTGTTAATCATAATGGCGAAAGTTTATTTTTTTTTTAGTCAACCATAGTATGATCGTACAAAATTAAGGCATGCATTATTAACTATAAAAGTTTATAATGTGTAGTTTAAGTTAAATTAGGTAAAAATGAGCACAAAATCTTAGACAAAATTTTTAAAATATGTTTTAAATGAACATTGACAAGTTTTAGAATGATCGAGTTAGTTTTGTTAATGACTTTATTTTAAAATATTTCTCCCAGACGGTTAAAAATAAAGTGAATCAAGAAAAAATAGCTCCAAATAGACAAATAACTAGTAAAGTAACAAATATAAATACACATATATGTTGAAATGCAGGCATAAAACTAATTTTATATGTGTATTTTTGAGATATATGTTAGTGTGTATATTTATATATTAGCACACTTTCATAATTATGCTAATTTATACAATAAATATATATATATATATATATATATATATATACACTCCCTCCGTCCCATAATATTTGTTCGGTCCGCAAAACGGAGACGTAAAAATAATACTATTTTTGTAAGAAAAGTTGGAAAAAAATTCAACAATTTACTGGATCTCGATGAGTTCTTTTAACTTATGAAAAAAATTTGAATTTTTTCTTGAAAGAAATGCATTATTTTGTAGTCCTCGTTTCGCGGACCGGACAAATATTATGGGACGGAGGGAGTATTAATTTCGAGTGGGGGCAAGTGCCCCCGCATGCCCCCCTTTGGATCCGTCCCTGTATGCAAGACTACTCATTTTCCTTATCTAAATGAACTAAATGATATTTTTAGTAAAAATAAGTATTACTTTGGCATTTATCTTCTTCTTTTTTCTGTCAAACGGAAATACATTGGCATTTATCTGAAAAAATATATATAGTGATAACTCACCTAAGTTTGGTGTGATATATTAATGGGCAAAGCAAGCCCAAGTACACATCCCAAGAAAGATATTAAGGCCCCATTCATGAACGTCAAATAAGTACTTATTTTTTAAGAAGACAATTTCAAACTCAAAAATGATGGGTTTATTGAAATCTAAAAATATGCAATATGGATCTTATTTGAAAGATCTCATTAAGAACTTTAATACGGTGCAAAAAAATTGACAAATTATTTTTCATTTTTATTATTATTTTTTAGTTTAAAAATATAAAATAAATATTTATTTTTTAAGAATGTGTTCTGGAACGAGCTCTAAAACCTTGAAACCCCCACGAGCACGAGGTCAAAAACAATTCAAGGAGTCTGGTATTCTTCTCACAATCACAAGCTGGCAGCAACTCACACGAACTTTCATACCGCTGTATAGTTTTGTTAGTTGACTTTGACTATTCTTGTTCCTTGGTCCAACTTCCAAGAGATGTCTCAGTCATAAGGACAATAATCATGTACGGCGGGCCATCCCTCGTGTGACAAAAAAATACTTCCTCTGTCCTGTAAAGCTTAGTCAGTCTCTTACAAAATTACGTATAATTTTGTAAACTTAAAAAATAGGTAATTTACGGAAATAATTTTTTCTATGGTATAGATCTTGTTTCATAAAACGTTATAAATGCATTTTTATGCAAAATTGTTCGGATTAAGCTTTTTTCGGTCATTTTTTTGACAATTTCTTATTAGTACCTTTAAAATCATGTTCTGATCACATTGAGTGGCTCGGATCATCGCAATTCGATCGGAAAAGGGGAGGTTTGCACGGTTTGGCTGTAAGGGATCTCTTACTGGATCCGTGGTGTATGTATATATACACACACAGTCAGCTTCAGGTAAGGGCGTCCTTACCGTATTAAGTTGCAGACCTCCTCTTTTCTCCCCTTTCCCGGTCGAATTTCGATGATCCGAGCCGCTCAATGTGTTCAAAACGTGATTTTAAGAGTACCCGCAAGAAATTAAAAAAAAAAAAAGGACCAGGAAGGGCTTCATCCGAGCAGTTTTTATTTGAACCGTTCGATAAAACAAACAAAAACTACCCAGATGAAGCCGTTCCCGGTCATTTTTTTTGCCGATTTCTCGCGAATATTTTAAAATCACGTTCTGAAGATATTGAGCAGCTCAGATCATTAAAATTCAATCGGAAAATGGGAGGTTCTTACCTTAACAAGATAAGGGTGCCCTTACCTGAAGTTTTGTATATATATATATATATATATATATATATATACACACATATCCATGTAACAAAGTGTCTCTCTCCACCCATATAGCTAGTCTCCATAGAATAGCTTCAAAGCAAAACTTCCTCCAACACAAAGGCCACTCTAATTAAAAAGCTATGAAGAAAAAACACGCACCCTAGTGGAAATAATCTTGGGTGGCTTGAACTAATCTAGAAGGGGTTGACGGCTTAATTACGTAACGTAAGTAAACACTTCAATTTAGAGAATTGGTCTGGGAAAGATTACAATACATATCCCTTATTTGGGTGTGTATTATATGCACCCCCAAAATGTTATTAATTATAGAGAAAATATTACGAATCGTATTGCTAAAAAGTTACGAATCGTATAAAGGTTACGAGATACACCAAAATGTTATGAATCATAATGAAAATGTTACGACTCGTACTGCTGAAAGGTTATGAATTCTAGAACAAAAGTTACGAAACACACTAAAATGTTATGAATGAATCATAAAATAGGTGCATAATGTACACCCTTTTAAGGGGTGTGTATTGTAGACTTTCCCAATTGGTTTTCGTACTTTCTTTAAAATGATATGTGCTTCTTCTTCTTTTATTTATTTATTTATTTATTTTTATTTATGTGAATTTAATTACTATATTATCTTTCACTATGTGATCCAGTGGATGGTCTCCAACGGGAAAATACTAGACGAGATCAAAGTTATAATTGGCCAAGAGAGATCAGCTTGCAGTCGATGGCGGTGGTGCAGTACTGGTAGATTGAAGGGAAAATATTTAATTTTAGGGTTAAGTTGAAGATGATTACATTTTAGGTTCAATTCTTTAAATGGGTGTGGAAAAAAAGGGGATTAGAGAGATTCTTTTTGGGTTCAAATAAAATTACTTGAATGAATGAAATGGTATTTGTCTTAGTTTAGATGAATGAAGACCAAAAAAAAAACCTCCAATAGGGATGATCAAAAGGAGGGAGTGCATCAAACACATCAAATGCAAGGATTGTGCCTTTGGATCTGGTACTCGTCACCCATTTTCCAAATTTTATCACGTAAATCATGCCATATTCTAGATGCATATAGTCCTAATTTGTAAGGACAAGGAGAGTTTTGCGAACTGCCTCGTCGCAAAGTTTGAACTCTGAAAAGTGAAAGTAGACATGGAAGTCACAGGAGTCACCTACTTTTTGTTTATTTGGTTGGTAATGCAAAGTGTTCTGAGTCAGCTTGCCCGCACCCCGCACTAATTCCTACAGCCTCTTCCACAGCCATTTCATACGCTCACGCATGGGGTGAGCTGGCCCCAAGAGTTATTGACAAAGAAAATCGAACCTGAAATCTTAGGATAAAACAAACACCCAAGTTTTAGGCCAAAATCATTTGGCCAACCCTTAGGTTCGAGTCACCTACTTTATCACATAAAAGTCTCAATTAATTAATTTTCACCAAGAAAATACAAGAGGGGTTAATTTGCATAGTGTTCAAAGCATCTCCTTGTGGAATATAATACTCCAACTGAAGATGAGAAAACGTTATTGTCGACAAAGAAAGTGATCTTTTTTTCTTTTTTCTTTTTCTTTTCTTTTTTGGTCTTGTTTGGAAAAGCAGATAAGAAGAACGATGGAATTTTAAGGAAAATAAGATATAGGAAAATGGATGAGAAAAGACTGAGAATCAATCACCGAAAGACTCAGTGGGTTGTTGTGGGAATCATAAAATTATTAAAAAATAATTAATGGAGGGTTGTAGGAGAATCAGAGTAATTCTTCGATGGTCTTAGGGCACCATCGCATGGTGCCTCAACGCCTATATTCACCACATATTTTTTCGGTGTTCAAGAATTGTAAACAAGATGTTAACAATTAACTTAATTCTACTAGCTCTATTAACCAGTTTTATACACACAAAATTTTATACATTAGTGCTAATAATGTGACCAAAAAATACAAAAATGCATAAGATGGGACAATTATTCACAGTGAGTTTTTATATTTTGAGCCAAGAAAGACTAAATTGGTGCATAAATACACTAATATTCTTTTGTAGGAAATCCTATGCATGGCGAATAAGTTCGCATGGATTATGCTTTTGTTTTTTGGAGATATGAGTGATTGTTGTTTTTTTTGATAGGCAATAAAATATTATTAAGAAACTTGACAAGGGGTACATCAAGTTAGGGAGAGAGGAAGGGGAATCTAACAAAAAATTGGATGAAAACACCTGTTGGGACAAAGCCCAAAACACCCAATGGGCCTCAACATGCCCAGATAAAAACAGTAAAGCTCAAAACACAAAGGCCTAAAGCCCAGATAAATAAATCAGCCCAAATCCAAGTCAAGGCCCAAAAAGGGCCAAACCAAACCCTAAATCCCTTAAAAACCAAAACAGCTCCGGCCACACTGCCAAACCCGCTGTCGCCGCTGCCGCCGCAACCAACCAGCCGTACGCTGCCATTCATACCACCACGGCAACAACTCTACTTTCCATAACACCCCGCCACCAGAAACACCCGAGCCCGGCGGCGAAGCCAATAGGGTACATAGGCTATGCCGAAACAGCCCAAAACACCCCAAACCACCCAGAAAGCCACCGCCGACGAACCACCCAGGCACCACCGCACCACCAGGATCAACACCGGAGCCGAAGAAACCACCATACGCCAACCAACAAACCACGTTGCCAAAAGCCCCCATGCACAGTCAGAGACCCAACAGTGGCCGTCGAGACACTGCCGATTCAGCTCCCACAAACGACCTGAGAACTCCGTCCGCGGTGGTACCAAACGCCGATGCAGCCACCAGCCGAACGCCACCCACTAACGCCCAAGCACCGCCTCGAACAAGATCCGCCCCGCCCACATCAGATCTGCAACCACCCACCCAACACGAGGTCGCCACCAAGCCGTTAAGCACGAAACCGACTGCGCCCAGTAGTGCAGCCGGCGGGGAGACCCCGGGAACCGCCTCCACCAAACAACGTCGCGCCTAGCCGTTAGGACAACCGATAACCCCCAGATGTGGTTATCGGCGGGCAAGCGATGGCCAGAGAAGACGAACCAGGCGGAAGGAGGAACGGGTGAAAGAGGAAAACAGAGAAAAAAAAGAACGCGGAGGTGGAGATCAGGGGGGGAAACGGGAAGGGAGAGATGGAAGATAAGATAGATAGAGGAGGGGAGGAAAGGAGAGGAGGGGAGCCCGGGGGGAGGAGGGGAGATGCGACGCCTCCCCCCCCCAGGCGGCGATTGAAAACCCTGAGAGACCTGACTTTTCTATTTAGAGAGAGAGAGAGAGAGCTTTGTGATTAGGCTTGTTCCGTATGAGTGATTGTTGTTAGAGAGAAGTCAGAGCATGATATCGATACCAATAGATCATTTTTTCCTCCAATTTTTTAAATTCTTAATTACTGGTGTTTACCTTATTTTGGGCTAATGTATTAAATATTCATTGTGAATTACCTCGATTGATGAGTCTTTATAGTATAGGGTAAGTGTTCAAACGAAACATGATATAAAATTGCCACATGTATAATTAAAAAAATTCTTAGGGTGTTAACTCAATTGACCACCTAGCCTTGGCTATGTAGCCATGCGCCTACATTCACACACTTAATACTAAGCCTTCCAAAATTATGTGATGGATAAGAGTATTGGTGCACCACATGACAGTGCCCCAAAACCACCAACTCACTAACTATAGAAATGTGGTGGATAAGGGTTTCAGAGAGTCATTATAGAAATCAAAGCATTTTTGTACAATACAATTAGGGAGTTTGATCATAATATTAATTCAGTAATATTTCCCTGCAGTGAAGACTGACGAATTATATAAAATGTTTAAAATGGAGATTTCAGACTATTTCCATAGCTTTATGGATTGGTGTTCTAAATTCTAATGATCATCTGTATCTATCAAAATTTGATTAAAAAAAAAATTCCAATTCTATATCTATCAAAATTGGAGACGCCGCAGATTGAGATAAGCCGCCGTTGGTTCCAGCAAGGTGGGGTGTGCCAGGTTCGTCTTGAAGAGAGGTTCACGATCCAGTACTTAGATTTTAACTGTGTAGACCAACGGTTTAGCATCGCAAACAGAGCGGTCCAAGATCTGGAGTGGTGTTTGACATCTTTGCTGGTTAGCTCCGTTTAGTTTTGTACCTTTTTCGTTTCATGGTGTTTTTTTGTTTCAAACATGATGTATTTTTCATATTGTTGAGTTTTCATGAATAAAACATTGTATATTCATATTTTCCCATGGTGTATATTCATGAATAAAACATTTTATATTCATGTTTTTTCATGCTATTTTTTCGGAACGTTATGGATTTTCAAGTTTCGCCGAGAAACCATGATTGTGGTTTATTATTTTTCATGATAAATTAACCATGAAAAACATGGTCAGTTTGAATATTGTGTATGTTCCGAAATATTTCTTAAGATCATTTTGCAAAAAATAAAACATGGTCAATCCACCATGTTTCAAAAAAGGGCTATTTTCCCAGAATGTTATGGGTTTTCAAGTTCCGCCGAGAAATCATAATTTTGGTTTATTGTTTTCATAACAAATTAACCATGAAAAACATGGTCAGAACGAATATTATATATGTTCTGAAATATTTTTTTATGATAATTTTGCAAAAAATAAAAATATGGTCAATCCACCATGTTCCAAAAGGTTTCATGATAATACGTGGTATAAATGAAAAAATAAATATGGTTTTCGAATGTAAATCAGTGAAATTTGGTTATTACGAATCTTTTAAGTTTTAAAATCATCTTTCATAATTATCTCCTATAATTATTGAGATTGAATCCCACTAAATTTGGAAATGGTTGAATCCCACTAAATTTGGAAATGGTTGAATCCTACTAAATTAAAAAATGGTTGAATCCCACTAATTTAGGATGTCAATTGAATCCCACTAATTTAGGATGTCAATTTAATAAAACATATATGAATATATTATGAAAAGGGTAAGATAGGTAATTCACCATCTGAAAGGATGAAAACATAACTATTCAAAATGATTGGGATGAATTCTTACACGGGATGAGATCTGAGGATGAATATTTAAGTCTCCCAAAAAAACCCAGGCTCTATCTATCAAAAGTATTTTTAAGAAGAAAAGATCACGAGAGTCTACCATCTCATTGGATGACCTCCCTAATTGGGGTTCTATCAAGATTAGGACAACAAAATAAAATAATTCAAAGATTAATTAAGTTATTACTAAACAAAGAAAAAAAAACCGTCGACCCTTTTTCTTCCATATGCAAATGCAATGATGGAGACGGATCGTGTGAGAGTACATATTTGCACGAGTTATGGCCATTCCTGCCCCGTCAATCGTCATGTTTTGTACCTCATTGTATGTAAATGGTCATATAGAGAGGATGGGAGATGCTGCCAAGCAAACAAACTTCACTTAGGCTAAGTTCAAACAAACTCCTCGAAAGGATTTTCGAGCTAAATGCAAATTTAAGACGTTTTGAATTTTTTGAGAAAGCAAACACTTTGTCTTGAACATAGAGACAAAGAAATTAGCCCAAACAACTTGTATTTTACCCAAAGTCAATTTTTGCATAATAACCAAAAAGCCCCTAAAAACTTATCCAGGCTCACACTAAATTGGTTCCTACAAGTTTAGTCCTTTAAAACTCTATGAATAAGTTTTTACGGAGCGCAATCTCAGCCATTCGTTTCAGTTTTGGACGGTCCGGACGTTAAACTCTTCCTCAGAAAAGTTTCATTAAAATTTGGACCGTCCAAAGCCAAAACGAACATGCGAGATTGAGCAGCACCATGAGGCTCCATTAATAAGTTTATCTCTTAAAACATTCATAAAATCCAATTGTCCGGTTAATACAGTTTTCTATTAGCTTTAGAAGAGTATGGTGGTTCGCAAAACATACTTCACTGACGCAGCTCAATTTTTTGATTTCTTCAACCAAGTAGGAGTATTTCTTGTTTCACGATTTCTAGTCACGAAGCGTGGATAAAACTAAAACCATCCACTCAACTAAAAGCTTTTTTACATGGAATTGATTGGATCGATGCTCGTGAGTGAAGAGTTTCACTTTAAAAAAAATAGTTCATCTTATACGACACTTGGCATCTCCAAAACAGTTTAGAACTTCCAAAACAGTTTACTAAGTAGGAGTAAAAAAACACAAAATTGTATGACCAGAACCTTCTGAATATCACCTTGAACAAACTTTGTGGTGTGATAAATAAGTTCAAATATAAAAGGTCAAGTTTTCGCAGCAGTATCTCGGCCGTGATTGAAGCAAATAAGATAACACCAACAACTAAGCTACAAAATGATTTAGCAACTAATGCCAAGAAAAATTCTCTTTGATCTCACTTACAATCCGCTAATACGCCAGATGAACCAAAGCTTGATCTCCATTGATCCTACATTCCTGCAAAAGAATAAAATTGAGCATTTGTCGATCAAATTATAAAAAATAAAAATAATCGTCGATCACTCAAATTATATCGATCTCCATTCACTGCAGTTGCTATTGGATTGATTTTCACACGATCAATATTTTTTTTGATAGGCAACAAAAGTTTTATTAAGAATACTTGACAAAGGGTACATCAAGTGGGGGGAGAAGGAGAGGGGAACCAACCAAAAGTTGGAAAAAAGAAAATAAAAAGATGGGTCAAAGCCCACCGACACCCAAAGGACCAGGCCCGAATAAATAAAAACCTAGAAGTTACATGGGCCTGGCCCAAACAAGATCCAAACAGGTCCTAAGCCCAATCCAATTCAACACCGGCAAACAAACCTATCTTCTGATTCTTTAAACCATGACATGTCGTATCCATAGTCCAAAAACATAGTCATGTCCAGCCACATAGACATGCTTCTCTTGAGATCAAGTCAGCTTCATAGTATCAGAGTAGCTTCACCATCGAACACAATCAAAAGCAGTAGTAGTCGAAAAACATCTCCATTAAAACATCCCAAATGTCAGTTGTGTCTCATCCAGAAGTGGACAAAAAATCTACATGCACTATACCTGACCATACTTAGATATCAGCATAACAGCAAGGCCAAAGAAAAGAAGCATGCTCTTCGCTCTCCAACTCGTTGGAGTTGAAGGAGCAATTCAGATTCAACTATCCCAGAGATTTCCGTGAAAAGAGATGTAATTCAGAACAGGGGAAACCATCTATGAAATGAGCAATTCAGAACACCACATTGAATAGCAGCAAAAACTCATAAAAGCAATTCCAGCCTCATGACCCCTACTTGATATATTCTTTCACTGCTTATGCACCAATCAGAATTCCACTCTATTAGACGCAAACCAAGCATGAACACCAGTAACTTTAGCATGACCAGCAAAAACCATGTCCCCTTGGATACAAGTACGAAGCTATCGTGAACATCAGCTTGAGAATGCATCTCACAGTTCTCGAGAACATCAGCACTGTACAATCTTTGGATCAGATATAACAGCAGCACAACAGCAGCACTGTACAATCTTTGGATCAGATATAACAAAGTGTTCCTCGAGAACATCAGCTTGAGGATGCATCTCACAGTTCTCCAAAACAGTGGAGTCGAAATAGTTGCAGAATTCAATAAAGTAGCAAAATTCCACCATCAGAAATGAGTGTCAATTTCCGATCATCCTTCAGCTCTGTTCCCAGGGCGAGACCAACAACAAAACTCTAGCTTATAGGACACTTCAAACATTTAAGACTGACAGCTTAATTCATAACATCTCCAAATAAAGCATTTTAAAACAATCAGCGACAGGAGCAATATCAGCAAGAGCGGATCAGAACCAATAGCAGCCAAAACATCACAGTCATTCCAGAGATTCAATGTCCAAAACTAAAACATTCTTCTATCAATCCCAGCAGCAGAGATTGTTTGCTCTAACTCCAAAATCTCTTAGCCCTCCCCAGAAATGGGAGTTGACAAGAGGAAAAAACTCACCTGCATCTTGATCCATCTTCATTATGCACCAATATCAGAATTTGACAGTATAGATCCATCTTCATTTCACACGATCAATATAAAGGCTTCAATTGGGAGGAAATAAATGGAAGCTTGTATTTTTCTTAAGTTAACTACTGTGGTAGACCATATACCTTATGAATGGTTCATTTTTTAGCTCAATTGGGTACTTAAAGAAGCATTCAACAAACAGTAATGTGCGTATCAAGCATGTGCAAAAATAAATACAACTCCATAGCAATCAGGTGACTTTTGAGCTCGGAAACTACCCGTCCCTACTTATTTTAGACACATCGTAGGATACATCGGATTTCTGAATTGTTTTGAACTAATTTTTAAAGCGGGAATAATGCTCTTGAAAAGATGCCGATACAAGTAGAACATCATGAAAAATTCACCTAACTTTTGTTAAATGCGAACGAGTTATTTAGGAAACCATGAGTTATAACTTCCTGAATTGAAATATAACTTCCTGAATTGATATTGAATATTTGAGTTAGACAGTTGCTACAAAAATCAAATGGTGTTACATGGATCATCTACAACAATCGTGCGAAGATACAAAACTTTTTTTTTTTTTGATAGGCAAAAAGATTTTATTAAAACTCGACAAAGGGTACATCGAGAAACAAACCAGATACAGACCACTGAGAAAGAGGAACTGTATAGGCCTGAAGGAAAGCAAACTAAAATTTACATTCAATGGAGATTGAATGTTCCAACTGATATAATAACACAAAGGAGAAGATCATCGCCTCCACACTTCTAGTAGCATCATCTCAGCCATAGCCAATGCAAAATGGGTACCAGCAGCCGGACCAAAACTCATGTTTGTTCCACGTTTTCAACCTTCTTTTGACCTCTTTTAACTTCTTCACAATTTGACACCCTGCCCATCCATAAATTGGAAAGGTCTCCCAAGCTTCCTTAGCATCTTGCATACACTTTGGATCAGCCAACCAGACATCCATAAATCTAAAAGGTTTTGGTCCCCAATTCCAGTTGATATCAGTCATAACAGGGGCATGGTTAGAAATCCCCACAGCACCAAGTTGAAGTTATCCATCACCTCCACATAGATTAGAAATCTGTCTCACCTGCTATGAACGATTAGAAATCTGTCTCATCTGCAAAGATACAAAACTTGAGGAAACCAAAAACTGCCCTGTACAAACTTCACGAGCTTAAGCTCATGCTTGGAAGCTCGAGATGGGCTTGCATATTTCACGAGCCAAGCCAAGCTTATCACAAACACAAAACTTCAAATTCGAGCCAAGCTTGAATGATTAGTCTCAAAAAATTCTCAAGCTCAAGTCAAGCACATGTAACGAGGAATCGAGCCAAGCCTGAACAATATTGTGTTTGGCTGCTCGATTAGCACCCCTAATCAGATCGGTTTTCTATAAATCCAATTCTAATTTGCAAGTCACGGCTTTTAGAAAATATAATCTGTGTCCTGACTAAAAGTTCCATGATCTGGTTTTAATTCAATTCACGAGACACGGGTCAGTTCCAATTTTATCCACGGATCACATGTCATGAGGAAATAAGCAACTAACCAAAAAAAAAATAGCCTTACTACCTTTTAAGAGTTTACAGCAAGTATAGTAGTATACGTATAAGTAGTATAACTGTATAAGTGGATAAGAATAACACTTGACGCTCTAGGTTTTATATAAATTACACTATATCACATTAAGATAAAATATTAAAATAGTTAAAAATATTTATAATAGTGGTAAAATAATTTATATAATGTGTGTATATATATATGTAATATCTCATGGTCTAGTTCGGTTAATCCACGGTTTCAAAATGAAAATTCATGTTTGGACCATTAATCAATGGTTCCAATCCAAAACATACGGATCAGTTCCGTTCGAACCGATTTTACACTTCACCAGATTTTTTGAGCAATCCTAGTAGAGTAGTTGGATCTCTACCATCCAAAAATAAAAATAAAAATTGAAAAGCAATTGTAAACGTTTATTCTGGCACATCTATTGGACAAAAAGAATAACAAAAAGAAGCACAAACATGTACACTCCCTCTGTCCCTTTACTAAAGTCCAGTATTTCATTTTGGACTGTTCTTAATAAGTGTCCATTTTGTAAAGTTAGTAAAAAAAAAGTAGGTACTTTTTTTATTTTGCCTCTAAAAGTATATTCATTTTTGAAAAGTTATTGTGTGAAAGTGTAATAATGATGTCTTCATAGATGATATTAATTACGGAAAGTTGAGGTAAAAATTTATGTGAAAGTAATGATAATGTCTCATTAATAAGTGGAAGTTACGAAACTGGACACTTAAAAAGGGACACAGTAGAGATGGCAATATGTACCGAACCGATGGGTACCCGAACTGAAATAACCGAACCATAACCGAAATTTTTCCCCGTGGGTATGGGTATGGTTGAGGCATTGGATACCCGAACGGGTATCGGTTCGGTTATGGTTTAACTGTTACCCGAACCGATATCCGAACCGAAATAACAAAATTACAAAAGTACCCTTCATGTATAAGTATAGCAGTAGGTGTAAGGGGTGTGTAGGGTTCACAGATCACACCTCACAAATCAGCCGCACATCCTCTCTCTCTCCAGTCTCTCTCGGTCCTCTCTCTCTCTGGTTTTGATCTCACACCCCTCCCTCTCTCACTCTTCTCCAGTCTCCACCACACAAACCCACTTCCTCCTCTCCAGCAAACCCACTTCCTCCACTCCACTGCGAAGAGAAGAGAGCGATGCCTCCACTTCACTGTGACTAAGACCGTCGTCGTCGAATTGTCGATTCAATATGCAGACTGTCGTTGATCACACCCAGAGAACAACGATCTTCCTCCACCTTCTCCGATCGACTTAGGCCGTCAGTCTCTCTCGGTGTTTTGAAATGGGTTCATTTTGAAATGTGTTTTTGGGCTTCTCATAAACAGATCTGAGAGTGGTCTGAGAAGTTTGCTTCCTAAATCTCATCAGTCAAAACCTGATACATTTCTGTATATATGTGTGGTAAACATTCATTTAATTTTACAGAGTGTAGATTCCTTTTTTTTTTTATCGAAACAAGAGTGTAGATGAAGACATTTTTTTGCTGCTTGGTTTTTTTTGATCCGCAGCTGCTTGATTCTCTCTTCTGGTTTTGCTGCTTCTGTTTTCGGTTACCCATTCGGTTCGGGGAATACCCGAACCATTTGGTTCGGGTATTGGTAAAATCTCCTCTCCTCGTTCGGTTTCGATTTCAGGAATCGGGTACGGAAATCCCCATATCCGCCCCGAATGCCCTGATTGCCATCCCTAGGACACACAGAGTATCATTCAAACTTCATTATCCCTCTCCTATGCTGCAATAATTTGGCATATGTCCATTTATATAAGACAATTAGGATATTATATATACCAAAATAAGTTTGATTTGCCGTATTTTAAGTTCTTGATCAATTAGTTATTCGCTACTCATTTTGTCTCAGATCTAAAACAAAATCCTAATATGAAGTAGAGGACGAGTTGATGAACAATGTGCTAGAGCAAAAATATGGAGGTGGATAATTAAGTTTAGTTTTTGAGAATTTAGAAATTTAGGAATAAGCTTTTGGATGCTTTTAAAGCCCCATTGCATTTGTATAGTAGATAGAGGTGGGCAAATGAGCAGGTCTGGGTGGATTTGGACTGGTTGAAATGGGTCGTGGGTCGAATATGGGTAAAGCTAATTCCAAATCCGTCCGACCCAACCCGTTTTTAAATAAATAAATAACTAATTCCCCTATATCGAAACTCAAACTTGCTAAACGAAAATACCACATCTACGAACCTTTCAGAATCAATAAGAAAAAAAAAACCCCAAGTCATGCCTTAAAAAAAAACACCAAATCGTCTTTCGTTTTACTATTAAAATCAATGATCCTTGTACAAGAATATGGTTAGTTTATGTATGTAGAGAGAGAGACTTAGGCCATCCACAGTGGTATAATCAAAAAAAGATAACCAAAAGTTGACACATCAGCTTTTGATTATTCACTTAAGAGGTTGCTAAGCTTAACAATGTTAAGCTTCACAATGGTCACTTCTAGTCCATAACCAAAATAAGGGGTCCATTACAATTTCTCTCTCTCTCTCTCTCTCTCTCTCTCTCTCTCTCTCTCTCTCTCTCTCGCCATTCACTTCCCTCCGTTTACGTTTTTTTGGGCAAAATATATCAATTTCCTCTTTTAATTTTGGGGAAAAATCGGTGACTTTCTTCCCTTGTATTATGAATTTTTTTTATTTTTTTTTTGGGGGGGGAGGGTGGAAATAAAAACGGGAAAGAAGAGTGAAATACCTTAATCCGGCGACGATGGGTTGGATTGTAGATGATCGAGAGATATGAGTTTCACTTTTGGAGGGAAAGAAAGAGAAATAATTTGTCGGTGAAGTGAAGAAGATATAGAGTAGGTGAAGAAGAGAAAAAGAAAATACCAATTGAAACACGCATGTATACAAATTTTGGAACTAGTTAACTTATGTAGTGTGAAGTCCACAAATTTTGATTATTGAAAAATGTTGCTAGTTTTGGTTATCCAAACCCCAAAATTTGATTATTTCTAAGGATGTTGCTAAGTTTGATTATACCATTGTGAGCCATTTTTTGCACCAACATTGTTAACTTTAAAAACAATTGGCTTTTGATTAAACCACTGTGGATGGCCTTATGAAGAGCCGAAGCTACCGCTAAGGTTTGGATTAAAAAGTCAAGTGGACTTTTTTTTTTTTTGTCTCTATTCAAATTTTTTTTGTATTTGTTTGTTTTGCGACAAACTTTTTACCCCTATTAGTTCATTTTGACGAGAGAATCGAAAAAGTATTTTTTTTTTTTTACTTTACCCTAATATTTTTTGTAATATTCAAGAATCGTAAAATACTTGTTGCAAAACAACAAACGCGAAAAAAGTTGAATAAAAACAAAACGAAAAAAAGCCCAAAAGAGAGAGAGGAGCTCAAGAGATTGATCTTGTAATTATCTTATCACAGTTAAGAGGAGCTCGAGAGAGAGAGAGAGAGAGAGAGAGTTTGTGTGGATGAATTTGACAGTCCGAATGTGCCGAACGGGTATCGCGTGGGATATACCGATCCGACACCAAAAAATTCCTCCTACGAAACGGAAAAGTCATATGGCTTGAATTTATTCAGTTTGCCACGTGTCATGTTGTGCTTCACCCACGTTGGATAATTTTTGTATGGTTTGGAAGATGTATTCACGTGATTTTGGCAGTGAGCAAGGAATTGTTATTGGCATGGAAATTTACCAAGGGTGGTGTTTGATTTGAGAGTGGCTTCCTTAAAGATTGGAATCTTGGTGAAGCTTGGAGACCAAGTCCAAGTCTAATTAGGAAAAGAGAATCAGAGAAATACCAAATTGTTTAGCCATGCAATATATGGGTTTCCTTCCATACGGTTGTTAATAGGTTTTTGCACGTATATATACCTTGGTTAGGTATGAGATATATGCAATGTGTGTGAGATATACACAATTGGTGAGAGCAAGAGAGAAAAATATATTGTGAGAGTGAGGGAGAGATAAAAAAAAATATTAGTGAGCGTGGGCTTG
Source organism: Rhododendron griersonianum (assembly GCA_018127125.1). Classification (NCBI taxonomy): domain Eukaryota; kingdom Viridiplantae; phylum Streptophyta; class Magnoliopsida; order Ericales; family Ericaceae; genus Rhododendron; species Rhododendron griersonianum. The sequence goes on from CM030798.1 coordinate 26,813,293, forward strand.
GGGATTAATATTTTTCTATCTCATTGTACTCGATCAATATAGTGGAATTTCTCTTTTGTTTGTGGAGTAGGTATTGAGACCGAACCACGGAAATCTTGTGTTCTTTATTTTTCTTGTACTTGTTTAATTTTGTGGCGTGCTTCCGTTGCGGCGGGGGACTAAAAATCCCAACATGTCATTTGCTGGCAATGGCCGCAAATCAACTTCATATTTGATTTACAGGTCATTTCTAGGTTTTGGGCATTTATTAGTTTGCCACGTGTCTATATTTTACAACTGACACGTTTTGAGAGAGAGAGAGAGATGTGAAGTGGGGCACGTGTCAGGGTTTTGGGCTGGTCTAGGTTTTTTAACTATTTTCCAGTGCTCTCAAGCAGTGAGTTGGACTGGTCCAGGTTTTTTAATCTCAACCCATATTGAATCCATTTTCAACCCACCAAAATTCATATAAATATGGACGGATTGGGTAGGGTTATAAGTGAACGGATTTGGACGGGTTAAAAAATATGGGTTGAGATTGCTACATCTAATAATAGATTATAGAAAAATAAAACTTTATCATTCATTGAGCTCGTCAGCTGACGAATTTATTCTAACTTTTTTTTTAGGCAAGTTGGAGAGTTAGGCAAGGACTCTGGCGGCATGTTTGGGGATTTTTATATTAGTAAGTCTACACACACAAATTTTTTACACACAAATCATACACATATCATGATGTGGGGCCCACTACGGGTCTCAAATAAACGATCCGATCCGTTCATTAAATGTAAAACAATTTTTCAAGGGCCCTTGCAAAAAAATTAGCTCAATCCAATACCTATAAGTACTCGATCCAATCATCTAACTTTTCATTATCCGAAAATCTTAATGAAAAGTTGAATGATTGGATCAATCACCTATATGTATCGGATTGAGCTGATTTTTCGCGGGGCCCTTGAAAAAATATTTTAAATTAATAAACGGTTCGAATCATTTTTGTAGGACCCGTAGTGGGCCCCACACAGTAATCTATGCACGATTTGTGTGCAAAAATCTATGTGTAGCAATGTTGTTTTTATATTAACCTCCATAAGATGTTGTATTTTGGTATTTTAGTATTAGGATATTAATCATCGCTTCCGCATTTTGTATAGCTTTTAGGTAAAATTGAGTTACATTGTTTTTTGAGGTAAATTTTCATTGGTTAATCCATGGAATGATTGTGTCTCATACTTATGATTGAGATTTACTTGGCATTTGTTTAAGGCAAATGCTAACCGGTGCATCAAAGCACCTCCTATGTGGGCCCATTGAAAATCATGAATTGCAAGTGTCTTTTCCAAGTCAGGGGAATGCAGAAGTTCTTTACCTTGTATACTTAAATGACGTTTTTAGCCCTTCTTATTATTCCTTGTGTTTGCTATGAAAAGTTTTCTCTCTCTTATTTAAACCCCAAAAGCGGCTCTTTTTATCTTCCTTTGTTTTTTTTTAATCTGGTATGACTTCGGATTGGTAATGTGTAGTGGTATGTGCAATACTGTACTTAGGGGCGGACCCACCATAGGACACGTGGGGTCACGTGCCCCCACGCCTTTTTTTTTTAAAAAAAATTTCCTGGAATTTTTTGTATATATATATTATATGTGCTCACATGTTTAGTAAGTTGTCATTTGTTGCAATGGTAAGCAACCATCCATAAGGAACTCTCAGCGAGATTTCGATTCCCCCTGCCACTCCATGGTTTCTTTTTTCAAAATCCCACTAAAACTCTTTCACCCCCATACATTGTATTTGTACATTTTTTGTCCCCGAAATTTGTACTTGTAGAGTTAATAATAGAAAAATAAATGATGAACATGTGATAATTTTGTTTTAACACATATAATCGAGGTGCACAAATTTGCCCAAATAGCTTGTTATTAAAATGCATATATACTTTTAAATTATTACATTATCATGAATGCTAAAATTATTTTGGTGTGAATGTGTTTAACTGTAATTCACATATTAAGGCGTTACAAAGAAAATTGGTGCCCCTGCTATGTCAAATTCATGGGTCCGCCACTGACCGTACTGCACACCTTCGAGTTATCGGATACACGATTTGACAGTTCGGATCTCATCTTGGCAACCAACGATTGAGAGCCGTTCATTGCCAAGATGAGATCCGAGCCGATGCACGATCCAATCACTCAGAGGTACGCAGCACGGTGCTGTGCACACCACTGCACATCACCATCCCCCAATTCCTTCCCTAGTTTCGAGTCTTTGTTCAATTTTTTTTGTCAAGAAATGGAACACAAAATCGATCAAGCCCTCATCGGTCTCTACTACGATAACTTTTTTTAGATATTATTAAAAAAAATTAAAATAAATTGAGTGGCTCCGATTATTCATGTATTCGAATTGAATTTCACACAATCCGGTGTACATGTGGTGTGCACAAGTCCATTCTTTCCAACTTTTTTTTTTATCTAAGATCTATTTTGGTAATTTTTACTTTTTGTAATTTTTGTAGTTTTTCGTTGTAATTTTTGGATTAATCATTTGTCTCAACGAGTTGAATCAGAAAGATATAATAATATGGACCATGTGGAAAAAAGTTAATAGAAGACGGTCGTGGGGTACCCGCCCGGAAGGCTTCCGGATGGCCCGAAAAAAGAGAGAGTGTTTGAAAAATGGAAAGAGTCACCACCCGGATTTGAGGTCTGCTATTCGAGAAACCGCTTTGATTGAAAATGATTGTTTGAAGTTAAAAATCAGAGATTGTTTTGGGTTTGGAAGTCACGTTACGAGAGGGAAAGGGTTTTACGGCATCCCTCTCACCCAACGCGATGTTGGTCTCTACTCAATGTTTGTGAGATTTTAACAAAAGCATTTTATTTCATGAAAACAATTAGCAAGTATATACAAATATACCAAATAAGGAGTGTATGAATGTGCATGTGTACAACATATGATAATGAAACGATATGAAATGAAAAATGACATAAAATGAATTATAGTCACTGGAACCGCTCCCGAGCGCTCGAGAGTAGTCCTGAGCGCTCAGGAGCTCTGCTGAACCATCCTGCAAGCCTTGGTTAGAACAGAAGCAGTATGATACTTAGAATAAGAACACATACACTAGTGCTCAGCAAAAGGGTTTAAACAACTAAGAACTGATCTTAACCATCCAAACATGGCTTCCTTGCAACTGAAAGCAAACCTAACTGGGGTCTGAAATGACCAGTGCACACATAGTATCTACTGAAATACAAGAAATGCAATATTTGGTGACAAAACAAGATTTTGGTGACAGCAGCACTCTTGAGCGCTTAGGAATGGTCCCGAGCGCTCAGGAGTGAACACAGTGCCCAGGAATTTTTTTGTTTCTTTGTGTTCCCTTTGCTCTTGTTGCTAAACTAAGATCAAATGAGCTCACAATCAATATGAGGAACTGGTATGGGCCCATGATCCCCATCAGAAGTTTGAGAACATTATATTTAAAGTATAAAATGAGCTTTTATACCTTTGCTTGACTTGAACTTTGTTTATTGGACTGATTTGGATACTTGAAAATGGGTATAAAACAGTAGGAAAATGGAGTTCTAGACAGACTAGAGATTTCAAAAACCATTAAGATCTTTTGAGTACTTGAAGATTGTTTGAAATTTTTCTTAGAAAACACAAATTTTGGAAAACATTTGAGGGAGGTTTAGAGACTGAAACTTTCAGAAAATAGCAGAGGGAGAGAGTGATTTTTCGTGCCCCCCCCCCCCTTTTTGAAAGGTGGAACATGAGGGAATTTATAGGGGAGCCAAAATTAGAATTTTAATTTGAAAATAAAATCAAAAATAAAATGAAAATATTTTGAGGGGGAAACATGTGATGATTATATTCCTGTTGGTCTTTCTAGATGTGCAGGCTTGAACCGTAGGTTTGAAGGATCAATAAACTCTGAAAAAGCCATAGTCAAAGGTCAAGTTCATCATCCATTGGCCTGTCAAAGCTCTCAAGCGCTCAAGAATGCAGTCCCGAGCGCTCAAGAGTGCCTGCTGTAGACACCTCCCAAACGGGGTATCGCCATACAGATTGATCATGTTTGTTTGGTTCCACTTCATAAACCAAGATCGTGGATATTCCCATGGCTAGAAATATCGCCACACGATAACGGTTATCATCAAAATAGATTCACCACCTAGTTTATAAAAACTAGAAAAAATAAACAGAGATTCCGGGTACGGGAGTCAAAAGTACAATGAGGGGAAGGTGTTAGGCACCCCTTTTTGCCCAGTCGTGAGACTGGCCCATAATCATTCAACATATGACTATTACTTGCTTTATTTAATTCTAAACATGTAATCTGATTATTAGCTTTTAGCAGTTGATAAGGTGAGCCAAGACAGTAATGAAAACATGCATCAGAAATTTGCAGAGAACAAACAGGCTGTCCCAAAGAATGGATCCCGCGGCCGGTGAATAGATGTCACAGCAGAGGGATCCTTCTAGTTTGATGTACCGGTCGAAGGATCGATATCCCAGCCGATGTTCTTCCTCACACCAGAACAAACAATTAATAGAAAATCAAAATGCTACGATTACAGTATAAAAACATAAAAAGATCAAACCATAGGCTCCTTGGCCTCACAACCTTGATCTCTCAATTGCTTGATTGGTTCGAATTGGGGATGATTGACTGACTTCTTTTTCGAAAACCCTAGGGTTAGGATTTGTACTTCGGGAATTTGATCGTTGGATTGTGGCTGCCTTCGGGATCTTAGGGATTTTGTAGGGGAGATATGAGAGAGTATTTCTGCAGAGTATTATGGCTTGAGAGGGTGAATTGCATTATTAATTTCGGAATAATAAGGCCCCTTTATATAGGCATTGGATGACATCACTCCAACCAATCATAATGTACGAATTAATAGGAAGTATATACGCACAAGATCTATTTTCATAATATCCTTTTGTAGCTCGAAAGAATCGGAATTTGGCTGCTAGGGTTTTGAGTACGGATCAAACGATTGACAGAACATTCCAGAATCTGAAAAAAGGACGATCTGGCGATCGAGGACTGGATCTGGCGGCTGAGGAATGGATCTCGCGGGCGAGGAATCTATCTCTCAGGGAAATTTTTAAGCAACATGTTTCACGGGTGAAAGAATGAAGTTGAGACCATGAGATTGATCTCGTGGCCGACAGATGGATTCTCCTAGGATTCTGTATTTCTGTCTGAAAGGCTATTTGGCTCTGAATTGGGTACTCTAAGTGCCTAAAAGTTCTCACCAAAAGTCCATGGGTTTACGAGAAGTCAATCAGCAATCACTGTATCCATTCATCATCGGGATGATTCCCAAGGTGGGACTTGAAATAATCGTTAAGCCAAATTAGGATATCTACAGATGCCCCTCTTTGACTGAACTTAGACGGATCGCGAGACATGTTTAAGTAAGAGTCAAAGCCGTAAAACAACTTCAATTTGGTCGAACAACTATTCCAAAGGTTTTCGAAAAAGGTTTTAGTTGTGGTCGGGCCGGGAGGCTGCCTACGTATTTCACAAGGGAAATTGAGACCAATCGTAGTTCAAGGGCAATAAAGAAACATAAAAGTTCAGAGGGTTAGAAACAGAAGACGTACCTTCGGGCTTTAAAAGCTGTAGTGCAACGTACCTGGGCAATGCCAGGATTTTGGCGGAGAGTAGTTGAAGGAGCGTGGAGCTGCCAGGGAAGTTTTTGCAGAGAGCATCTTCAGAATTTTGGGGTAGACCAATACACAGCGGGTGAGTCGTTTGCTTTTCATAATCATCCTTACTTTGACTGAGGGGAACTCGGTAGGGTAGCCTATCCTTGCGAATAAGCTGGAAGGAATTGATGTAATTGGGGTGGAATCAAAACCATCTTCTGGATTGGACGTCGGTTTTGAGATTTTGGGGCACGAAGCCGGTAACTGGAGCACGAAGCTTGAGATGAGAGAACCGAAGCACAGAACCGGTTGCAGTCATAAGGCGAGAGCCTGAGGAGTCAGAACACAGAGCTTGAAGTGATAGAACTGAGGCGTGGAGTCGGTTACAATCATAAGAGCTTGAAGGTCTGAGCACAGAGATTTTCCATCTTTCATAAATTTTGGTGTAGAGCCAGAGGATCGAGGCACGAGACCGATCAATAAAATAGAGGCGCGGAGTCGGTTGTGCGCAGGATTGACCTGTTTCATGAGTGAGAGAGATGCAAAACATGTATATGATGATGATGGTTAGATATGATAATGATGAACAGATATGATGATGCAGACTTAATGATAATAATGGTGATGCAATTATGTGAACGGGCCTGTGCGTGTGTGTTTGTCTTAAGCGTAGAGCTTCTTTCAAGTTCTGGACTTGAGCATTCAAATGGTAGAATCCGAGCATTCAAAGTACAAGCTTTGAGCATTCAAGTATAGAACTTAAGCATCCAGTACACAGTGGTTTGGCATTCGAAGAGTTTCAAGCATTGAAAGTGTTGGACTTTGAGTATTCAAGCATAGAGCTTGAGAACAGATGATATCTTGTTGATTGTTACGGCATGGAGCCAGTTGAGATGGTGAGTTTGAGAATGCGAGCATAGAGTTGTTGAGATCGTGAGCGTGGAGCTGTTGAGTGACTTAAGTAATGAGCGTAGAGCTACTGAGTGATAGTGAGCTTAGAGCTGTTGAGTAGCTTGATAGTAGTGAGCATGGAGCTACTGAATGATCACGGGCATAGAGCCGCTGAGTTGGTGAGTTTACGGGCGTAGAGCCGTTGAGTTTGCGGGCGTAGAGCCGCTGAGTAGTTTGGAGCTGTCAATAGTGAGCGTATAGTTGTTGGGAATCCTGAGATAGTGGGCACGGAGTTGTTGATAGTGAGTTTGACAGGCATAGGTTTGCTGAATAACTTGATGGTAGTGAGTATGTAGCTGCTAATAGTGAGCATGGAGATGTTGAGCACAGAGCTGCTGAGATAGAGCTACTGAATAGTTGAATTTAGGATAAATTTTCGTAGTCGTCCCTCTAATTTTGCGGTTGTCTCAATTTCATCCCTCCAATTTCAATTGCAACCAAATAAACCCTATAGTTTGTTTTATGTTCCAAATTAGTAAAATCGTTAACACCGTTAATGAAACTAACGGAAAAATTGATTTTAGTTTCAGGGCTCTCTTAGGGTGCCCATTGAAAAACCTTAGAGCCAAAAATCAATTATGACCATTTAAGATAAAATGATTAGAAAAATAAGATATTGGCACCGGTTCAAATAGAGTGAAAATTTGAACACTTAATTTTTTAACTATATTTTTTAATATATAAACGGCGTAAAAAAATAAATGTTCCGATTTTCAATCCGTTTGAACTGGTGCCAAGATTTTATTTTTCTGATCATTTTATCTTAAATGATCATAATGTATTTTTGGCTCTAAGGCATTTCAATGAGCACCCTAAGAGAGTCCTAAAACTAAATAAGAAGTCTTAGAGTGCTCATTGAAAAGCCTTTGAGCTAAAAATTCATTACGACCATGTAGGATAAAATGATCAAAAAAATAAGATTTTCGCATCGGTTCAACCGGATTGATAATTCGAGCACTTTTTTTTTAATAATTCATTACGACTATCTAGGATAAAATGATCAAAAAAATAAGATTTTCGCATAGGTTCAACCGAATTGATAATTCGAGCACTTTTTTTTTAATAATATTTTGTAAGATATAAATAGTCTGGAATGATGCCGTTTTGGGGCTAGCCGTGCCTGGAGAGGAGGGTAATTTAGTAACTTTGCCCTAATGGAGACAAAGAGAGGAGCGCCTCCGGAGAAAATTGGAGTGCGGAAATCATCTTCCTTCCATAAAAACTGGCAAGCGCTTGTGTTTTATCTTAAAATTATCCTCCTTCCAATTTTCATCATCCTTCTATAAAATCATCCTCCTTCCAATTTTCAATCCGTTTGAAACAGTACAAAAATCTTATTTTTTTGATCATTTTATCTTAAATGGTCATAATGGATTTTTACACCATTTATATATTAAAAAATATAGTTTAAAAAAGTGTTTCAATTTTCAATCTGTTTTAACCGGTGTCAAGATCTTATTTTTCTGATCATTTTATCTTAAATGGTCATAATGAATTTTTGGCTCTAAGACCTTTCAATGGGCACCCTAAGGGCCCGATTGGATGCGGGATAAGTTTTGGGGGGATTAATTATGGAGGGGGATAAAATAGTAGGGAGTATTAGTTATGAAGGGTGAACCCACATCGATGTGACTTTTATGGAGGGTGGATAAAAAAGTACTCCCTCCGTCCCTTTATTACAGTCCAGTATTCCCATTTTGAGCCGTCCCTTAATAAGTGTCCATTTTGTAAAGTTAGTGGGTAAAAGTTGGTGAATTATCTATTTTGTCCCTAAAAGTAAATTCCTTTTTGAAAAGTTAGTGAGTAAAAGTGTAATGATGATGGGTAAGTAGGGAAAGTGGAAGAAAAAGTTGATGTGAAAGGTATAATGATGATATCTTTTTAATAAGTTGGAGTTACGAAGCAGACATTTAAAAAGCGACGAAGGGAGTAGTTGGTTTGGATGGGGAGGGATAAAATTGGGTGGATGATGGAAAAAGCAGTCAAATGACTTTTTTGTCCTTGTACACTCCAAAATTAAATTATGCGTTATATTAATTACATATATAATTCAAAACTCAATTTATTTTTTAAATTTTGTGTGGCCATTGGATTGCTCTCCATTATTATACACCATTGATTTGGGTTGGTTTCCACATACTATTAATTAACAAGTAGCAAGAAGCAGAGTACTAGATAATTTTCCCAACTTTGGGAAACTTTGGAAATATCAAACTGCCTTTTCCATCCATTGTCCGATACTCCATTTGAGAGAGAGAGAGAGAGAGAGAGAGAGAGGGGAGAAAGACAGAGAAGAAGAAGAAGAAAAAGAAGCAGCAGCGGCACCGATCGTCTCTCTCTCCGATTTACTCCAAAACCCACCCCAAAATTAGGTACATCTCTCTCTCTCTCTCTACATATACATACTTCTGTGAGTGTTTTTGTGGTGGTGGTTCGTGGTTGTGATCTGTTGTTGTTCTTTTTCTTGTTTTGATGTAGCAAATTGAGAGAGATAGCTGTTGGGGAGAGGGATGAGGAGGGGTAAAACAGTCAAAATCCAGCCGGATTAGCCCTCCATAAATATGCCCACCTCAAACCCCACCCATAAATAATCCCCCTTACCCGGATAAGAAGATAGAAATATGGAGGGGGGATAAGCTATGGAGGGAGAAGAAATGGGAACCAAACCTTGTGAAACCTGTCACATCAAGGCCTTATTCTCCCGGATGAGTTATGGAGGGGGGCTATTACTCCATCCAATCGGGCCCTAAGAGAGCCCTGAAACTAAAACCAATTTTTCCGTTAGTTTCATTAACGATGTTAACGATTTTACCAATTTGGAACATAAAACAAATTACAGAGTTTATTTGGTTACTATTGAAACTAGAGGGACGAAATTGAGACAACCGTAAAACTAGAGGGACGACTACAAAAATTTGCCCAAAAATTAAAGGAGCTGTGATTTAAGATTACATCAACAAAACCACTATTTTTTCCCGTAAACGTGTCAACAAATTTGTACATGCAAGGAAACACAGTAAAAACACAAACAGTGATCAAATCAAACACAAATGGTATAATGAAGCTTCGTCCTTCATCCCCAAAGCACCAACTTAATCACTTCCGTAGCCAAAATAACTATTTTCTTTGCAACAACATGAAGCCAAATTAAAAATCCAATGGACTGAAATCACAAATAAATTAAAAAGACGGAAAGCTACATCAAATAGCCGCAAGTGATCAACTAACTTCCATTTTGTATTTTTTATAGGCAACTAACTTATAAATAAATCCCAGAGAAGCAAACAATTAAAAAGCCAAAAAAAATAAAATTAGTAACTTGATATGGAACAAAACCTTCCATTTTTACTTACCGATTGATGCCCTTCTCATGAGCTGACGCCTCTCAAGTAACCTCGTCCCTTTAAAGATCTAACATCAAATATTCTATACATGCAAAAATTTGGCAAAAAATGAAATAGTCGAAACAAAAAATACAGACAACAGGTTGAACACCAAAGAAATGAACATACGGGCACCATTGATTCCGTACTAAATGAGCCTCCATCCCTTAACACCATTGAAATGAGACTCCATCCCTTAACACCATTGAAATGAGACTCCATCCCTTAACACCATTGATTACTTTACCTTCCTATGATCAGAGAGGAAATATAAAGCATATTTTCCCATTTAGGATCATGACGGTTTCTTACTGAAAAAAGAAAAAAGAACATTAGCTATCAATTGAGATGCATAAAACAAAGAACACACTCAATCTGACCTTAAGTGTCCAGTAACAAAAGAAAACCATCCAGTAAAATCTGACCCAATAACAAATTAGATGGTTAGGGGCCTCTACAAAATTTGACCCTAAAGACACCGCACTATGAATGATAGTGAACAAACTGAAATAATTGCCGGAGAATACCAATTTTTCTCAATCCACAAAATCAAACATCAGATATGACAAAATCACAGCCCTTTATAATACCATTAGAATTCTATGGTATTCCGAACTTCACTCAAACAATCTTGTTTTTTCACTAAGCTTGAAGAGAGTCCACCCAATTTTCATGAGAGTAAATTGTAATGTCCACCCCGTTTTAAGAAAAAGACATACCAGATGTAGCAAAAGGGAAAAAAACTAAAACAAATGGTGAGATTGGTGGCCACCTTATGTGCATAAAAGATCAAGAAGTTAGGACCCCAGTGATTTCAAATCTGCAAGCAAAGATATGATTAGATGCAAGTGAATCGGATGTAGCACTTGTAATTAGATGTAAAGGTGAGATTGACCACGATGCTTTTGTGTGGGAGAATGAGATCCTCAAGATCGAAGTTGAGGAGATTTTTTTCCTGACTGGCCTTTCTCATTGCTCATTGCTCTGTACAAAAGAAAAACTAAAGTTTTCACATACTTGTACAGGTTTTTCCCACAAACAAGCCAGCCCACATATTTGAGTTACTTTCATATGGATTTTTATCGTAGTTCAATTTCCCTACCAAGTTAAGTTCTCCATACACCCCAAGCAACATAGGAGTTAGAATGTTACCTATCCACTCCTTAGCATTGACAGGGCCATTGTTGGGTCCAGTTAGAACAACCACCATAAAAGAAAAGCAACACTGGAGTTAGAGATAGAATGTTACTTTCTCATTGCTTTGTACAAAAGAAAAACTTAATCTTTGTAATCTTTTCCTAACCCTCTATAAGAAGAATGGCTTTGGCAATTCAATCACTGTAATACCCCATTGTGCATTTTCCTTAATTTATTCATTTACTGTATATGAGTTCTTTGTATGTCTTTTATATATTTGTTTTACATGAGGAGAAGTTAAAAGATGAAGATAAGAATTAAAAGAGAAAAAGGTTATTGGTGGGTGACTTTGTACGTGGGTGTGTGCATGTGAGGCACAGACTTAAACATCTATTGTGTAAAATGACAAGGAAATGAATTAGGTGGTGGATGGACAAGTGTCTTTATTAGACACCTTGTGAGCTTACCTAGCAGGTGGTATAAAAATAAGAGCAAAGGATTTCTTTAAAGACAACATAAGTTTTTGGTGAGTTTTTACACAGAGACGTGAGGAGCATATGGTTATCGGTTCTTGTTCTTATGAGGTCTGGCAAGGCGATTTGAGGGTGGGTGTGAGATACATGTTTCTTGTATAATATTAATGTTGGGTTCTTGTTGGTTGTGTTATGTGCGGTGACTGTATGTCGTGGAACTGTTTGGTATGTGACAGGGTGACTAGGCTAATAAGTTATGCCAAAAGATATGTTGGCCAATGGGCTGTGGTGAGGCTGGTGAGGTGGTACGTCACCCGTTATATACTGAGGAGGACCGGATATGTGGTTCCATTTATGTGGAATGTGTTATATTATGTGGTTGGTGTTAATATGTGGTGGTTGGTGCTGTGCAGTTATTTTAGTGTTGATATTGTACACGTTATTATGTCTCACACACTCTTGGAGTCCAAACCTTTGGACTCCAGCTTGCAGGTTGGTTAGCGGAACAGGTGCCGGTGGTGCGAGCTTGATTGAGTTGCTGCGATAGTGGGTGGTTGTTTATTTAATTTAGAGAAAGTTATAAATTGTAAAGTTTTTGGAATAAAAGAAAGTTTGTGGTCTTTTTAATATCGTGGTGCTTGAGAATCCGGGTCGTTACAGTTGGTATCAGAGCGTAGGAAATAGGTCTTACATGGGATCGAGTGGGTGATCAGAGTGCGTAGCAGAAGCGTGAAAATCATATTTTTAGTAGACAAATTTCAAGGACGAAATTTCCAAAGGAGGGGATATTGTAATACCCCATTGTGCATTTTCCTTAATTTATTCATTTACTGTACATGAGTTCTTTGTATGTCTTTTATATATTTGTTTTACATGAGGAGAAGTTAAAAGATGAAGATAAGAATTAAAAGAGAAAAACGTTATTGGTGGGTGACTTTGTACGTGGGTGTGTGCATGTGAGGCACAGACTTAAACATCTATTGTGTAAAATGACAACGAAATGAATTAGGTGGTGGATGGACAAGTGTCTTAATTAGACACCTTGTGAGCTTACCTAGCAGGTGGTATAAAAATAAGAGCAAAGGATTTCTTTAAAGACAACATAAGTTTTTGGTGAGTTTCTACACAGAGACGTGAGGAGCATATGGCTATCGGTTCTTGTTCTTATGAGGTCTGGCAAGGCAATTTGAGGGTGAGTGTAAGATACATGTTTCTTGTATAATATTAATGTTGGGTTCTTGTTGGTTGTATTATGTGCGGTGACTGTATGTCGTGGAACTATTTGGTATGTGACGGGGTGACTAGGCTAGGCTAATAAGCTATGCCAAAAGACATGTTGGCCAATGGGTTGTGGTGAGGTGGTACGTCACCCGTTATATACTGAGGAGGACCGGATATGTGGTTCCATTTATGTGGAATGTGTTATATTACGTGGTTGGTGTTAATATGTGGTGGTTGGTGCTGTGCAGTTATTTTAGTGTTGATATTGTACACGTTATTATGTCTCACACACTCCTGGAGTCCAAACCTTTGGACTCCAGCTTGCAGGTTGGTTAGCGGAACAGGTGCCGGTGGTGCGAGCTTGACTGAGTTGCTGCGATAGTGGGTGGTTGTTTATTTAATTTAGAGAAAGTTGTAAATTGTAAAGTTTTTGGAATAAAAGAAAGTTTGTGGTCTTTTTAATATCGTGGTGCTTGAGGATCCAGGTCGTTACAATCACTAGACAAATTTTGTCAATTTGGACAATTTTGCCCCCTGATTGGGATTCCACCGGTTTTGTTTCACAGGGTAATTTTGTCTTTTTAACAATATAACTTTGTTAGCTCCGCCTCCCCCTTCTTTTCTTCCGCCTTCCACTCTTCTTTTCGTTCTTGGGTTTAGAAAGAGAGAGAGACGCCGGTCTTTTGTCAGCCATCAACTATAGCCTTCTCGTCATTGACGCCGGTCATCTTAAACCCCAGATCAGAAATTGCAGGTTTCTGTGTTTGATTTATGTGATTAGAAATTGCAGGTTTTTTGGGTATTTTCTACCATTTAGTGTTTTGCGTTTTGTTCTTTTGCTTTTGCAATTTTTTAGTTTGTATGTTTGATTGTTATGTGGAGATTTATTCAGAGCAGGTATTTTTGATTTGCCATTTCTTTTTTGTATTTTCGTGTTGCATGTGTTCTATGTCCTTTGATAATTCCCCTCTCATGCAGAATTTACAATAATTGATTCTAAGGTCTACGAAAAATGACTCAGTTGGAGGGAAAAAAGAAAAAAGAAACCGCATTGAATCAACTTCGACAAAGTCGAAAGAAAGTAGCAGAATAGAATACAAAGTTTCACAAAGTTTCCTTTCTTTTTTCTATTCTATTTGTGTTGCATGTGTCCTGCGTCCTTTGATAATCCCCCTCCCATGTAGAATTTACAATAATTGATACTAAAGTCCACGAAAAATGACTCAGTTGGAGGGGAAAAAGAAGAAAGAAGCCGCATTGAATCAACTTCCACAAAGTTGAAAGAAAGTAGCAGGATAGAATACAAAGTTGCTTTTCTTTTTTCTATTCTATTTGTGTTGCATGTGTGCTATATCTTTTGATTTGTTGCTTTTGTTCTTCTGATTTGTTGTTCTTTAATTTATTTTTACAAGGATTCTGTGCTGTTTTTTAAAATTGATTATGGTTTTTTGTTTTGTGATTTCTGTTGCATGTTGGTTGGTTTGGTAAGACCAGTATTGAGAAATGAGGAGTAATGTCACACCCTCGATTTTCAACATAAATAATAAACATTTGTAATAAATAAAATCCTCGCTGAAGTACAGATAATACCCAAATAACATTTCTTTTTCCTGTTCTCAAATTAAATACACCTGTTTAATCCTTGCTCGAGGCCCCAAATTATCTCATATAAGTATTCGAAGCTAAATAACGTTACAATTTACAATAATTACTCTTCTGAACACTTCACTTGAAAACTCTTCAATAACATGATCATGCATGTGCACCACGTATGCCAAGCCAACTCCTGAATTATACCTGAAATTTATAATAGGTTTGAGCAAACACGCGCCCAGTAGAGAAATCTTTACACAAGCTATATGAAAATGCGATGAGAGATGCATCAGAGAGGAATGAGTTTTCAAGGAACAAGCAACGTGGAACTACCACAATAGACAAACGGACATCGACTTCAATGTTCTAAGCATCATATCGGGATTCCTATCAAGCTCATGTCATACTTGAAGCTATACTAAGCTCACATCAAGTCAACAAACCTACAGTGGGTTCTCAACCACTTCATTTACTTCATGCATGAACATCACCATCTAACTCAATTTCACATTACAGAATATCAAATCTCTTTCCCTTAACACTTTCCTTTTGATTGCAAATGACTTGTGAAAACCAAACCAAACCAATACGAGTCAAGCTCCGTGATTCGAGCTTGAATACCGGAGTCCGTTGATTTGTGCCCAAATACCGGAAACCGTTGATTCGCTCAAGAATACCAGAGGATTTTCATCAAAATCCTTTAACCAAACCCAAAATCCTCTCGTTAACTTCGTAAACCAATAACGTGTCGTTTAGAGTCTGAGCCGAAGCTCCTGCCAGGCACTTACTCGATAACGAGCCCTGAAGACAAATGATATGAGCATCTAGCTCCTGCCAGGCATTTACTCATCTAAGAGTCCTGAATGCATACAATATGAGCATCTAGCTCCTGCCAGGCATTTACTCATTTAAGAGTCCTGAAAGCATACAATATGAGCATCTAGCTCCTGCCAGGCATTTACTCATTTAAGAGCCCTGAAAGCATACAATATGAGCTTCTAGCTCCTGCCAGGCATTTACTCATTTAAGAGCCCTGAAAATCCTCTTTGCATCCATTTAACATTTACAGTCTTTCCACATTCCCGTGTCACAAACATCAATCATTCAATCGAATCCAAAAGCCGTTTAATCAATCACAACTTAATCATCCCAAACAGTTAAATCACAACGTCGATGAGATTTCAAGCATTCTAA
The DNA here is from genome assembly GCA_018127125.1 of Rhododendron griersonianum. Lineage (NCBI taxonomy): Eukaryota > Viridiplantae > Streptophyta > Magnoliopsida > Ericales > Ericaceae > Rhododendron > Rhododendron griersonianum. Next base: position 26,828,891 of record CM030798.1, read on the forward strand.
ACGATCTACCAGTACACCACATTGATTATATTTCAAAACGTCCCAAATAGTCAACCATTGCATGACTCCAACCCATGAATTAATACACATTCTCCCTTTTAAGTAAACCATAGTACCACACGTTACGTACCAACCCATCACCACCCTACGGCATACCTTTTGCTATTGTTGACACCTAGACCTCATTGGATAAGCACCCAAAGAGTTAAAAGGAAACAACAAGTTGGATCACGAGAACATGAATTTCGGTCTTACCTTTCGGATCACTAGACGGACACCCATCTACCCACTCGCACTCACCATAATGCCTCGCATATCCTACGACACTCCGAAACAACCTTACGATGTATCATTCATTTACAACGTTACCCAAAGATTACGTTTTACGAGTGTCTCGGGAATGAGGACGATCAACGAGTCACCAAAGGACAAGCCACTAAGCTTATAGATGGTTTAAGGGTGTTTTAGAGGTGTTACAAGTGATCGGGGGTCAAAATAACGAAGTTTGGAACAAAACAGTGAAATCTGGGGATAAGCTCACCGTATCGATACGGGGAAAATCCGTATCGATACGGGTTGGTTACGAATCTGTCCAGCTTGTGGGGTATCGATACGGTTTAAGGGCCGTATCGATACGGGAGGCTTTCGAGCAGTTTCTTAGCAGGTTTTTTTGAGAATTCGACCACAGCAACAACAACAACAACCAAAGCACGATTTTCATGTACAAGACCAACTCATAAACATATAGAGTGTGTAAGAAATCCCTACCTCGAGTATCAAGCCGAACCCCAACGAGAGATCGAGCCCTAGCTTCCAAAATCGACTCCGAGAGCAATACACCTCCACCGAGCACTAGCCAACGATGTACGAGCTCCAATACGCGCGTAGATGATGGATTGGAGGTTGGTTTACATTGGGTTTTAAGTTTGGGGTGGAGTTTTTGAGTGATGGAGTGAGAGAGAGGGAGGAGCCGAGAGAGGGGAGTGAGATCGGGAGAAGAGAGAGAGTGGAGGAGTATTTTACTCCTCTACACCCACACCCACACATATATATACTAATACAATTATAAATTGCACTTACACCCCTCTACTAGCAATCTTATCACATCGACCCCAAATCAAATAAACTCAACAAATTTTACATTCTCCTCATTTATTCCATATTCTAACATCAATAAATCCTTTAAACGATTTTTAAAAAAAATACGGGTCTCTACAAGTAAAGAGTAATGTGGTTTGGAAGAAAATTAAGGCTGGAGATGGGGATCGACGGCGGGACTCTGGGTTTTTTTTTTAACGGCGAAAAAGGAATAATATATTAATAAAGGGAAGACACCTTACACCACAACAACCAAAAGCTAATCAAGCACCAAGGATTGACAAGAAATCAATCCGAACGCCCAACAGGGCCACCCTCAAAAGGACCCAACAAAACAACGCCAAAACCACGGGAAGACACCCCCACACACCCACTAAAAAAGACACCCCCCACCCCTACTCAGGACAAGACACCCCACCGACCCCAAAAACCAAAACACACCCTACCAAGGCCTCACCCCAAGAAGCAAAGAATTAGAAAGCTAGGCCTGCCCTGCCACTTTGTCAGCTTTGTCCAAGTCTTCAGCCACCATATCTGCAAATTTGCTTATGACTTCATCCTTCTCACCATCATACCCCAATCCCATGATCTTGTTGCAGGTCCAAATTGCTTGTTTGTCTTCAATTCTTCACCTCTCTTCCAGCAAACATGGTTTACGTAACATCATGGGAAGATTTCGTGGAGAAATCCATCCAGTTGTTCCGCACAATCCCGAATCCGTAATCCCTTCCTACACTCGCAGTTCTTTCTCTCCGTTACTTGCTCAATAGATCCATATTACTGCTATTAAGTTCAATTTGATTGATTCTACTGATTGTTCCGTTTTCCTGACATGTTTTCACGCTTTTTTTGGTCTTCTTGGATTACAATGGGATACAGAAGTGTTATACGATGAAGTACAGACACTGTGATGGTAAATTAGTGCTCAAGGTCACCGATAACCGTGAGGTACGCGTTACTTCTCGCTCAATTTTGTCCCACTTTTTGAAAAAATTTGCCCTTTTCTACAATTTATGTGTTAATTGGTATGAATATGTTTTGGGATATCAGTACTTCATCTTAGTATTGATGGCATCAATGTTGTTGGTGCACCTGTGCTTTGTTATTAGATTACATTGACATTGTTGCAATAACAATATATTGGATTATTTGAATGTGACTAAGAGACAAGGGGATGCAATAACAGAGAGGAATATTGTTAGCAGCTTGCATGGACTGCTAGATTGCAAGAATATTAGTATTTTCTATATTAAACATGCTGAGTATTTTCTATATGCCAAGTCATTTTCGAAGAGAATAAGTTCATTGTTTTAGAGAATACATGAAATTCATTAACTGAATAGGTTTTTTTTGGTTCCTGTGACTTTTGAAGTTTTAGACGGACATGACGAAGAAGGATTCTGATTTCATCGAATTGCTCCAGGGCGAGCTCCAGTAGTTCAAAAGGATTTTTTGTAGAGAAAGAGGAAGTACATTATCGTCATGCTGCATTAAGTTTTGGGCCTAGGTACCCATGGTATTGTTTATCTTTATTGTTATATAAACTATAGAAATTGTAATGCTTTTCAGAATCATTAGGAGGCTCTCTTTTCTAACATCCAAGTTTTTTTTTTGTAGTTGCCAACCAATTTGGACATAAACAGCCATTAGTCTGTAGGTAGAATAAGTATATATTGACTTTCCAGATCAGCCTATGCTAGGTGGACCCATCAATTGGGTTAACATGAATCATACTTGCCACATGCATGGCCCAACCGTGGGTTGAAAAGTGTCCTGCGATGCTCTAGACTAATTTTTAACATTGTCCAATCGGGGCTCTAAAAGGTCATCACTCTTGCACTGTTTTGTTTTATAGTTACATCATTAGTCGCGAGATTAAATGCCAAATCATCTACATGTTCACACTGTCGTCCCGTTGAAGTTAGTTGTATTCTTCGATATTCATTGATATTTTCAGTGTAGAGAGATAGATGAGAGTAACAATGCCTGACACATCCTTGTATCTGTTGTGCATAGGGGCAAATTGGAATGCAACAGATGGATTTGCAAGCTCGTCTTATGAGCCAGGCTCTGTGTAAAATGTCTGGAAATGCCTCCAAAGCTCGATGTACTCTTGTTTTTGAGTCAATTAAGACACAAGATACTTCTCATCATTTTAAGCGTAGACTGCTCTTTGGTGGACTATAGTAGGGAGAGTTGCATGAATTTTTATGCGGAGTTTACACAACATACACATGCTCATTTAATTCATAACTTCAAGCTTATATCCAGGAGTCTATGACACCCTTGAATTAAGAGATGGAGGCTCACACTACCTTGGAAAGGGTGTGTCAAAGGTTAGTTTCTACTTTCCGGTTCATGCTTGTACTTTTACAATTCTTGCCCTCACACTCACACCCTATACTGATACTATTTTACTCCCCTTTGTGCACCTGTAGGCTGTTGATGATGTGAACTCAATTATTGGCCCTGCACTCATTGGCAAGGTTTGTTGCATACAAATCCTCCCTTTCTGGAGATTTCCCAGGTTATCACGGGGATTGGTGAAAATTGTTCAGTTGAAAAACGTCAATCTTTAAAATTTTCAAGTCAAAAGAGCAAATGGTAGACAATAGAGGCATGAGGTAACTCCTCGTTGTATTGTGTGACAGTTTTCATTCTCATAAACACACAAGACAGCTTCGTAGGTTCAAAAAAGAAAATTATGTCTTAGGAGAATTTTAATACCCTATTTTCGGACTTCCTTTGTTCAAGAGCAGAACACAGTTTTCAAAACTTACATCTTGCTGTTGCCTCAATGGATTACTGTAAATGGTTAAAATTCCTCTCTTTTGATCAATAGCTCCTTTATGAGTGGTAACTACTTCGGGCAATGTCACACACACTTTCTCAATTATTAATATTAGTTTCTCAACTTGTTTCTTCTGTCAAATAGAGTTCTAAAAAGAAACACTTACATGGCCACTTTGTTACCTTTTGCTATGTGTATTTAGATTAGTGTGCTGATGTTCATAACTTGTTCTGTTGTTTTCGAAATGAGCCTGTGAAACCAGAGTTGTGATAGAAATTCAATGTTTATGAAGCATTTTATCTTCTTCCAAGCAAGTGTAACAAGCGCAAAGTTATAGTGCATTAGCAAACTATCAAAATGCATGACTTAGCTATTCCATTGATCCATACTGAAAGGTTCTGCATATGCTGCCTCTTTTGTTTGGACAGTTCATAATTTTTAGGCCTTCTACGGACTAAAATATTTTATCAAATTCCTGAGATAATATATATATATATATAACATGATGTCTATTTTCACAAACTTGATCCATTCCAACCTGGAATTCTGTTCAGAAAATAAGAAACAGAAATGCCTACTTACAATTTTAGACAATTTTCAAATGACCTCACCATTTATTTAGTTCCAAACTTTCATCTTGCATTACTAAAAATCATTTTGCATGAAGTACTTACTAACTATGCTATTATAGTATCCATATACTATTACTCTACTAATCAGCTACCCTTAACCTTGCTTTCATACTCTTCCTATGCAGACACAGTACCTAAATGTCCAAGGCATAGCAAAGGTCACCGATTTCGCACAAAGCTTTTACTACCTGGCTTGCTCAATCTGCAAGAGAGCAACAAATGCATACGGAAATGGAGACTTTTGGTGCAACTACTGTGCCAAAAAAGTACCAGCCCTGACAAAGTAAAAAACCTTCTCCCCTACCTTCATGCAATTTGTAATTCAAAACGGAAACCACACCATCCCTACACAACTAACACACACCACTAAATAAAATCTTTCTAATTTGCAGGATCAAATTCAATATGCAGATCACAGACGCAACTGGAAGCATCGAGGCAGCAGTCTTTTCAAAAGTTACAGCAGAAGCCTACAGCATTACACCAGCAGATGCAATAGATGTAAGAAAAAGCCACTTCATTCACACAGAACTCAAACACTCTACATTTAAAAAAAAAAAACCTAACTACTAACTGTTGAATGCAGGAAAAACTTGCCCTCCCAGTGCTTCATAAACTAGGCGAACCAAGGAAATGCATCATGACATTGAAGGCTTACATGCACAACTATGCAGGACGCAGCCAAATAAAGTTCAACGTGCACTCCATGTCTGCCGAAGACCTCCCAAAACCAACAAACCTTTCAGAAGAACTTCTTGCTCTGCCTCCAAACACTCCAAATAAAAAAAAGTAAGAGAGGGGAGCACGAATCAAGCAGCTTAACCTCCGCCCCAACAACTGAAGAAACTTCCAACAGCCCCAGCAAGAACAAATAAACAACATCCATAAGTTGCAGAACTTTGAAAGCTTTTGGCACGAAAAAGTCCCCATCAAAAGACTTTTGCTTGGTCTAACTTGTATGAACTCTGCCTTTTGCAATTGTAGAAAAAAACTTGTAGCCACAATCATGCAATTAGCAACCAAAGACAGGAACATATCTAAACCATGACTGGTACATGTAACTTTTGCTATGATCAAATACTTGATCAAACTAATGCATATAACTTCTGCTATGAGCAACTACATCCAGAATATAAAGAACAACCAAAAAAAGATCACCACAATGGGCATGACGGGCGTGCTTTGCACGCCGCCCTTCTTCTAGTTTTATAATAAAACAATGCGTTGGACTATGACTGAAATGAACACTGCCATAAATCAAACCATTGGACAATTAACCACATTCTCTTTCTTCTTTGTTTCACCAAAAAGTACTTTAATTCAATTTGGACTTCGTTAGTCAACGATATAGTTGTATACAATTTAGTATTAATCTCAAAGGAAAATAAAACTATATTTGGACTTCGTTAGTCAACGATACAGTTGTATACAATTTAGTATTAACCTCAAAGGAAAATAAAACTATATTTGGACTTCGTTAGAGCATCTCCAGCCTTGACCCATTTTAAGACTCAAATTTAAAAATGGGGCAAAAATTACAAAAATCTCTCTCCAATCTTTGACCCAAACCCTTCCCCATTTTGGGTTTTATCCATTTCTTTACCCAAATTTGGGACAACTTTTGCCTTGACCCATTTCTCTAACGGCTAGTTAGAAAGAGAGAGAAAGAGAGAGGGGGGAGGGAGAGAGAACCTCGTCGGCAGTGGCGGCAAGCCGAGGGCCAGCTTTGAGAGGCAATGCAGAAAGTGGCGGTGGTGTTGTGACCTCTAAGTCTTATTGGGTCCCCCAGAGTTGTCATCTTCTTTTCTAGCCTCCTCCGATGATGATGAACGAGTTTCAAAGTTGTCTTTTGTGGTTGTGTCCGGTTCTAGATTTTGTGTGAAAAAAAATTTGTGTTTGTGATGTAGGACAAAAATTGAGAGTTTTTGTATTTTATTTTTATTGTTTTAGAATAAGATTTTGACTAGGAATATTTTCGTTTAGGTTAGAATTATTAACTTTCCGTATTCAGTTTGATTTTGATTTCTACCTTTATTAGGATTCTTGGTCTACAAGAATTAGGATTTTATTTTAATTAATTAGGAAATATCTTTTATTTAATGCCGCTTGTTTTGGCATGATTTATTATTTCTTTTATAGTAGGATTTCTAGGGTTAGGGTCTTATAAATAGGACTGTAACCTTTCAATTATTCATCTTTTAAAGCTTTTTCATCAATAATATTCAGACTTTTGTCTTTCTTTCTTGTGCGCAAGATTTGCTCGTTGCGACGGGTTGTTTATCTCGTTTGGACTAGTACGCTAACTAGTCTCTCGTGAATTCCGCTGCGTCAAGTGGTATCAAAGCCACGCTTTTCCTGGTTCGATGGCACCAAACAAAGTTGAAGACACACCCATTGACGTTGGTCGTGGTGAAGGATTTAACAGGACTCGCACCAAGGGATTTGCCCATGGTCAACCTGTTAAACACAAAGTTGATAGGAACCGCGTTGAGGGATTTGCCCACAACCAACCTATTAACCAAAACGTCTCCAGAGGATATTCTTATTATCATTACGATGGTAGGAATAAATTTGAAGGCAAACTATTCAAAAACCATGATGATTATCAGTTGACAAAGCGACAACCAAATTTCAGGTATTATGATAATTTGCCAAAATTTAGTGGTCTTGAATTTTTTGAAGATCGTTTGGATTGGATTCTAGACATCGAAGATTCCTTTGAGTATGCAAAAATTCCGACAGAACAAATGTGGAGGTATTTGTTAGTGAAGCTTACAGGTCCAGCGCTACGATGGTGGCTAGATCTGCAATTTCTAAGAGATCAATTGGGCAAGCGTCGAATTTATGCATGGTACAGAATTAAAAAACGTATGATAGAAAGATTTTTACCATGGAATTATGAGCAATTGTTGGAGGAAAAATATAGGCCAAAACAGTATCATGCAGAACAAATTATTGTAGAAGTCGTGAGGGAGGTCAAAATTGAAGTTGAAGATCAAGACGAAATTGACATCGATGCTTGTGTGCAAGAGGATACTGAAATTGTTTCAGATGCTGTTGTGGAGGAACAAAAGAATATTGCATTGGAGGTTTGTGCGTTTGGGCTTGATGAATCACCCACAATGGAGTTGACTGCAACACTACAAGAAAATATGGCTGTTGCTGAAATCCGATTTTCTGACAAAGGAGTGCCAACCAACTCTTTAATAAATCAAAGTCTAGAGAACCAGCAACTACAGCCTAAGGTTCTAGTTGTTGATTTTCTTGGAGTGCAGCAATTTGATTGGGTTCTCAATATTCCTCTAGTGAATTTTGTCAACAAGTTAAAGCATGCTGAGAAACAATCTTTGCAAATACACTTTTCATTGAAGTTTTATTTCAAGTTAAGAAAGGAGTTGAAGTATTCTAAGTATCTGTTTCTTTGGCATGGAAGATGGCAGATTCCCAACGAGAACTCGAGGTCGAGTTCTTTTGAAGAAAAGGAGACTGATGTAGGACAAAAATTGAGAGTTTTTGTATTTTATTTTTATTGTTTTAGAATAAGATTTTGACTAGGAATATTTTCGTTTAGGTTAGAATTATTAACTTTCCGTATTCAGTTTGATTTTGATTTCTACCTTTATTAGGATTCTTGGTCTACAAGAATTAGGATTTTATTTTAATTAATTAGGAAATATCTTTTATTTAATGCCGCTTGTTTTGGCATGATTTATTATTTCTTTTATAGTAGGATTTCTAGGGTTAGGGTCTTATAAATAGGACTGTAACCTTTCAATTATTCATCTTTTAAAGCTTTTTCATCAATAATATTCAGACTTTTGTCTTTCTTTCTTGTGCGCAAGATTTGCTCGTTGCGACGGGTTGTTTATCTCGTTTGGACTAGTACGCTAACTAGTCTCTCGTGAATTCCGCTGCGTCAGTTTGATTCTGAGGGAGAGAGAGAGATGGCGATGGAGAGAGAAGAGTACCAGGTCTCCTCATTTTGGATTTGATTGTTTTCCCTTATTTATGATTATGCCATTAAGAATAAAATGCATATATATTTGGGTTTGATGGTTGGAGATATGCCTACCCAAAATGGGTTTTTACCCAAAATTTAACTCAAATTTGAGAAAAAAAAATGGGTGAAGGCTGGAGATGCTCTTAGTCAACGATACAGTTGTATACAATTTAGTATTAACCTCAAAGGAAAATAAAACTATCTTCTCACAAAAACGTGTTAGAATTCATTTTAGTCGTGTTCAGAAATTCTCAAGGAATTTCATCTCAAGTTTTTGAACCATGGCCTCCTAGCAAAGTAGGTGGAGATGTAGGAAGGTAAAGGAGGAAGAAGAGGGAGATGCTTAGGGTTTTCAAGGAGTCAGCGAGAGAGACTTGATTCGGCGAGATGGAAAAGCCACAGAGAGAAACGCTCATCTTCATTGTCGATGGCCTTGCGTTGCTCTTTCCTCTCTCAAAAGTCAAAACCGTAGATAATAGCAGAAATGACAATGGGTAATGGCAATAGAGGTCATTGGCTGCAGGGGTATAGCAGAAATTAGGGTTCTAGAATTGAGAAGAGAAAGAAATGTACCTGGCGGCACTTCCAAACTTCCAAAAAAACACTAGACAATAAAAGGAATTGAATGAAATAATGAATAGATGAAGATTTGAACATCATTTATTTGTATCATCCTTAATTTCCAAATATATCGTTAGCCCTTCTACCCGTAGATCTCAACCGTTAAAAAAATATGTACCGATCCTAAGGTCCAAAATATAGAAGAAAATATATTTTTTCCCCTCCTTAAGTACCAATGAACAAAAAAGCCAGAGGAAAAAATGTCAAAGTAGCTAGCGCACATATTTATAGTCCATTTTTAAAGAGAGGTTAGCACTTGCCACAAATCTAGACCATGACCAAATGAACTGTATAACAGGGAACATAGAGCATGAAATGCCTTTCTTCCGTTATTATATAGATGGTTTCGTGACTTAGCAGGTGTATGGAAAGATAGTATCTTCTACTGAAGGACCATATTCACCAAGGAAATAGAAAACAAAACCAACCACCCACGTCCAAATATTAATAGAAAATGCATACAGACAGAGGCTTTAACAGAAAAGTAAATTAGAAGGTAAGCTCGACGCTGATCGAAAACACTCTTGATAAATTGACGTGGTACTGAAAACATGAGTTAATACCAACCAATCTCAATTGCGAAGAAAACTGACATACCAAAACAAAGATTAAAAAGAACACCCTCCAATCCAAAAAAAAAAAAACATTAGTAATACCTCGAATTTAAGGTCGACGCGGAATTTCTCTAAATATATTTTTGCTGATCTTTCCTGCAGTCAATAGGGAAAATTTCACGTAGGCACCTGATCTTTTACACATAAACACCTGACCTTTCTTAAATTTCATATAAACACCTGAGCTTTCTAAAAACTCATCAATTCAACACCTGCCGTCACTCATCCATCTAAAACCAAACGGAATGGCTGAGGTGCTCCAAGCAAAAATAGTTAAGTGCTCCAATTTTTAATTTGTTTGAACCAATGTGAAGATCTTATTTTTTCTGATCATTTTATCTTAAAGAACCATAATTAATTTTTTACTCTAAAGTTCTCGTTAGTCAGTCTTAGAGTCAAAAATTAATTATAACCCTTTAAAATAAAATTATCAGAGAAATAAGATCTTCGCACCGGTTTAAACGGATTGAAAATTGGAGCACTTATTTTTTTAACCATACTTTTTAATATATAAACGGTCTATACATAGTTGAAAAATTAATTGCTCCAATTTTCAATTCATTTGAACTGATGTGAAGATTTTATTTCTCTGATCATTTTATTCTAAAGGGTCATAATTAATTTTTGACTCTAAGGCTATCGTTAGTTAACCCTAAGAGATATTTGATTCTATGACTTTCTTATGGCTGACTAACGAGAGCTTTAGAGTAAAAAATTAATTATGGTTCTTTAAGATAAAATGATCAGAAAAAAAAAGATCTTCGCACTGGTTCAAACAAATTAAAAATTGGAGCACTTAACTTTTTTTGCTTGGAGCACCTCAGCCATTCCGTTTGGTTTTAGACCGAGGGGTGACGGCAGGTGTTGAATTGATGAATTTTTAGAAAACCCAGGTGTTTATATGAAATTTAAGAAAGGTTAGGTGTCGAATTGATGAGTTTTTAGAAAGCTTAGGTGTTTATATGAAATTTAAGAAAGATCAGGTATTTATGTGTGATTTGTGTGAAAGGTCAGGTGCCTACGTGAAATTTTCCCCAATAAATATTAGAAAGTAAGAAGAAGGTTGAAGACAACAACAAAGTTAGGATTAACGTAAAAGACCCAAGGTTGTCAAAACAAAAACAAAACAAAAAAAACTATTCTCTCACATTCATATTTTTTCTCCCAATATTCGACAAAAGAAACCCAATATGAGTAAAAACCGTTCAAGAAAAAAATCGAACTTGCATGAGAACTTTAAAAAAAAAAAAATCATTCAAGAAACTCCCAATTTTCGGCAAAAAAAAAATCCAATATAAGTAAAAATCGTTCAAGAAAACAACAAAATTAGGATTAACGTAAAAGACCCAAGTTTGTCAAAAAAAAAAAAAACTATTCTCTCACACTCATATTTTTTTTTCTCCCAATATTTGGCAAAAGAAACCCAATATGAGTAAAAATCGAACTTGCATGAGAATTGAAAAAAAATCCTTCAATGTTTGAATCCCTTGCATGAGAATTGAAAACAAATCGTTCAAGAAACTCCCAATTTTCGGCAAAAGAAACCCAATATGAGTAAAAATCATTCAAGAAAAAAATCGATCTTGAATGAGAAATGAAAAAAATCGATCTTGAATGAGAATTGAAAAAAATCCTTCGATGTTTTGAATCCCTTGCAAGAGAACTGAAAAAAATCGTTCAAGAAATTGAACTTACCTCACTATCGTTAATGGTTGTTCAGAAGTTGGAAAACGTGGAAAACATACGCTTGTGATAAACAAACCATAAAAAACGTGGGCTGGCTAGATTAATAGAAAATTTGGTAAACGTGGTAACATTATTTCCTGAAATCACAGGGAACCAATTACCCAAAATCTCATTATCCTTTAGAAGGTATATTACTTAGGGGGGAGGTGCAGCTAATGGTGGATAGAAGAAAATATATTGTTACAATGGAAGAGGAGGAATCCTTCAGAACGGTGATCTCGACAATCCGGGTTCCTGATTATGTAGTTAATTCTGAACCTGACAAAGAAGATGATGAGGTGGATAATGAGGATGATGACAAGGATGCCAGCAAGGAAAAGGAAGATAAGTTAGTGGATGACATGGAAAAGCATAGAGTTAAAAATTCGGATGACAGGGCTAAGAATAACAAAGAGGAAGCTGAAAAGATGAAGGAGCATGGCTTTAATGGAAGACACCAATCAGGGTTGGAGAATGAACCAGCACATGAAAAGCAAGCTGTTCAAGGGGATATGCCTATTGGAATTCCTATTACTGTTGAAAGCAGTACCGAGGAGAGCAGTAATTCTGCTCATGGTCTGGTCTCTTTTGTTCAGGATTCCCAAAGCCCTATTAATGAAGAATGTCTCGACTATGCAAACAGCAGAGGGCAAGATCAAAATGCAGAAATCCGGTTAGGAGACAAACACGAGCAAGGTGAAGACAGTGAAAATGCGGCAAACTTTCAAATGCAGTGCGACTCCAACATCAGTATTAGGGCATCTCAAGTGCATGGCATTAACCTGCATGTAGACTTAAACCCAAGTGAAATGAGACGAAACGTTATAAGCCAACAATTGGAAACATCATTGAGTTCAGAAAGGGACGAGATTGAAGAGTTCATTATTGCGTCTCAAGAACATGAACAGGATGAAATTAACAACGAGGTGCAGAATACTATCATAGCAGGTAAATCTCTTGGCATTAAATTTGGGGACTCTGGTATTAAGAGGATGACAAAGATGATAGAGGATGAGGCAAAAATTTTGAAAGCATCTCTGAAAAACAATGCATTTGCCCCTCTTATGAGGGACGAATAATTTTTCCTAACAGCGTGAAAGTACTCAGAGGCCCTAATGAATATTAAGGGGCTTGGTAGTTAAGTTAAAAAGAGAGTTTGTTACATAGATGTTTAGAGACGGGGGGGGAGGTTTCAGGGAAACGTTTGTTCATAGCAGGATTGATAGATTCCTAATCTATGTGGAGGAGTTGGAGAAGTTCAATTTGGTGCTATGGGGAACAGAAAGATCAATATCTGACCATGTTCCTATAGAATCTTACGTCAGTTTTGGCGTGGCTCTCTCTGAAAATGGGTGCAAGATGAAGAGAGCTCAAGGTGTAGTGGGGTGAAATGTTACAACTTTTGCTAATGTTTCAGATGAAATTTTCACATCTTTCCAACTCCCATTTCTGGGGATGGCTACGAGTTTTTGGAAGATACGATGGTACTGATAGAAATTTGGTTCAGCTTTGGGGATTCTCATGAGCTAAAGTGTTTATTGTGCGATGAGGGATGAGCTGCCTGTTGCTGTGATGAATTTTGATAGACTGGTTTTTCTGGAATGTTTATTCCCATTTCAGTTGATGGTATGGCTACTATTGACTGCTACTGGATTGTATATACTCGTGCTGATTGTTCCAACGGGGCGGATATGATTTGGGGACGTTAAGAAGATGATCTAAAGCTGAAAGATTTCTCTGTTTTTGAGCTATGCTGCTGGTATTGAAGCTTCAAATGGATCGAAATGCTGAATCTTGGGCCTCTTATTCCCAGGCTCATTCAATCTCTATTGAATGCAATTTTTCTTCTTTCTTTTCTTTTTTAGGCCTATTATGGTACCTCATTCTCTGTGGTCCGTAATTGGTCTCCCCTCGATGTACCCTTTGTCGAGTTTTAATAAAATTTTGTTGCCTATCAAAAAAAAGGTATATTACTTATTTGTTTCCACGTATGATTCCTAATTTTCAGCTAGGTTAATAGAATTTAAATCTTATGTGATAATCAAAATTGGAGGTTTCCTTTAGTTCTGAAAATTTGGTAAATGTGGTAACATTATTTCCCGAAATCACAGGGAACCAATCTCAGCCAAAAATGTGGCATTATAGTCGTAAGCATCATTTCCCAATTTATCGCTAGGTTTTCTACCCTGTAATCTCAGTCGTTGAAAAAATGTGTATCGATCCTATGGTCCAAAATATAGGAGAATATAGGGGATTTGAAAACCACCCTCCCATAATATTATACTAGCGCATGCCCGTGCCTGAAGGCACGGCTCAAAGAATGAGGCAATATAACTGGCTTTGACCGTCTTTAGCAAGGTTTGGACAACTGCCCGTGCCTAAAGACAACACCCACATAACTTGATCCCAACACAAACCGATTTCTAAGTAATGGAAACCATATCGCATAATCTAGAATTCAACAACTCCATCGAGAGTCAGCCACACTTGAAACAAAATAAATTACAAACGTCCAAACATAATGTGATTGCATGTCCAACAAATCATATACAATAGTAATTATAAAACCAGACTCAGTACCAGCGAGCGACTCATCTCCGTCCTCTAACTTATTAAAACACAGTTAACCGTAATACATTTCAAACCTGAAGGCACGACTCAAACAATCAACACTAACAAACAAATAGTGGGCTCGCGTGCAATATCTCAATCCCTGTCCAACAATTCTAACTATGAAAAAAGCATATTCATTGATCTGGTTAATTACTAATTACTTGATTCGGCAAATAAAGAAAAAATAATTTATTAATCCCTAACTTGTGCATGGAGCAAATCAAACGCACATAAAACCTCATAAAATTCAGAGTTATCCTGAATCTTTAATTGGATATAAGAAAGGCATACGGGAATGGAAAATGATACCCAAAAAACTTGTAGCATCATTTTGAATTGTACCTTTCCAGCCAATGTGGGTTCAAAATGACCAAAATTGATCAAAAAATTACCCACGCATAACTTTTACACATGATTGATTCAATTATAAGATGCATAAGATTATGAATCCGATTATGACTAAAAAGTAATTGTGTTTCAACAAAGGTATCAATGGATTTATCCAATAAAGGCATGCAATAGCAAGTCTGAAAATACAAACCAAACCCTTCTTTCAAAGCCAATGAAAAATGAAAGATTTTCAATCCCCATACATATCTGTGGAAATTATTTTGGATAGACGATATCGATCTATGTCCAAAACTAAGTCTTGGCAAGCCCAGCAAAACCCATGTCTTACGATTAGCAATAAAATCGGTTTGGAACCGGTCTGTTTTTTTTTTCCAATTTTCGCACCGAACCGTTCAAGTCTATTTTTTAAACTCTTTGCACCTGCACCGACCGTTCTGTGGAAGTAACGGTTTAGTTCGGTGTGTGCTTGGAACAGTTTGGTTCGGTCAGCTCAATCATTTTTTTTAAAAATCAGTCGGATTCATAATAGACTATAAAGGAAAAAACTTCATTTCCAAAGCAAAATTGGGGGTGGGGTTGGGGAAAGGATGCTCAAAATAGCCATAAATAACAGTTGCTCAAACAACAACTACCCCCGGAATCAAACAAAATAAATAGAAAGAACCAACCCATAATTAAATTTTTTGGTGGAAACTGAACTTCTCATAATGCAAAAAACCAACCCATAAACTGTTGTGACAAATAACAAAGAAAATAGGAAACAGTTAATGACCAAATGAATGTGAATTAAATCAATTGCATACAGAAGTTCAAAAAAAGTGAGATATACATAACAGAATCAATAACTTTTTGTATCATTTGGCTAACTCAACGGTTTAAAGTTGAATTCGAAACAACAATAAATTTAAGGTCCCTACAACTAAATAACTTGTGTTAAACGTCTCCATTTGACAACTCCTTGATTTACCTCCAGTTGACAACTTCTTGATTTACCCACACGTGGAATTGTATATGGTTGTAGGTATCGAAAATTATCCTAGAGAGATGTGCCTGAAGTATGTGACCCTTCCAATAGGTGTGTCACGTTATCAATGAAAAAGAAATAAATGATGATATGATGAGTGCTTTAAAAGAGAGAACTTATCTGAAGTATAGTTATAGATCTTTGATCGAGCTTCTCAAAGGATGATCATCGTCTCTGAGAAAATGCACATTAGATCAATCATTAGGGAGGGTGTGAAATAATAAGAACTTGGATGTACACTGTATAGTACTAATAGAGATCAATCAAAATGAAGAGTTGAGCCATGAACTAATCAATCAAGTGTTAACAGATAAATAAAAGCATTCACATTCGAAAAATGATGAAAAACCACATAATTTCTATTTGGAAAGCTTTAGTGTATAATGATGAACGATGAACGATAAATAGAAGATTTATTGGGACTTGGGAGGAAAACTTTGTATTTTCATTTAAGTAATATTCCTTATCGAAAAAGTATCTTATAAATCTTCATGCAATTTTCCGAAAAATTTATGTTTCCAAGTTGGGATTCTAATAAAAAATATATACTCTAAATTAATTAGCATGTGGTTTGGCTTTATAATCCCGGTTGGCTAATTTTATTTTATTTTGTCTTTACTCAATGTATTTTCACATTTGTCAGTTTTGTGTTAATTTTTGTGAATTATTAGTTCGTCTCGAATGGAGAAATTGGAAGAGTAAAATTATGATCCACATTTAAATTTTTTTGAAAATAAGTTAAG
Source organism: Rhododendron griersonianum (assembly GCA_018127125.1). Taxonomy (NCBI): domain Eukaryota; kingdom Viridiplantae; phylum Streptophyta; class Magnoliopsida; order Ericales; family Ericaceae; genus Rhododendron; species Rhododendron griersonianum. Next base: position 26,845,103 of record CM030798.1, read on the forward strand.
AAGACTGTAAAAAATTTAATTTTGGATCATAAATTTTTACTTTTTGATTTCTCTTGTCGAGACGCACCAATAGTCTACAAATTTGACATCCCTCCCATATTATATAGATTTTCATTATTTTTATTTCAAATTTTGGCTGATTATAGCATTAGGATTAGTCACAAATTTCCGGAATATTATTAGTCAATAAAAGAAAGAGTTAAGATTAGGATTAGGATTAGTCAATAAAAGAAAGGCATGATAGATTTAATTTCCGGAATATAGCATTGGGATTATACAATTTTGGCTGATTATACAAATTTCGAAATATACAATTTTGGCGGATTATAGCATTAGAATTAGGATAACTTCATTAATTATAGATTACCATAATTAGTCACTAATTTCCGAAATATTAGGCATGATTGATTCAAAGTCATGTAAAAGGATTCAAAGGCATGTATATTTCCAATCCAACGGTTGAAAAATATATACCAATCCAACGGTGAAAAATATGTACCGCTCTTCCATATTATATAGATAAATGTGCGGATTATTCATGATAAAATTAAATCCAATTATATTTGTTACGTAACATAGTATCGTTTACTTCGTACTTTCCTTTTAGACCAATTAGATTTGTTGATGAATAATCTAAGTAAATTGATTAAAAAGTAACAGTTCAGATCATCAACGGAGCCCTTGAATAGGCTCAAAATGCGGTTGGCTGAAATTGAAATTCATAGACTTAAAGGATAGATTATGATACAGTTTCAATGAATCACGTACTTCGAAGTTTCTAGCTACTTTAAAAACTAAAAAGAGAATCTATATATAGTTTCTTAACTGTCGTATAATGTATTGAAACCGCAACTAATTGTTCCACTGATAGTTATTTGGCCCAACTTATATGTAATTAATATGAGTAGTGCTATGTACACCGACGGAATGCCGGACCGAAATCGTACCGACGGCCGATCCGAGCCGTCCAAAAATTCTAAAAAAAAAAAACCGAGGGGGCCCACGCGGGAATCAACGGCATCCGACGTGTGTAGGTGCTCGGATCAAGCAGCCTATTTTTCGTGTATATATACCTCGGTTTTTTTTTTTAGAATTTTTGGACGGCTCGGATCGGCCGTCGGTACGATTTCGGTCCGGCGGTGGTCGGTCCTCATATCATTTTCGAATTAATATAACTTGTGACATGTTTGGCAATTCTTGCTTATTCTGATTATTTTGTGTCTTGCTTATAGAAACTTATTTTATGCAAATAAGTAAGTGAACAGTGGACCCTTCCATTCAGCATTTTAAAGAAAATCATGCTTCGCAATGTAAAGAAATACAAAAAGGGACCCTTCCATTCAGCAGAAGCCCTAAGCTTTGTGACTAGATGTGGCAATCTCAACCCATATTTTTCTAACCCGCCCAATCCGCCCATTTATAACCCAACCCAATCCGCCCATATTACATAACGGGTTGATATGGGTTCAATCCATATAAACCCATATTTACATGGGTTTAGATGGGTTAAAAATAGGTTCAATATGGGTTTGAATTTAAAAACCCATTCTGTACTTGTTTTACTCCTGAATTCCAATTTGTTAGTCTCCTGATGGGCCGTAATGAGGATTTTTTTTTTATCCGCTAACGAGGATTTTTTTTTTTTTGGAAAAGAGCTAACGAGGATTAGATGTAGTGCTTTTCTTGGATATTTCCCCCCTGCCATCCACTTTGTTTTTCTTCTTTTTGCTTTATTTGCCAGATTTTTAAATACAACCGGGCTTCCGTTCGGCTAAATAAGCCAACTGGCTTATTTTTTTGTCTTTATTCAAAAACAATTCGTATTTGTTAGTTTTTCGTCAATGTTTTGGGGATTATTGCATCGTCATGACGAGAGAAATCTAAAAAGTAAAAAATTATGATCGAAATCCAAATTTTTTTGAATAAAGATGAAAAAACTGGCTTATTTTTGTCTTTATTCAAAAAAATTAGGTTTCGATCGTAATTTTTTACGTTTTAGATTCCTCTTGTCATGACGATACAATAATCCCCAAAAAATTGATGAAAAACTAACAAATACGATTTTTTTTTTGAATAAGGACAAAAAAATAAGTCAGTTGACTTATTTAGCCGAACGGAACAACTCTGAGAACCATTGCGAATTCTGTGGTTAGTCCTGATGGGCCTAGAGAAAGCAAGTGAAGAAGTGTTGGTATTTTGTATACTTGACTATCTATTGCAATGAAACGCACTCTCTCTCTCTCTCTCTCTCTCTCTCATATTCGACAATTTCAATAGTGACAGCGAAAATGGGTTCATTATTTTTTACTTTTTCGATTCCTTCCGACGAGACGAATTAATAAGTCACAATAGTTTGACACAAAACAAACAAATTCAAAAAAAAATTAATAGAAACAAGAAAAAAAGTCACCCCCGCACCACACGTGTAGTGCGGCCAATCCGGCTACATTCATATGCCGCTTTTTTAGAAGAGAAGAGAGATTAGATCATACGTTTACTAATTCCAACACCCGTTCAAAATTTTGATAGAAAAATTGATTAGGATTCTTTGAGGTTAACCTTATCTACTACTAGTATATAGGAGTATATATTTTTTACGAATTTTGACATTTTCAAGCCAACTTGGCCTTCAACTCGGCTCATTGCTATTTATTATCCGTATTGCTTTTTGAAGCATTCACAAAGTGGACTTATATTTAACACATACCGGGGGAAAAGGGGGGGGGGGGGGGGGAAAGGAAAGGAAAAAAAAATTTAAAAAAAATAAAATAAAACGGGTCGGGTCGGGCGGGTTTGGGTTTGACTTGACCCGTATTTGACCCGATCCGTTTCAACCCATCCACTATTTGACCCATATTCAACCCGCCATATTCGACCCGTGACCCGTTTCAACCCGTCCAAACCCGACCCAACCCGCCCATTTGCCACCTCTATTTGTGACGTACGTGATGCATGTTGTCTTTATTCTATCCTATTTTGTTGTTTCTTTGCCTTGTTTTTTAGCAGGTTAAGTCTGGAATCAACAGCATAACATTTGGAGAAGAATATATCCTTCACATAGTTGATCATCTACGAGGGGAGAGGTACACTTTTATTATCTTGTCGATTTGGGCAAGGGGTGCGGAAACTGGGTGAAATGTGCCCGACGGATCCTTCAGTGTGCGGTTCTTGCCGTCGTTTGCTGGGCTATTGAAGACGTACTCAATACGAAAAGAAAGAACAAAAAAGGAAAAGGAAGATGCTCTGAGCCTTGGGATTATCTATTGGAATGTAACTTGGGGGTTAAACTGGGCAGCTATTTTGAGCAGCTTTTTGCTCCTTGGTTCGTTTGTTGTGGAAAGTTTTCTGCCTTTCTGTAATATGAGCAATGCTACTAGTACAGCAGAAGAGGGCACAGACAGTGCGTACAGCGCGCATTTGGGCCCGTCTCAGGTCCAACAAAAATAATCGGAGCCGCTCATTTTGTTCAACATATTTTGCTTAAGGTCTCGGTAAAAAATTAGCTCCATCCGATATCGATGAAAGCGTTTACGAAGCATCCAAAATTGCTTTTGAAAATTTCTAAAGCGATATTTGACGCTTCGTAAACGCCTTATCGATGTCGGATGGGGCTGATTTTTTACGGGGACCTTAAGCAAAATATATTGAACAAAATGAGCGGCTCCGATTTTTTTTTTGGACCCAAAACGGGCTCAAACGCGCGCTGTACGCGCTGTCTGTGCCACTTCTGCTGTACCAGCAGCATTTCTGCTGTAATATTATGGAATACTTGGACTAATTGTAGTCGCTTGTTTAGTCGAGGTGAGTTGGGAGTTGTTAGGATACCCTAATGTCTATTCGGCCAGTTAGGAAACTCTAATGTCTGTTTGGCCCTATGACTTTTAGTAAACGTTTGTGACATGGGTGTACTTGTACTTTTGTGATACAATCTTATTGTACTCTCTCTCTCTCTCTCTCTCTCTCTCTCTCTCTCTCTCTCTCTCTCTCTCTCTCTCTCTCTCTCTCTCTCTCCTTCCTTTTGGCATCCACCGGTAGACCAACTCGTGCTTGTGTGGGCGCACACAAAATTGATGCAACTATGGTATCACCAGGAATTTGTTCTTGTTCAGATGAGTAGTAATCATGTAGAGGAAATTGTTTTATTTCCAGATAGTTATATAGTTTTTGCAATTTGAGTATAGGAGACACTAGTTTGACTTGCATATGAATGACGAGAGGAAACGGAAGTGCTTTGAACACAGATTCTCGAACATAGATTCAGACACATCTGTGGAGCCACATGATGCGTGAGACCACACAAAATGCTTTGGACACAGATTTTTCAATGCTCTCCTGTCGCCTAATTAGGGGCTTTGTTGGGGGGCTAAATGTTGATCGTTATATAATTGGTCGTTTTGGAGGGTTCATAAGTGAGATGCAAATTTTCATAATTTGACAGAGTAATGATCAGATCAAAGCTGCCTTAAAAAAATGGAGGTGTATCAATTAGTACAATCATTTTTTTCCCATCCATATCATTGATTTTAAGTGTGAGGTTATTGTGTGGCTATAATCATTTGACCAACCCAATTGTTTGTATGACAATTATCTTCTTTAGTCTCTGAAAGTGAACAATTCGGACCATTGATGTGTGTTTGTAGTGTATCACCAAGCGTAACTGGAGACACAATCCAATCCTAATGAGAGAAGGGCAGAAAAGATTGCGTAGATGGTCAAGTCTCATCTCCAGAACATCATTCCCCTTGGAGATTTGCAAGTCTAAACAATTCAGTCCCTCAAAGGCATATTGAAGCTCTACTTAGGAGACTGTTATTGCTATTGGGACAGTGTAAAACTTGAAAATCTTTCTAGTACTAATATGCATCCTGTATCTCTACGACTACCCATAACATGACATTCTGCTTACAAAAAAAAAATGATGATTGTCTTCATCCGATGCTAGCAAATTCACGACTTGCTTGGACCACCTTCTCTCTCTCTCTCTCTCTCTCTCTCTCTCTCTCTCTCTCTCTCTCTCTCTCTCTCTCCAACAAAATCGAGCATCACACATTTCAGACGACATAATCGCCATCTTCATCTGCTACCTTATTGCTACCCGTGTAGCTAGACAAATTCTTGTTGGCACTATCAAGGAGGGGAGCAACGTCGTACTCGGTTCCAACTTTCTTCACTTCACTACCTTCCACAGGACCAATCCGGCGAAGCATTTGCAAGACCTCCTTCATAGAAGGCCGGGACGAAGGTAGTGTGCTTGTGCATATGAGCCCTAGTTTAAAGACACTGGACTTTTCTTCCAAGTTTAATGGCTCCTTGATGTACTCATCCAAGGCATCAATGATGGGATTTCCTTCTCCGTGTTGACGCCACGCCCACTCTGCCAGGCTCGTGTGCTCATCCCCGTCGTTGGCCTCTCTTCCGGTCACAAGTTCTAAGAGTACGACTCCAAAACTGTAAACGTCGATCTTCTCATTCACTTTTGTCGTATAAGCATACTCTGTAATCAAGGAAATAGTTTAGTCAATACCCAATTTTTTAAACGTTTAATAGGGAAATAATAGACGCAAGATAATCTACGGAATGAACCATGAATATATCAATTAACGCAAGCCCTCTTACCTGGAGCCATGTATCCAAACGATCCAGCGACGGCAGACATGGTGTTAAGCTCGTCGCGCTTGGCCAGAATCTTGGCAAGGCCAAAATCAGCCATCCTTGCCTTGAACTCGGAATCCAACAAGATATTGCTCGACTTGACGTCGCGATGAACGATCCTTGGTGTGCAATCATGGTGCATGTAACACAAACCCTGCGCAGCTCCAATGGCAATCTCCAACCTTTTAGGCCAATCCAACACGACACGGCGAGCCGGATTGGTCTCCCTCCTCTTCTTCACATGTAGCCACTCATCAAGACTCTGATTCCCCATGTACTCATACACAAGCAGCTTTGAGTCCTCACTAGAAATGCAACACAACAACTTCACTATATTGCAATGCCTGATTGTTCCCAATATATCAACTTCTGCCGAAAACTCTTTCTCTAGCTTGTTGTCCAACTTCCCTTTGGTCCAAATCTTCTTCACAGCAACATAGTCCCCGGAATTATTAACCGCGACTCGATAAATTTTCCCTGACCCTCCACTCCCAATCAAGTTATTCTCCGTCAACCCTGCAAGAATGTTTGCCTTGGTGAAATTAAACCTTTGGAATGAGGTCAATTTCCACGCGGCGAGGTTTCGCTTGAGCTTCTTCTTCTGGTAGTCTCTAACCATGATAAAGGTCAACAGAGCTGTGAAGAAGAACAGAAGTACTGCGAAAACCAGAATCAACGCGAGAATCTTGGGGGACAAATTGTCCGATTTTCGGGTTTTGGATGAACAAAATCGGACATTTGGAATACGGGTAGTGGCACAAAGATTGGGATTGTTCAAGAAACTGGTGTCATAAGCCAAGTTATCAAATGCACTTGGGATTTGGCCAGAAAGTTGGTTGGATGACAAGTTCAAAGTGGTCAACCTCAACTGGCCTAACTCTGCCGGAATCTGACCGGCAAATCGGTTTTCTGACAAGTCGAGGTTCAAAAGGTCCGGCAAAGTTCCGATCACCGCCGGGATTGGACCGGAGAATCGGTTCCTTGAAAGATTCAAAGTGTTGAGATTTTTCCACGACAAAATCGTCATAGGAAAATCTCCGGTTAATGAATTCCCAGCTAGGTTCAAAGTAATCAGCCGTGGCAGATTAGTCAAACCCACTGGAATTTTGCCGGAAAGCTGATTGTTACTTGCCATGAACACAACTAATCTCACCCAAGAGGAAACCGCACTTGGAATCTGACCCGAAAACTTGTTATCACTGATCTCCAATCTTGATAAATTCCAAGCCAATTCACTCGGAAGATTACCCGTAAAGGAATTGTTACTTATCATCAAACTTGACAAGTTGAACAACGTGTAGATACCCGCCGGAATCTTGCCGGAAAAGTTGTTGTCGTAGAGCTGAATCGTTCGCACAGAAACGCAATTCGCCAGCGATTTGGGCACTTCTCCAGCGAGATTGTTCGAAAAAGCCACAACTCCGGTCAGTCTCTGGCCAAAACACAAGTTCTCCGGCAAGGCGCCAGTGAACAGATTATCACAGACTTCAAAAGCTTCAAGATCGGAATGAAGGCCCATTTCAGGTGGTAAGGTGCCATTCAACTGATTCGAGAAAACCCGAAAGTTCTTTAGTGCCGGAAGTAATCCGATGCTCGCCGGAATTTCGCCCGAAAATTGATTGGAATGCAGATGCAAGATCTCCAACTGCTGTAAATTCCCAAAATCCTTTGGGATTGAGCCACTCAAATTGTTAGACGATAAATCGATCTGGGTCAAGTTCAATGACTCGATAGGGGTCGGAATTCCGCCTGATAATCGATTTTTATACAAATAAACAACACTCAAGTTTTTCAGTTGAAACAGAGCTTTTGGAATTGGACCCTCTAAATCATTAGAAGATAAATCCAAGTGCTCAAGGCCCGACAAGCCCGAAAAATTTGCGGGTATTTCACCGATTAAATTGGCGTAGGTGATCCACAAGTAAGTTAGTTTCTTCAGGTTACCAAACTCCGGCGGAATTTTCGCCGGGGTAAGGGGATTGTAAGGCATGCTCAGACACTCTAAATTCGACAGGTTTCCGATTTCAGCCGGAAAACTGCCGTTGAACTGGTTCGCGTACAACTTCAAGAACCGCAGCTCCGGCAGCCGGCCAATCGCCGGCGGGATGTCGCCGGAGAAGTTGTTGGCGCCGACGTCGATGTACCGGAGGGAGGTGGAGAGGCTGTCGACGTCGGATGGGATGGGGCCCACGAAATAGTTTTGGGAGAGGTCTAGGTACCGGAGGTTTGAACAGTTGTAGAGAACTGTAGGGAAATTCCCCGGGAAGTAATTGAAGGAAAGGTCGAGCAAGGTTAGGTTTTTCAGGTCGCAAATGGACGGTGGGATTGGTTCTGTGATGTTGTAGTTCGTGAGGTTGAGCCCTGTGACCGCGCCGCCGGTGCAGGTGATTTCCGGCCACGAACACGGCGACGACGAGGTGCTCCACGAGGAGAGCTGCGGCGGGTTTCCCCACTGCTGTTTGATGGTGAGGAGGATTGTTTGGGTTTGGTCTGCCGGGGGTTGCGAAATTACAAGAAAGGGCATGAGAGTGAGGAGAAAGTAGAGGAAGAGGGCTGGGAGGGGTGGTAAGGGTGATGGTAGTTTGGTCATCTTTGTGGATTTGGGTTTTTTCTTTTTTCAGTTGTGAACTGAGTGTGAAGTGTTGGTTGGGAGGGGAGTTTTATCTCCCGGGAAAATGTGAAGAGGCAAAGCTCTTGCCTTTCAAATTTGGTGTGCTACTCAAAGGTGTGTTTGGGTGTATTTATATGGAGTATTTTGGATGTGCGTGGAGGGGGCCACGAAAGTAACGTGCACCATGTTATTCCAAGGAAACAAACCAATTTTTCCAATTCTTGGTGTCCCACTCTTAGAACACTCTTTTTTCTTAAACCATACTCGTAGAATTTTTTGGTCTTCGCCCGTCGCTTGGGTTGTTTCTTTCGAGGATCGTCTTTGCATGCACACAAGGTTTATCTATCTAGGGTACTTGGTTGATTTTGGCTGATCGTTGTGGTAGTGGTTTGACGTAGTGGACCACCGTCAATAGGTATCGGTTTCAGCTTGCATACTCTTTTCGGACTTGCATTTGTCTTATGTTGCGCTTATTAATTTGTGTTTTGTCTTTTGTTTGCTTTTTGTGGTTATATATGCTTCCGATGTATTGTTACTTAAGGGTGGGTGTTGTGTTGTAATTTATGTGTTATTAATGGAGTTCTTGCCATTAGCCAAAAAAAAAAAATTTGAAAAATCAAATGTGGGGTAAGTCCTATTTTTTAAGTTGTAGGTGTTGGCTATAGTGAAAATAAATTTGGTCCACATATTTTGAGTCTTGAGGATCTTTGAGCATTGTTGTTTATTGAAGGAAAATGATATTGGCACTCAAAAATTGATATAGACACTCCAAAAAATAAATGAAAGTGGCTTTGGAGTTACACTGATTTTGGAATGTCTGCATCAATTTTTTGAGTGTCAATGGCCTTGTTCGTTTAGCACATTTGGGTATTTTAGTTTTGATAGTGAGTGGAGAGAGAAATAGGGTAATGATTGGAGAAAGAGATAATGAGTGGAGAAAGATAGAGAGATAAATGAAATTAATAATTAGAGAAATAGGGTAATAATCGGAGAAAACTTAATTTATGCAAATAAGTAAGTGAACAAAATGGACTCTTCCAATCCGTGTACGTACCCAAGTACAAGATCGAAAATCATGCTTCGCATTGTAAAGAAATACAAAAGGGAGAGCAATTTTCCTATCTTTGATTGGTTCCTAGCTAATTTTGGAGAGAGAAAAAGTTCAAGGCAAGATGAGAACAAAAGTTAATCTCTTTTATTAATTTTTCATTCAGCATTTTCTTTTTTCTTCCTTTTTTTTTATTGAAACGGAAAAAATAAGCTTCATTAACTCATAACACGAAATACAGAGCTAATAGGGTCATGGATATACCGGTCTGACCATCTATGACCCTCATCTTCTAACCACATGGAGGAAACTGATTAAGACCCAACAAGCTGAGTCCAAATCATGACAAAAACCCAAACGGCCTAAGTTGGTAACGAACCAACACAACCCAAAACAGCCCAAAAATCCAAAGGGCAAAACCCAAAAACCTAAATACAACCCAAACCACAAACCCTAACCCTAGAGGACTACAACAACCCCTGTGGCCTTCACCACCACTGCTGCGCCTGCCAAACAATAACACAACCACAACAGACCAAACCCGACGCAGATCGAAACACACAAAACTGTTGCACCTGCCAAGCCACGTCATTCAGCATTTTCTTTGTTAGCTCACATACATTACCTTTCTGTATTCTTTCCTCTTTTCAATGAGCTCAAAAAATGAATAATCCATAAATTTTCCTTTCTTTTCTTTCTTTGAAAAACAAGACAGAACAAAACAATTACTTCCCCCAAATTTTCTCTCCCACTTCCTAATTTCGCATCAGTTGTCTTTTTTATCTACAAAGTCTCAAACATATATAGGCTTAAATTGGCCTGTAAGGTTTATGGTTTTCAAAATTTATGTACTATTTTATAGGATAAGAGATTTGCACCAATGCACTACAAGTGTGTGCTACACCGTCGCGGCTCCATATTCCTAGCCTGTGATGTTAGGTAACATGAATTTATCTCCAATGAAATCATGTTCACGTGTATTCCGTTTGGGTGAATGCATGTTTAATTTCTCAGTACTTGCGGAAAAGTTATAAAGGCATCTAGAATGGTTAAGTATCAAAGACCCACTAGCTAGTTCCACACAAAAAGTAAGACTGGTAGTGGGGGGAAAAACCTCTCTCTCCCTCTGTCTCTAAAAAACTTCAAACCCTAGCCGCCAACAACCCTTCCCCTCCCCCCCTTCTCAGGCGGCGGGAGGGGAGGGATCATTCCCCTCCGATCTCTCTCCCTCTATTCCCTTCTCCCCACCGTCGAACCGTCTCCTCTCTCAATTCTGCGACTGAAGTTCGGGCGTCTATTGGGAACTTTTCAGCCAGATCGTTTTCCAGCAACGTTCCGGAGCTTCGCTTTCAGTGGTTGCGGGTAAGATATTGTCCACCACCGTTCTCAGCCTCCATCTTCTCAGATCTGTGACCTGACGCCGTCTACCACGTTTGTTGGGCGACCACCTCCCAACGATGTGTTCCTATTTTGTGAAGCAGAGGTGGTGGTTACGAGTCTATCAAGATAGTTGCGAAAGAGTGGCGGCGGATGTCTCGGCAGTGCTTCTTTTTTTTTGTTATTTATTTTAATAATGTCCCCTCTTTGGGGGGTTTCGTCCTCCTTTGGGGGGTTTCTTCTTATTCTGTAGGGCGGCGCATCTATGCACTTATACGCTCTTTCTGTTGGAGTGTTCGATCTGTGGACTCCCAACCTGCCCCCATGGGGATCTTTTGATAAATACTACCTCTCAACTTTTGGCAAAAAAAAAAAAAAGACTTGGAAGACCAATGTGAACCATCTATTTCATTTCTTTTGTGGGCCAAAAAGAAGGGTAGTTAATTTGGTGTATGGAGAGGGTGGATTACCTGCTAACCCTATGGGATTCAAATGAGGTTGGCAACTTGGCATAGCCATCATTTCCAAGTTTATAATGGTTAATTAGGCAATTGGGCTTGTCCTTGATGTAATCATGTTTTCCATTACTTATGAAGACTACAAAAGTATGGTAATTAAAAAAGATTTTTGACGGGACGCAAGTGGAGTGGTAGTCACGTGAAAGACACTATGGCCCTGTTTGATTGGAGGGATTGGATTAGGAAGGATTATAACTATGGGATTATTAGTCCGGAGACTAAATAGTCCATGGACTATTTGGTGGTTAATCCTACGTATCTCATGTTTGTTTTGTGTATGGGATTACATGATGGACAAGTCCAATCCCGACCAATCCTCCCTATCCCACGTTTGTTTTGAATCCTCTTGACAAGGATTAGCAGTTCAATTGACTATGTTGCCTTCAAAGCAATTTACAATCCACCCATACTTGTCTATTGTATAATTTTTACCAACATGAAAATATTCATTTTTTTTTTATTTTGCTTCAGCTACAAAAAAAAAAAAAAAAAAACACACACACACACACAATCTGGAAAAAAACAATCCTTCAATTGCCCAGTCCAATTGAAATCCCAACAATAATCTGAAAAATAATAACACATTGCTATAGTTCGCTAGTTCCCACAAAATAAAATGATATTACATGAGCAACAATGGACTCAAATATTCTGATTTCGGTTTGATGGGAACAGAAAACGCAGTATAAAATTAGTGCGGGGTAGGGTCACGACCAATGGTATCGATCAATGCTGCCTATTTGTTCTCTTCCTAATCTATGAACTGATCATAAAATTTCCAGATTTTTTAATCAAGATGCATTGCTTCACACACACACAGAGACTACTTTCTGATCTGCTCTAGCAACTGTCCGGCAACCTTTCCTCTGCTATGGTTTGAATCGGCTTCCTCTTGCCACAGCTTTGGGGAGGCGACTAATAACAGGCAGGAGAGAGAGAGAGATGATTGGGTATGTTGTTTTTAATTTTTAGGGCAACTCGGGGGTTATTTTGGTACCCCCATGGAACTATATTATCCCCTTAAAAAATTATTACTAATCCGGTTGGGATTATTAGTCCGGGGATAAAAACTTACACAAACATGGGACTAAAGTGGATGGGGGATTGATAGTCCAATCCTACCTCTAATTACATGCATTTGATAGGGATCCAAACCTCACTCACTAAACAACAACTAACAATTTTAACTTTCGCCGAGAAAAAAAAATTAGTGAAATTTTGGTGCTATTTGTTTTTTTAGAGTAGGATTTCGGTAACAGAGATTTCAATAGAATAGAGGTTACATTGAAACATTATAATCACGGGTTTTGATTTTGGTACTTCACTTTTGTACTCAGACCCACTTCTAACGTGAAGTTACTAGTAACTTAATTTACAAAATAGCCTGCGTACAAAAGTAGAGCACCAAAATCAAATTTTATCACGTAAATCATGCCATATTCTAAATGCATATAGTCCTAATTTGTAAGGACAAGGAGACTTTTGCGAACTGCCTCGTCGTAAAGTTTGAACTCGGAAAAGTGAACTCGGAAAAGTGAAAGTAGACTCGGAAAAGTGGAAGTAGACTTGGAAGTCACAAAGAGTACGTCACCTACTTTTTGTTTGTTTTGTTGGTAATGTATGGTGTTCTGGGTCAGCTTGCCCGCACCCTGCACTAATTCCTACAGCTTCTTTCATAGCCGTTTCATACACTCACTCATGGGGTGAGCTGGCCCCAAGAGTTATTGACAAAGAAAATCGAACCTAAAATCTTAGGATAAAGCAAACACCCAAATTTCAGGCCAAAATCACTTGGCTAGCCCTTTGGTTAGAGTCACCTACTTTATCACACAAAAGTTCTCACTTAATTAATTTTCACCAAGAAAATAAAAAAGGGGTTAGTTTGCATACTGTTCAAAGCATGTCCTTGTGGAATGTAATACTCCAACTGAAGATGAGAAAACGTTATTGTCGACAAAGAAAGTGATCTCTTTTTTTTTTTTTTGGTCTTGTTTGGAAAAGCAGATAAGTAGAACGATGGAATTTTAAGGAAAATAAGATATAGGAAAATGGATGAGAAAAGACTGGGCCCCGTTCCAGAACACCTTCTTAAAAAATAAGTACTTATTTCACATTTTCAAACTCAAAAATAATATAAATGAAAAATAATTTTTTAATTTGTTTTGCACCGTATAAAAGATCTCAATGAGATCTATCAAACAAGATCTATATTGATAGGAAAATTATTTGCGTAAGCACATAATTTTTTAGTTTGAAATTACCTTCTTAAAAAATAAGTACTTATTTCCCTTTCGGGAATGGGGAATCAATCACTGAAAGACTCTCAGTGGGCTGTTGTGGGAATCATAAAATTATTAAAAAATAATTAATGGAGGGTTGTTAGGAGAATCAGAGTAATTATTCGATGGTCTTAGGGCACCATCGCATGGTGCCTCGTCGCCTATATTCACCACACATTTTTTCGGTGTTCAAGAATTGTAAACAAGATGTTAACAATTAACTTAATTCTACTAGCTCTATTAACCAGTTTTATACACCCAAAATTTTATACGTCAGTGCTAATAATGTGACCAAAAAATACAAAAATACATAAGATGGGACAATTATTCACAGTGAGTTTTCATATTTTGAGCCAAAAAAGACTAAACTGGTGCATAAATACACTAATATTCTTTTGTAGGAAATCCTATGCATGGCGAATAAGTTCGCATGGATTATGCTCTTGTTTTTGGAGATATGAGTGATTGTTGTTAGAGAGAAGCCAAAGCATGATATCGATGCCAATAGATAATTTTTTCCTCCAATTTTTTAAATTCTTAATTACGGGTGTTTACCTTATTTTGAGTTGATGTATTAAATATTCATTGTGAATTACCTGGATTGATGGGTCTTTATAACATAGGGTAAGTGTTCAAACGAAGCATGATATAAAATTGCCACATGTATAATAAAAAAATTTCTTAGGGTGTTAATACAATTGACCACCTAGCCTTGGCTCTGTCTATATCTATCAAAATTCGGAAAAAAAAATATCCCAGGCTCTATCTATCAAAAGTATTTTAAGAAGAAAAGATCACGAGAGTCTACCATCTCATTGGATGACCTCCCTAATTGGGGTTCTATCAAGATTAGGACCACAAAATTTAAATAATTCAAAGATTAATTAAGTTATTACTAAACAAAGAAAAAAAAAATCGTCGACCCTTTTTCTTCCGTATGCACATGCAATGATGGAGACGGATCGCGTGATAGTACATATTTGCACAAGTTATGGCCATTCTTGCCCCGTCAATCATCATGTTTTGTACCTCATTGTATGCAAATGGTCGGAATGAAATATGCTGTCAAGCGGACAAACTTCACTTAAGCGAACAAATTTAAGATGTTTTGAATTTTTTGAGGAAGCGAACACTTTGTCTTGAACATAGAGACAAAGAAGTTAGCCCAAACAACTAGTATTTTATCCAAAGTCAATTTTTGCATAATAACCAAAAAGCCCCTAAAAACTTATCCAAGCTCACACTAAATTGGTTCTTACAAGTTTAGTCCTTTAAAACTCCGTGAATAAGTTTTTACGGAGCGCGATCTCAGCCGTTCATTTCGGCTTTGGATGGTCCGGACGTTAAACTCTTCCTCATAAAAGTTTCATTAAAATCTGGACCATCCAAAGCTGAAACGAACATGCAAGATTGAACGGCACCGTGAATAAGTTTAGCTCTTAAAACATTCATAAAATCCAATTGTCCAGTTAATACAGTTTTCTATTAGCTTTAGAAGAGTATGGTGATTCGCAAAACATACTTCACTAGCCAGCTTAATTTTTTGATTTCTTCAAACAAGTAGGAGTATTTCTTGTTTTGGCAAATACAATATGCTCCTAGCATTGTTGCACGATTTCTAGTCACGAAGCGTGGATAAAACTAAAATCACCCACTCAACTAAAAGCTTTTTTACATGAAATTGATTGGATGCTCGTGAGTGAAGAGTTTCACTTTAAAAAAAAATAGTTCATCTTATACAACACTTGGCATCTCCAAAACAGTTTAGAACTTCCAAAACAGTAAAGTAAGTAGGAGTTAAAAAAAAACACAAAATTGTATGATCAGAACCTTCTGAATATCACCTTGAACAAACTTTGTGGTGTGATAAATAAGTTCAAATATAAAAGGTCAAGTTTTAGCAGCAGTATCGCGGCCGTGATTGAAGCAAATAAGATAACAGCAACAACTAAGCTACAAAATGATTTAGCAAAAAATGCCAAGAAAAATTCTCTTTGATCTCACTTACAATCCGCGAATACGACAGATGAACCAAAGTTTGATCTCCATTGATCCTACATTCCTGCAAAGAATAAAATTGAGCATTTGTCGATCAAATTAAAAAAAATCGTCGATCACTCAAATTATATCTCCATTCACTGCAGTTGCTATTCGATTGATTTTCACACGATCAATATAAAGGCTTCAATTGGGAGGAAATAAATGGAAGCTTGTATTTTTCTTAAGTTAACTACTGTGGTAGACCATATACCTTATGAATGGTTCATTATTTAGCTCAATTGGGTACTTAAAGAAGCATTCAACAAACAGTAATGTGCGTATCAAGCATGTACAAAAATAAATACAACTCCATAGCAATCAGGTGACTTTTGAGCTCGGAAACTACCCGTCCCTACTTATTTTAGACACATCATAAGATACATCGGATTTCTGAATTGTTTTGAACTAGCCAATTTTTAAAGCTGGAATAATGCTCTTGAAAAGATGCCGATACAAGCAGAACAGCATGAAAAATTCACCTAACTTTTGTTAAATGCAAACGAATTATTTAGGAAACCATGAGTTATAACTTCCTGAATTGATATTGAAAATTTGAGTTAGACAGTTGCTACAAAAATCAAATGGTGTTACATGGATCACCTTTTTGCTCCGTTGAACTGTTCTTGTCGGGCGGATCAAAAAAGAAGGAACTGTTCTTGTCGGAAATAATATCTGATAGCCTTAGTAACAATATTGACTCTCAAATCCTACCACCATCACGAGCAACTGTAGATCATATGACCACAACAACATTGACAACAACTAAAAACAGCAGCCGATCAAAAAAACATCTAAAAACTGCAGAATAGGTTTTAAATAGTTCTAACGAATGTAAGATAATTAAAGACGATATAGTTTTACAAACAAGGGAGACTTGCCAAACCATTTCTACACTTGCATAATGCTATAAACAAGCGAACTCATTGCTCTGGTAATAACAAAATTGCATTGGAAATTTTTGACAAGGTTAAAATTGTACCTGGAACTGGGGGTACTTTAGGTAATAATGGTCTCCACTGTTTGATCCATTCGAGCAAAATTCTCCAGTATTTCAGCATATTCAGCCTTCGTCTTTCTCAAAAACTCCAAATCCTCGTTCACCGAACAATCCTTACTGCAAAACCCTTGGCCTGCAGATGTGCCCCCATTCAAATGTTTGCCCTTCACGCTTTCACCCCTGCCAAGGACGCGATCGTGGCTAAATTTATCAGCCACATCACAATCATTCACCCCTGAATCTTGAGAAGTGGCAGTAAGCCTCGTCAAATTGATTTCTTCCTGAAAATGACATTAGAAGCATCAAGAATAATGCACAATAATCAGAATAACGTTCAGTATAAAGTCAATCCCCCAAATGCTGATCCTCATAGGCATGCAAAGTACACATGCATCCAGAATTCTGGGAACAGTGAATAGATTTTTAGCTGTTCAAAAAAAGTTAATGGATTTATTCTATCATGGTTGAAGTCTTACCCGCTTCAATTCAATTTTCTTTTTCATATGTAAGTAAGCAGACATAGATACGCAGAACATCTAGGGGGATGCATTCTGTACAAAGCTCTCCTCAGATAATTTACACAGAGAACCAAAACCAAAGAGAAGTCCTAGATCAGCAAAAAGGCCCAGAAAGGTCACCTAGTCAACATATCGACTAAGTCAAGAACCCGAAACAAGCAAGGGTTTCGTTCAATTTATGAGCTGTTTGCTCACATCCCGGGAAGACCTCTTGTTGCAGTCACTCCAAAGAAGCCAAATAAAACATAACCACAGCAACAATCGAGCCTTTTGTCTATGTTTCTCGACTCGAGCTTCCAACCACCCATCCAAAATGCCAACAATGCCTTTATGAAACACCCAATCCCAATGATCCAAAGCATCCCAAAATTGCAAGCACCAAACCCCACGTATTAAAAGGCACCTTGCAATGAATGAGGTGGGCAACTGTATCTGTATCACACTAACACAGGCAGCACCAGCTCGCAAAAATCTGCTGCCACCGAGTAAGTTAATTGTCAAGATTTACCGTAAGAAGTGTTCGACAAAAAGAAGGCCATGTTGGATGGGAACTCCTAACATCCATATGCCTATGCCAGGAAAAGTTTACACCTTCAGATGCCATAGCGGTAGCGGTTGCAATGACACGGTTCGGGTTGTAAAGGTCATAGAAAAATAGTAGCGGTAACCACATAAGTCATGCTCTTAAAATTTTGCACAACATAGGAAGAAACAATGCTATATATATAATTTTTTCCAGAATCACATTTGTTGGAAACTTAAAATGGTGTTTGAAAGTTTTTTCTTTATGTTTTATATCAAGGGAAAATTAGCCATAAGTACAGTAAAATAATTTTCATTTAGGGGAAGGACGCCAGTAAAATAGTCTTCAGTGGAGGTCCTTCAACTTTTTGAGTTGTTGAGCCATAAGGCCAAAACATGTTTTCACGGATAAAACTACCCTAGGGTAGCCTACAACCGTAGGGTTCCCTAGGGTAAGGTACCCTACGGTTGTATGGTATCCTAGGGTAGGGTATCGTACCCTAGGGTTTAAGCATTTTCATAGGATTTTAGGGTGCACTTTCCTATTATAGGGTTTTAGTGTTTATGGCACTTTCATAGGGTACCCTAGGGTTTAGGATTTTAGGCACTTTCATAGGGTACCATAGGGTTTTAGGCACTTTCACCAACTTTCAGTTATTAGTGAACTTTCACTAATTTTGCAGAAAAGGTATTTTAGTTTTCATGCAGCACACTTGTCCTTATGTTTGATTGCAAAAAGTGCATGTCCTTGAGCTTAAAAAATATAAATATGAGGGATTTTTGGCTAAGTCTCCCTTATATCAAATCCTATGCATGTCAAAACACTGAGCTAACTTTAAGCCTTTTTTTGTTTTCCGTGAAGTTATGTGTCCCAAATTTGTAACGTCTCAATTTAATGTCATTTAGAAAAAAAAAACAAAACAAAACTTGCATGTTATAGAGAAGGATAGGGGCAAATGGTATTATGCTAAATTGCGAAGATATTTTCATCTGTAATTTCAAGAAACGATAATTGATTATGTAGTAATGAATGTAAGAAAGACAATTGAAAATTCACAAGTGTGAATTTCCAACAACCCAAAACACATATTGTTGGGGATAGAGGTTACACCGACATAGAACATACTACGGAAACCAATCAGTCCAAAGTGTCTCTCATGGCAATTACAAATAGGAAAATATATGACATAATATTCACCATCAAAATGAGTGATGTGTAGCTTCTTGAGGTTCATATCGAGCTTGATTACTACTGCTTCTACCTTCATCTCATCCGGTAGGATTTGTAGAAAATACATAACTGAACGACATGTAACCATCCTGTTTAGATTGCTCTGCTAGTCTGCTCTGTGGACTAGTAGGCTAGTAGCAGATATGGATACATAAGAATAACTATGGGGTGGAGGATACCGAGGCGAGGCAGGTTCTGAGAGTTGTGGCTTTGACTCATAATTGTAGGATGGAGAATGTCAAGGCAGGTAAGGGTAGTAGTGGTTGTCGTTGTTGGTTTCATAACTATAAGACAAGTCATCAAAACAAAAAATTTCAATGTTATGCACCATATCCATATGGGGTCTTTGGGTAAAGGGGCAACACGTTCTCCGATTTTGCATAGACATGTTTGAAAATAATTGATTTTGTGGTTAAATAACTCGGTAGCAGCCATATCCACTGTTACATACTGGCCAATATGACTGCGATTTTCAATCACCACTATATCAGCCATATCGAGACTCGATACCAACCGTCACCATTACGTAAGGGCCAATACCGTTCTGTACATTTATATTTTAAACCATGGTCTGATCAACCACTATTTATAGAATGTGAAGAGGCTTCTTGAACCTAAATCAAAAATTGTGCCCGCCCACCCAAACGAAATATCTCTACAACAACATCCCCCCACCCCAAAAAAATAAAAATAAATAATAATAATATATATTTCGTACTTAAAATAATAATAATATAAAACAATGCAATTTTAGCAAGACATCAAAAATATCAATTCATACTTTGTTCAAACCACCAAGTTTCCTAACCTGATATGACCAAAAATACCTTCTCTATAGGGAAAAAAACCACCTTAAAAACCAACTTAAAGCTACTAGTCACCCATGGATTTGCATCTCTCTCCATCAGATAGAAGAGCTTGACTCTGTGAATTTCCAGTTTTGCTGAGACACATTTTGTAGTCACTTGTCCTGCAAGTCGTGTACCCTTAATAGTTGTCCCAAAGTTTGAGAATGTTGTGGGGATAATGGATGTGCAAGTGCTACAAAGGCTGGTTTCCAGCTCAATTCTCATTATTCTTCAGTAGAATATCAAAATATGTGGGTGCTTTCTAGGGTTTACCCTTGGTGGGTTCAAAATGGGGTTGTCTTGGAGAGATTCCTGGTCACCCAAAACAAAATACTGGGACTAACCATCATATAATCTGCTAGGGAGAGGAACTCCAGCCTGCATTGGAACTGCCTGCTTTTGGATTTCTAAAGCAATTTAATGTTTGTCAACATGAAGTTGTTACTTTTTCAAGTGGTTTCACTTGTGGCTCTGTCAAGACTTACATAACTCATGATTCTTACTATGCCGATGCTAAAATCAGAATATTTTGTTACATCACAATACTTTGGTATTTAAGTATCACAAGAGGAAGAGCAAAAAGAAAGACCCAAGGTGCAGAATTGTTTGTTTATCAGATGGACAACAAGGAGGAAGCTCGTCATCGACTCCAGGTTTCTCCACAGGATAGAAGCCCCACTTGCAGAAACATGTAGCAAAATTGTCTGGAATCAAACATCCAGACAATGAATACAAGACATGTTTTCTGGTGCCGTTCTTCCCACTCCTTCAAAGACGATTTGGCATTTCTTCTACAACCAGTACGTGGTCCTACATCCCAAATAAGTTTCGAGAGAGATCTTTTCCTACAAAATATGTTTCTTTAATATCCAAGGTTTTACACACTCACAGGCATTCAAGCATTAATCAGACGGCTTTTCACCGAGATTTCTTTCTACCCATTACCACAACTTACCATCAGTTAACTTGTAAAACACAATATCCACAACTTAAATTGAAGTATTAAAGAACTTACATCGCCGCGAAAAACCTTGGGTATACATTGCGGAGGAAAACTCTGGAGTTTGGCGCGGACCTCAGCAACCTATTGATTCCTCATTTTCGCTACCACCTCACATGCTACCTCTATCTTTCTCTCTACCCTTTCTTTCAGGATGACAATTTTATGCTTCAGACTTCGAACATCGGTAACAAGTGCATGTGCCTCCATTAGTGATTGAGTGCTTTGGTCAAGAGGCAACAAAGAAACAACAAAATCAATTCAAAAGTTCTCTATTTAGGTTAATATAACCCATAAACACAAACATCATACAACTTGATAAACTAAGAAACTGGTATCGTTAGAACAATTCCCACTTGCATATATGTGGAAGTTAACATGTCAAGGACATGTAACATCATGTAGGTGGCTGCTAATCCATTTTTCACCACATCCGACTAACCATTGTATCTGTTGTTTATTTAAGGTACAGGCAATCATATCATGAGGAGCTTGGTTTCTACATCATTTGGTCATGATAGTATTATGCTAGCTTTGTCTCTTAAATTGACCATTAGAAGGTTGGGCTACTTGCCAACAAATTCCTATATATGCTTTGATAGTAATTAATAGAGGCATTCAATCTTGAACCTTTCCGCAATAAACAAACTTCTAGTCAAGACACAAACCGATTTCAAGCTTTTTTGGCGAAGGTAGCTGAACGATGCATAGTTGAGATGAACATAAGAATCGAATCAGAACGAATATAAAGAAACTATAATCTTCAAATTCCTAAAATGAAATGTGTTCTAAACTACATTGTGAATATTTTTGTTCACACTTCTTTCCAAGAGTATAAGATCGGGAGAATGAAATCTCACTATATTAGTAACACAACATATGAATGCTTTTGTAATGTGTTGGAAATCAGGAAGTAACTTTTTGTATCATACATGGTATATACAACACAAAAAGAGCATGATGTGTCAAGTCCTATGTTCAAGAAAATGTCTAATTAGTGTGCTTGTTTTGTGTACATCTGTGTCCCTCTTCCATGTTGGGCTCGTTCTGGGTAAGACCAACCCAGTCAATCCCATTGCACCATAAACTCTTTCAAGCACTAATTTAAGTCCATCGACATTAATTTAGGACCAAGTTGAACTAGTTTAGGGCCTTGAGCCAAAACCCGTACATATAACATATACCAAACTCATCCTACTATTATTGAACATTGGTAACGAAATGGTAACGGGGAAAAATCAAACATTTTCAAGTAATTAAACAACTCAAAATTAGTTGGCTGTGATAATAAACAACGTATGTCTTGGCAAAGGAGTTTGTATGGTAAAGTGAACAAAACAAAACTATAGCATTTTAAGGTTTCAAAACAACAAAAACAAAACTAAAACTATTTCTTGACGGGAAAACTAGGATTGCCACCGGTATCAACGGCCTACAACAACCATATCGAAGAAAAGGTGGTAGATTTAGTCCATCGAAAAAAGAGATTAGCATTTTAAGGTTTGAGATAAATAAAATCTTGTATTATATTATGCATAAGATAGAAGTAGAACCAATAAAAGAAACGATGAAACTTTAGTTGTATCATGCTTTTACCTGTCTTTCCTCTTCCTGCCCCTTTTAGACACTGGAGCATCTGTCTTATTGAGTAAGGTAAGGTTCTCCTCGTAAGTATCAACATGAAAATGGCCTAAAGCACCATAAATTCCCAAGTTCTTGATTTCTTTATTCCGCGGGTCATATGAAGAAAGCTCCCAAGGCTGTGTTGTGTAACCCTCCAATAATATATGACCATTCTTTCGGATACCTATTACCCCTTTAATTCCTCCTGTTAGATCGACTTTGGCACACTTATACCAAGAATCAACTACGCCATACTCTTTCATTATCCAAATAGAACAAGACTTGTTTGCACGATCGAGATTATCTTCACACAACAGAGAAAGAAATCCCCCACATACTGAAGTTGTGATGTCGAGTTTTGCACTTGCAAGATCATTTGGCAATGGAATAGTTTTAAACACCTCGTCACATAAATCAAATGACAAAACCAATTTCTCATTCGAATTCCTTGTAGCCTCTGCTGCCCAATGAAGAACCCCTTCCAAACAAGAGGTAAAGTTTTGCGAATAGGCCATTCGGAATCCAATGGGAAAAGACTCCCCTGCTCCACGATTCATTTTCCACGATCCCATATTCAGGGAGTAAACCTGAACGAGAGGAGCTTCAACATCTTCAGACCGGTCACTTCCACAAAGGATTACTATTCTGACCACCTTATAATCATTACTCCGCAAATCATATCCAAATCCTAGGCGATCAATCAAGGAGCCGTGCGTCTTTTTGGTAATGCCAGGCTTGGGAAGGCTTATGGACTTTCTAATGGATGGGTTCCAAAGGAAAATGTTATCATGTTCCCAAAGACAGAACAAACCTCTCACGTAACCCATTAAATAGTGATAGTGAAGACGACGGCTCTTGAGTGGGAATGGGATTTCCAGATATTCATCAAATGGGTTATCTTCTTCACCAGTATCAACAAATAGTTTGTAGTGCTCTAATCTGATATAGGGATTAGGAACGCATTGCCTGACTATTACGAGAGGGAGATTGTAGTAGCTGTTTATAGGGTTAGTGAGCGATTGATTGAGGTGGGAATTGATGAAGTTAGGGCTGGTAATGAGAGAGTTCCAGAGTTTGGAAACAGACCTGAATCGGATTAGGGACTTGGATGGGAGTCTGGAGAGTATATCCACAACGACGTCTTCAGGAATGAAGTCGGACATGGCTCTCTCTGTGTCTTCTTCCTCAAAATTTCTGCTTTTCTCCTAGGGTTGGGGTTGGATTCCGTCGGGCTTTGGGGAAGCGGTTTTGGTGTCAATTGTTGCGCGCCATTTTAACTTGAATGTTTTGATCTTCGAACTCGTGAAGAGGAGAGAGAGAGAGAGAGAATTGTTTTAAATACTATAGTAGGAGTACGAGTTTGGATGTATAAAAAAAAAGAGCCAAAAAATTCGGGAAACATTACCTAAAGAACCCACAAGTTTCACTCACATAACAAAGTGAAACCTGCGAGTGCACTGGTATGCACAGTTAGTCTCCTTTACATACTCCCAAGCACATGGGCGAGGTTCGATTACAATAAGTCTACCTCCCCTCCCCAGGTCCCTTAGGATAATGTAGATTAGAATTAACGAATAAAAAAAAAAACAAAGTGAAACCCCGTACGTTCAGCCTTGTTCTCTTCTCTTCTCAAAAAGAATTTTTAAAAAAATTCCTCCTAAATTCTCCCTACTTCCAACATTTCTCTCTCTGTCTCTCTCCACTTATTACCCCTACTATTTTTCAAAAAAAATTTCAAAACACAATCCAAACACAGCATAGTCTATGTTTCTTCTTATGCACCATGTAGGAATTGTGAATACTGAATAGTGCCATGTTCCTCCCATTTTCTTTTTTTTTCCCTCACTTTCTCTAAGTTCCAAACAGATCATAATAGATCACGTATTGGGCTGGAGTAGAAGCAAGAGAACCTTCTGAGGTTCCTTTTATTCCCCAGAATCAAATTCGTTGGATTAAAAATAGCTAGGATGGTGTTCTTTTTTTTGGTTTAAAAAAAAAAAGGGATCATCTTGGTGGTCCTCATGAATGTATGCAGTGAACATATGTATTGAATGAACATGTGAGTGTCTCGTTTGTTAACATTGTAGAGAGGATTGTTGGAGTGTGGGAGGAAAAAGTGAATAAGTAAAACAGAAATTCTAGCTTTTTGATTTAAGTATTTTTACTATCCTTGGTGTACATACTCTTACTATAGCTCAAGGTAAAATAACTAGCCTTTTGTTGAGGCTCTTGTAGCATTGTTTTGCATACCTAGGTTATTGTAAAAGCTGCTTTTTGCCATGGTAATTTTTTGCTCTATCTTGTCTTTAGAAGATTTGCATTAACATTTTCCACCATATTTTTGGTCACATCGAGAGAAATTGAAAAAGTAAAAATAAAAAGACCAAATTGAAAAAAGTTCATATAAATCACATCAGCCACTGCTGCTAGAGGCTGCCTCCACAGCTGGTTAGTTATGCCACGATCTTCAGAGTTTTGTAGAAAATCGATTGAGAAATCACACACTATGGAGAAATCAACGGATCAATGCCAACCTACATTTGCAGCAAAGTTTCACTCTGTTCCATCTCATAAATGTTGGTTCCTTAATGAGTGGCATTCTCGAGGAAATTAAAAAAAAATTCATGTGTTGCGCTCCCAATTATTTCGTTATGAACTATATAAAGTACTGGCGGCTAATTAAGCGGCTGGATAAGTTGGCCTGAGATGAAAATCACTTAATAGAGATTAAAGAAGGAAAAACTGAATACTGGCAAGTTGATTTGGCTGTGTGAAAAAAAAAAATAGTCATTGAAAACATCTACTTTTAGTTTGATTACATAAAATAAATCCATGTGCAAGTGATATTGTTTCCATATTATTTCCATTTCCCTTGTTGTATTTGAAGATCCATACGTATTGTTCATATATATAAGCATTAGTGAGAGAATATGTAGTATTAGTCAAAAAAAGAAAGAAAGAATATGTAGTATGCTTATATGATGGCGTAGGGGGCTGTTTCTATGTGAACATTTTGATGTTTGTGAAATCTTCTTTTGTGTTGTGGCATGAAAAATAACAAATTTTCGTTTAGCTTTTGAACATATATTGTTCCTCAAGGTCATAGCCCATATGTGGACAATGGTTATAGATACGAAGACAACGTGAAAACTATTGGATGGTACCTTGTTTGAAATTCAAAAAATATGGGTTTAGTCACTGAAGATTCTAGATAAGAGATTGTTGGTTTCTTGAGTTCTTTGTTCAAAGGAACGCTCTTAAAGGTACCTAGGTTGTGATGTGTGATGAAGTGGAAGAATGGGTTGTTGACAATTAGGTTTTATTGTTGTTCTTAACCCCATTGGAGAGGGAATTCAGATTTCATGTGTACAAACCGGTCGCATCCTGCGACTTATCCAATCTACCACTTTTAGTTTTATCCGGCACAAAGATGGTTTAGTGGATATCTCTTTCAAATAGGAAGATACAACTTCCTTGGTGTTCGCCAAGGAGAGAAACATGATGGAAGAAGGGATCCCAATCAACTCCTACACATGTACCAAACCCGTTTAGCTTCTGTTTTTGCTCTTAAAACAACATTTTCGTATTAATGCAAGTTGTGATATGCGGAAAGGTGCACTTTAATGAATTAACAAAAAGGAATAAGCTAACCCCTCTACTAAAATTTGAAGTTGTTATGTGTCTAGATTAATGTTATCTTGCTAATTACAAGATATTTTTCTTCTTGTTTTTGCAAAGTTGCTAATTAGAAGTTGGTCATAACTTGGTATGTGCTTCCTTTCGCAGATCTCGTGAATCATACTCTTACGTATTGGATAATGCTCAGTTTTGACATGGTGGCTAGGAACCCTTGAAGTCAGCAACTTCATTGTTCTAAAGGGTTTGAATTTTCTAACGAGTACTGGTTTATAGTGACAAGATGTATTGATTTCTTTGTTTCCTAACTATGGTATGAAAATAACCTTCCTGTAAAATTGTTTATCTCTCGTTAGTGAAGTTCTTGTCTTTTCTATAGTAGACTATTTACCTATTGAGATTTAGCAAATGCTTTTGCTTGGAAAAATCTATATACTATGGTTCTTTTATTTCTTTCTTGGGCATTGTTAATGCGCTAAATTTAGTTATTCCATTTCGTTTGATGCTGTTATTCCATAGTTTTTAATGAATTATTTGAGAACATTATGATCACATCCACCCAAGAAAATAGTTTCAAGATTCAAATCTCATCAAGGTCAAAGCTCTTTTGATTACTTCACGTGCAAAGCACGTGCTCATTTACTAGTAGCTAGAAAATTTGTTCATGCTTAGCTCAGTCAATTTTGAGAAAGCCCTTAACGAGTTGAACACAAAATAAAGATGGAGCAACTTCATTCGTTTTACAGGACAACCCAAGTAAATAACTCCCATAGTGGGGGATCAACTCCGAATTGAAAGACCAAATTTTCTGTTTCAAGAGTAGAATAACCAACACAAAGATCAAATAACAAACAGTTTTCCAACACAGTTAGTTGGTTAAATATGGCACTTAGCCGTAGATATCTCCCTTCCACATCGATCCTATATATTAGAGGTGGCAAATGAGCGAGTTTGGGTGGGTTGAAACGGGTTATGAGTTGAATATGGGGCGGGTCCAATGTGGGTCAATAATAAGTGGATTGGAACGGGTCAGGTTAAATATGGGTCGAGCCATACCCAAACCCGACCCGACCCGTTTTCCTTCCTTAGTGTAACAACCCCGCAGCCCAAGTATTTTTTCATTTTTATCTCCTAATTTTTCCTACAATCCCACCATCCAAACACGTTCACAAAGGGACAAAACTCTACGGGGTCTTTCGGCTAAGCCAATTGAATTTTTTTCTCTCAATTAACCCATCCAAACCTATGTAAATATGGATTGATATGGGTTCAACCCATTATAATACAATATGGGCAGGTTGGGTTGGATTAAAAGTGGACGGATTTGGACGGGTTAAAAAATATGGATTGAAATTGCCACCTCTAACATATATGATATATCCTCCGGAATACAAAATAAAAAACAAGATGAAATAAAAGAGACAACAGGTTCTAATCAAAAACTGAATTAGAAAACATAAAACTCAGAAAAAGCAAATTTCACATCATTTTCAAATACACCACCAAGTTTACCTATTGGAGTTTTTAGCAATCAGCCCAGTTGATCTCTTGATTGACTCAATCCTCTGCAGCCTAATGTTCTCTCTAAATTTCGCAATGAACTCATCCGCCTTCTTGTCGACATCCTTCCCTACATCGCCAACGTTGTTGGAAACAACTTCTTCATCTTCATTTTCATTTTCATTTTCATTTTCTGATCCTCCATCGAACAAATCCTTGTCCTCACTCTCTGACTCTTCATCCGTTTCCACCGCCACATTTTCCTCAAATTCTTGCTTCTCTTCCCACTCATAATCCACGAAACCCGTCTTCGGTATGCCTTCTTGAATTGGCTCCCCCAGTCTAATGGTTTGAACCGACTTCCCCTTCATCAATGAACCACCATCACTTGGAACTCTAGGCCTTGACCCTGCCCCTGAATTTGCTCTGTTCTGCATCTCCCCTGTTTCAGCACCATTGATCAATTCCTTGGTAACACTCCAAGCACTTCTCTTCAATTCCCTCGCGGGAAAATCCTCGGGATTCGAGAGAGTGGAATTCGATTTAACTAATTGTGGTTTACGTACATACAGCGGAGGTGGTGGTGGAGGAGCAGGCGGAGGCGAGGACTGGGAAGAAAATGTGTTTTTCAATGAAGAAATCGGCATGGGACTCGGTTTGGATTGAGACCTGAGCCGATTGAAATCAGATTCCTCCATTGAAGGAGGGAGGGAATACAGGGGAACACCATCATCATCATCAGTTTCTTCTTTCATTTCCATTCTCCCCGATCTCGATCGCCACGGAATCGGAGAGCGAAGGACAACGTTTTCCTCTGCTTTCAACTGATCTGTGTCCAGAGGAATTGAACCCCCACCTTCCCCATTTCTGGTTTTATTTGAATTGCTAGAAAAACACTTCGAACCTGAATTCAAACTAGACTTGCTAAGGGAACCCCCTTTTCCACTTGATTCTTTAGCTGTTTCAGAGAAATCAGGTTGCGTAACTCGCGATTTCAGGCTCCTAATGGGCAAAAGAAGCGGCTTGTCGACGACTACCCTAGAAGCAGAGCCACTCTGTTTCTCATCAATAACAGAATTTTGTTGGGCCACACCCACAACTGGCTCACCCCTAAAGTACTGAGAACTCCATGTTTGCACCTTGTTCTCATCAGACACGGATGGGGATTCGGAATCATCGTCGAAAACAGATGAAACCTGAAGCAATCTAGACACATACGATTGAGCATTATCGAATGTTGAGCTATGCTCCTTTTCTGTTTCGTCGTTTCTCCGACTAAAAAGGCCGTAAGAGACGGCGATACCTACTAAAAGAAGCTGAACAAGCTCCCAACTTCTGGTATGAAGAGATTGATTGATAAATTCAGGAGCTTGTGAGGGGAAAAGAAGAAGTATAACTAGAAAAATTGCTACAATGACAGCTTTATACAAGAACTGTGTGTAGAACTTACTTGCGTTTGGTTGGTTTGGAGGGAGTAGATGGCCTAATCTCGGTTGTTTTATGTAAAATTCTGGATCCGCCATTGATTAGAAGAGAGAGAGAGAGAGAGAGAGAAGCTTTCGTTTTGGATCTGTGAAGTTTTGTTGCAGAATGGGGAAGAAGATGGGGAAAAGAAGGAGAGGAGACTTAAGTGCTAAGGAAAAGTACGTGGAGAGAGCTGATGAAGAAAGCTATGGGAATGACAGTGAGCTGATCTTAAGCTATGCTTTTAGTTCCCTTTTCACTGTTTTTGATCAATCAATTGACATTCATGCCCCCTTTTCCCTCTCAATTTGCCTGTGGCACTTCCTTTTTATTGGTGGCTAATCAATTTTTTTGATTAACACAATACCTTTATTCCAGAAATTTTTGGGTGCCGAGCAGGTACCACGTGATGGTACCTATCGGCGATCCCAACTGTCACTCTTCCAAACGTGTTTCAGATTTATTCCCTCACTCTTCCCTCGCTCCACCACTCTATTTCCTCTTTTTCGAAGTGGCTCAAAATGTTAATTTCAGATTAACAATAGCTGGAGGGCATTTTGTTATATATTACTCTTAATATCCTTTACCTACCGGCCACCGGTCTAAAGTGGGATCCCACAACTATTCTGAGTTTAAAACCTTAGACTCTAATGTTAGAGCATCTCTGGTTACCCTTTTCTTGACTTCAACTTAAATTCCGAGTAAAAAGCACCTATATTCACCAACTATTTGAATGTAGTAATACATAGATTAGTCGGATCATAAGAATTAAGCCCAACTTGTTACCCGTGATTTAAATCTGGGGTTAGAAATTAGTATTAAGCCCAACTTGTTTGTCCTTCGAAATATCATAAGCTATATTGTACAAGACAAGAAGAAAGAAAAAACGATCCTACATCAACATGATTTTATAAAATAAGGTACCTTCATTTGAAAAAGCAAAAGAAATATTATATCCCTACTCGAAATGCGTCTAATTCTACAAAAAAAGAAAGTCAATAGTATTAGTTGTAGTTAGTAAAATTTGAACACAAATAAAATACATTTGTATATATATAACATTGTCTACCATTGGGCTACTACTCTGTTTGCTACAATCACACATGCTTACAGTTACATTTCTACAAAAAAAATTGGACCCACCACAAACAAAGTGGAACATATGGAACCCTAAGGGGTTGGCCAAGTGGTCTTGGCCTGAGATTTGCCCGAGACACCCTGCATTACCAAAAACAAAATGGAACATATGGGTGTGAAATTGATAGAATGTAGGGACATTTGGGGAAATGGAAATATTGGAGGTGGGGACAAATGCGGTTGCGTGGATATGGTCGGATTCTTCTTTTGGACTGCGTACGCTAGCTTTTTGTCTTCTTGGGATCGGTTTTAAAATACTAGTAGGATTTTTGTGGCATCCGCTACTCTGGAGGGTATGCTTTTCTTCTTCAATATTGCTTCTAAATTCTCTGGGTAAAGAGTTCTTGCATAGCTTGGGATGATGAGTCAGTAGTGGATGCTCTTCCGGACCCACCCAGTGGCCTGGATATTATTATAAGGACATTTATTAAAATATAAAAAGAATTGAAAAGAAAAAGTAGGGAGTGGTCCCACAAAATGAAATTTGCCTAAGGGTAAATATGATATCGATTTTGGCACTCCAAAAATTACTGAAATCCTAAGTACCCAAATGAACCTAAGGCCTAAAGTGAGTATAATTAGGCTTCCTATCATCTTTCATCCTCATAGCCAATTGGCGTTTTTGGTTTTTCTTGAAAACAACTCTAGCTCACTTCCAAAACCTCCCAAAGATTGGTTTAAGATCATATGAAATCATCAACCTCAAACATCTCAACAATTTCATTTGGGTAATCATCTCACTACTACCCTTGAAATCGCAATATGAATCATCATCTTCAAAACTATTGTTACGGTGCAAACTCGGTAAGAATCTATGAGCAACCAGTGAATCAGAGTCACCCTATAACTCAAGTTTGTAAAACTTTTCTAAAATAATCAGGTTCGATAAATTGAAATGCAGAAGTATAAAAAAAAACATATATTAGAACTGACTTAAACGTTCATATTTATCGAATATGACATGGACTGTTTGCATAAAAGTGGACCTTCAAAATTCTATCCATTCATTTCTCTCCAAACAAATACAATTTGGGGGTGGCCCTATTTTCTTCTCGTCATGACTACGTGAGAGCATCATATGAGGTAACCATATGAGCGTATCATAATACCTGTCTTTATTAGTTAACTACTTTTTTCCTTCTTTGAGAAAAAGATAAGAATTTCATTGATAGTAAAAAAAATTAGGATAGAGATTAACATGACAATGACTAATGACCGACGATAAAAATAAGAGGCCAGAAGTACTAATGACCAGCAATGCATTGCCTGACCATTGCGAGTGGGAGATTATCGTAGCTGTTTATAGGGTTTGTGAGCGATTGATTGAGGTGGGAAGTGATGAAATTAGGGCTGGTAATGAGAGAGTTCCAGAGTTTGGAAACAGACCTGAAACAGCCTTAGTAACTATAATGACCATCAAATCCTACCACCATCATGATCAACTGTAGATCATCTGACCACAACAACGTTGACAACGTCTAAAAACAGCAGAATAGGTTTCAAATAGTTTTAACAAATGTAAGATAATTAAAGACAATATAGTTTTGCAAACAAGGGACACTTACCTAACCATTTCTCCATATTGATCTTAGCAAGAAGACACTAATAATACTGCTTATGACTAGTATAATGCTATAAACAAGCGAACTCATTGCTCTGGTAATAACAAAATTGGATTGGAAATTTTTGACAAGGTTAAAATTGTACCCGGAACTGGGGGTACTTTACGTAATAATGGTCTCCACTATTTGATCCAATCGAGAATCCATTCGAGAAACCTTCTTCAGCATTCCAGCATATTCAGCCTTCGCCTTTCTCAAAAACTCCAAATCCTTGTTCAAGGAACAATCCTTACTGCAAAACCCTTGGCTTGCAGATGTGCTGCAATTCACATGTTTTCCCTTCACGCTTTCACCCCTGCTAAGGACACGATCGTGGCTAAATTTCTCAGCTACATCACAATCATTCGCCACTGAATCTTGAGAAGTGGCAGTAAGCCTCGTCGAATTGATTTCTTTCTGAAAAATGATGTCATAAGCATCGAGAATAATGCATAATAACCAGAATAATGTTCAGTATAAAGTCAATCCCCCAAATGGTGATCCTCACAGGCATGCAAAGTACACATGCATCCAGAATTCTGGAAACCATGAATAGATTTCTTGCCGTTCAAAAAAAAGTTAAAAGATTTCTTCTATCATGGTTGAAGTCCTTTTTTTTTTTTTTTTTAAACGGCAAAAAAGATTTCATTATCTTTGAAGTTGTCACTTTAATTCAATCTTCTTTTTCATAGGTAAGTAAGCAGATATAGATACGTAGAACATCTAGGGGGATGCATCCTGTGTGTACAAAGCTCTCCTCAGATAACTTACACAGAACCAAAACCAGAGAGAAGTCCTAGATCAGCAAAAAGGCCCAGAAAGTTCACCTAGTCAACAAACAAGCTAGTGTTTTCTTCAATTGATGAGCTGTTTGCTCACATCCTGGGAAGACCTCTGTTGCAGTCACTCCAAAGAAGCCAAATAAAAAATATCCGCAGCAACATTCGAGCCTTTCGTCGATGTTTTTCGACTCGAGCTTCCAACCACCCATCCAAAATGCCAACAATGCCTTTATGAAACACCCAATGACACAAAGCATCCCAAAAAAGCAAGCACCGAACCCCAAATATTAAAAGGCATCTTGCAATGAATGAGATGGACAACTGTATCCGCATCACACTTACAAAGGTAGCACCAGCTCGCAAAAATCTGCCAACGCGTAGCCACCGAATAAGTTTGTCAATTGTCAGGATTTATCGTAGGAAGCGTTCGACAAAAAGAAGGCCATGTTGGATGGGAACTCCTAACGTCCATATGCCTATTGTTACACGGTCTTGGGTAGAACTCAACCCCAAAATCTGGCTCATAAAGTGAGGGTGCCCCCATGCTTATATACTTCAAATTACTTAGGTACCCAGGTGATACGGGACTTCGCTTCACACCCTCCCTCACGCGCAATGTGCTCACTTGGCAGCACTTGCCACATGCAGGCCAGAGACACACACCCTACCCATCTCTGGTATCTAGCTCTGATACCATTTTAAGTTACCAGTAGTCCTAAAAGCTTAAGCTATTAGAAAATGGGCCCAATAATGTATACCAAGCTATCTAACATCCTCCCACATGTGCAACCCCGTCTTGCACGGGGAGATGCAATTTTTTCATAGATGGAGCTAAGCAGAATACGAAGGGGAGAAGTAAAATGCAAACGGGAAACAAATGCAAAAGAGACTTGAACCTAAGACCTCTTGCAACCTGAGCTCTGATACCATGTTCCATAGTCTTAGGTAGAACTCAACCCCAAAAGCTAGCTCATGAAGTGAGGGTGCCCTCACGCTTATATACTTCTAGTTTGGTACCGAGGCGATACGGGACTTCGCTTCACACCTATGCCAAGGAAAGTTTGCACCTTTAGATGCCATAGCAGTAGCGGTCGCAATAACACGATTTCGGGTTGTAACGGTCATGGAAAAACGGTAGCGATAACCACAGACGTCATGTTCTTAAATTTTGGCACAACATAGGAAGAAACAATGCTATGTATTTTTTTTTTTTCCAAAATCACATTTGTTGGGGTTTAAAATGGTGTTTGAAAGCTCTTCTTTATGTTTTATATCAATTCCTATGCATGTCAAAACTTTGAGCTAACTTCAAGCCTTTTTTAGTTTTCCATGAAGTTATGTGTCCCAAATATGTGGCATCTCAATTTAATGTCATTTAGAAAAGGGAAAAAAAAAAAAAAAGGATAGGGGCAAATGCTATTATGCTAAGTTGCGAAGATATTTTCTTCTATAATTTCAAGAAATGATAACTTGATTATGTAGTGTAAGGATAGTAAGGAAGACAATTTAAAATTCACATGTGTAAATTTCCAACAACCCAAAATACATATTGTTGGGGATGGAGGTTAAACAAACATATTACATACTAAGGAAAGTTAGGAAACCAATCAGTCCAAACTGTCTCACACGACGATATACTAATTACAAATAGGAAAATATATGACATGATATTCACTACCAAAATGAGTGATGTGGAGCTCCTTGAGGTTCATATCGAGCTAGATTTCTACTGCTTCTACCTTCATCTATCTGGTAGGATTCATAGGAAATACATAACTGAACAAGGACATGTAACCATCCTGTTTATATTGCTCTGCTAGTCTTCTTTGTGGACTAGTAGCAGATATGGATACATACAAATAACTATGGGGTGGAGGATACCGAGGCGGGTATGGATAGTTGTGGCTTTCACTCATAGATGGAGAATGACGAGGCGGGTAAGGGTAGTTGTGGTTATCGTTGTTGGCATCATAACTCTTAAGACAAATTCATCAAAACAAAAGTTTTCAGTGTTAATGTACCATATCCATTTGGGGTCATTGGGTAAAGGGGCAACACATTCTCTAATTTTGCGTAGACATGTTTGAAAATAATTGATTTAGTGGTTAAATAAGTCAGTAGCAGCCATATCCACAGCGTTCTAAAAGTCGGCCACCCAAGCCGACTACTCCCCGCCTAGGCACTAGGTGGTGGTCCAACACCTAGATTAGGCAGCCTACTAGTCCCCGCCTTGGTGTTTAGGTGGCCGACTAGTTAGCGCCTAGGTGCTAGGCAGCCTTTTTCTGCTAGAGTAGCGCCTATCGACTTTTAGAACATTGCATATCCACGGTTACATACTGGCTGATACGACTGCGACTTTCAATCACCGCAATATCAGCCATATCAAGACTCGATACCAACAATCACTGTTAAATAAGGGCCGATACCGTTACTTAGCACTTATATTTTAAACCATAGTCTGACCAACCACCATTTATAGAATGTGAAGAGGCTTCTTGAACCTAAATCAAAAGTTGCACGCACGCACCCACCCACCCAAATGAAATATCTTTGCAACAACACCCCCAACCCCCATTTTTTTAAATTTATAATAAAATAGAACAATACAATTTTAGCAAGACATCACAAAATAGCCTATTCATTCTTTGTTCGAGCCACCAAGTTTCCTAACTTGACATGACCAAAATACCCTTTCTCTATAGGAAAATCCCCCATTAAAAACCAACTTAAAGCTACTAGTTACACATGGATTTGCATCTCTCTCCGTCAGATAGAAGAGCTTGACTTCGTGAATTGCCATTTTTTGCTGAGACACATTTTGTAGTCGCCTGTCCTGCAAGTAGTGTCTCCTTGGTAGCTGTCCCAAAGTTTGAGAATGTTGAGGGGATAATGGAGGCGCAAGTGCTACAAAGGCTGGTTTCCAGCTCAATTCTCATTATTCTTCAGTAGAATGTCAAATTATGTGGGTGCTTGCTGGGGTTTACCCTTGGTGGGTTAAGAATGGGATTGTCTTGAGGAAATTCCTGGTCACTCAAAACAAAATGCTGGGAATGATATTTCTAGTGTAGAGACCCCACTTACCATCATATAATCTGCAATAAAGTACCCTAGGGTGAGAACTCCAGCCTGCATCTATTTGTTTCCACTCCCCACAGCTTAGGGTGACTTTTGGAGATATTTGTACATCTCTAATTTTCAGAGAAAAAGATTTGTCAGCTAATACAGAAGAGATCAGGGCAGCAATAGACATTGGAACTGCCTGCTTTTGGATTTCTAAAGCAATTTAATGTTTGTCAAAAGGAAGATATAATCTTTCGAGCGAGCGGTTTCACTTGTGGCTCTGTCAACATAACTTGTGATTTTTACTATGCTGATGCTAAAATCAGACTATTTTGTTAGTTAACAATACTTTGGTTTGTTTGTATATCAGATAGACAACAAGGAGGAAGCTCGTCATCTACTCCAGATTTCTCCACAGGACAAAAGCCCACTTGCAGAAACAGGTAGCAAAATTGTCTGGAATCAAACATCTAGACAATGAATACAAGACAAATATTCCGGTTGCCGTTCTTCCCACCCCTTCAAAGACGATTTGGCATTTCTTCTACAATCAGTACATGGTCCTATATCCCAAATAAGGTTTGAGAGAGATCTTTTCCTACAAAATATGTTGCTTTAATATCCAAGGTTTTATCCACTCACATGCATTCAAGCAAGAATTGGATGGCTTTTCACCGAGATTTCTTTTGTACCCATTACTACAACATGCATCAGTTAACTTGAACACAATATCCACAACTTAAATAATAAATAGAAGTATAAAAGAACTTACATTGCCGTGAACATCCTTGGGTTGAATTTGCGGAGAATAACTCTGGAGTTTGGCGCGGACCTCGGCTAACTGTTGAGGCTCCATTTTTGCTACCACCTCACATGCTGCCTTTATCTTTCCCTCTACCCTTTCTTGCAGGACAACAACTTCATGCTTCAGCCTTTTAACATCGGTAACAAGTGCCTGTGCCTCCATTAGTGATTGAGTGCTTTGGTAAAGAGGCAAAAAGAAACAACAAAATCAATTCAAAAGTTCTCTATTTAGGTTAATAACCCATAAATACAAATATCATACAACTTGGTAAACTAAGAAACCGTTATCATTAGAACAATTTCCACTAGCATTCATGTGGAAGTAGACACACAAAGGGCATGTAGCCACACGTAGGTGGCTACTTTTCCATTTTTCACCACATCCCACTAACAATTGTATTTGTTCTTTATTTAGGGTAATCATATCATGAGGAGCTTGGTTTCCACATCATTTAGTCATGATAATTATTATGCTAGCTTTGCCTCTTAAATTGACCATTAGAAGGTTGGACTGCTTGCCAACAAATTCGTATCTGTGCTTTGATAGTAATTAATAGAGGTATTCAATCTTGAACCTTTCCGTAATAAACAAACTTCTAGTCAAGACACAAACTGATTTCAAGCTTTTTTGGGAAAGGTAATCGAACAATGCATAATTGAGATAAACATAAAAAATACTTAACAAAATTCCACAATCCAGGAAACTCCGATCCAATCAGAATGAGTATAAAGTAACTATAATCTTCAAATTACTTTATAGAAATGAGTTCTGAACTACATTGTGAATAGTTTTGTTCACACTTCTCTCCAAGAGTGTAAAATTGGGAGAATGAAATCTCACTATATTAGTAACACAACATATGAATGCTTTTGCCTTTTGTAATTTGTCGGAAATCAGGAAGTAACTTTTTGTATCATGTATGGTATATAGGACACAAAACGAGTATGATGCGTCTCAAGTCCTAAGTTCAAGAAAATGTCTACTTAGTGTGCTTGTTTCGTGTTACATCGGTGTCCCTTGTTCATGTTGAGCTCCTTCTGGGTCTTTAAAGACCAACCTAATCAAATCCCATTGGGGCATAAACTCTTTCAAGCACTAACTTAAGTCCATCGACATTAATTTAGGACCAAGTTGAACTAGTTTAGGGCCTTGAGCCAAAACCTGTCCTTATCCAGTGAAAGGTTACGTTGGGTCAAGAGAGTTTCAATCATCTCCTGCCATTGAACTCTGATCCATATTCCGTACAAGGAGCCCAAAATCTGTTCCGTCATCAGATTAACGTAGTGTAACTAGTATACCAAGCTCATTTAAATCATTAACCATGTTCTGTTGACCTAAATCAATCAACTGTCTTACAAGAACATATCATTCGTACATTTCAATAGTTGAGTCTGTTATTTACCAATTCATGCATCATCAATAAGTTTCATCAAAACCCATACGTATAACATACACCCAACTCATCCTACTGTTATTGGACATTGGTAATGAAATGACAGTGGGGAAAAATCAGACATTTGCCAGTAATTAAACGACTAAAAATTAGTTGGCTATGATAATAAACAAGTTATGTCTTGGCAAAGGAGTTTGCATGGTAAAGTGATAAACAAAACAAAAACAAACTATTTGTTGGGGGGAAAACTAGGATTGCCACTAGTATCAACCTCCTACAACAACCATATCAAAGAAAAGGGGGAAGATTTAGTCCATCAAAACAATACAAAAAAACTACTAGCATTTTAAGGTTTGAGATAAATAAAATCTTGCATGTATTATGCATAAGATAGAAGTAGAACTGATTACGGAAACAATGAAACTTGAGTTGAATCATGCTTTTACCTGTCTTTCCTTTTCCTGCCCCTTCTAGACACTGGAGCATCTGTCTTATTGAGTAAGATAAGGTTCTCCTCGTAAGTATCAACATGAAAATGTCCTAAAGTACCATGAATTCCCAACTTCTTGATTTCTTTATTCCGCGGGTCATACGAAGAAAGCTCCCAATGAAGTGGTGAGTCTCCCTCCAATAATACATGACCATTCTTTCGGATACCTATGACCCCTTTAATTCCTCTGGTTAGATCAATTTTGACATACATATACCAAGAATCAACTACTCCACACTCTTTCATTATCCAAATAGAACAAGACTTGTTTGCACGATCAGCATTATCCTCACATAACAAAGAAAGAAATCCCCCAAATACTGAAGTTGTGATGTCAAATCTTGCACTTTCAAGATCATTTGGCATTTTAATCGTTTTAAACACCTCGTCACACAAATCAAACGACAAAACCAATCTATTATTCCAATTCCCTTTAGCCTTTGCTGCCCAATGAAGAACCCCTTCCAAACAAGAGGTAAAGTTTTGTGAATAGGCTATTCGAAATCCAAGGGGAAAAGACTCACCCGCACCGCGATTCATTTTCCACGATCCCGCTTTAAGGGAGTAAACCTCAACAAGAGGAGCCTCATCATCTTGGGACCGGTCACTTCCACAAAGGGTTACTATCCTCACCACTTTATAATCATTACTCCGCAAATCGTACCCAAACCCAAGGTCATCCGCCAAGCTGCCGTGTGTCTTTTTTGTAATGCCAGGCTTGGGAAGGCTAATGGACTTCCTAATGGACGGGTTCCAAAGGAAAATGTTATCATGTTCCCAAAGACAGAACAAACCTCTCACGTAACCCATTAAGTAGTGATAGTGAAGACGACGGCTCTTGAGTGGGAATGGGATTTCCAGATATTCATCAAATGGGTTATCTTCTTCACCAGTATCAACAAATAGTTTGTAGTGCTCTAATCTGATATAGGGAGTAGGAACGCATTGCCTGACTACTACGAGAGGGAGATTGTCGTAGCTGTTTTTAGGGTTGGTGAGTGACTGATTGAGGTGGGAAGTGATGAAATTAGGGCTGGTAATGAGAGAGTTCCAGAGTTTGGAAACAGACCTGAATCGGATTAGGGATTTGGTAGGGAGTCTGGAGAGTATATCCACAACGACGTCTTGAGGAATGAAGTCGGACATGGCTCTCTCTGTGTCTTCTTCTTCCCCAAAATTTCTGCTTTTCTCCTAGGGTTGGGGTTGGGTTTGGGAAGCGGTTATGGTGTCAATTGTTGCGCGCCGTTTTAAATTGGATGTTTTCACTTTTCATCTTGGAACTTGTGGAGAGAGAGAGAGAGAGATTTCAATTGTTGCGCGCCATTACCTAAAGAACCCACATGTTTCACCCTTGCAATAACAATAAAAAAATTGGGGTCCTTAATGCTCCGTTCAATTGTCGAAAAAGTTGTGTGGAAAATTGGTTCCCAGAAAAAGTGAAGTGAGGTGAAATAAAAGAAAAAGAAAATTATTTTCCTGTGAGTGTTCATTTGACAAAAGAATTTTGCAAGAAAAATTAAGGTTTAGTTGTTCATTTGTTAGGAAAAAGAAACTTTCGGGAAAATTTTGTGAGTGTTCACTCATTTTCCTTTTCCCGCTACGCAAAATTCTGTGTTTTTTGCAGGATCACTTTTGCAGGAAAGTAATTCCTGCAGGAAAACTTAAATTGGTAAGTCCTAGAATTTTCCTGCCAACTGAACACTAGGAAAGTTATGGGAAAATTGATTTTTCCATACTTTCTTGTCCTTTCCTGACAATTGAACGGGGCCTAAGGGAATTTTCTTCGTGAAAAAATAAAAAATAAAAAATTGGGGAGTGATTTTCACTCCTTTTTTTTAACATTCACTCCCTCCTTTATTTTTCAGCGTTAAAGCAAATGTATTTTTTTTGCTAAAAAACAAAAAGGAGTGTTGATGTAAAAAAAAGAGAGTGAAAATCAATTCCCATAAAATTTCAATTTTTTTACTTCCACAAACACACTCACATTCACATTGAGACTCATACACGCTACAGTGTGTGCGGAATCCACAAATAAATGAGAGTGTGTAAAGTGGCTGTGATTACAGAGTTTTCCATAAAATTTTAGTCTATATTTCTTCTTGTGCACAACAACAGAGGGACTTAGGAAGAGTGAAGAAAAAGAAAGGAAAGTTACAAAAATTTCTTTACCATTGTTTGATTACAAGAAAAAGAGAAGAGAAAACAACAAATTTCTAGAATTGTGAAGAGTGCCATATACCTCCTATTACTTTTCCCTCACTTTTCCTAAGTTTCGAACAGAGCATAATAGAGCACACATTGGGCTGGAGTAGAAGCTTAGAGAACATTCTGATGCTCCTTTTATACCCTAGAATCAAATTCATAGGCTTAAAAATAGCTAGGATGGTGTTATTTTTTTTGGGTAAAAAAAAATTGGGTCATCTTGGTGGTCCTCAATGTATGTAGTGAATACGTATCGAATGAACACGTGAGTGTCTCGTTTGTTAGTAATATAGTAACATTGTAGCCCCCTTTTTATTTATTTATTTTGGTAAATATTCGACTGGTTTCATTTCTTAAAAGACATCTAAAAACTATTGAAATTCGTTTAGAATAAAATCCAGAATTTCGTTACAATCGAATTCACCAGTGCCAAAAAAAAAAGGACCAATTGCCATTGCCATCTGCCAATTACATCGCAGCTACCCATTCAACATCTTGTTCACATATCCCTAAGCAAATTCTCGTTTAGTTAACCAAAAAACAAGTTCCTAAAATATGGTATAGAAACACCATAACAAGTTCCCAATAAAGCATAAAACCACCCAAAATAAGTTACAAAACAAGTCTCTTGTTGAGATATCAGCCAAACCAACAAATACACAATACACGGAGAACAATCAAGAAAAAGAAACAGAGAGCGCCTGCTTGTATCTTGAAGTTTATGCTTTTCTTGTGTCACTCCACCAGAGTTTTACCCTTCAGATGATATAGACCTAGACCGCATAAATGTTTGGGGTCTCCTCTTACCTGTGTCAACAACAACCAACATTGACATTGTCAAATAGCCTGCCTTTATTGAAATCCTAAGTACCCAAATGGACCTAAGGCCTAAAGTGAGTATAATTAGGCTTCCTATCATCCTCAGAGCCAATTGGCGTTTTCAGTGTTTCTTCAAAAGAACTCTAGTTCACTTCCA
This sequence comes from Rhododendron griersonianum, assembly GCA_018127125.1. Lineage (NCBI taxonomy): Eukaryota > Viridiplantae > Streptophyta > Magnoliopsida > Ericales > Ericaceae > Rhododendron > Rhododendron griersonianum. The sequence goes on from CM030798.1 coordinate 26,886,413, forward strand.
AAACCTCCCAAAGATTGGTTTAAGATCCTATGAAATCATCAACCTCAAACATCTCAACAATTTCATTTGGGTAATCATCTCACTACTACCCTTGAAATCACAATCACAATCTGAATCATCATCTTCACTATTGTTACGGTGCAAACCCAAGGGTAAGGATCCATGAGGGACCAGTGAATCAGAGTCACCCTGGGCAGCTTTTAACTCAAGTTTGTAAACCTTTTCTAAAATAATTAGGTTCGATAAATTGAAATGCAGAAGTACAAAAATAACATATATTAGAACTGACTTAAACGTTCATGTTTGATAACATGACGTGGACTGTTCGCATAACAGTGGACCTTCAAAATTCTATCCATTCATTTCTCTCCAAATGAATACAATTTGGGGCTGGCCCTATTTTCTTCACATCATGATTACGTGAGAGGATCATATGAGTTAACCACACGAGCGTATCCTAATACCTGTCTTTATTAGTTAACTACTTTTTTCCTTCTTTCAGAAAAGATAAGAATTTCATTGATGGTAAAAATTAGGATACAGATTAACAATAACATGACAATGACTAATGACCAACGACAAAAATAAGAGGCCGGAAATACTAGACAAGGACCAACCAAACAAATCCAACCAAACAAATCAAAAGGACCGGCAAAGCAAAAAACTTCCCAAGGCACAAAAAGATCAATTAAACTCGACCTTTGCACTATATTACTACCTGCAGAAACACAAATATGTTCATTTATTTAGTTCAATTTGTACTTGGGCAAGCATTACAACAAACAGTAATGTGCGTACAGAACATGTGCAAAAATAAATACAACCGCATAGCATCATAATGCTGCCACAATGACAACCCTCCAATCCTACCACCATCACAAGCACCAGTAAAAAGTATGTCAACGACATCTCAAAAAATCTTTTGGTTTGTGAACTCTGTGTTCATTTGTTTCTGTAAGTATTGAAAACACAAGTTGATGAGCAAAAACTACGTAAAAGTACTGTAAAAAAAATTAAAACCTAATAATAAAAGCTTTCAACGGTAAATACCCCACTAGGGAATTCCTTTTCACGTCTTGTCTGGAACTAGAAGCCCTTGCGGGACTCAAAACTCTTCCTCCCACGAGGGTTTCGTACTTCATCCTAGCAACTATGAAAGCAGAGGAGCCAACCAGTCAAGCAAAAGATACCTATCTGGAAGCTTCCTCTTCTTCAGTTACTTTCCCTTGCTTGCCTGCCTTGGGAGAAGATTTGATTAGACCAACTTCCTATCATCGGGCAATTGAGAGAGTGAAGGCTGACTGCAGCTCAGGGGCCATAATACCAAGGAGGTAAGCGTTGATGATTTGTCGATTCTTCCATCGTGAGCTCAGCTAGGATCCAAAGTCTTTCACTTCTTCATAAAAAGAAGCCTTGTACCCCAGCTTTCCTATCCTTTCTTTGAGGGATTCCCATAGTATTTTGGTGTTTGAATTATGCTAGTCATACCTCAAATTTGAAGAGAGAGAAAAAGATTTTGAAGGGTAGGAACCGTAGGATAGCACGTTCTGCTGCAGTACTAAAACCCCACATTGAACATCTTACCAAATGCAAATAGCTAAAGACATCTGTAGATTGAACAGGGCTTTGACATTAAAGTTCAGCGCTTATGTACAAGTGTATAAAAAGATGTAAGATATTAATCATCCGTATTCACGTTTTACTCCTAGCAACTTTTTCTATTTCTCACAACTGCCACAAAGCAGTATTTCAAAATGCTAAAAATTCTTATATCATATAATGGGGAAAAAAATGACATCCAAAACTAGCCTTTTAAGCTTTGTAGGCGGTAACAAAATCTTGTGATTATTTTGCAAAATACACAAGTGGAACTGATAAAAGAATTGATGAAAATATGAAATTGAGTTGAATCATGCTTTTACCTGTCCCTCCTCTTCCTGCTCCATCCCATTCTGGACACCGGATCATTTGTTTTATTGAGTAAGATAAGATTCTCCTCGTAAGTATCAACATGAAAATGGATACCATTACATAGTTGTCAAAAGCGCGCCTAGGCGCCAGGCGATGCGAGGCACACCTATTGCGCCTTGAGGGAGCCCAGGCGCAGCCGCTTCTATAAGGCGCAGGGTAGGCGCAAGAGGCGAGGAAAAGCGAAGAAGCGAGAGGCCCAAGAAAAGCGCGCTTCTTTTAAAATTTGCTCTCAGCCCTAGGATATTGAAGATCTAACCCTCGCCGTTAGATTTGAACGAAAAAAACACAAAAGGGTTTACCTCTCGGCAGCCTCTCTCACTCGATCGAGACCTGTCTCACTCGATCTCTCATCTCTCACTGCTGAGACTGCTGACGATCTCTCTGCCGAGACTGCCGACGATCTCTCATCTCTCAGACGATCTCTCACTGCCGATGAACTGCTGACGATCTCTCACTGCTGCTGTTGTCCATCTCTCTTCCTCTGCTTCGTCGATTGCTGCTGTCGTCCATCTCTCTTTCTCTGCTTCGTGGATCTCTCTGTCTCTCGTCTCTCCTGAGGTAGTCCCCTTTCTCTCTCTCTCTCTCTCTCTCTTCTCATACGTGTATATGTATGGAGAAATTTTTCAGTGCTTAGTGGGTAGGAGGCCACGTGGTGCCTTGCACTGATATCGGCCGTCCAACGAAATTTTGGACGGTTCAGATCTGTTCAGTTAATTTTAAGGTGTGAAATGACTAAAATACCCTTCGGCAGCCGAACCGATCTGGACCGTCCAAAACTTCGTTGGACGGCCGAGATCGTGCAAGGCACCACGTGGCCCTACCCACTCGGCACTGAAAAATTTCTCGTATGCATGGTATGAGTGTATGACACAAAGAAGCAAAAAATAAAAATAGGAGAATAGAGATCAGATACCCACCTGAGGGGTTTTAAAAATAAATAAAAATAAAAGTAAGAAAATATGGTTGATTCCTAATGTCAGGGGTTTACCTTATGTAAATTGAACCTTTTTTTTTTTTTTTTCTTTCAGATGTCAAGCGAAGAAACTACAAATAGAACAGATCTCGCATCACAGTTTGGTAGATCCCGCGAACACTAATAAATTTAAGTGTAATTTTTGTGGCAAAATAACAAATGGCGGGGTTTATCGGGCAAAGAAACACCTTGTGGGAGGTTATAGGGACGTGTTAGGTTGTGCAAGATGCCCACCTGAGGTAAAACTAGAGATTCAAGAGTATATGGGGAAAAAAAAAACATTGAAAGAGCAAATGCAAATGATACCAGATATTGATGATTATGGTATGGAGGATGATGATGAAGATGATGTTATGGAGATTCCGATTGGGGCCACTGGGCTAGGACGAGGTAAATCTGTTGGAGGTAAATCCGTTGGAAGCAGTCAAGGCTCCGTTTCTAAACCTATGCCAAAAAAGCCGAAGACTAAAGGGCCTATAGATGTATTCTTCACACCTAATCCAGATGTTGTGGTGAAAAATAGGAAAGGGAAACAACCAACAATTGATGCGAATGACACATACAAGAAAGAACTAAGAGATCGTGCGGTAACGAGATTCGCAAGGTGGATGTATGATGCCGGTATTGCTTTTAATGCAGTTAAATATCCGAGTTTTGGGCCCGCGATTGAATCTATTGGGCAATATGGCCCAGGCATGAAACCACCAAGTTACCATGAGACACGGGTCACCTATTTAAAGAAGGAGGTGATTAATGTAAATACTTTGATGAAGGATCACAAAGAAGATTGGGTGAAATATGGATGCTCTATAATGGCGGATGGATGGAATGATAGGAATCATAGAAGCTTAATCAATATTTTGGTGAATTGTCCAAAGGGCACAATGTTTATCGAGTCCATCGATACCTCAAGCTATTCTAAGGATGGAAAAAGGTTGTTTGAACTTTTTGACAAGTATGTGGAACTCGTCGGTGAACCCAATGTAGTCCAAATTGTCACAGATAGTGCATCGGCTGGTAAGAATTTTATCTATTATATTTCATACTAAGTGTTAAACATTTGTAGGTTGTACTTTGTAGTAATTCTTTTTTGTTTCAACTTCTAATAGGAAAGTTTTTGCAAAGAAAGCGACCAAATCTTTATTGGACACCATGTGCGGCCCATTGCATTGACTTGATGTTGGAAGATATTTTCAAGATGCCACATCTTAAGGCGGTTTTTGAAAAGGCCATTAGGTTTAATGGTTATATTTATGCCCGTCCAGGCGTAATTAATATGATGAGGCATTTTACCGGAGAAAAGGAAATGGTGAGGCATGCAAAAACAAGATTCGCAACTGCTTTCCTCACTTTATCTAGGATTCATCAACAAAAGAACAATTTGAGGAAGATGTTCATTTCAGAAGAATGGACATCTAGCAAATGGGCAAAGGAGCAGTTAGGCAAAGAAGTGGCAAGATATGTTATGATGGCTTCTTTTTGGAATAATATTGTCTACGCTCTTAAGGTCTCTGGTCCTCTTGTGAAGGTGTTGAGATTGGTTGATACCGAGAGAAAGCCTCCCATGGGATACATTTATGAGGCTATGGATAGGACAAAAGAAGCCATAGCCAAATCATTTGGTGAAAAGATTGAAAAATACCAAGACATCTATGCTATTATTGACAATAGGTGGGCAATCCAGCTGCATCGTCCTTTGCATGCTGCCGGACATTTTTTGAATCCGGAGTTCTTTTACTCAAACCCACAAGTTGAGCAAGATGTTGAGGTTATGACAGGGATTTACGATTGCATAACAAAGTTGATTGCAGATGAAGAGGTACAAAATAAAATCACTTCTGAGATGACTGTTTACATGAAAGCTGAGGGACTTTTTGGACTGTCACTAGCAATTAGGCAAAGAAATACAAGGGCACCGGGTAATTTACAATTTCACGGTATATTCTATTCATAATTTATTTTTACCATAACTTGATGGCTAATTAGTTCAAAACTTCAAATGCATAGCTGATTGGTGGGTTGCATATGGTTCTACGACGCCTAATTTGCAAAAGTTTGCGATAAGAGTTCTTAGCCTTACATGTAGTTCTTCCGGTTGTGAACGGAATTGGAGTGTATTTGAACATGTAAGTATCTACGTCAAATAACATATACAACTATTAATTATTTTCATCTCCTTGTATAAAATAGAAGTTCTTTTGATTCTTGCAGCTCCATAGCAAAAAAAGAAATAGGCTCCAGCAAAAACGCCTCAATGACTTGGTGTTTGTCAAGTATAACAGGGCACTAAAACGTCGATATGATATGCGAGATACAATTGATCCCATTTCTTTGACAAATGTTGATGAAAGCAATGAGTGGTTGCGTGGGAGGATGGATGGAGAATCTGATGAAGATAATGGGCATGTGTTTGGTGATGATAGTTTAACGTGGGGTGATGTTGCTAGAGCTTCTGGAGCGTTAGAGAGTTCCAATGTAACTAGAGCTACAACATCAAGAGCACGAGCAAGGAGTGCCACATCCAATCCAATTGATTTGGTAGATGAAGAAGAGGTGGGTTCCGAAGAGACGGAAGAAGAGGAAGATGACGAGGGATACAAATCCGTTGGTGAAAAAGAAGAAGATGATGACGATTTTCTTGGTGTTGATATGGACGATAATTAGTAAACTAAATCCTCCTTAGGATGATTGAAGTGCAACTATGGATGCTTGTCTTTTATTGATTTTGACGTTTTACTTTTTCTCTATGCGAGATCGGTGGCTTTTTAACATTTCATGAATATTTTTATGTATCTTTTGGATGATAAACTCATTGGCTTATAGTGCTTATTGCTTGAAATATTAGTATGTGCTATTTTTTTCTATTTTTTTCGCATATGTGCGTCTTGCTTCAAAAAGGTGCGCGTCTCGCCTCTCGCCTCAGGCCCAACAGGACTTTGTGTCTCGGTGCGCTTTTCGCCCGTGACAACTATGGATACCAACACCAAGAATTCCCAACATCTTGATTTCTTTATTCAACGGGCCATATGAAGAAAGCTCCCATTGCTTCCAATGTCGTCGTGTTTTCCCCTCCAATAGTATATGACCATTTTTCCGGATACCTACTACCCTTATAATTCCTCCTGTTAGATCAACGTTGGCATACTTATACCAAGAATCAACTACGCCATACTCTTTCATTATCCAAATAGAACAAAACTTATTTGCACGATCAGATCCATCGTGGCATAAAAGAGAGAGTGATCCCATGAATACTATGTTCTCATTTCGGTTGTCGCAAGACCATTTGGCAATGACATCGTTTTAAACACCTCGTGGCCCAAATCAAAGGAACAAATCAATCTAGCGCCCCAATTCTTTCTATGATGTGCTACAAAATGAAGAGCCCCTTCTAAGCAAGCGGACGGGCATCCCAGGTACTCAAGTCCACATCCAGGAGGAAAAGAGTCGCCCGCTCCACTACTTACTTTCCACGAGCCCGAGTTAAGGGAGTAAACCTCAACGAGGGGCACCTCTTCGGACCGGGTAACTCCACAAAGGATTACTACTCTAACCACCTTATAATCATTACTCCGCGAATCAAATCCAAACCCAAAGTAACCCAAAAAGCGGCCATGCGTCTTTTTGGTAATGCCAGGCTTGGGAAGGCATATGGACCTTCTAATGGACGGATTCCAAAGGAAATACTTATCTTGCTCGAAGACACAGAACAAACCGTTCACATAACCCATTAAAAAGTACTCCAATAGTTAAGACAACGACTCTTGAGTGGGAATGGGATTTCTAAATATTCATCAAATGTATTATCATCGTCACCGGTATCAATAAATAGTTTGTAGTGCTCTAATCTGGTAGGATTACTGAAAACGCATTGCCTGACTATGACGAGTGGGAGATTATCGTAGCTGTTTTTAGGGTTTGTGAGTGACTGATGGAGTTGGGAATTGATCGGGTTAGGGCTGGTAATTAGAGAGTTCCAGAGTTTGGAAACAGACCTGAATCGTATCAGGGATTTGGTTGGGAGTCTGGAGAGTATGTCCACCACGACGTCTTCAGGAAAGAAGTCGGACATGGCTCTCTGTGTCTTCTTCTTCCTCAAAATTTCTTCTTTTCTTCTAGGGTTAGGGTTATGGTCCGTCCACCTCTGGGGGAGTGGGTTTGGGTAGAGTTGATGCGCGCCAACTGGAGGAGGGTGTTTGGGAGGTTTTCTTTTCTGTTATTTTCTTTTGGCTAGTGATTTTGTCACACCCTTTTTTTGTTATTGCTACACCCTGCAAATATATTTTTTGGTGTAAAAATATACTTGCATGGTGTGACAATAACAAAAAAGAGTGTGGCAATATCATTTCCCTTTCTTTTTTTCCATTATGAATTTTGGATTCTGCTCAGAATGGATAATGAATCTATAAAATATTTGAAAGGTATATGCAAAATAAATTTTGCAACGAACTATTGTTTTGGAGTTGTTTGTACCCATTTTGGAGCGCACTGACATTGGTGGGTCACTTAATTAAATATTAATTAAATTGAACCGATATTTATGAGTTGGGAAAATTACCTACAATTGTATGTGGTGGGCGCTATTTGCAGCGTACTTCTTGCTACTCGCAGCCGATTAAAACTTTTACCAATTACGGACAAAAATGCCCTCAAGCAGTTTGACCATTATACCCCTAAAACCTCATGTTATTTGACCATTTTACCCTTAAAGAATATTACATAACTCATTACATACAGCCACAAAAAATCATCTCGTTGATTTCCCTCCCTCCCTTCCTCTCAGAACGTCTCCTCCCTCCCCCATTCAAACTCCATTTTCATCCCTACCCCTGCCATCTCCCACCACCAGCCAAGTCTGCCTATCTTCCTCCTCTCCTCTTCCTCCTATATTGTCAATGGAAACCTCGATTGCTTCCTCTCCCTCCATTGATAAACAAGAAATAGTTGACCCATCAATACACCACGATTTGGAGTCGGAAGATCACACAATGGAAGTTGAGAAACAAGTCACAGATGTTGTAGTGACGGAGCAAAAACCGCAGCAAGAGGTAAGCCTGCCCTCCATTTTCAATTTCAGTTCCCCTCCATTTTCAATTTCAGTTCTGGCCCGACACAGTTGGACACACAGTGCCAAAACTTTACTAACTTTTCGGACTCTAATATCTGAATTATGTACAACTATTCGGATATTAATATCCGAATATTGTCAACATTGTTGGACTCTTATATTCGAATTTAGTGCCAGTTTTCAGATATTAATTTCTGAATGAAACTGCAGAGAATCCTGCACTTACAGTTGGATACACAGTGCCAAAACTTTACTAACTTTTCGGACTCTAATGTCTGAATTATGTACAACTATTCGGATTTAAATATCCAAATATTGTCAATATTGTTGGACTCTTATATCCGAATTTAGTGCCAGTTTTCAGATATTAATATCTGAATAAAACTGCAGAGAATCCTACACTTACCTGGTTTGTCTTTGGGTGTTACAGGATGACACTTCAACACTTGGTAGTTATGTAGGGCCATCAACTATACCTACTTCGACTCTTCCTCCATACGATTATACGGAGCTTTTTACAACGGAGACGGTGAGTGTTTTTTTGATAGAGTATTTATCTTGTGCAATCTTATATTACGGGCTATAATTTTTTTGATGGCGGACACTTTGTACAGGTATTATTTTGGTAAATGATTTGTTGTTATTTATATAATGAATTGTGCTCCTTAAGTCCAACTTAATTTATCTTTTATGAGTACCTAATGCAATTTGATAGGTATTCCTAAAAAAAGGTTCCCCTATGCCGCCAATAGCTTGCAATTGGAAAAGACATCGTCTTTCTATCACTAAAAATTGGGATGCAGCACATGTTGCGGCCATTCAGAAGTTCAACGAGATCATCGGCGTTGATGTAGCAACAAAGGAGACCATCCATGTCAATTAGCCATTTTTAGATTGAGAAACGATTTAATGTGTTGTATTACATAATGTGTTATAATGTTATGAAAATTGGATGATTACGTTTGCTTATAGTTTTCGGATCGTCAAGAAAACTCTTATATTGTATTTATGTTTGAAAACTCATGCTTGTCAAGTTTGTGACATTCTGTTCGAAAACTAAAATGGTGTCATGCTATCTCAAAGTTTTCATTCTGTTCGGATACAAATCAGATATTAAAGTCCAAAAATGGGTATAAATTTCGGATATTTGTTTCTGAAATTATTGATCCAATTCGAACATTAGTATCCGAATGGTATTATGCTATCTCATGGTTTTCATTCTGATCAGAAATTAGAATTCAATTAAAAGTATGCAAATCAGATATTAAAGTCCGAACAATGGTATTACTGATTTATAACGCGATCCATTCAAACCTGTTTTGCATAGGTCTTTCCCACCGAAACAGCGTTAAGAGAGTGGTTGATCTCGACCGCTACGAAGTGGGAAGAGCTTGCGTCAAACATGTTGCAATTTAAAATGTCAATGCCCATTTAAAATGTGCACTTCAAGAAGAGGGCCACCCATATAAGAGTCGAATCATCAATGTCTTACGTTCCTCCCACTACGATATCCGCCCCTTCCCCCTGAGAGTCGACGTTTGATTGCACTTGGACACGTTAACGGCGATCACTTTGTAACGGTACATTTGCGACCAAATTCCCCCATCCCGCCTATTGCAAGGAATTTGTATATACATCACTGCTCATTCGCGGATGAATGGGATACACAATATTCAAACAAGATCGAAGAGTTTAAAAACATAGTGGGGAACGATGTGGCAACGACGGACATAATCGAACTAGACTAGGTTGGCTCGAAGGACTTTTATGTACAATTTTAGTTCATAGCATCTTATTGTAAAATGTGAAATTTATGAACATTAAATTTACGTGCCTAGGAAAATGAAGGACTTTTATGTGCCTAGGAAAGTATCAACAATGATTCAAACCATTAAATTTACGTTTTCGTGCCCTACTTAACATTCATATTTTCACGATACCCAATTATCACAAATATCCTAATAGTTATCCGCAATAAAACAAAAGTCATTCCACCACGGATAAATACAAGGCCATAAAGTCGATGAACCATGGCCATAAAGTGTCCAAAATAAATACAAGGCCATAAAGTCCATCAAAAACAAGTCATAGAACACCAAGTCTCAAGTACGGTCTCGGCGTCGGCACCTAGTGTAACGACCCGAGTAACGATCCGAACTAGGGCCTGCTATGCTCGCTTCAGCAGCCTCCGGTCCCCTCAAAGTCCTCCGCACTTCAACAAGTGCTTGTCGCAGTTCATACGGGCAAGTTGAAGTCGTAGCCCTAGTCCCACCCAAAACACAGTCCAAAAGCCACTGCATTGCGCTCTTTCGCACTCTCGGTGTACGGCACCTCTACAGGACGGGGTGAGACCCTCAAGTGGGAGACTATCGAAAACCAAGGAAGGTAGTCGGGGTGTGACTCCCACCGGACTCCAGGCTGAATCGGAACTCCATGCCTGCATTTTATTACACATAATACATATAATTACTAATAATTAAATGGAATAAGAATACAACACAGTTATGAATGTGTCCGAGTTCGTATCCAAGTCTCACTCATAGTTGTCAATGTCCCGTGTCCATGTTGGACACGGTGTTATGCATGTTGCAAATGGATCTCTTTCTCTCACTCTTTATCCTATGTCCATAGAAAACTATATCACAACTATTGATGTGACAAAGTAGTTGTTTGCCTTTCATGTATGTGTTTACGGGTCCTGTGCTGCAGCTCTTCTCTTTCCCACATTGATTCTACACATTGTTGACTTTCTTCATTCCTAAAGGAAAAGTTTCAGTTCTATTTGGAACTATAACTTCTTTTGATGAAGTTGGTGTTCTGGAGTCTCTTCACATGCAGGTGGTGGAACATTACAACTTAAAAACAGCACGCATGTGAAAAATTCAATTCGGACACTTGATAGAAAAGGACATCATCAAAATGGTCTAGAATTAGTTGGGAAAATGTCCAATTACGAGCTTACTACTGCACTGTACACAGCACTTAGTTTGAAGAAGAATTTCTATCATGTTGTACATGCTAAAATATGCAACAATCAAAGTTGGTGGCTCCTTTTCCCGAAATGAAGTTAACGGAGGTTTCTAAAAGTCTGTTGAATTGCACTAATGAAGGTGTGCTTCTCTTGGTTTTAGTATACCAAGTTACCAATGACTACATTTTCTTGAAAACAACCTTTGGTGACTCGTTTCAGAAGAACATAGCCAATTGGACTTTGGTATCAAAACCGAAGGTAATTAATTATTTCAGAAAGGGGTTTTCTTCGCATTTGTGTTAATGGTACTATTTCTAGGAGTGTAATCAAAACAGACTTTTCAATAGGTTATTGTGTTACAAATTAGACGTGTTTCTACGAGTCATGACATTGTGAGTTATAGTTGTGAAGCCATATCGTGTCTCTATAAGCATAATAAAAGAGCTATAACTAGTGTGTTAGCACTGTTCATGCATATTGCATCTTACAGATTTATTAACATGTGTACAAACTACAGAGCTCATCGATTTGGTTTGCTTTTACATTTAGTCATTGAAAAATTGGTTGAAAGAAAAGCTACAGCTCTGATTACAACCAAGGGGTGCTAATCGAAATAGAGGGGACTAATTGGACTGTAATGTCCGAATGGGGTATAAAGATTTGGATATTAAAATCCGAATGAGACAATAAATTTTAGATATTAAATTCTGAATGACCAAACAATTCAACTTTTATAATATTCGACTAGGGGGCCATTCGGAAATTAAAATTCGAATGAGGCAATCAATTTCAGATATTGAAATCCGAATAGGGGGAAAACAATCATCTATCTGAAATTGTGAAAAACTATCGGACTCTAATGTCCAATTAAATTTTAAATACACAAAATAGCGTACTATAGGTTTCTCAGGAAAAAAACAAAAATCAAACGGGAAAAAAAACCCACGTAATATCAAGATTCAAAATTTTACCGATATTCCACTTCGAAATCGTTGGTGATGCTGGCGTGGTGTGCTTTCTTCTCACACCTCCTTCGCCTCAAAGTTGCGCTACTGTGGTGGTGTGGTGTGGAGGGGACTACAGAAAAAGAAACGGGGGAGAGAGAGACAGACGGGGTGGGGAGGCGGTGAGAGAGAGAGAGAGATGGGGTGGCGTGGGGGGTGGGTGGGTGGTGTTGCTGTGGGGTGGGGAGGCGGAGATCTGCAGCAACGAGGGAAAAGAGAGAGAAGACAGAGAAAAGGAACGAACGGGGGAAGAGTTTTGACAGAGGGTTGTATGTATAATGTATAGAAGGGCAAAAAGGGGAGTTCATGGATATTCTTTTGGCTGCGAGTAGCAAATCCTTATAAGGTGGTGGTTTGTAGGTAGCAATTGGCTGCGCGTAGCAGAAACTACGCTGCGAATAGCGGCCACCTTGTATGTCCCCAAGATAATGACAAAAACATGCTGAATCAATCATCAAGAGTTGTGTTAGTTTGAATAAACCACTTTTGATATCGAGGTTTTGGTTCATGATTGTTTATCTCTCAAGGAGCTTTTTTTATTTTATGTGAGTTTAGTTTTATCAAACAAGACTGTAATAGGATCGCACATGTTTGTGCTAAACAGGCTTGTGGTTTGTCTGATATGTGGACTTCCATCTTGCCCCCATGGGGTTCGTCACTTTTTGATGTATAGGCGTTTCTGCCTATCAAATTAATAAAATCTTTTCACTTTTGTCAAAAAAAAAGAGAGAAGAAAATGACAAAAACATGAATTGAGTTTTGTTCACCCCCCACTCTGGAGGGTGAATATTATCATCCTTCTTATTGGTTGAAATGATATGGATCTCACCACAAAGTGATGTCATGCTTACCAAAAAGTGTATTGCACGGGTGTGATCTATACCATTTCAACTAATAAGAGGAATGGTAATGTTGCACACATACATTGATTCAGGGCTTCCTTCCAACAACTTCAAGAGAACAGAACACAAAAACCACACTAGAAGCAGTGCCGACCTCGATATTTGAGTTGCCCTAACCCAATCTCATACTTTATTGCCCACTTACATTTTAATTTTAGCTTGAATAACATCAAAATGTAAACCCCGGTTATAGTGTTTTGTAATTAGCACGGTTATAGTACTTTTTAATTGATATATGTGAGGAAAATGACCTGTCTCGAAAAACGTAAAAAGTTTAAAAAAAGAGAGCCTCAAATGCCCAAAAATGTGCTTGGTATTTGATACCATAGCCAATCTCTTTAATCTCTCTTGCAAAATGGTATTTCAAAGGTAAAAATAAAAAGCATGTTAACTCGCTCAATTTATTTCAGCTACTCCTATGATTTTTGTTTTAATCTAATGTAAGAATACGTCATTATACAATAATGTTGTGTTCGTAAAATCGAAAATTTTCAATAAAGTGATTTGATTTTCGTAATATTATGCATTGGGAGGAAAACAAAAAGAGGTAAAACAAAAGTGGAGAGAAATAAGGAAAACAAAAAGAGAGAACAAAAATGGAGAAAATTAGGAAAACGAAAAGAAAGAGCCGGGAGTCCAACTCAATCTCATGGAGATTTAACAGTGTACAGTCACCGCAACACCAAGACAATGGTTTATGCCACTATAGGAAACTTTTAAATACTTATATGTAACTTAATTTTATTTTTTTTGATTGCCCTAGCCCGGGGTTGCCCAAGACCGAGGGCTTACAGGGCTTACCCGGGGCCGACCCTGACTAGAAGCAAAAGGCCACCTCAATAAAATACTTGGAACCAACTAAATGTAGAACATATTGGGAAAAAACACAGAATGATCGGATAGTTTTAGATACATATTCCATTACAAAATGAAAACCGAATACACAAACTGAATACATAAAACACATTAACTGTCTCAGTGATGGGTGTTGTAGGTTGATCGACGTCTGTCTCCAAGGATAGAATGGCTAGACCACAACCGTCAAAATACAACCAAAGTCTGCCTTGGCGAAATGACTTACGTTTGCCGCTCTACAAACCACCGAGTAAATTTGACAAATTCATAATTATCTTCTTTTTGGCTCAATTCTTTGTCCTATTCTGCAAAAGAGGAATAAGATAAATGATCTTGCCTTGTTCTCTTTGCTTTTCAAAAAGCATTTTTCAAAAAATTCCCCCTACTTCTAACATTTCTCTCCACTTATTATCCCTACTATTTTTCAAAAAAAATTTCAAATCACAAACCAAACACAGCAGAAATTACCCAATTTAGCAAAAAAAGAGAATAATATAAACTCTTTCTACCGGTAAGTAAACAATGTTGCTATGACGAACTTGTGAACTGGTGAGCAACACAAAATGGGAATGATCAATTCATAGCCAGAGAGGAGACCCTTGACATGCTGCAAAATGAATAGGCTCCCTGAATTCTGTGAAACTCCCGAATTGATTTATGCCAATAACTCTAGGATCATAGAGTATTAAGAAGCCGCACCGACAAGTACACTGTCCACATTCGTTGAACCAGACGAGGCCTTTCGGTTGCCTTGGGAAACCGAACACAATTAAGACCAAATAGAATTAAGACCAACATCTGGAAAATTTCCAACAGAACACAATTAAGACCAAGCAGGGAACTAAAGAGGTCTTGAACAATAGTGGAGTGCAAAAGGATGCTTCTGGATATAGTGGAGTTTTTGGCAAAGCAGTTCGTATGGTAAACTAAGCTACACAAAACAGTTTTCTTTAAACGAGTCCTATAGTTATCACAGGTATCACCATGATGCAACCACCATAATTAAGAAAAAAGATAGATTTCGTCAATCAAAACCAAAGACAAAATATCATGATCTGCACCTACAATGATGTAGCTAGGAGTAGGACCACATGTAAAGATTTGGGTCAAATGACAATAATTCAGAATAATATGGCATATCTAACAAATATTGTACCATAAGGCAAACACATCATGTCTTGAAAAACTTAGAGCATATCCAACAAATACTTCAAAAGTAAGCATCAAAACACCCCTATAAATTGGAATGTTTCTGTTATGCAGACATAATTAATTAAAATTCATTATAATCCATTTATTGGTTTCAATAGTTTTCTTTAGGTTTGATTTATTTCTTCCCAAATTATCAAATCTTTTGGTTTGTGAACTTTGTGTTCATTTGTTTCTGTATGCATTGCAAACACAAGTTGATGACCAAAAACTGCGTAAACGTAACGATGAAAGAAAAACATTAAAATCTAATCATGAAGGCTAAGAAGCACACACAGATATGGGATACGGACACGACACGGATAAGCAGACACGTCATTTCTCCAAAAATTAGAACACGGACACGTCGGGGACACGTTAAATGTAAAGTGTATTTGTATTTGTATTTGTATTATAGAGGTATGTTACGATTTCATATAAACGTCGGAGATTTTAATGCGTCCTTAGCATGTTCCAAGAGTGTTGCCAACATGTTCTAGAGTATCCATAATGTATCAAAGTAAAAGAAATATAACAAAACATTGCACAAGTATTTAGGCATGTCCAATATGTGTCCGGAGAGTGTCGTGTCATGTCGTGTCCGTGACTGACACAGATAACTGAGGCTAGTAGACGTGTCTGTGCTTCTTAGATAAAAGTTTTCAACGGTAAATACCCCACTTGGGAATTCCTTTTCATGACCCAAAACTCTTCCACCCACAAGAGGCAAGAAGAAAACCAGCCAAGCCAAAGATATCTGCCTGGAAGCTTCCTCTACTTCAGTCGCTTTCCCTTGCTTGCCTGCCTTGGGAGAGGACTTGATTAGATCAACTTCCTATGAATGTGCAATTGACAGAGTGAAGGCTGACTGCAACTCAGGGGTCATACAATCAAGGGGGTAAGCACTGATATCCCGATTTTCCTGATTCGTCGAGTCTTCCGTCGCGAGCTCAGCTGGGATCCAAAGTCTTTCACCTCTTCTTAAAGTGAGGACTTTTCCCTCGGATTTCCTTTAGTTTCTTTGAGGGATTCCCATAGTATTTTGGTGTTTTAAGTATGCTAAGTCATACTTCAAATATGCAGAGAGAGAAAAAGAATTTGAAGGCTCAGGTAGTGCATTATGCTGCAGTACTACAACCCCACATCGAACATCTTACCAAATGAAAAGCAGTGTTCTAAAACAAGGAGGCGGGGCCAATTCGATTAGGTCCGACAAACGATTAATCGCTCGAAGGTGGCCGACTGCCTGACTAGCACCTAGCGACTTTTAGAACATTGATGAAAAGAGCTAAAGACATCTGTAGATTGAACAGGGCTTCGACATGACAAGTTCAGCGTACATGTACAAGTGTATAAAAAGATGTAACATATTAATCAT
Organism: Rhododendron griersonianum; assembly: GCA_018127125.1. Classification (NCBI taxonomy): domain Eukaryota; kingdom Viridiplantae; phylum Streptophyta; class Magnoliopsida; order Ericales; family Ericaceae; genus Rhododendron; species Rhododendron griersonianum. Next base: position 26,902,723 of record CM030798.1, read on the forward strand.
CTATATCCACCTTTCACTACTTGCAACTATTTCTACTTCTAACCATTGGCACAAAGCAGTATTTCACAATGCTAACAATTCTTATATCATATAAGGGAAAATAAAATGACATCCAAAACTAGCCTTTTAAGCTTTGTAGGCGGTAACAAAATCTTGTGATTATTTTGCAAAATATATAAGTGGAACTGATATAATAATTGATGAAATTGAGTTGAATCAGACTTTTACCTTTCCTTCCTCTTCCTGTTCCATCCCATTCTAGACACAGGATCATTTGTTTTATTTGTTTCGATAAGTACCGGATCATTTGTTTTATTTGTTTCGATAAGTACCGGATCATTTGGTTTATTGAGTAAGATAAGGTTCTCCTCGTACGTATCAACATGAAAATAGACACCAAGAGTTCCCAACTTCTTGATTTCTTTATTCAACGGGTCATATGAAGAAAGCTCCCAATGCTTCCGACGACGTGATTTTTTCCCCTCCAATAGTATATGACCATTTTTCCGGATACCTACTACCTTCATAATTCCTCCTGTTAGATAAACTTTGACATACTTATACCAAGAATCAACTACACCGTACTCTTTCATTATCCAAATAGAACAAAACTTATTTGCACGATCAGAATCATCGTGGCATAAAAGAGAGAGCGATCCCCTGAATACTATTGTTCTCATTTCCTTTGTCGCAAGACCATTTGGCAACGACATCGTTTTAAACATCTCGTCGCCCAAATCAAAGGAACAAATCAATCTAGCACCCCAATTCCCTCCACGTTGTGCCACAAAATGAATAGCCCCTTCTAGGCAAGCGGCAGGGCATTCCAAGTACAGTAGTCCAGATCCCCTAGGAAAAGAGTTGCCCGCTCCACTACTTTCTTTCCACAAGCCCGAATTAAGGGAGTAAACCTCAACGAGGGGCACCTCTTCAGACCGGGTACCTCCACAAAGGATGACTACTCTAACCACCTTATAATCATTACTCTGCGAGTCAAAACCAAACCCAAGGTAATCCGAAAAGAGGCCATGCGTGTTTTCTGTAATGCCAGGCTTGGGAAGGCTTATGGACCTTCTAATGGACGGGTTCCAAAGCAAAATTTCACTTAGCTCGAAGCAGAACAAACCTTTCACATAACCCTGTAAAACGTAGCAATAACGGCTGTAGAGTGGGAATGGGATTTCTAGATACTCATCAAATGTGTTATCTTCTTCTTCTCCAGTATCAATAAATAGTTTGTAGTGCTCTAATCTGATTTGTTCTTGAGGAGGACCAAATCTGATAGGACTAGTAGGAGCAATGCATTGCCTGACAGTTACGAGTGGGAGGCTATGGTAGCTGTTTTTAGGGCTTGTGAGTGATTGATTGAGGTGGGAAGTGATGAAATTAGGGCTGGCAATCAAAGAATACCAGAGCTTGGAAACAGACCTGAATCGGATTAGGGATTTGGTTGGTAGTCGGGATAGGATTTCCACCACGACCTCTTCAGGGATGAAGTCGGACATGGCTGTCTGTGTCTTCTTCCTCAGAATTTCTTCTTTTCTTCTAGGGTTAGGGTCCGTTCACCTCTGGGGAAGTGGGTTTCCTACCTGCAGAAAGTCTAAGGGTACAGCAGTACCAGGTACAGCAGCGGGTACAGACCGCGTTTGCGTCCGTCTCGGGTCACCTCAATACGATATCGGGAAGGGTGTTTAAAAAACATCCAAATTCACTTCAAAATTTAGTCTAAATTTTGAAGTGAATTTGGATGATTTGTAAACACACTTCCCGATATCGTATTGAGGCCGAGACGGACGCAAACGCGGTCTGTACCCGCTGCTGTACCTGGTACTGCTGTACCCTTAGCAGCTCTCGTTGGGTAGCGTATGTATTTTGGACTATTTTCTGTTTAATTTTGGAAAATAAAATTTAGAAAAAGAACAGACACTCCATTAAAAAATCAGTCGTGAAATTATCTACTACTCCAGGAGTACCTGTTTACTCCCTATATTTTTCTTTTTCTTTTTTCCATATGCGACAAAATAAGTGAACGAAAAAAATAATGAACTTACCCGTGGGTGTTCCGGTTTCTAGAAAAAAGGAACTTTTAGAAAAGAAAGATAATTTTAAGCTCAAAAATCATGTGTTTACGCAAATAATTTTCCTACCAATATAGATCTTGTTTGATAGATCTCATTGAGATCTTTTAAACGGTGCAAAAAAAAAAAAATTATTTTTCATTTTCTTTATATTTGAACTTGAAATTACCTTCTTTTTGGGAATATGGTTCACGTTTTTCTTTTAATGATCATTTATGCTAGTACTAGTAGTGTTTTTTTTAGTATTCAATTGGTTTCAGAATTTTTGTCTTTCGTAAAAGAACATAACTTTAGTATAAGACATATTATTTTCTCGTTTTGTAGAAGGAATTCTATGAATGCAGGGAAAAAAAATATTATCACCGAAAATGAAAAAAAATTACACTTTAAACAAAAAGATGTACTAAGAGGTGGTAATTGCTACTGCTAACCACTTTTCCAATCGTGGTTAAGTTTTAGATAATGTGGGAGAAAATACCCTTCTCATGACACATTTTACATGTTTCAAAATACTTTCACGACTAGTTACGTATTCACCTTTTTGTATTTTGTGCGACTTGATTCTCACCTTTTTGTATTTTGTGTGAAATGAGCCTTAAGTTGGAAATTAACAAAAAGCCTTTCCTTCCCGTTTAGTTGTCTTCCAACTAGTTAAGTATTCATCTTTTTGAATTTTGTGCGATTGGATTCTCACTTTTTGTCTTTTTTTATTTTTTTATTCAAAAATGGAAGTTTGTGTCCTAAAATAGGTTAGGTTTTCACCCAAAAGAATGCTTTTGATTTTTAGGAGATCGAGTTGATTTGAGGATAGAGGTTTGTTGGCTTTTGTTAATGGTGCAATGATTAGATTCGATATCTTGTAAAAAGTTCCATAAAATAGTTGAGATAGATTGAAGGTGTTGAGCAATGGGCATTTTGTGGTAACATATACTTTTCTAGTATCGTCGTGGCCTCATAATATGTTACTCCGTATTACAAGAAAAGCTATTGAGAAGATTTGAAACATTTCAAAACTTTTTAGAACTTTTTCCTTTAAGTTAACTCATTGACTAAAATCAATTGCAGGTTTCAGGGCATACACCCAGACCAAAACAATACAAACAAGCAAAGACAGCATACCAAGGACCAAAAATCAAACAACACTAATGCCCCGTTCCACTAACAACTTTGTTCCATTTTTTTAAATTTAAAAGTGGTTATTTCCCAGAATATATTTGGGTAAAAGCAAAATTTTTTTTTTTACTTTTCCGATTTATCTCGTCAAAACGAATCAATAAGTCACAAAAGTTTAGCGCAAAACTAACAAACGTGATAAAAATTCAAATAAGGACAAAACCATAACTTTAAGAATATGTTAAGTGGAACAATACCTAAACTAGTGATTATCCAGTTCTCCATGTATGTTGAGAAAGGACCCTAAAACCTCATGTGGTACTACTACAGTGGTAGTAATCTGTCAGATTCTCCAAGAGATGATGCCTGATCCGATGTCAGATTCAATTTTTGGCACAACCACCTCTGCCCATTGCTTTTATGCTGGAAAATTTGGTCATTTCCCTCAGCACAAAGATGGTATCGAACTAAGTCATACAAGCCAATGCAACAGGTGACTGACTCCATATCAAATACTAAGATACTCCGAGTCAGGGATAATCTGGGACAACAATTTAACACAACCTTACTAAAAATTATGTCACAATGAACGACAAGGTAATAAACCTTTTGTATTGCAACAGAAACACAAGACTGACAAATTCGTGAAGTTCGGATAAAAAGAAGAAGACATATTCGTAAAGTTACTTATGCAAATTTCTATAATAGAACACCATGAGATTTCATGTTTTGAAAACTTTACAACATGTGGGGAAAAAACGTAGTTTGATCAGATAATTCCAGATACATATTCCATTACAAAATGATAACCGAATACAGAATACATAAACTGAATTCGTAACGAACTGCGTACATAGAACAGAGTCACCGCCTCACCGATGGGTGTTGTAGGTAGATCGGCGTTTGTCTCTCAGGAACTGCTAGACCACAACCGTCGGAACACCACCGAAGTCTGCCTTGGCGAAATCACTAACTTCTGCCTCTCTCTCACACAAAGAATAATATTTTTAGAATGTTGGTATGAGGAACTTGTGAACTGGTGGGAATTATCAATTCATAGCAAGAGATGAGACCCTTGACATGATACAGAATGAATAGGGAGCCATGAATTCGTGAAACTCCCGAATCGATTTCTGCCAATAACTCTCGGAACATGGTGTATTAAGTAGCCGCACCAAAAACTACACTGTCCAGATTCGTTGAACCAAACGGAGGCCTTTCGGTTGCCTCCGGAAACCCTCCGTCTGCCCCAATTTCATTCACCAAAATCTGGAAAATTTCCAACAGAACACAATTTAAGACCAAACAGGGAACTAAAGAGGTCTTGAACAATAGTGGAGTGCAAAAGGATGCTTCTGGATATAGTGGAGTATTAGCAAAAAACGAGTCCTATAGTTATCACAGGTATCACCCTGAAGCAATCACCATAATTAAGAAAAAAGATGGATTTAGTAAATCAAAACCGAAGACAAAATATCATGATCCACACCTACAATGATGTAGGTAGGAGTAGGACCACATGTAAAGATTTGGCCTGAACCACATAGTAAAATGACAATAATTCAGAATAATATGGCATACCTAACAAATATTGTATCATAAGGCAAACACATCATGTCTGAAAAACTTAGAGATAAGGGCGAATTGTGCCATGCACATGGATTTTGTTATATAATTATATCATCTTTTCGCACTAGTACGATTTCTGTTATGCACACCATTACCATAATAACAATATCCTAAACTAATTCATAGCCTAAATCATATTAGCAGGCAGAATTAATTAAAATTCATTAGAATCCATTTATTGGTTTCAATAATTTTCTTTAGGTTTGGTTAATTTCTTCCCAAACTCTGTGTTCATTTGCTTCTATATGCATTGCAAACACAAGTTGATGACCAAAAATTGCATAAACATAACGATGAAAGAAAAACATCAAAATCTGATTATAAAAGTCTAAGAAGCACAGACACGACCCGACACGGAAATGCAAACACGTCATTTCTCCAAAAATTAGGACACGGACACGTCGGGGAACACTTCAAATGTAAAGTGTATTTGTATTATAGAGGTATGTTATGATTTCATATAAACTCGGAGACATTTTAATGTGTCTTTAGCATGTTCCAAGAGTGTTGCCAACATGTTCTAGAGTATCCATAATGTGTCAAAGTAAAAGATATATAACAAAAATATTGGAAAAGTACTTAGGCATGTCCAATACGTGTCCGAGGAGTGACGTGCCGTGTCCGTGACTGACACGGATAAGTGAGGCCGGTAGACGTGTCTGTACTTCTTGGATAAAAGTTTTCAACGGTAAATACCCCACTTGGGAATTCCTTTTCATTCTTGTCTTGTCTGGAACTCAAAACTCTTCCTCCCACAAGGGGTCCGCAGTTCATCCTAGAAACTACAAAAGCAGAGGCAAGAAGAAAACCAGTCAAGCAGAAGATATCTGTCTGGAAGCTTCCTCTTCTTCAGTCGCTTTCCCTTGCTTGCCTGCCTTGGGAGATGACTTGATTAGATCAACTTCCTATGAACGTACAATTGACAGAGTGAAGGCTGACTGCAACTCAGGGGCCATACAATCAAGGGGGTAAGTGCTGATATAACGATTTTCCTGATTCGTCGAGTCTTCTTTCGCAAGCTCAGCTGGGATCCAAAGTCTGTCACTTGTTCTTAAAGTGAGGACTTGTCCCTCGGATTTCCTATCCTTTCTTTGAGGGATTCCCATAGTATTTTGGTGTTTGAAGTATGCTAGTCATACTTCAAATATGCAGAGAGAGAAAAAGAATTTGAAGGGTCAGATAGTGCGTTATGCTGCAGCACTAAAACCCTACATCGAACATCTTACCAAATGAAAAGAGCTAAAGACATCTGTAGATTGAACAGGGCTTTGACATGACAAGTTTGGCGTACATGTATGTGTGTATAAAAAGATGTAACATATTAATCATCTATCTCCACTTTTACTACTTGCAACTATTTCTACTTCTAACCACTGGCACAAAGCAGTATTGCACAATGCTAACAATTCTTATATCGTACTTAAAAAAATGACATCCAAAACTAGCCTTTTAAGCTTTGTAGGTGGGAACAAAATCTTGTGTGTATTTTGCAAAATATAGAAGTGGAACTGATAAAAGAATTCATAAAATTGAGTTTGAATCATGATTTTACCTGTCCTTCCTCTTCCTGTTCCGTCCCATACTAGACACCCGTATCATTTGTTTTCATAAGTACCGGATCATTTGGTTTATTGAGTAAGATAAGGTTCTCCTCGAAAGTATCAACACGAAAATTGATACCAAGAGTTCCCAACCTCTTGATTTCTTTATTCAAAGGGTCATATGAAGAAAGCTCCCAATTTCGTTGTGTGTTTCCTTCCAATAGTATATGACCATTCTTCCGGATACCTACTACCCTTACAATTCCTCCTGTTAGATCAACTTGGGCATACTTATACCAAGAATCAACTACACCATACTCTTTCATTATCCAAATAGAACAAAGCTTATCTACAGGATCAGATTCATCGGTGCATAAAAGAGAAAGCAATCCCCTGAATACTATGGTTCTAATGTTGGACCTCACATTGGTGAGATCATTTGGCAACGATATTGTTTTAAACACCTCGTCGCCCAAATCAAAGGAACAAATCAATCTAGCACCCGAATTCCCTCCACGCTGTGCCACAAAATGAATAGCCCCTTCTAAGCAAGCGGAAGGGCATCTCGAGTTCACTAGTCGACATCCCAGAGGAAAAGAGTTGCGCGCTCCACTACTTTCTTTCCACGAGCCTGAACTAAGGGAATAAACCTCAACGAGGGGCACCTCTTCGGACCGAGTACCTCCACGAAGGCTTACCACTCTAACCACCTTATAATCATTACTCGGTGAATCACATCCAAACCCAAGGTAATCCGAAAAGCGGCCATGCGTGTTTTCCGTAATGCCAGGCTTGGGAAGGCTTATGGACCTTCTAATGGACGGGTTCCAAAGGAAAAGTTTACCTTGCTCGAAAAGGCAGAACAAACCTTTCACATAACCCAGTAAAGAGTAATAGTGAAGACCACGGTTGTTGAGTGGGAATGGGATTTCTAGACACTCATCAAATGTGTTAGTATCTTCTTCCCCAGTATCAATAAATAGTTTGTAGTGCTCTAATCTGGTAGGAGTAGGAGTACGAGTAACAATGCATTGCCCGACAATTACGAGTGGGAGGTTATGGTAGCTGTTTTTAGGGCTTGTGAGTGATTGATTGAGGTGGGAAGTGATGAAATTAGGGCTGGCAATCAAAGAATACCAGAGCTTGGAAACAGACCTGAATCGGATTAGGGATTTGGTTGGGAGTCGGGATAGGATACCCACCACGACTTCTTCAGGGATGAAGTCGGACATGGCTCTCTGTTTCTTCTTCCTCAGAATTCTTTTCTTCTAGGTTAGGGTCCCTCCACCTCTGGGGAAATTGTTTCCCCCCCCCCCCCCCCGCTCTCTCTCTCTCTCCCCCTTAAAACCCGGTTCCTCTCTCTCTCCCTCTCCCTCTCAAACCCCCCCCCCCAAAACCCGGCCCCGCCTCTCCCCTTAAAATCCGGTTACACTCACAGTTTTTAATTTTTTTCTTTATTTAATTATTTACATTTTATTTATTTAATTTCTATAAATACACCCTATCTATATTAAAAAATATAATTCAAGAATTAAGTACTTCAATTTTCAATGAAGTTGAACCGGTGCGAAAATCAATTTTTTTTTATCATTTTATTTGAAATGGCCATAATAAATTTTTTGCTATGAGACCTTTCAACAAATATCCTAAAATTCATTATTTAGTTTCAAGACTCTCTGAAGGTGTCCATTAAAAGGCCTTGGAGTAAAAAATTTATTACGACCATTTAGGATGAAATGATCAAAAAAATAATATCTTTGCACCGGTTTAAACGGATTGAAAATTGAAACACTTATTTTTGTAACTATATTTTTTAATCTATAAATGACAAAAAAAAAATGAAGAAAAAAAAAGTTGGATGCTTAAAATTGGAGGGAGGGGGGGAGCTCCTCATTTTCCTATAAATAGAACCATTTGTCTTCACATTGAACTCACACCTTGAATCTCTCCAATTTTTCTCTCTACAAACCTTGTGTTTGTTCTTGATATTCTTAAGTTTCTTCTTAAGTTCTTCAAGAAACTCAACCCTTGGCCGCCATCAATCCACCACCCGACCAGCCTCTCGATCCAAAAAAATTTGTAGTTTAGTCAAATATTTAGTTTCGAGAGAAAAAGAAAGTCATTTCTTTTCTCTTTCGAAGCTACCGTAAGCTTACCGTAAGTAGTCACTTCGTTCAATAGCCACATTCACCCTCCGTAAGCCGACGTATTTTCTTTTCCGTAGCGATACTATCTGCTAAGAAGAACGGTAAAATATTTCTAGTCACCTTTTCTAGTAAAAATTGTAGTTATATTTTCTTTTTGTGTTTAAAAATGCATGTTAAGTTAAAGTACTAAAAATAGGTAGCAAACTTATTCTACTAAAATTACTGGTCTTAAGCATAAGTGGTTTCCACTCCAAAGGTGTCCGTCCATGTGGCACTATGCTTTACGATTGTTTTTACGACTGTGGAGTAACCTGAGGCTAAAACTCTCAAAAGTTTGTCAACAAGTCTGGCTTCGTGCCGACTAAGGAAGGAATGGTGATTCTAACTGGGCTCGTCCGACCATCCGACCTGGGACTTTCCTGGTTATTTCTATGTCAAACATAATCCTATGAGCATAGAGCTATCTGTCAACTTTCCGTCCGTATTGATCATTGACGCCACATACAAGACCAATGAGAATCGAATACCACTATTGGAGGTTGTAGGTATCACATCCACATTGCGAACTTACTCGCTTATGTTCGCATATCTTAGAAATGAGATAGAAGAGACACTGACATGGGCATTGGATACCTTAAAAAACTGGATGCTTCAAAAGGGGGCATCGTTGCCATTGGTGTTTGTTTCAGATCGGGATTTAGCACTTATGAACGCCATTGAAGCATGTTTCCCCATGGCACGTCACATCTTATGTATTTGGCACATAAATCAGTGCATCATGAAGAACTGCAGCCGTGTGCTTGGTCCGGAATGGAAGCGCTTTCTCATGTCATGATACTCGCTTATCAATTCATCTACACCTTCGTCTTTCGAATAGAAGTGGCAAGCCATGCGTGACAATTTTCGCCAATTTCCGAATGTCATAATTTACCTGTGGCAAACATGGTTAAGGTTGTACAAAGAGCGGTTTGTTTCAGTATGGACAGATACTTGTATGCACCTCGGAAGCAATTCAAGTCAAAGGTATAATCGTTTTTTAACTTTACTAGTAAATTTTTTTGCATTTCTCTACTACACTAACGAATACTTTTTAATAATTTCCTATTTAAACACAATGTATTATTCTATTACAAGGCAGAGTCTGCACATACGAGGCTAAAGCTATATTTGGGGGATACCATGTCATCGCTACAAAAGTCTTTTGATAAAATAGAAAAGATGTTGAAAAATCAGTTCGAAGAAATTAAGAAGTCGTTCGAGAAATCATTGAACATTCCACGCCACAAACAAATACGTGACGACATTTTTGATCAGGTAAGATGTCGCATTTCATTAGAGGCAATGGAGTTTATACATGATAAGCTAGAAAGCGCTTTAGAAGCATCCCCCCACATTGTCGGCTATTGCAACTGTACGATCAAAATCACACACGGATTGCCATGCATGCACGATCTTGCATATTATCGTTCCATTTCAACTCCAATTCCGCTATGCAGTATCCACGCTCATTGGACTAGGTTGTCTATGCACGCAACCGAGTTTAATGAGGACGGAACACGACTTGACAGGACATGTTAGATCGTTGAGATATTAGATGAGATGGATCCATGTATGCGGGAGCATATCATAGACATGATTATCGATATGGCAGATCCACCTCGTAGCACAGTTCGACCTCCATCGTACAACACAGAACATAGAGGTCGACCTGCAGGTAGAGATGAGCAAAGTACACGTCGCATACCTTCTTTCTTAGAAGCATCCACTTCGGGATCAAGGACTGCAACATCGCAAGTGAGAGGGAGAGGGAGACGTGGGAGGGGTTCGGGGGTTCGCAACACTCAATTTACAGCTCCACCCATTCCTGATTGCTACATTCAGCGAATACCTCAGGTATGGTGAAAATGGTTGGAGTCAAGTACTAATCTTACTGAATTCGTTCGGGCCTACGGCACCACAGCGACATTGGATGGAGGCTATGACTGTAGGAATTGTCATCTCAACAAGGTACAATCTTGTACTGCATACATTTGATGAGGATATTTACGGTTGTTTTACTCATTTGCCATTGAGGTCCCTGATCCGCACCCAAGATTGTATAATCTTGGGGGCTTTTAGCTTGTTATTTGTAGCGGTTCGTTCCCATTTATCCCTTTTTATCGCATATTGCTCGTAAGGTAGGTTTTTGTGTATTTCAGGTAAAACGTGCTAATAAGGCGGTTTTGAACGCCAAGGAATGCTCCGGATGCAACCAAGTGCTCAAGGTCATGTGCCACCATGTTGTGGTGCCCGAGGAGTCATGAAGAGGTGGTTTAGAGGTTGCTCGGGTCGCCCAAGGGTCAAGGAAATTGAAGGAGAAGTGATAATTTTACCAAAGCTACTCATCTTCCGACCAGCTGAGGGTAGAATTGTCATAACTTTTGATGTACAAATGATATTGGATCCAAATCACTTGGGTTAGAAAGTAGACTCGACGAGCTTTCCAACGGTCCAAAGAACGCCCATATCCGAGTTCGGGAGTGTCCGGAGCGAGCCCGCAAAGTTGGCCCAGAAATCTGCCAGCCATGAACCGGTACGGGTAAATCATCAACCGGTTCATGCTCGGCAGAAATTGAAGTTTGGACCTTGGTCGAGGCCATGAACCGGTACGGGAAATTCATCAACCGGTTCATGCCTGGAACCCGAATTCTGCTTTTTGCTTTTGGGATATTTTGTTTGTCTCACCTTTTGGGATATTTTCTAGGATATTTTGTGAGAGATTTAGGCCACCTTGTATATTTAGTCCTCTCTCTCTCTCTCCCTTATTTAGTTAGTTCATTTTTACCTTTAAGTATTTTATTTTGTTAGAACTCCATTAGAGCTTCAAGCTTTCCTAGCTTTAATCCTTTCAAGAACTCTAGTAAGTATTTGTCGTTTATTGTTTTCTCGTTTATTATTGTTGTAGCTTCGGACTAGAGCTATCTTAATATCAAGTTTATTTCCATTTTCGTCGGTTAATTATGTTTTCTCTCTTAAGCATGCTTTCTAGTCTTTTTACTATGTGTGAGTAGTTTATTGGCTAAGTCTCGGGCTAATCTTTCCCGAGGACTTAGGTTGTTACTTGGTTCTCGAGCCATCGGGCTTTAAAGCATGGTTTTCCGGAATAGGGCTTAATTTACATTTTCGGTCTAAACTAGGGGTGTTAACCCCTTGGTAAGGAGCTTAGTCAAGCGGTCTTGGCAAGTGACTTATTGAGGCCTAGTGGCCTCCTAAGTGTTCGATAAACATTAAAAACAAGTTGGTTCGCCTCCGGGAAATCACACCTTTTGTTAAACGTAGTCTTTTCAAGCTAAATCATCCGGGCGTGAGCGCGCGGTCGTGACTCTCGCCTGAGTTATAATCGAGAACCGGTAACGGCTTTTGTCAAGGGTTAGAAGACCCCGAGACTTGCCTCTTTAAGTTAATCAAGCGTTAATCTAGTTTCCGTTTTAGTTATTCCTTTTAAAGCAAAACCAAGTTGGCCGTCTTGAACGCCACCAAACCTACCTTAAACCTACAATCCGAATCAAGCTAGAATCGAATTCTCTGTGGGAACGATCCCGGATTTCCGGATACTATGCTACTGATGACCTAGCCCTACGCTTCGGGTTTCTATCAACCTTATTTGAAAGCAAGGTTCGACAGTAAGCAGTCCCCTCCAGTTCCAGTAGAATACCGTCGGGAAATTGCTATTGCTCGTGTTAATAACGATCATTTCGTGCAAGTTTTCTTACAACCTCATTACCCTGTACCACCCATTCCAACATGGTGGTAGCAGAATGTATTCGACGAAGCTCTTGCTTGGGCTGACAGTTATGGAACATGTTTGCTATTGTGGTACGAAGTAATGGGTATAAACAGGCCGGGAGTAGCATTTGGAGGAGATATTGATTAGAATGTGTTTTTATGTATTTCCATGTTTTGATAATATGTACTCAATTATAATCAAATGAAATTTTGTTTAAATTTATTATTGTTCATTAGAAGAAGTTATTTTTATTATTCATTGTTAAGACAAATTAATTAACTAATTAAAATAATATAAATTTATTAAGTATAAAGTCAATTTTAATTGAAATTAGAATTTGAGTTAACCAAAAAAAAAAGAAGGGATGTAAATGGGAAAAGAGACAAATAAATAAAATAATTGAAAATTAAAAAAAGGAAAGAAAAAAATTTCACATTGGAAAGAAAGAAAAGGAAATAAAGAGAAAAGAAAGAAAAAAAATTCAAATTGAAAAGAAAGAAAAGGAAATAAAAAGAAAAGAAAGAAAGAAAAAATTCAAATTGAAAAGGAAGAAGGGGGGGGGGGGGGGGGGGGGGGGGAGGGGTAATTTTGGAAATGGGCTGTGGGGTCGGGGGAGGTGTGTCCCCCTCTATCTCTCCACTGCCACCCCGACACACCCCTCTCTCTCTCTCTCTCATTTTATTTTTTTGTTATAAAATTTTAAATGGTAATAACTTTTTCTTGACGTATTGTTTTAAAATAAATTTTATATTTTTGAAATTTACTCAACGAAACCTATCAAACGAGCCTAATATTGATGGTGAAATAATGGAAAATGGAAAAACTATATATTTTGTGGTTCCACCCGTTCAATATAATTCAAGAATTAAGCGCTTCAATTTTCAATTCCGTTTAACCGGGGCGAAGATCGTATTTTTTTGATCATTTTATTCTAAATGGCCATAATGATTTTTTTGCTCTTAACCCTTTCAACGAACACCCTAAGACTCATTATTTAGGGGCTGTTCGGCTAAATAAGCCAAGTGGCTTATTTTTTGTCCTTATTCAATTTTTTTTCGTATTTGTTAGTTTTGCGTCAATTTTTTGGGAATTATTGCATCTCCATGACGAGAGGAATCTAAAAAGTAAAAAATTATGATCGAAATCCAATTTTTTTTTTTGAATAAAAACGAAAAAATTGGCTTATTAGCTTATTTTTGTCTTTATTCAAAAAAATTAGGTTTCGATTGAATTTTTTTACTTTTTAGATTCCTCTCGTCATGGACATGCAATAATCCTCAAAAAATTGACGCAATACTAACAAATATGAAAAAAAAATTAATAAGGACAAAAAATAAGCCACTTGGCATATTTAGCCGAACGGCCTTTCAGGGCTCTCTTAGTGGAATTCAATACAATAATTACGGGAGATAATTACAAAAGTGGATTTCAAAATTTAAAATATATATAATAACCAAAAAAAACTCCTTTGTTTTTTTTTTCCCGTTTTGTCCTAATTCAATTTTTTTTCGCATTGGATCATTTTGCAACAAACTTTTTAGCCTTATTGATCGTCTTGATGAGAGGAATCAGAAAAATAAATTTTTTTTTTTTACTTTCACCCTAATATTTTAACATATGAGAAAGCGTGCACAATTCATGGGTCGTGTTTTGGAGTTTGAAACTTGGAAGAAATTGGCGTAAAACTTATTAAAAGCGTGCAGCCTCAACTGTAATTTTTATTTACTGTTCCGATTCGTCTCAACTAGACGAATCAAGAATTCACAAAAATTTGGCGTAAAACTAATAAAGGCGAAAAAAATTTAATAAGAACAAAAAATGTTAAAAAGATAAAGTTCTTAACGGAACGGGACTAGTCAGAGTGATCGGTTTTGGAGATTATCTTTGGAATGGAGAGAGAAAGAGAGAGGATGTACGTACTTATCTCACTGGATTTTTTTCTAGCAAAAATAGTTTTTTTTTTATCAGACTAAAAATGCCTTCCAGGCAGCAAAAATAGTTCCCTTCTTGTTTTGTACAGGATGCGTACAACATGAGCAGGAGATTCGTACATTGAGTACTTGTAGTTCACTTAGGAGTGGGTCTTTTAACTCTAATCCATATTGAACCCATTTTTAACCCATGTAAATGTGGGTTTATATGGGTTGAACCCATATAAACCCATTATAAAATATGGACGGATTGGATTGGGTTATAAGTGAGCGGATTTGGACGGATTAAAAAATATGAGTTGAGATTGCCACCTCTATCTCTCTTAATTGTCTTACAAGAAAATAATTGAAAATTAGAAAATAGAGAGAAAAAAAATATTTAAACTGGAAAAAAAAAAGGAAATAAAGAGGAAAAAAAAAAACTCAAACTGGAAAGAATAAAAAGGGGGAAAGAAGGGGAGGGGGCGGGGTAATAGGGGAGGGGGGCGGGGGTAATAGGGGAAATGGGGTGTGGGGTGTCAGGGGGGAAAGCAGGTCTCAAAGAAAAGAAAGAGAGAAAAAAATTGGTTCCACAAAAAAAAAAAAAGGAGAGAAAAAAAAAATAAATTTATTGAATAGTAAATCTTCTCCTATCATTTTATTTTCCTTTTATTTTAATTTTCCTTTCCTTAGGTTTTAAACGAGGCCTAAAACTTAGAAAAAGAACAGACACTCCATTAAAAAATCAGTTGTAAAATTATCTACTTGTAACCGCGAGGTTAACGTTTTTGCACATTTGCTCAAGAATATTGCACTCTTAATGGAACTAAATTGCACCCAATTCAGGACAAGTGGGGAGCGTGTGGTCAAATGATACTTTAATTTTAGTCGTGGTTGATGTTGAGATAATGCAGGAAAAAAAAAATCCTTCCCATTACACTTTGTTACATGTTTCAAAATATCCCATTTTCACGAAAAAATCTTCAATGCAACGGTTATTTGTAACGCCCTCTCATATGATATGGGCTCTATGCATATGTAGGTCCGACACCATATGAGAAGGCATTACATATAACCGTTGCATTGGAAATTTTCTCGTGTTACACTTCCAACTCTTAGGTCGGAATTTTGGTTGATTCTCCATCCTTCCGTTGAATTTTCGTAAGTGTTCACCTTTATGTATTTTGTGTGACTTGATTTTCACTTGACTTTTGCGCAACTCAAAGACAAAATGAGCCGGTACGAAGGTAAAGACCCTTTGATAAACATAACCAACTACAGTTTCCAAGGGCATACCGCCAAATCAACAATGAGAAAAAACTTTTTTACGCCTGTTTTTGTGAATAGTTGTTCAGGGAGGTGCATCGCGGCCGTTTGTTTTAGCTTTGGATGGTCTGATCGAATTTAAATTAAACTTTTTCGGAGAAGAATTAAACCAAAGTCGAAACGGACGACCGAGATCGTTCAGCTACACAAATGGCTTATCCACGGCTCCTCCGTGAATAAGCCAACCTCATCAACAATACAATCCAAAATTTTTTTTAAAAAAAAGGAAGACAAGGTAATAAACTTTTTGTAGCAAATTTCCTCGATCTACGTCAAGCATATGTAAACCAAACTTCTATTCAAGACATAAATGATTTCAAGCTTCTCTTTTTGAAAGGCGGTCGAACAATGCATAGTTGAGAACATGAGATAAAACATAAGAAAAACTCAAAAAAAAAAATTCCATAAGACAAGAAGCTGCAATCCATTCAGGATGAATATAATGAAAAGATAATCTTCAAAATCCATCACAGTTCTTTCCTATGAGTATAGTACATATTGAATATTATATATCTTCAAAATCCAATCCAATCCAATGCATAGTAAATATTGTTGTTCACCATTCTTTCCCACGAGTAAAAAATTGGGAGATGAAATCTCACGATATTAATACAAAAATGCTAATACAAAACATAGAAATGTCGGTAGGGTTGGGTTTTCCTTTTAGGTTTTGGGCTTCGGCCATTAGGTGTTCTGGGCTTGACCCAATAGGTGTAGGTTTGTTCCGATGAGTGTTTTCTTGATTGTCTTCTTGTCAATCTCGGATTTGGGTTTCGAATTCTTTGGCACAGGATTGTTTTTAGATTTAGGGATATCATACCGTCAAATTCTTATTCCTTTACTCTCTGTATGTATGTATGGGTCTCTCTCTCTCTCTCTAGAGAAAGCATCTATGGGGCCTGGGGTTGAATGGTTGGACCCAAGATCTGGATATTGCCTTCTCAGCCAAGTCCGCCAAAAACACAATTGATTTCGTTAATTTCGTATTAATTGAGTTTCTGATGTTTTGTATTGGTTCATTGTGATGATTGTTTGAGTTGGGGTGGACTAATTACGTGTTTGTTTTTTTATCCGGATTAAGTGCTTTGATTGTATGTGAATTATTTTAGAGGGTGCGAATTCTTGATTTAGAGTTGTGAATTGTGTAATTTGGGTGGGGTGTAAATGGTGTGAATTCTGCAAATGGTTGTGAATACTAAAAATGAGGTGTGAATTATGTAATTAAGTGGGTGTTTGTGTAGATGGTGTGCAAATTCTGCATTTAGGGGAGAATTTTCGGAAAAGGGATGTGAATTTTGGGGGTATAAATAGTGTAGATGGGGTGTGAATTTTGTAAAAAAGATGTGAATTCTGCAAACGGGTGTGAATTCTGTAAAAGGGTCTGAATTCTGTAAAAATGTGTGAATTCTTGGGGGTGTGAATTTTGCAAATGGGTTTGAATTCTGGGAGATGTGAATTCTTGGGGGTGTGAAAAGTGATAAGGGCAAAATAGTAAAAACATACTTTAAAAAGGGTCTTGACAAGATAGCATTGACAAAAAAGGGTTTGCACAAAACCCCATTAAAAAAATGGGACCAGCCAGAAATTTCCCGAAGAAGTAGTAGCATTTTAAGGTGGGCTTAGCTCAATAGGTGTTCTGGGCTTGACCCAATAGGTATGAGCCTTGTCTCAATAGATGTTTCGTTGGTTGGTTTCTTGCCAAATTCGAATTTGAGTCTTGGATCCTTGTTCCGTTAGTCTTTGTAACAATTCCAAAGATTATAAAATTTCTTTTTCGCCCATCAAAAAGAGTAGCAATATTTTAGGTCCCGTTCGTTTTGAGATTTTGGATTTGGATTTATAGGTAATGAGTATAAAGAGAAATAGAATAATGACTGAAAATATGGGTAATTGTTGGAGAGATATAGAGAGAAAAATGAGAGTAATAATTAGAAAGAAATAGAATAATGATTAGAATCCAAAATCTAAAAATCCAAAACGAACGGGGTCTTAAGGTTTGAAACACAGCAATAATACAAGAAATGATGAAACTTGAGTTGAATCATGCTTTTACCTGTCCTTCCTCTCCCCGCTGCTTCCCCTTCAAGACACTGAAGGGTCTGCTTTATTGAGTAAGATAAGATTCTCCTCATAAGTTTCAAAATGAATTTTGTGATCAAAAGTACCATAAATTCCCAACTTCTTGACGTCTTTATTCCACGGGTCATAGGAACAAACCTCCCCATACGGTTGTACTCCTTGCTTGAATAATACTCCATGACCATTCTTCCGCATACCTAGTACTGCTCTAACTTCTCCAGTTAGTTCAATGTTTATATACTTATACCAAGAATCAACTACGCCATACTCTTTCATTATCCAAATAGAACAAGGCTTCGAGAAATCAAAACTATCGTCACTTACTAGCGCAAGCAATCCCCTGAATATTGAAGTTCTGATGATGGTTCTGGACCTTCTGGTTCTTGCACTCGCAATCTCATTTGGCAGAGAAATCGTTTTAAACGCCTCATCACTCAAATCAAACGACAAAACGAATTGCTCATTCGAATTCCCTATAGCCTGTGCTGCCCAATGAATAACTCCTTCTAAACAAGTGGAAGGCTTTCGGGAAAACAACAGAGTGCACCCAGGCGGAAAAGAGTTGCCTGCTCCAAGACTCACCTTCCATGAGCCGGCATTAAGGGAGTAAACCTCAACAACAGGGACCTCTACCATTTCGGACAGCTTAGTTCCCCGGAGTATTGCTACTCTAACCACCTTATAATCATTACTCCGCGAATCAAATCCAAAGCCTTGATATTCTACCAAGGAGCCGCCAGTCTCTTTTTTGATGCCAGGACGAGGAAGGCTTATGGACTTTCTAATGGACGGGTTGCAGAGGAGATAGTTATGATCACGTTCCCGAACACAGAACAAACCTTTCACATAACCCACTAAATCGTAAAATTGAAGATGACGGCTCGGGAATGGAATTCTTATGTATTCATCGAATGTGTTGCCTACTTCTCCAGTATCAGTAAATAGTTTGTAGTGTTCTAAATACTAATCTTCTGAAAGAGAGAACAAAACTAGCGAAGCTGACTATTAATTACGAGTGGGAGATTATCGTAGCTGTTTTTAGGATTTGCGAGCGATTGATTGAGGTGGGAATCGATGAAGGTAGGGCTTGTAATCAGGGAGTCCCAGAGTTTGGAGACCAGACCTGAATCGGATTAGGGATTTGGTTGGGAGTCGGGAAAGAATATGCGCCACTACGTTTTCTGGAATGAAGTCAGACATTGCTCTGTGTCTTCTTCCTCCAACTTCGATCTTTGCTTGCAGGAGGAGAAGAAATTAATGTCTGGCTCTGGGAATTTGAAATGTTTTCTTCTTCTTCTTTGCTTAATTGTATGCTTTTTGGGTGCCGATAAGTACCACGTGACGCCCATTCGTAGTGTCTGTAAACCAATAGAAAAACATGAAAAAGTCCTCTCCAAGTAAAATATGGAATTCCTTTTTTCAGAAGTCAGAATTGGTGAGGTTGGCCGGTCGATGTCGTCGACGAATGAAAAAACAACCGCTTGCAAGAAAAGGATCAGACTCACGTCCCCTTTGGATTGAGGGATTTCGTATGGAAAACAAAAGATATACTAGTTATATTATATAGTAATATTTTTTTTCAAATCACTCATTTAGATAGAGCAATGTGGCGAGAAACGAAGAAAAAAAAAGTACAAAAATGGAATTTTTTCGATTGGCTTTTCTCCTTTGTCTCCCAATCTCACTAAAAATGACGAGATTGGGTGAGAAATGGCTTGCTCCTAATTTCTTATCTCACCATCCGAAGAAGCTGTCAATCTACAAAACTTAGGATAAAAAAAGAAAAAAGAAATAACGACAAAACTTAGGATCATATCGTAAAAAACTTCAATAAATCTTTTTTTTTGATAACTTCGATAAATCTTTCAGTTTAGGTGAAGTTGGTCATGAAGTTTCCTTATCTGATTTCACGCCAAAATGTTGAACATTGACCGAAAAAAAGTATAAAGAGAAAGTTAAAAATACTAGAAGAATAGTTTACCAAAAATAAAATAAAATAAAATACTAGAAGAATCCCCATCATATTTATTGGATTGCAGGTCTGAATTGGTGGGATTTGTTTTCCCTCTAGTTAGAATGAGTGAGGTTGGGCCGGTCGATGATTGTTTTCCATCTCTTTCTTTTCCTCTGCCTTTCACCTTTCCGATTCAAACACTGTTCATTTTCGACTCCTCTCATGATATATATGGAAAATTGTAAATCTGAGATTTTTTTTCAATATTATTTTTCTTTCACTTGTCATTATGTATGAAGAAGATTGATTAGAAAAACGGCTCTAAAATTCAAATAAACATATTATGGGATTTCTTTTTATTTTTGAACTTCTTATTTTGATAAAGTGGTTCAACATTTTAGAGGGAAATCAGAAAAGAAACATAATGGACTGCATTCCAAAAATACAATCCCAAACTGAAAGCTGTTTTTTTTTTTTTTTAAATCGAAGTTTAGCATTGTACGTAACGTAAAAGAATCCATCGATGATAATAAGTAATAATACAAATGAACTCGTAATGATCCGATGTCATTTAGCCAGAAAGAACAAACTAAAGAAAAGTAACTGAAAGACAAAAAAAAGTTAAAAGTTCCCTTGCATATATAGCGGCAAGAAGGCAAAGACCCTTTGATAAACATACGTACGAGCAATGTTAGGTACACAGAAAATATGCTCCGAAATTATCCCGAAAGATAAATCGACAGTACAGATTCACTCCGTTGATTTATCTTTTCGGGATAATTTCAGGGTACATTTTTGTGTGTGGATATTTTAGGCTTATTGCAAAACATATTAGCAAAAGAAAAATAAGAGGGTGGAGTCAACGAAGAGAGAGTAGGAAAAGGAACAAAATCCTAAAAATAGATGGAGATGGGATTCGTTTTTTCTCTGTTCAGAATTGATGCGGTTGGGCCGGTCGATGACGTGGATGAATAGAAAAATAGCTTGCATTCAAAGCGCCAGACTCAATACAAGGGGTGTGAAAAAAAAAAAAAAAAGCAACCCGACCAACCCGACCCGACCCAAAGGGTCTCGGGCGGCTCCGAACAGGTGGTTCGGTCGGGTACGGGTTGGGTTCTGTTAAAAAAACGAGTTTCGGTTCGGACTTCGGGTCTGTGTGTTTTGTACCTGGGGTCGGGCCGACCAATGCAAAACTGACCGAACCGATGGACCCGAACCGACCCGAAGTAAAAAATCGGGCTCGCGGACGGGTCTATACCATCAGTCGGTTCGGTTGTGGATCTGAAATTTCTTTACCCGACATTGTCGGGTTCGGGTAGCGGGCCATACCCGACCCGTGCACACCCCTAGTTCAAATCCTCTCTATAGAGGAACCTCTGTACCTCCGATTCCCGTTCAATTTCAACCGTAAGATTACATAAATGTTTATGTATTCTAAAATTTAAAAACGGTTCAAATTAAAACAATTTGGTACACGGGAACAAAGGGATTCGTTACAGAGAACTGATGTATAATATAAGCCTGTAATATGTGGTTAATATAGAACGTTAGCGGTTTAAAGTTGTGATCAAGATGGGACAATGTCGTGAAAAAAAAATTAAAAAAATTCCCATTACATTTTTCGAAATACTTCAGCGACTAGTTAAGTATTGAGTTGAGTTGATTCTAAGATGATTTTTTTTGGAGCTTTATTAATGGTGCAATGGGCATTCCGAAGTAACACATTTTTTTCCTTAATCATGTTGGAAAGTTGTTTGGAAGATTTGAAATAGGATAAAGTACGGATTACCTCCCTATGGTTTGGTGGTTTGGCAGATGATCTTCCTGAGATTTATTAATAACCAATTCGTCTCCCTATGTTTTGGAGTAAACTGCAACTCCTAACTCCGTCAACGGTAGAAGTAAAAGACCACACTACCCTTTTTCTTTTTTAAATAAAGAGCCGTTACTCCCTTTTTATATTCAGAAGTTCCAACACGAAGAGGGAGAGATGGCAATTGGAATTGGAAATAAACAAAAACTTGTTTACTCGAGACCAAATTCCGGCCACCTACAAAAAACTCAGGAGTGGACTTGGTCAAAAAAAGAAGCGTTCCCTGACTATTAAGAGAGGGAGATTATCGTAGCTGTTTCTAAGGTTTGTGAGTGATTGATTGAAGTGGAAATTGATGAAGGTAGGGCTTGTAATTAAAGAAAACAAGAGTTTAGAAACAGACCTGAATCGGATTAGGGATTTGGTTGGGAGTCTGGAGAGTATATCCACCACGACCTCTTCAGAAATGAAGTCGGACATGGCTCTCTGTGACTGTGTCTTCTTGCTCAAACTTGAACTCATTGCTTTCCTAGGCTTCTTAATTCTTTGCATGATCATCTTGAAACTTGTCAAGGAGAGAGAGGGGATACTTTTTGGGTGCCAATAGGTACCACGTGGACCCATTCTACTACCAATAGAATTGGTGAGATTGGCCGGTCGATGACGTTGACGAATAGAAAAACAGTAGCTTGCTAGAAAAGGATGACTACCAAACTTATGATAAAAAAAAAAAAGAAAAATAAATAACGACAAAACATATGATCTTATTTTAAAAACCTTTGAGAAAAAGATTAACTATTTACCTTTCTAATTTCTTGCCAAAGTGTTGAACATTGACAAAAAAAAAAGGAGAGAAACCCCGTCATATTATTATTATTTGAATTCCAGTGTAGTTTTTCTTATCCATCTTCCTTTCAAATGAGATAATGACTAGCGAATGAAAATGTTAGGCTAATTCTATTTGCAACCCCGAATTTGCTAAATAAAACTTATAGTTATTTGGGAAATTAGGGCAAAATCAACAACAATTTTTTTGAGATTTAGGGCAACTCAGATTGCAAAATGATGAGTATTTTGTTCAAATCGTTGGTGGAAACGAATACCGCCAACATCAAAAACCCCCAAATCAATCACTAAATCAACCGTACAGTACATGAATGGAGTCCAGAACCATACCTCAGCCCGTGTGTAAGGAAGAAGACGAGGGAGAGTTGTAACCGTCGGTGTACGGCGGTGGAGTCAACCAGAGTAGATCGGCGACCTCCTCTCTCTCTCTCTCTCTCTCTCTCTCTCTGTTGGTCTGGTTTTCAGAAAATGAAAACAGATCTTGAGAAAACAAAAACGAAAAATCGATAGGGGGATTTGGAGGAGTTAAACCGTTTGGAAAAACCCCCGGATTTGCCAATGCTGGGGTCTGACCTCCGCTTCCCAAATCCGCCTAGATCTCCAGGTGGATTTGAATTCGCTACAGTGTTTATCTCTAACTCCCTAAAAACTCAACCAAACACCGGATTTGAGTGGAACCAGGACTACAAATCCGGCCGCCTCACAAATCCACCTTCTTCTCCGCCATCCAAACAGGCCGTAAAGGAGATAATGACTAGTGAATGAAGCCTTGGTTTCCCAGTCGGTTTTCTGTTGGGTCTTCCAATCATGCTTAACGGCGTGGGTTTCTACGGCTTGTTTGCTGCAGTTGGCGTGGCTCCCGCCATGGTCGTTGTTGGACGGCTCGGTATTCGCCTAATGGCAAGGACTGCATCCGCGGCAGATCCAGCTTGTTTGGTTCCGGGGTGGCATCTTCGAAGGGGCGGCTAGTGGTGGCTTGGAGGTTTCGTTGGTGGCTGACTGGTGGTGATGGGTTTGCCTTCAGGTGTGCATTTGGGTTTTGTCCCTCTGTAATTTCCAACTTTTGGTTGGAATCTTTCCCCTATCCTAATAAAATGTTACTTTTGTTGATAAAAAAAGGACTAGTAAATGAAAATGTTAAGCTAATTCTATTTGCAACCCCATATTTGCTAAATAAAACCTATAGTTATTTACAAATTACCCATTTAAACTATCATTGTTTTTCATTTTATACCCTTTGCTAAAAAATCCTACACCTTACCCCCTTACTCTGTTATTTAGTATCACTTAGTATAACATGCACACATGAGTAATTTTGTGACAAAAAAAATCTCTTTTTCAAAGAGACATTGTTATATCTCCATTCCTATGGCTTATTCTTAATATATTCATAAATTCTCATATTCTTCTTTTTTTAAGTACATCTTCTAAATCAAGGAATATGCTTTTCTCCATCATTTTTATTTGATGCGTGGGGCTCATTATGACTCTAATTTGATTATCCTCACATTTTTAGATAATTTGAATATAAGTCATAACAAAATGTGTGGTTCTTATGTGCTTGTATTTTGTATAAGAGTGTGTATGAAAGTGTGTGAGATTTGTGAGAGTGTAAGAGTTGTGTTGTTTGTGAGTGAATCTCTCTATACCCACCAACAAGTACCAAAATGCTTAGAGGTGGTTTTTGCTCAAGAGAGTAGAGGACGTTGCCAATTTGGAAATGCAAGGTGCTAGATGGAGTATATATAGAGAATTACACATGCAAGTTGTCCACGGTTTTTGTCTTTTGTATGATGACTACTGTAATAACATTTGCTTGGTGATGACATATACTTTTCTTAAGTACTATTTAAGTGAGGGCTCTAAAACAAATAAGTTATTAAGCTTGAATCACGCTGGACTCGTTGTTGGCAGTGGCAGAGCCAGAAATATTTTATAGGCCGTTCAAAAGGTTCTTCCTTCCATCTCATATTATATATTCATCTGCTAAAATTATATACTTTATTTAGAAAATTAGAGGCCGGTCCTCCTTTCAGGTTTGGTTTGATCCCAACCCTAAATATTTTTTACCGAAACTAGATGGCTCGATTATGTTACTTGAGGACTTTTTTGCCCCACCCCCCCCCCCCCCCCCAATATCCCCAATATACTTCATGACCAAACGTAAAAACTGAAACTCCTCCCCTCTCTCTCTCTCTCTCTAAACCACTGTCACCTAGCAACTCCTCTCTCTCGCTCTCCCTCCACCAATGGAGCAGCGCCGACCACGGCCGCAATCTCCTCTCCGACTAGAATTCGCATTCTTGCCGCCGTCGGATAAGTCAACGATTTTAGCAGAGTTGCTGCCATCTCCTCTCCGACGAGAATTCTTGTTCTTCTACGGGCGAATCAAGAAGGTAATCTGAAAATATATCCAGTTGCTGCTCTGCAACGAATGGATCTCTGCGAATTTCCTCGTTGTGCTCGATCGTCTCCGATGAAAATCTGGTCGATGTTGTCGATCGTCAAGAGTTGTGTTGTTTGTGAGTGCAACTCTTTATTTTCATTCTGCTTTGTGCGTTACTTACAATGAGAATACCACCATGGTTCAGGTGGAATATAAATGTAGATACTCTGTGGTATTGGATTGGCGTTGTGGTTGTCGCTGTAGCAGCCATTATTCGAGAATACGAAAATCAAGGATCGATGCTTAGCTTTTGATGAAAGAAGATAGAGTGATACGGGGCAAGAGAGGCATGGTGATGGAACCACAGCCATATTTTTTTTCTTCACTCTGAGCTTTACTTGTTTTTGGTGATGTCACGGGGGGGAGAAAAAGAGAAGTTCTGATTTGATCTATCTTGCTATTTTTAACTGTTGTCTTGTTGTGGGCTAATTTAAAAATTGCTTGCTATGATCTGTTGATTATTGCTATTACTCGTTGAGGGGGAGCACATATGTAGGGGGAGCATTTGCTCACTCTTTATTTATCACTGCTTTTAAAAATCATATTTTGTGTCATCATAAAAAAGGAGGAGATTGTTAGAAATAACTTATTTTGATTATGTTTTATGACAAAATTGATTTCTTAAATACAATGTTTAAGTTCATATTCTTAAATGTTCTATTGAAAGGGATATACAATATTGATACATCTCCGGCTAGAAAAGAAACAATTTCTTCTAATAGTTTTCTTTTGATCAAAACCGAAATGTGTGTACAGCTTGTGTACATTTTTCTTTAAAAAGAAAAAGTCCCATGAAGTCCATATAGATCAGTTTGGATGCCCACGTGTATCAATTTTATAAGTATTATGTTTTTAGTCCATGAGTAACTTAGACTATACATGATTGCATTGCTCTACACCTGTCAAAAGCAAATGGCCCAAGGCTCATTCTGTTGCTCTCAAGAACCAACGTCCGTAATTAATAAGTTCGACCGACCGTGTTTCTTCTCCTGCCATTATTGACTTTGAGGCTTCACAGTTAATACATGGAACCGTTGCAAATCAAATTTTCTAGAGATTTCAACTCAACGTTCATGAGCTACATTTAATGAAGATCAATTGTTGCAGAAGAAAGATTTCGATTCAACGGAAAGAACGCAACGTTCATATTTTCTCTTCCTTATAAAAGAAGGGTTTCTGCACCAGAAGAAACCATCAAGCTTCACCAGATTACTCAAAACTTGACAAGAGCAATATTCATCCTCTCCTACACTTCATTTTTTTTCATACAATTACTTTGAGAGATTTGTGAGTAAAAATTGTCATATCTACTCTTTGAGGAGTGTTGTAATTATGAGCTACAAATTTTATTATCTTTTGAGAGATTAAGTGTTTGAGAAATCAACACTGGTTTTGTAATTCCAAAAACCGGGGTTGTTTTTGGAAGGAGTTTTTGAGGATTTTGTACTTTAAATCCTTGCGGTTGTCCGGCCAGCTCCTTCGGAAAGCTAGGAACGATGGTAATTGTACGCACCCACAAGGCTTACTGGTGTAATTCCATTTTTATTAGTGGAACCTTCAAGCGATTGCCCTGGAGAAAAGTTGAGTAGGCTAGACCGTGGACAAATTCAGACCAAACTACTATAAACTGGTTTTGCACTTCTTATCTCTCTCATTATATTTGCTAATTAGTTATTTGCTTATGTAGCTTTTAATTGGTAATTTTTTTTAATTAGCAACCCTATTCACCACCCCACACCCCCCCCTCGGGTTGCTGTCTAGGTAACAATATGCCTCTGGGTTGTTGTCTAGGTAACAATATGCCTCCTATGGCATATTACGGACCAAATAACCAGGAACCCTTAAGGGATCCTATGAATCCTATGAACATAAACAGGGCACAAATAATGGAAGTAATCCAAGATATGTATGGCCCAGGTTTGAAGAGGATTGAGAAACCTATGTTTAGAAAGTCTTACCCCTACTGGGTTGATAGTGTCCTTTTACCTAGAGGTTTTAAGATTCCAAAATTATCTCTTTTCAGTGGTGATGAGAATCAATCCACAATCAAACATGTAGGTAGATTTTGCCTTCAAATAGGTGAAGTGGGACTTGATGACGTTTTCAAGTTAAAATTGTTTCCACATTCATTAACAAGAACTGCATTTACTTGGTTTATTGGTTTGCTTGCCAATTCAATACATATATGGCAGGATATGGAGGAGCTAGGGATGGCAATTTCGGCCTACTCGACCCAACCCGATCCGTTCCCCGCCCCAAATGGGTAGGAGATTTGGGGATTATTTGGGGATCGGGTAGGGTATGGGGATAATTTTTTTTAAAAAGTGGGGAACGGGTAGGGGGTGGGTATGAGTTAGTACCCGCCCCATCCCCGCCCCGATCCCCGCCCCGCCCCATCCCCGCCCCACTAGCCTACTATATTACGATATATAATAATTATATATACATAAGTTAGGGTTCCCGAGCCCCATCCCACTAGCCTACCATATATATACATAATTTGTACTATGAATCCTGTAGTTGGACTATTTTGTGTTAAATGGCCGTAGGAAACATTTTGGTTATTGTACTCCTCCAATTAACCAATGAACAAATGGTTCATGTCAAAAGTACTACATGAAGCGTTTTTTTAGAGGCTTTCTGTTTCCCAAAACTTGATGAAAGTTGAAATTGACACTGATTATCAATTGTAATGGCAGCCTAGATTGTGTTTTTTTAGGAATTTAGTTTCATGGTTTGTATTTGCTAATGGCAGGTGACTTTTTTTAAAATTTTTTTTGGAATCTTTGGATCCTCGATTCCCCGCGGGGATCCCCGTTCCCCGTTTGGGGCGGGGATGGAGGGTAAAAATAAATCCCCGGTGGGGATCGGGGCGGGGATGGGGAGGGATTTGGGTTCGGGGATTGGGGACGGGGATAGTGGTATCCACCCCCGACCCTCCCCGTTGCCATCCCTAAGAGGAGCAGTTCCATGCTCAGTTCTATAGGCATGAACCAATGGTATCTATTGCTGACTTCGCCAAGTTAAAACAAAAGCCAACAGAAACATCAGAGCAATTCCTAACCAGGTTTAAAAGACTAAGTAACCAATGTCATTGCTATATCCCAGAAACTGAACTTGTTAGAATAGCACATGATGGTTTGGAATACAACTTTAAGAAACAATTCAATAGATCTAACTTTAAAGATCTTTTTGAACTCTCAATGAGGGCCTCGCAATTTGAGGCTATTCTCCAGGAAGGAGAACAACTTAAGAACAAATCACTAGGGACGTACTACCAAGATGTAGAAGGTGATATTGAAATTGATGGAGCCCAAGTCATTGAAAAAAATCCCATAGTTTTTGATACGTTAACTAGGGCAGAAAAATCAATGAACATGCCTTCCTCTCAACCACATAAGAAGGGGAGTCGGGCAAGCTATAGGCAGTATTCCTTTGATTTGTCACAAACAGATCAGATATTTGATGAATTGTTAAATCAAAAGTTCATAACTTTGAGTACTGGTCACACTAGTCCATCTGACAAAGAAAGAAATGGAAGAGAGTACTGTAAATGGCATAATTCATTCAGGCATAATACTAATAACTGTGTCACATTTCGCAATTGTGTGCAGGATCTAATCCAGAAAGGCATGCTGCAATATGCCAAAGGGAGCAAAGAGGTTATGGGGATTGATGTGGATCCCTTTCCAAAGCTTGATGTCAACATGGTGTCTGCCAGTCTAACCAAAGCACTGGGACCCAAGGTTGAGAAACAGAAACAGAAAGAGGAAGAGTATATGGAGACTGATGGAGAATCATTCTCTGCAAAGTCCCATGGTTCGAAATTCCCAAATGATTATTTATGCCTTAGATGTGGTAAAGAAGTCAAGTTTGGGGAAGCAACCATCGCTGAGAAAAAGCATAGATCTGCTTTTTCTAAATCCGGGATAAGGTTTAACACCATGGGTGGTAATGACCTCCAGATTTATGTTGGAGCAAAACTTATTTATGAAGGAGTTAATCCTGGGATCTTGGTCCAAATGGAGTCAAACTACTGGTACAGACCAGATGATGGTCTCCAAGGCCGGGAGTTCCATCATATCACGATTTGGTGGCAGTTGGGTACTAGTTTCCCAGTCGAGGGGATACTCAAACCACAGAGGAGCAGGTCCCAGAAGAGGTATTGGTCCAAGAGGTGGAGGTCCTTATGGACGTGGGGGGCACCAACCCAGAATGGTAATACCTCCCAACCCAGATCATGAGGAATGGAGCTCTATCCGACATCCTAAGTTCCCTACAGAAGGGTGGTACACTAAGATCTCAACTTCACAGAAGAGGAGATTGCAAAGAAAGTTTGTCGGAAGATTCTATGACGGTCCTTTAGATCATGTGAATGATCCAATGAGGAAGGTTGCAAATATGGTCTAGACTCACTACTACAATAATAGATAAATACCACACTAAGGAGGTTCACAAAGATCACAGTTTTCAGTAAAAGCGTGATAAAAAATTGTAGACTAACTTTTTAATCTCAGTTTAAATCAAAAGCTGAGATAAAAAGTTGTCCTTAGCCACGGAAAAGAGCAAGATAATAGATCTCACTTTTGCGACGAGATAAAAGAAAAAAGACCTCACCCTTATAGTGTGATAGAAGACTTTAGCGCGGAATAAAGATCTCACTCGTGCAGTGAGATAAAAAAAAAAAGACCTCACATTTGCGGCGTGATAAAAAACTTTGGTGCGAAAAGGGACGAGATAAAAGATCTCGCTCTTGTGGTGAGATAAAAGACTATGATAAGAATCGGGAACATCTGAGCGCTTGGAAAAGGAAAAGTAATTGAAAGGGTGCTCAAAACTACGTCGTTTCACATTAGCCCAAAATAAGCCCTAATTACTCTCCACTCACACGTTGAAGCTCGCTCATCCTCCTGGCCTCTCCAGTACACGTTTCATCTTCATCCCCATCCCCATCCCCATCCTCACACGCCGCCGCCTCTTCGCCCCTGTCCTCACACGCTGCCGCCGCCTCATATCTCTCCACCACCACCGTGAACTAAGAAACGGCGCGCTCCCGCTCTGTGATTTCTTGTATTCCTCCATTATCCTTCACCAAAGCATTTCTCTAGGAGAGCATGTCTAACTGGACAAACAAGGTGTTGACACAAACAAGGTCTCTCTCTCTCTCTCTCTCTGAAAACCTTCGTCTCCCCGTTTCCCCCTTCCTCCCACTCTCCTCTTTCTCCCCTGTTAGTCTGTGGGTGTGTCGTGACACAGGAAAACGAGGATCAAGCACCACTGGTCTCCGCCATTTACGAGCGAGAGAAGTTTCCAGAAATCAAGCCCAATTTCAGAGAACCCACGAGTAGCAACAGCACGCCACAGATACGACGGCCTGGTTGCTTCTCTCTCTCTCTCGGTCCCTCCCTCTCTTGCTATACGTATACGGGAAAATCTATAACTACCAATTTCAGAAAACCCTAGATTTTTTCTAGAGAAGAAACCAGATTCGAAAACCCTCAGTTGTTTCCAGAAATTAAACCCAAAGTGTAAACCCTAGTTCTCTTATTTAGCCCTACATAAACTCCTGGTTCGTATAAATTTGTATATATGGCTTAGATTTCATTATGTGCTTAAGAGTAATTTATGCGTTCGTGGAGAAGAATTGATACCTTGACTCTTTGAGAGTGTTCTGCTCTAGTTCCATTCAATAGAGTGTTCTGAATTTTTTTTATTACGTGTTGCTTGTTTATGGTAGTCTGTTCGTCTAAGTAGTGCAAGGGTAATAGATTGTTTGTGTTACCATTTGCAGATTTAACTAGTTAGAGACTCAGAGTTGTTTCCTTGTGTTTTATCAGCAACATTGGATACACAACCAGAAGAGATGGCTTAGATGAGGAGTGCTCTGCCATTGGAGAAAGGAAGAAATTGGGTTCAATTAGGATGAAAGTATGGCCCCATCTTTCTATTCTCATAGTTCATAATTTCATAATGCTTCAACCTTACTGTTGGTTGTCATTATACTCTGTTACTAGTGTGATATATAGAGTATATGTTTGTCGAACTAGGACTTCAATTGGATTCCTTTTTCTGAAAAAAGATAGCTCCATCTAGATTTATTATCCTTTTGATGCTTGCAACTTTGACTGGTATAGGTTGGTTGTTGCTTATGATACATTAGAATTTAAAAACCAGTACACTGATTCAGTTGCAATCGGTGTATACAATTTGATATTGTCCTGTGATTCTTTGGGCGCTATGGGATGTTACATGTGTCCATAATCTGTACATGTATTTTGTTAGCTCTCATGTGATTTTTATCAAATAACTATAGCCAACATTAGCATAGGTATTGATGTACCTTTTCTAAAGCTGAACCTGTATGTCAGTATGTGTTGTTTGGCCCATAAGGAGAAGTTTACTGGGCCTTAGAAACACCAACTTAGTGTTAGATTTGTGTATTTCTCTTAGATTTGTTTAGGTTCCTTGGATATTTGTAATATGAGTAGTTTTTTGGAATTTATGGTTGGGAACTGTGCTAGATACCTTCCTATAGTATGCCATTTTTATGAGGATATCTGTAGCAACTCTTATTGTGTGCATGTTCCTGATTTTCTGTCTTAGATTCTAGAAAAGTTTTGAGTTTAGATAAGTTCAGTTTAATTATCAGGTGACATGGCATTTGACTCTAGCATTTGCCATGATATCAGTCTTACAGAATATCATTCTGGTTTATGATAGCCCCAAGATTGACATGAACACTTATTCTGTACATGGGACAAATCAGTTATAGTTTAGATGTGTTCCTCTTCTGTTAATCATCCGTTGAACTAGTAAAGTGAACTGGTGACTGGTCTTAAACTCTTGGTAATTGCTATTGTTGCTTTGACTCTTGGCCATGGGTAGAAGTTCTAGTGTTATGCTTTGAATTATTAGTTAATTAGTTTTGCTTGGCTTCTATGGCTGCAGATTTTTGTAGTCCTTGGCTGCAGATTTTTTAATCCCTGTCCAGAGAAATAGAACCTTAATCTCCTCTCATCATAAACTAAAGGTAATATACGAAATCCAGATTTTCCTTGGTTCGTAGTGACTAACTGACTATAATGGGTGTGAGTATAGCAAAATATCTTATCGTTGTAGAATCTAATTATGGAATTGGTTTCATTTTTCTTTGGAATGGTGAGTTCTAAATATGAAACTGTGGAGTTTTGACATGGTTGCTAACTAATTCAGTTTTTGCATCGCATTCATTGTGCTTTTGATCTGCTAGTATTGTACTAATGTCTCTGTTTTTTGGTTGTTGATTTGCTCTTTTGCAGGTTGTCAAAGGTAGGGATGCTAAAATTGTACATAAAACTAAACATAACCTACAGTGGTAAGTTTCCATCTTCAAATCCTTGAACCATTAAGTTCCCATCTTTCGCTGTATTGAGACTCTTCTTCCTTAATATAAGTTTTAAGAGTCTGCCATTGGGTGTCTCTCAAACCTGCTCATGATGTTGCTCAGACAGTTCTTCCAAGTTCTGTTGGGTGTTTTTGTTGTGCTTTAATTGGAGTTGTGTGTCTGTCCTGTTCTCTGCTGTCGCGGTGATTAGTGCCATCTGTAGTACTTGTCTAGCTTACGAGTTGACTGTTGCATCAATTGAATCGAGCAGATTCTTGATTGCATCATAGCTATATCTTCCCCTATACTGAACGAAGGTTTCAAAACGTGATCATACTCATGCAATCGTAAAGTCATGTTAATCCCTTTCTCTCGCACTCACTTGCACACGAACACTTTCATCTATTCGGTGCCCATGTCTACTATGTGGGTGTGCTCTAATGTTTAACTATCAATTTTTTGAATTGAAGCACTTAACAAATTATATGTTTTTCTACATTCAGAGACTGTGAACTACAGAATTGTGCATCAGACAGCAAAGTGATTGTCACCGAAGAGCTCCATTCATTCCAAAGACCTTGGTATGCTCACTATGTGTTCTTTTCCAATTTGGTTCCCTACATGACAATTTTTGTACGAGGCTTTCCTAGTGTATTGATTTTAAGGCTATGCAATTCTCGCCCGATATAGATGTTTTGGAAGAACTTCCCATTGTGATTTGTTCTCTCTTAGAGCTTCTCATTAGTCATTCCCCTTCCTGAAGGCTTATAGGTTTTGAGTTCTGATTGCCAACCTTTAAGGGCAATGATTTACATCATACAAAGTGGAATTGTGGGAAGAAATCCATACATACTAAAACTGATTTCTTAAAAAACTTTGGGTTGCTATATTTAAGCTTCGGTGAATATAAGCTGCATTATAGTGAGATTTCAATTGAACTTATTCGAGGCTTTTAACAGCCATATTTTATGTCTGATAAAAGTCGTCGTTTTAATCTTATAGTTTTTTTTTTAGCCACTCAAAAGGGGTAGTGTGAGGCTAAAAGAAGAGTCCAGATGTCTTTCCCTTAACTCCATTGCCCTTGTTTTATCAGTATACATGTAGCAATTGTATCCTATCAGTATACAGTTTTATCAGTATACATGTAGCAGTTGTATCCTATCAGCACCCTGAAACTTCTGCGCCTCTGGTCTTAAGAACAGCAGTTGAAATCCTTAAGTGAGAGCACGTTTTTGACTTCTATAACATTCTCAGTTCTCCTATTGTTGAGGGAACAAAAGGGAGGGCTGTTCCAAACATAAGAAGGTGGATTTCTCGTGGCCCATGTGATATTTGGTTATAGGCTGGCCTAGGGCTCATAACTTGAACAGTTTTCTAAATGCCCAACGGGGCTCAAAGGGAGTTTCCCACCCATAAACTTATGCCCGAATATGTTTTTTTATGAATGGTAATTTCAAGATGTTCTCTTGACTGCAGACTCGTGCTTTCAGTATGCTAATGTAGTTAGTTATTCGCTTTTTTGTTTTCTGCTGGATTTAGGCATTGGAGTTCTTGATGCTGCTACTTTTTGTTTTCTGGTGGATTTAGGCATGCTCTGAAAATGACGAAGTGCTTGAAATTGGCTTCAAAGAATGACGAGTGCTTGAAATTGGCTTCAAAGAATGAAGAATTCGTGGTAGCTTAGGACAAAACTCCATGATTGTGGTTCAATTAGTTTTCTTTGTCCTTTTTATTGTTAAGCTTTTGTTTTGCATTTTATATGCATTTTCAGAAATTTGATTGACGTTAGATTAATTCAATGTAGGCTTTCCGTCACGATGTTTCTATCTATGACATGTTTTGTGCAAGATGCAATATCAGTTATGCATATTTCGTATTGCTATGTCTTTTGTTTTGGAGAAGATAGCTACGGGTTGAATACATATTTTACGTGTATTTATTATTGGTTAGAAATTCGGGCATTTTTTAAATGCACAAAAAAAAAAGATGCATCTTTCAATCACATTTCTAGACTGTGATGATAAGAACATTTAATCACGGTTTTAGACAAAAACCGTGATCTAAAACCAGAAAAGATCACACCTAACTATTTTCCATCTCATTTTTTAGCCATAAAAGATCACAGTGTTTGGTGGTGATCGTTATCTACATATAATCACGGTTTTTCAGGAAGAGTATGATCAAAACTCGGGAAAGAACACGGAAATGAGTTTCCATCTCGGTTTTGGCTAGAAACGATCACGCTTTTTGGGTGTGATTGTTTCTATTTTTCAATCACGGTTTAAAACCGTGATAAAAAAGAGTGACTTACAATCACACTCAAATCTATCACGGTAGGAGGAGTGTGATAGAAGACTAACTATCACTGCCAATAGCTGTGATTGTTATGCTTTATTGTAGTAGTGACTAGAGAGTCCGGGGAGTCCAGTAACCCAGGAGGAGTTGCCCCAAAGCATGGGGGGCAAAGCAACAAGGATGTAACTCTTGCCCAACCAAAAGGAAAAAAAAAAGTTAAGGGAAAATTTCAAAATGGCACCTGAACTTTCACCCAAATGTCACATAAACACCTGAACTTAAGTTTATTTCAATTAAACACCTATACTTATAAAACCCCCAAATTTAGGCACCTGCCGTTTCCTTCCGTCCATTTTGTCCACAAAAGTGCTGAAGTGGCATCTTTTACACGTTAATTGACCCAGCTGCACATGGTAAGAAGTCCAAGGGATGCACACAATCAAAATCCCTCCATTTACTTCAGCAACCCCAGCCACATATTTTACCACACTACAACCGTTTCTCTCTCCCCCCCTCTCTCTCTTTCTTCCCCAATTTTTTTATCCTTCTCGTCCTCACCCATGGGTGAATCCTTATCAAATTTTTGAAGACGTTTTGTTAAAGGAGAGAGAGAGCATCGCCAGAGACAGAAAATCAATCACGGATTGAGCATTCGGATCGGTGGGAGAACGCCGAGGCAAGGAAGGAGGTGATGGCGGAGTGGTACATGGGATCGTGAAATGCTTCCATGTTGGTCGTCATCAGCCGGAGCCTTCTCGCCTTCGCGTCGGTGAATTAAGGCTTTTCCGGTGGGGCTTATGGTGGCCGCCGGTGGCGCATGGGCGGAGTCCGATTGGTCGGATGGATACAAGGCTAACGGCTAAAAGCATGGTAATGGGAATAAAATAAACTCCCAGTGGTGGATAGCATGGCCATGGGAGGATGATTGCTGTAAAAAGGTAAAAAAGAGAAAAACGGGAAGAGGGTTTGTAAATTCCTTTTCAATCTTCTACTGTTACATCATTTAGTTTGTTAAATATACAGCCTGCGCCGGCGTATTATCCGACTGAGGAGGAGAGAGAGAGAGAGAGACGGGAAGGGGGAGATACAGTGGTCGATCAGTGCTCGGTGGGTATTAGGGAGAATAGGGTTTTGATTTGGTGAGAAGAGGATTTTGATTGTCTGCAACTTTTTTGGGCTGCTGTTGTGTGTCAATGGGCATTTAACGGAGAGAAAAGCCACGTCACCATAAATTGGACGGAAGAAAACGGCAGGTGCCTAAATTTGGGGGTTTTGTAAGTATAGGTGTTTAATTGAAATAAACTTAAGTTCAGGTGTTTATGTGACATTTGGGTGAAAGTTCAGGTGCCATTTTAAAATTTTCCCAAAAGTTAAAGCAAAGTTTAAAGCAAAAGATGGAAGAGTTTCAGAAACTCATGGAAGATGATGATGATGATCTCCTTGATGAATCAGAGCATGATCAAGATGAGCTCATTCGAGATGCAACTCCTTCACCATAAAAATCAGCACGTTTGGTGAAGGGCTGGCGGCAATTCAGTTCGGGTCAATACCCAATACTTTTCAATGTAACATGATTTTGGTTTTGCCTAAGCAATTCAAGGCGAAACCAAACCAACCAATGAATTTGGTTGGGGATGTAGAAGATAGTACTGAGTTGACTATGAAAATAGTAGAGGATGATAATTCGCAGTCACAATCAATCAAAATAGAAAAGGATAACAGAGGGGCAAGCATCGTGGTGTTAAGACCCCCAGAATTTGCCTTGATAAGGCATTTAAAACCTCTTTATATGAAATTACACATAAATGGATAGCCTATTTCAAAGGTTCTAGTCGATAATGGAGCGGTGGTGAATATTCTGCCATCCAAGATGATGAAAGTACTCAATAAAATAGATGATGATTTGCTCCCAACGGAAGTAACTGTGGGGAATTTTGCAAGGGGTACTGCTCTTGCGAAAGGAGTGATATCTCTTCAGTTGCAAATGGGGACACAGAAAATGAGTACTACATTCTTTGTTATTGATTCAACATCCAACTATAATGCCTTGTTAGGCAGGGATTGGATTCATATTAACGGTTGTGTGCTATCTTCTTTACATCAGGCTTCGATTTTCTTGAAGCAAGATCAATAGGAAAGAGGTGCAGAGATGGAGATCTATTGGGCAAATCCAAGTCCTTTTCAAGCAGACACCAATAATGTTGAAGCAGGCATGTATGATGAGAACTTGTGGCCACTGGAGATGGAAGACTTAAAAGTCAAAACATCTGGAGCAGGAGTGACAGAGAGTCAGTTCCTCAGATACGTCAAAGAAGGATTCAGAGAACTAAGCAAGGATTTTGCTGGGCCTAGTATTGTTTCAAGGCCTATTGAGGTGAAATCTAATGTTTTTAATGTTTAGCAAACCTAGAAACATTGAGAATGAAGAGGCAACTACTATCAAAGCTACCTATCAATGACTTTTTTCTTATTTTGTAGAAAAGAAATTGCAGGCTGAAGAGCCTATTTCTTGTAATTGGGCTGAATATGTTTTTGATGATAGCCCATTGACCATGAAGGAGTTAGGACTTGCAGACTTGAAGGCTGCACCAACTAAATTAGACGACGCTAAAGCTGAGGTGAAAGATCCTAGTTAACTTAGGGACTTTAGAAGATCCTAGGATAACATATGTAAATTCCACTTTGCCTAATGAAATAAAGGAAAAGTTTAAGTATTTGTTGCTTGAGTTTAAAGATTGTTTTGCTTGGAGTTATGATGAAATGTCAGGTCTAGATAGATCTTTGGTTGAGCATAAAATACCAATCAAAGAAAATTATGTACCTTTTAAACAGGCACCAAGAAGAGCAAAAGATGAACTAATGCCTCTAATAAAGAAAGAAATGGAACATTTATTCGAAGCAAAGTTTATTCGACCGGTTAGGTATGCTGAATGGGTATCAAATGTGGTGCCAGTCCTAAAGAAAAATGGAAAGATGAGAATCTGTGTTGACTTTAGAGATTTGAATTCAGCATCTCCTAAAGATCAATATCCAATGCCGGTGGCTGACCTTTTGGTTGATGCAGCTGCTGGCCATCAGATGTTGTCCTTTATGGATGGCAATGCAGGATACAATCAAATTTACACTGCAGAAGAAGATACACATAAAACTGCATTCAGGTGTCCTGGGTATATATGAACTTTTGAATGGGTCGTTATGGCTTTTGGATTGAAAAATGTAAGGGCAACCTATCAAAGGGTGATGAACCTGATTTTTCACGATTTTCTGCATAAATTCCTAAAGGTCTATTTAGATGATGTTGTAGTTAAATCAAACTTAGTCGATGGACATTTGCATCATCTTAGACAGACTTTGGAAAGAATGAGACATTATAATTTAAAAATGAATCCCTTGAAGTGTGCCTTTGGAGTCACACAGGTAATTTCTTGAGATTTTTGGTGCATCAAAAGGGGATTGAGGTTGATAAAACAAAGGCAGATGCCATATTGGCAGCTCAACCCCCAACCAATAAAGAAGAACTACAACAATTCTTAGGGAAGATTAATTTTCTCAGAAAATTTATTTCAAATTTGTCTAGAAAAATTATGGCATTCTCCTTTCTTCTAAAGTTAAGATCTGAAAAAGACTTTAAATGGGAGCCAGAGCATCAGAAGGCATTTGACACTTTAAAACAGTCATTAAATAAACCGCCTATGTTAATGCCTCCCATAAAGGGCAAACCATTAAAATTATACATATCAGCAACAAATCGATCGATTGCAAGTCTGTTGGCCCAAGATAATGACAAGGGCCATGAACAAGCTATCTACTATCTTGGTAGAAGATTGAACGACTGTGAAACTAGGTATACATCTATTGAAATGGTATGTCTAGCATTGTATTTTTCAGCAATTAAGTTAAGACATTATTTGTTACCATCGATTGTGCATGTTATTGCACAAACTGATGTGATAAAATATATCTTATCTAAGCCTGTCTTAAGGGGCAAACAAGGCAAGTGGATTTTAGCCTTAATTGAATATAATTTACAATATGTGCATCAAAAGGCAGTTAAAGGCCAAGCATTAGCTGACTTTTTGGCAGATCATCCAAATCTACCTCTTGAGGAAGATGTTTTTGATGTTCATCTACTCGAAATTAAAGCTTGGAGTCTATCTATTGACAATTCAAGGACAGAGAATGGAGTTGGTGCTGGGATAGTACTAACATCGCCCAAAGGAGAGATGTTTCAATTCTCTTTTCAATTGGATGACAATAGAGTTTTGTCCAATAATCAAGCAAAATATGAGGCTTTAATCATAGGCCTAGAAATTGCAAAAGAATTAAATATCAAACATTTAAGTGTGTCTAGGGACTCTCAACGAGTCATTCGATTGATAACAGGACAATACAAGTGCTATCATCCTTTATTGGCTGTACAGTTGAATAAGGTGAAGGCTCTTTTACAAGACTTTGATGACGTCCAGTTTCAACATGTTTTGAGGATCCAAAATGATGAAGCCAACCAAATGGCTCAAATAGCTTCAGGTGTTAAGATACCTGAAGGTAATAATGAGAGAGTCATTAGAGTCCAAAAACGTTTCTTACCATTCTCAATTGAAAGGGATGAGTACAAGTTGGAAGCCATGACCATAGATATTTCTAATGATTGGAGAATTCCAATCAATAGATATCTTACAAATCCAAATGAGAAAGTAGATAGAACGATCAGGTGTAGGGCAATAAACTATGTTGTTCTAGGTAACAACTTGTATAGAAAAACATCTGATGGGCTTTTGTTGTTATGTATAGATAAAGCCCAATCAATGACAGTTAAGTCCATGAAGGGACTTGTGGATCCCATCATGCAGGGGGAAAAACTAAGATGGTTAATCAAGAGATATGGTTATTTTTGGCCATCAATTAGAAAGGATTGTATTCAGTATGTCAGAGGATGCCAAAAGTGCCAGAAACATGGGCCTATTCAAAGAGCTCCCATCCATTTATTGCAATTGATTGTTAAGCCGTGGCCATTTAGAGGTTGGGCAATAGATATGATTGATGAAATTCACCCAGCATCCTCTTTGCAACATGCGTATGTTATAGTTGCAACTGATTATTTCACCAAATGGACTAAAGCGATACCTATGAAAGGGGTTGCTCAAAAATAGATAATTGATTTTATTGAAGAATATATTATTTGTCGGTTTGGAATATCAGAAACAATCACAGTGGATCAATCATCTGTGTTTAATGGAAGGGAGGTTAAAGAATACACAAAGAAATATGGCATCACCATTTTGAATTCCTCTCCTTACTATGCTCAAGCTAATGGGCAAGTAAAATCAACCAATAAAACTATTAAGAACACTTTAGCAAAGGTTATTAGTGATAATCCTAGAGAATGGCATGATGCATTGCCAAGGGTTTTGTGGGCATATCGAACGTCATAAAGAACTGGAACCAAGGCAACTCATTTTGAGTTGGTTTATGGGCAAGCAGCAGTCTTGCCTGTGGAAATTAACATTCAATCACAAAGGATTGCTTGTCATTATGATTCTAGTATTCAGTTTGAAGAGGCCATGCATTTGTATATTGATGGCTTGGAAGAGTCTAGAATAGATGCACTGAATCATATGCAGGCCCAAAAGAAAAGACTAGAAAGGTCTTACAACAAAAGGGTTAGAGAGAAGTCTTTTGCAGTTGGGGATTTAGTTTGGAAAACCATTCTCCCCATCGACAAGAAAAAGAAGAAAGGGAGGTTTGGAAAATGGTCCCCGAATTGGGAAGGACCCTTTTGTGTGTTAAAAGTATTAAGAGGGAGGAGCTTATCATTTAGAATCAATTGAAGGTGTAGTTCACGAGAGAACAATCAAATGTAAGTATCTTAAGAAATATTTCCCATTTGCTTGGGAAAATGTGAGTTAAACACCAGATCGACTAACTGAAAATTCATCTATTCACATAAAAGCCACCCATGGGTAGGGTGGTAGTACAAGTTGTCCTTTTAAGGACTACTCCCTCCGTCCCTTTATTACGGTCCAGTATTTCATTTTGGGCTGTCCCTTAATAAATGTCCATTTTGTAAAGTTAGTGGGTAAAAGTTGGTGAATTGTCTATTTTGTCCCTAAAAGCATATTCCATTTTGAAAAGTTAGTGAGTAAAAGTGTAATGATGATGGGTAAGTATGGAAAGTGGAGGAAAAAGTTGATGTGAAAGGTATAATGATGATGTCTTTTTAATAAGTTGGAGTTACGAAGCAGGACATTTAAAAAGGGACGGAGGGAGTATTACAAAATAAAAACAAAAGATCCCAACAAGATCTAAAGAAAAAGGAAAGATCTCAAAAGAGATCAAAAAACAAAAGGTCTCAAGTGAGATCTAAAAGGAAAATTCTACTAATTACTAGGATGGTGCAGTGACGAAGAAGAAGGCTTACTTAGGCCAACTCCTCCAAGAATCATTAGCTCCACCGGTGGAGGGCTCAATAGCAGAAGGAGAAGGAGGATAGTGGATGGTATCCCAGTTAGGAACCACAAGCCTCAATCTAGCCTCCATCTTCTCCAGACGGAGCACCAATCCCTCCACCTGATCCTTGATCGTAGTGATCCTTCTCTTGCTGTCGTTGTGGTCCTCAATCAGAGCCCATTTGAGTGTCTCGACCAGGACACCAAATTGTTCTTTGGTAAGTTGAGGAAGTTGAGGTTGATTTTCTACCATGATGCAAAAGAAGGTTTTTGAAAGCTTGGAGGCGAGATTAAAGTAGAAACCCCAACTTTCCAATCTTGTATTTATAAGCCAAGAAAGCTGGCTAAAAAGAGACGTGGAAGTTATTGAGACGCAAGAGTTAACCTCCAACCTATGGTTACTTCCTAAACCAAAGTTAAAAGGACGATCAACGGGGTTAATTCGTACTCATTAACTCTCTTTGAAATTGAAGAGACGGCAATTAAAGCGTTTTGTTCAATGATGGACATCAGTTCAGCTTTCAAGTTGTAAAGTAATCATGAAGGGTGATCAACGTTGCATAGAATGGCGCTCCTGACGTCATGTATACTTCAAAAAGCAAAACACATATACGTGTGACTTAGGGGTTGTTCGGATAAATAAGTCAAAGTGGCTTATTTTTTATCCTTATTCAAAAATTTTTTGCAATTTGTGGCTTATTGTCAATTTTTGGGGGATTATTGCTTCGTTATGACGAGAGGAATCTAAAAAGTAAAAAATTTTGGTCGAATCCTTTTTTTTTTTTAATTTCGACGAAAATTGGCGGGAAAGCCACTTTTTTCGTCTTTATTCAAAAAAAATTGGATTTCGACCAAAATTTTTTACTTTTTAGATTCTTCTCGTCATAACGAAGCAATAATCCCCAAAAAATTGACAATAAGCCACAAATTGCAAAAAAAATTTGAATAAAGACAAGAAAAATTTGGCGGGAAAACCACTTTGGCTTTAATAGCCGAACAACCCCTTAAACGTACTTGGAAATTCAAGGTTGAAACTGATGCTACACAAATCTTTGTCTTTATTGGAAGTGCAAACGAATAACAAAACAACAAAAAGCAATTACACAAAGTATGTGTAACCGTGCAAAGGTTACATGATTACTGAATCAAATAAAGGATTCAGGCCTCGTTTGATAACAGTGATAGATGGATGGGATTCGTAAGGAGATGGGATTAGGATTGGGATTCGTAAGGAGATGGGATTGGTAATGAGAAGGGATTGATAATAAGTATGTTTGTTTGGGATGGGATTAGATGATGGGATTATTAATATCATGTTTGTTTGAGATGGGATTAGATGATGGGATTGGATTGATAGAAGAAATTGGTACTGAGAAGGGATTGGTAATGAGAAGGAGATGGGATTGGACTATTAATACCAAGTCCCACGGGGTATTGCTAATACCCCCTAATCCCCGGCTTGCTAGTCCCTTGGATTCGTAATCCTAACTCAGTTTTGGTTACCAAACAAAGTATTGGTAATCCCTTGGGATTGGTAGTCCAATCCCAAGGCCGAATCCGGTTAACAAACGGGGCCTCAGTTTGGAGATCAACCTGTTGGATTCTTAGATTTTCTTTTCTGCAATGTGAGAAGAGATAGGAGTAACTTTAGCCGAAAAAGACCTTTGCCTTGTTACAGGTTTGAAACCCCAAGCATAGGGCTAGATCGTCGATAGCATAATTTTCAGAAGTTCGGGATCGTACCCACAGAGAATCGAATATAACTTAATCGGATTGTAGGTTTTATATGGTAGGATTTCCGCGTTTAAGACGGCCAACTTGGTTTTGCTTTAAACGGTGGAAATGCTAATTGAAATGACTAGAAACGAGTTTTATAAACTAAAAGAGGCAAGTCTAGGGATCGTCTAACCCTTGACTAAGGCCGTTACTGGTTCTCAAATATAACTCAAGCTAAAGTCACGACCGTGTGCTCACGCCCAGAGGATTTAACTTTAATGACTACGTTTATTGAAAGATGTGATTAAACGGAGGCAAACCAACTTGTTTAACAAATTAATCGAACACATAGGAAGCCATGAGCTCTTGCTAAGACACTTGCCAAGACCGCTTGACTAAACACCTTACCAATGAGTTAACACCCTTAGTTTAGACCAAAAATGCAGGTTAAGCTCTATTCCGAAAACCATGCTTTTAAGCCCGAGGGTTTGAGAACCAAATAACCACCTTAGTCCTCGGGAAAGATTACCTCGAGACTTGGCCAAACGACTACTCACACATAGATAAATCACAAAAATGAGACATTACTTTTAACCGATAAAAACGAAAACAAACTTAAGATTAAGAAATATCTAGTCCGCAGCTACAACATTAATAAATGAAAAAACAACAAACGATGATTACTTACTAGAGTTCTTCAAGGAATAGACTTGAAAAGCTTAAAGAGCTTTAATGGAGTTCTAAAATTAAAAGACTTAAAAGCTAATAATGAATTAGATATAAAAGGTGAAATTACATGAAGACCCCCTCATCTATACACTTTGGACACGGACACCCCCTAACATTTAAAAACGCCCACAGACATCCCCTCATGTATTACCGTTACCCAAGTGAACCCCTTCCGTTGGATTACCGTTTGTTTCAACGGCACATGCCAGTATTTTTGGCATTTTTAGA
This sequence comes from Rhododendron griersonianum, assembly GCA_018127125.1. Taxonomy (NCBI): domain Eukaryota; kingdom Viridiplantae; phylum Streptophyta; class Magnoliopsida; order Ericales; family Ericaceae; genus Rhododendron; species Rhododendron griersonianum. The sequence continues at coordinate 26,946,148 of CM030798.1, forward strand.
CAAAAATACCCTTGAACAGGTCTATGTCCCTCTCAACCCTTCACTTATGCTCATTCGTCATCTCCTCCTTCCCCCAATCCCCCCCTCTCTCTCTCTCCCCCTCTGACAGCCATGGAAGCTGCCAAAAGCAGCACCAAGGGTGTTGGCGACCTCACAGCCATAAGATCCTAGTTTCACTCTCTCATTCGCACACTTTGAACATCCTCGCTTCTAATTCCTAGGGTTTCCATTTTCAGCAAGGGAGCTTTGGCCAGTAGGACACTGTAGCCTTTCAATAACCCTGCGCGTCCACCTAACTTTTCCTTACTGTTTCCAGTCCTTTGTGCATCCAAAGAGACAACAAACATACCCTCGCTTACAAAATGAAGGAGATGTGAGTCATCCTTTCTAGATTGCCGATTGCCATCTCCAACAGTGAGCATCAGGTTTCCGGTCTTCGACCAAAATCTTCTACTTCGTATTTCGTAGCCTACTCGAAGGACGATTCGCCTCCACCGGTGAAGAAGGTCTTCATCGAGGCAGTGATGGCGGAGCTGTTTTGTGTGAGATCTAGAAAAGTTATCGAGGTTTCACCAAAGGTCTGTAAGAAGAGCAGTTTCACCGGAGATGCACAACAAGAGATTGTCGGAGTTCGAAGAAGGTAGCCAGAGATGCGAAGGGAACAAGATTGAAGGGTGTTCGTGGTTATTGATGATTTTTTTTGTTTGCTCCCCGGTGAGGTCGGGGAAGATGGTGCCCGATGATGGAAAAATTTGGGGAGAGAGAGAGAGATGGTTGGGTGCCGGACGGTGATGAATTTGGGAAGAGAGAGAGATGGATGGGTGGGTGCCTATTTCTCTTGATTTTAGAGGTGTGCTTTACTGCTTTGGGTCCATTAACAATTGCCACTCCCAATCCCAAACCATACCAAAAGACAGTCAACTAGTCATTGAAACTTTTTTTTTTGTTTTTGAACGAGAGTCATTGAAACTTTCAGACATTTATTATATTTGTGTCATGTTTGGAACTTGAATAAAAAAAGGCTGCAGAGAGAGAGAGAGAGAGAATGTGTGGGTTTGTCCAGGAGAATGTGTGGGTTTGTCTAGTTTTCTGATCGAAGTGTGAGGACTCTTGGTGCGTGTTATTATAACAAGGGTAAAATTGTCATTTCAGCCATTTTGTTAACAGAGTTTATTATTTTTGAGTTTCAAGTAGATGAGGAGGTGTCTGTGGGCGTTTTTAAATGTTAGGGGGTGTCCGTGTCCAAAGTGTATAGATGAGGGGGTCTCCATGTAATTTCACCAATATAAAATAGGCCTGTCAATGGACCGGATCCGAATCCGATAACGTAGATCCGATAATCCGAATCCGGTAACCAAATTCGGATTGGATTAGATTAAATCCGTCATCAATCCGAATCCGAACTTTATTTTTTTTTAACTTTTCATAAATTTTTAATTTTTTTTAAAAAAAAACAGTAAATTTTTTATTTTGAAAAAAAAATGTTCAAGAAGTTGTATTTTTATTTTAAAATTTTTATTTCTTTTTGGAAAATAATTTATTTTCGACAAAAAAATTGTATTTTTTTTGCTAAAATTTTTGAAGTAAAAAAGTTTTCAAATCGGATTCGGATCGGATACAAATTTTTCGGATCGGATCCGGATTAGCACTATCGGATTCGAGTCTTATCGGATTCGGATCGGATCCAAGTCTTATCGGATCCGGCCAGTTGACATGCCTAATATTATAAAAGGGGTGAGAGGAAGGTCCTATTTATACAAAGTGGATTCCTCTCTCCTCAAAATTCAGCAAAAATCCCCAAAAAAACTACCCATTAAAAGAAAGTTTTCATAAGTGGAAAGTCTGAAAAAGTAAGAAAAATATCTGCTAGAGACAAAGGTTATCAATACCTTAGGCCAAGGTATCGATAACTTCATACAAATTCTTCCCCGGAGAAAATAGTTATCGCTAACTTGAACCAAAAGCTATCAATACCCTTGCCTCTGGACAACTTGTGGACCAAAATGGGGTAAATGTTATCAATACCCTTGCCATTGTTATCAATAACAATCTGCGAAATTGCAGATTCCAGGCTTCAGTTCTGCCAGCCTTGCCATGGCACCTCCGGGCATCTTTCGGGGCATCGTCACTTGACTCGAGAGACTTGGTGGTGCAGCACCTGGTGGCCTCGGGTACTTAGTTACCCTCGCGGGCTATCCTTGTCATCAAACTACGTCTTATTCTCACGTTTATCCTGAAACGCTTACAAAAATACCTTATGCGCAATATTTAACTTAAACAAACATTTAAATATAAAAAACATCACAATTCGGAGGATTTGAGCCCCAAGATTATACAATCTTGGATGCTTATCACACCCCCTAACTTGAACTTTGCTAGTCCCTAGCAAACTAAAACAAAACGTAATTAACTAAGCTAAACAATCCTCCCAAAACGAAGATACGAAAACTATGCTCAATAACTACAACTAGGCAAGAGTCCAAAACACCCCTTCAAATCCGATCAAGTGCGATCCCGCACAAGCATGCCATAAACTAGGATGAACAAACTTTGCTATATTAGAACAGTCAAGTACGCATGCACCACAATGAGTTTCAACTTCAAAACTCACAAGGATACACTCTTATTCGACTTTTCACACATATACCTCCCATGACAAGCGCTAGCGAGTAAATCCAACAACCAAAGACAAAAAGCTACGCATGCTATCAAAAGAGCGCTAAGAATGAAAGGAAAGCTAATTATTCACAACTATGCACGACAAGGGACAAATCATACTTAAAAAGTAATAAAATGTCAATCATGCATCAAATGGAGTTAATTAGCATACTAAAGATCAACGAAGGACTTTATTAGCTTATAACGACCATGGATACAAAGGGAAATGGACTACAAAAATGTAGTGACCATATACTTGCATGGTTCATCTACCCTTGGCCACTACCGACTCTAAACTACCCAAGCCACGGCCACAAATCGGCCAAACACCCAACAAAGTTATGAAAAAGAAATAAAGAAAAACTACTACCACCGACTCCACCACACCTAGTCGTCGTCTTCATCCGGCTCCTTTTGGTATTGAGCATCGAGCTCCCCCTTTCCATCGGACTCTTTCTCATCCGGAATGTATGTTAGCCCGGAGGTCACACCAATCCTCTCATTGTAATATTCAACCCTCTTTTGAATCCGATTATGCTCTTTCATAGCATTTCTTTGATTTTTCTTTGAGAAATAGGTCATTTCAGGTGAGATTTGAAGTGAGAGAGATTGAGGAGCCAATTTCAAGGGCTTTGGAGAGGGAGGTGAAAATTTGGGACTTTAGCTTTTGTAGTGGAGAGGAGAAATAAGGAATCACATACCAAAATCTTCGCCTTTTTACATCCCAACCATTTCTATCACATTCACATCACCCCCAAACCTCCTTGAAACATTGAGAAATATAGACACACAACCCTCCGAACATCCGGTTACCTAGGTTTGAACAATGGAAGAGACTCAGACTATGGTTCAAAATAAGGACGAGGTGACTCTTATGTGGTTTAATCAAACAAAAATGCCTTGAATCATTTCCTAAGTACGCCAACAACTCCAACAAGATGCATGAAAGATATATACACTACTCAAGCATGAACAAATGATATTATTTACGCAAATGCAGAAAATGAGAACAAAAAGCATGGGATGCTTAAGAAATGAATCTCAACTCTAGCGATGCACACTACTTGACTTAACTTTTAGGCTCAACTTATTCATTAATGTTCATGTATATGCGTGTGACATGGATTCAAACACACAACAAAATTCAATGGGATACATGACTCTTGCCATTATTAGAACAATTGAGCATAATTAAAGTATCTAACAAGCGAAATTACTACTAACAAAGGAGGTTTGCATTAAGAGCAAAAATTTTGACAAAAACAAAAAGAGACAAGTCTCAAAAACATATATATAGCATATATATATTCCTCCTCCCAACTTAAATGATGCTATGTCCTCATAGCATGAAGATCAACAGTATTGAGAGGAAAGAGCAAAAGATTGTACCTCCGGTGTGGAATGTCAACCACCCTATACCTCAACCAAGTTAGAGGCTTTTGCGTCACCGAGTCTTTTCGTCATTCTAACGGCTTTCAAGGTCGACTCCTTCGGCTCTTCCAACAGAACCACAGCTAGTCACACAGGGTCATGGCCAAAGCTTTATTGGACTAACAACCGCGACACGTAATCGCACCCATGCCTAGGGCTCCTGAATGCCTCATTCACTCCGACTTTAGACCCAATCCACCAAGGCTGGTGTGGTAGCATGTACACCCTGCGAAAAACTTAAGCTCGGATTACCTACTAAGAGACAAATGACATTAGAACCGCCCGACTCGTGTTATCCGGGCTCAAAAGTAACTAAAAGTTAAACACAACCAAATCTTCACGCGATTACACGGGTACTACTTTTCTCCCCATTCCTCACTCAAAGTGGCGTAGAGTAAGTCATATAATAACTTCAAGTTGGAAATGGGTGGCTATACCAGACCATCAAAAGAGAAAAAGAGAGAGAGAGAGAGAGAGAGAGAGAGGGAGAGAGAGAGAGATAGATAGAGAGTGTTTAGCCACACGTGGGCTTCGAACATGTATCACACCATTGAGAATTATTAGAATAAATAAAGCACTCCACCCTACACTCTTGGCCAAGAATTGAATTCGACCATGCCACAAAAATAAATACTTTGAGTAAAGCAAGTGCCGGATTTGCGTCATAAACTGGAATTCCACCAAGTGCATATGCCAAACTAAATCAATTTTCAGACTGTTGACAAAATCTACTATAAGAGGATGGTACACCAAATCAAAACCATCAACACCAAGAAAATCATTCAGCTCGACTTTTAAAAACTCTTGCAATGGAGACTTAGTATGAAGGGTGGCATCATCAAGAGCCGAGACTATTTGATTGTTCAGTGCAACTATTGGCAATGACTCCTCAAAAGGCATATAGCTTTCACTAACGACAAGCTTCTCTATTTGCTCTTTTTCCCTCGCATCAGAATTGGTATCCTCAAAATTTTCAGTCAACTCACAAAATTGGAGCTTTTGGGCTAATTCATCAAGGTAATCCCAACTGTCTTCAGCGGTTTTATCCAGGAATTCGTTATTGGACATAAAATCAACCTGGCATGTCTTAGAATTTAAACCATGGCAAAAGATAGCCAGAAGATTGCCAAGCTCATAATTAAAACTCGACCAAAAGAATACGGAATATTTGAATCGCTCCCAACAATGCGGAAAAGACTCATCATCTTGTTGATTAGAAATGTGATAGTTCTTGTAAAAGCATATGAGTCTCATAGGAGGGAGTGAAAGTTTTAAAAAATTGTTCTGCAATCTCTTTCCATGTCGATCTTGGACTCAAAGAATAAAACCAATCTTGAGCACTATCACGCAAAGACGCTGGGAATACTTGTAAAATAGCCACTTCATCGCTAGCAAAAGTTTTCTCAAGGTTATCAACATGCGAAAATGGATTTTCTGAGACCAAGCCATAAAATATAGGAAGTGACACGGAACAATCAAATTGTTTTGCATAACCTCCATAGTACCTTGCAAAATAGGCCATTTTTTTAACATTAATAAACAAAAATAGGCTAAAGGGGCTATACCGCCACCTCTTTCTCAACACAGTTTAGTGGGGTTATGACACTGCCACATTGTATAGATAAAAAGCAATAAAAGACAATTGATGCTCAATCTAACTTCGTTACGCCTCAAGTCGAATTGGTGACCCAGTTAGAGATATCCGCTAAGTTGAGTTCAAATTGCACAAAATAAAATGAAACGGGATACTTACAGTAGTTTATCGAACCTCCAAATAAGCTATAATAAGATTCCCCGGCAACGGCGCCAAATGCTTTAGCCGAAAAGACATTTGTCTTGATACAAGGTTTGAAACCCCAATTGTAGGGCTAGATCGTCGATAGCATAATTTCCGGAAGTCCGGGATCGTACCCATAGAGAATCGAATATAGCTTAATCGGATTGTAGGTTTTATATGGTAGGATTTCTGCGTTTAAGACGGCCAATTTGGTTTTGCTTTAAACAGTGGAAATGCTAATTGAAATGACTAGAAACGAGTTTTATAAACTAAAAGAGGCAAGTCTAGGAATTGTCTTAACCCTTGACTAAGGCCGTTACCGGTTCTCAAATATAACTCAAGCGAGAGTCACGACCGCGTGCTCACGCCCGGAGGATTTAACTTTAATGACTACGTTTATTGAAAGATGTGATTAAACGGATGCAAACCAACTTGTTTAACAAATTAATCGAACACATTGGAGGCCACGAGCCCTCAGTAAGCCACTTGCCAAGACCGCTTGACTAAGCACCTTACCAAGGAGTTAACACCCCTAGTTTAGACAAAAAATGCAAGTTAAGTTCTATTCCGAAAACCATGCTTTTAACCCCGAGGGTTTGAGAACCAAATAACCACCTTAGTTCTCGGAAAAGATTACCCCGAGACTTAGCCAAACGACTACTCACACATAGCTAAAGCATAAAAATGAGACATTACTTTTAACCGATAAAAACGAAAACTAACTTGAGATTAAGAAATATCTAGTCTGCGGCTACAACATTAATAAACGGAAAAACAACAAACGATGATTACTTACTAGAGTTCTTCAAGGAATAGCTTTGAAAAGCTAGCTTTAATGGAGTTCTAAAATTAAAAGACTTAAAAGCTAATAATGAACTAGATATAAAAGGGGTGCGAGGAGGGTCCTATTTATACAAAGTGGATTCCTCTCTCCTCAAAAGTCAGCAAAAATTCCAAAACAAATTACCCATTAAAAGAAAGTTTCCATAAGTGAAAAGTCTGAAAAAGTAAGAAAAATATTTGCTGGAGACAAAGGTTATCGATACCCTAGGCCAAGGTGTCGATAACTTCATACAAATTCTTCCCTGGAGAAAATAGTTATCGATAACTTGAACCAATAGTTATCGATACCCTTGCCTATGGACAACTTGTGGACCAAAATGGGGTAAATGTTATCGATACCCTTGCCATTGTCATCGATAACAATCTGCAAAATTGCATATTCCAGGCTTCAGTTCTGCCAGCCATGCCATGGCACCTCCGGGCATCTTCCGGGGCATCGTCACTTGACTTGAGGGACTTGGTAGTGCAGCACCTGGTAGCCTCGGGTACTCGGTTACCCTCGCGGGCTATCCTTGGCGTCAAACTACGCCTTATTCTCGCGTTTAACATGAAACGCTTACAAAAATATCTTATGCGCAATATTTAACTTAAACAAACATTTAAATATAAAAAACGTCACAATTCGGAGGATTTGAGCCCCAAGATTATACAATCTTGGGCACTCATCAAGGAGTAATCTCCTCCCATGCCTTTGATAGACGATCAAATTCCTCAAGAATGGAGAACCCTAGGGTCATTCTCTCTATGTCTTCACGGAGTTTTTCCACACGAGTTGGATCGTTTTCTTGATTTTCTCTTTTGACTTGCATGAGAATGTTAGCGAGTCTCTCGGCAATAGTATCGATTGGTACATTGTAAAAGGAAGGCTTGGATTCCGCCATCAGAAAGAATTCAGGGTTAGATGATAATCACAACAGCTTAATTCCATATGTCTAGACAAACCTGGGCTAGCGGAGAGTTAGTTAGGTTTAACATGAATCCCGGAGCAAAAGGGATAGAAGAGACTTGGGCTGTCATGTAGTAACACCCGAAGTTTAATTGGGCTTTACAAGGCCTAATAGTTAAGTACGGAACTATTAATAAAACAAAGTATTTTGGCAAACTTGAAGACGGAATTAAAGTCTTAAGCTAGAGTTAAAATCTAGTCACAAAGATACTGTCTCCAGAATAAATTATAGAAAAGTTTGTTGCAAATATTAAGGCTGAGCATGGGTGAAAAAAGATTTGAACGTGGCCCACTTAGCCAGAATTTCATCTCGTTTGAGGCTGTTTCTTTGTAGATCAGCACGAGCAACAGAAGCCTGGGCAGAGACACCTCTCCCTTCATCTGAAAGGTGTTTGAAATCCTGGGTATATCGATCCTTTTCTGTTAAGAGAAAATTCCTTTCGGATCGAAGTTGATCCAGTCGAAGGAGAAGCTTTTCTTCTTCTTGATCGATTGCAAGGAGTTCTGACTTCAAAGTCAACAGATCACCATGCACTATTGTCAGCTTGGTAGAAATCCCAGAAAGTTGATCGATCAGCTTCTGCTTTTGGTTAATTTCTTCCTTGTGATATCGGAATAAACTGATGGTATCATCTAGCGAGGATGAAAAATTTTCCAGCACTATCTGCTCTTTGAGAGGGAACACGTGCCTTTGGACTAGCTTATTGACACAGTCCACAAAAGTTGCAGGTCCCTCCGTTACCATTTGATCAAAAGGAGCTTTTAGATAGTCGAAAAACTTATTGATTTCTTCCTGAGTCTCATTACTAAACTGAGCAAACATAAGAGGAGTGCTCGATTCAGGAATTTGAGTTAGGGATAGAAAAGCTTGCGAAGCAGATTTGATTTCATCCAGTAGTCGATCAAAATCTTCACTTGATGACTTGGTTTGAAATGAACTGTTTTCCTTGGAAAGAGATTCATCCACTCTATTTACTGATTGTGGAGATGCCATAAGGTGGGTTCCCACAGTAATAGTTTTGAGAATGGGCTGAGGAGACAACACCTTGTCATTTGGATTCCCAGGACTAGAAGCAACATCTTCTGTGTCCATGATGATGGGTTGGCTAGGAATGTTAACTGTCAAGGCATCTTGGTGCTCCTCCATGCCTACAAAGGTTGTGGAAAAAGGTTTATTTTACAATGCTAAATAGGTCTTGAATTCTCATATAGAAACATTCATACCTTCAGATTTAGGCACAGCCTTTGTTCGAGCTCCCAAAGGATTTGGTGAATCACCTATTGTTAGGTTGGGAGTTGGACTCAAGATCACTTGTTTCCCAGGATCTGGCAATACTAGTTCATATGTGGGGGAAGCCAAATCATTTTGCATATGTTCAGCAGTGTTTGATATGTCTTTTCCAAACAAAGGATTGTCAAACTGCTCTTTTATAGAGATTTGATCTATAGAAACAGGCTCTGGAGTGTTGGTTGCATGCATTAGCTTCTCAGTGTCCTGAGTCAAAGGATCAAAGGATGCAGTGTCCTGGTAAACAAAGGAATCAATTTCCTTCTTAGTGACATCAGTCTCTTTTTGAGATGAAGAAGTTTTCTGGATTTTGGAAGACCTTGAGGTATCTTCTTCTTCAAATGCATTCACGATTTGTGTTCTTTTGGTTTTCTAAAAACAGAAGAAAACAAAGAGTGTTAGTAAAGATATCAGCAAAGTAAAGAAAAAAAAAAGAAAAGAAAGAAAGTTACCTTAGAAAGGCTTTTCTTTGCAACCAAGGAGTCGGTCAGCCTGTCTAATTTTGACTTTGCAAGAGGTCCTGAAGGACTAGTTTGTGCTGGCCCCTTCTTAGGCTTATCAGAATTGGTAGACCTTTTGGGCCTAGTTTGAATTCGACCAGTCGATGCAGCTTTTTGGGGTGGTTTGGTGTGCTCATTTGCTGTTATTGACTTCTTTGAAGTTGTCTTTCCTTTCCTCTTGTAGTTCTTCTCATTGGGGACTGAGGATATAGGAATGATGTCTTCTGCATGAGGAATAATGGCTTTTGAGCCGTCCTCAGATGTTTGAGCTACTGCATCTAAGAAGGCAAGAATGTAAGAAAACAATAGGCAGAAATAAGCTCAAGAATATTTTATACAAGTATACCTGCTTTGTCCTGTAAGGCTTTGAATTCTGGGTCAAGCCTGTACAAACAATCTTGAAGGGGGAAGGTGAAATAAATCGATCTCATGATAGACCACCAATCATCAAAAGAGGAAGTAGTCCCAGTGACAGCTTTGAAATCTTGAAGCTGAAATTCATGAACCCTTTGGTGGAAGTTGTTCACCATTGAAGTAATGATTTTTGTATCTTTCAACTTGAGAGAAGGTCTATTTGGAGCCATTTCAATAATTTCTGGATGAATAAAAGGCATGGGGATACCTTGAATTAACCCAACCTGTCTAGCAAATTGACAAGGGGAATAGCTCTCAAAACTACAATTCCTAAAAGGGGTGCTATTCAAACCAAAACCAACTGGGATGAGCCTTGGAATAAGGATGCTTGCCCAAAAGAGTCGTTTGTCCTCTGCACAGTTGGTCGAAGATGAGACAGATGGAGGTGTCTTGTCTTCAAAATACTGTTTTATATCTTTTGATGCATACTCAAACTGACTAAAAGGGGTAAATACAGGCCAGTTCTCCTGTTTATCTTCGTAGAAAAAGGCAAAATACCTTTGAAATGTTGAATCTTCTCTGTAGCTTTCAAATCCTAAGAGGTATTCAGCATAACTACGACAGGTTTTTCTGTCATCATCAGCCCTGAGAGCATTCTCTGATTTGGGTTTGATTTGTGGAAAATATGCATAAAGCCAAGCTTGGAAAATCCAAAAGGGACCACCGCAGGAATCTGCTATCTTTTTATCAACAAAAGTGAACATTCCTTTGTAAAGGGTTCCAAGAACAAAGGGAGCTAGAGATAGTTTCTTGCCTTGTGCCAAACAGATAGCAAGATTGAGGTATTCTTTGGTTACTCTAAAACCAGGGACTGCCAGAAGAAATCTACAAATCCAAAACAAATAAAAGGCAATTTTCTCATTGAGAGAAGGTGTAGCAGATGCTCTTGGCATAAAATATGTATCCAGCCAAGTCGAAAAACTGAGCCCTCTGTTTGTCTTTAAAACAAAAGGGGGGTTGTAAGCATCAGGAGTTAGCAATGCATTCACATCTAGGCCTACCGACGGAAGGCCTGTTAGGTGTACAATATCTAAAATGGTTGGAGATACTAGTCCGCTTGACAGAATCAAAGTATTAGAGGATTTTGACCAAAAACAAGCAGCGGCGGCTAGTAAGCTAGGGTTAAACTCTAAAGGGTATTGAGAGAGTTCAATAGTTTCACGAATACCCATCTTCTTCCAGTCCTCATATACAAATTTGGTCATGCGTTTTACCCAAAGAACCCAATTTGGTTCAACGGTGGACGGCCAAGACCGGAGAAATGAGCCTCTATCCCATCCCGACCACTCAAGGGATGGTCGTTGTAAAAGGAGAGGATCACATTCCATTACGGGATAAATAGTTGGGGACCCATCTGGAACCACTAAAGGGAAAACGGGTCCCAAAATGTGATTTGAACTCTGTTCCACGCTAATAAAAATTTGAGAATTTTGGCTTGCCTGATCTCTGAAATGATCTGGGAAGCGAGGAACTTCAGCTTGTTCTGGTGTTGCAGTTGAAGTTTCGGAGAGTGATTTGAAAGACTTAGATCTTGGAGCCATGTCTGGTTGATTCGTTCACTGCAGATGATTTTGGTGCCCTAAATTTTGAACTGCTACGCTCTATATAGACGATGAGTTTAAGGGATAGAGTTTTTTGTTTCTTTTCCTTTTATCCCCTAAATTATGTATTTTTTTCTACTTAGTTCCTAAACTATCAATTTGATGATTTTATCCCCTCAACTATCATACTGTTACCTACTTAGTCCAATATATAACGGAAATTAAAAATTTGGACTAAAAACGTCACATAAGGCCCAATTTAAGACCTTGTAAAGGAGATACTTGATTATAACACAGCCTTAGAGATAAAAATTAATTATGACTCTTTAGGATAAAATTATCAGAAAAATAAGACCTTTGTATTGATTCAAACAGATTAAAAATTGAAGCACTTAATTTATTTACAAGGTTCATGTATTAGAATCTTATATTTTATAGAGTCTAACACATACATATTTTTTTTTAAAAAGACTGAATTCTTTATATAGAATTTAGACTGTTTATATATTAAAAATATGGTTAAAAATTAAGTGCTCTAATTTTCAATCCGTGTGATCCGGTGTGAAGATCTTATTCTTCTGATCATTTTATGTTAAAAGGTTATAATTAATTTTTCTTTCTAGAGCTCTCATAATCAAGTATTTGCTCTATAGGGTCCAAAACAGGACTTACATGGCATTTTCAGTCCAAATTCCTAACTTCTGTTATCTATTGGTCTAAGTAGGTAATGGTATGATAGTTGAGGGGATGAAATCATCAAATTGATTGTTTAGGAACTAAGTAGAGAAAATGTGCATAGTTTGGGGGATAAAAAAAAGGGAAAATTTCTTTTATATCCCTTCGACTTTGATCGAAAATTCAATTTAGTCATTCACCTTTCAATTTGGACAAATAAATACTTCCACTTTCGAATTGGTTCCAATGTCATCCTTGACTTGGATGGCGTTTGGTATTTGGACGGAAAAAGGTCATGTGCCCAGCACATGACCTTTTTTGAGGGTTAATTTGGTCCTTTTCTGCTATTTTGGGTAAGTTTTTTCCCCCTTTGTCTTCTCCGTCTTCTTCGATCATCATCCCCCCTTAGCCCCCCCCCCCTCTCTCTTTACGTTTATCCATTGAAAAAGTGATTTCGGTGGCGGGTCAGAGCGGCGGCGGAGCTCGGCTAAAATAATGGTGAGTACGACAGTGATGTTGCTCGGAGTGTGAGGTGATGGTGACTTCGGGGTGCTCTCCGGTTGCGGTGAGGATGTACGGTGGTGATGGGTTTCGGTGGGGAGCTCGGCAATGGTGAGGACCCAGTTGGTGGTGGGAACCGGTTGGTGAGTTACGGTGGAGATGGTGTTACTCCGGTGGTAGTGGCTCGGGTGGTGATGGAGGTACACGGTGGTGGTGGTGGTGATGGTGAGATGGACTGATGGAGTTCGATGGTGAGTGGTGAGGAGTGGAGGTGGAACCGGTGGTGGGAAATGGTGATGGTGGCAGGTGGTGATGAGAGGTGGGGAGTGGGAATGGAGGTCTACGGTGGTGGGAGGTGCACGGTGGTGGTGATGGTGAGAGCTCGGTGGTTATGGCGAGAGGTAGTAATGGTGGTTCGGTTGGAGGTGGTGGTGAGAGGTGACTCCGGTTGGTCTCTCTCTCTCTCTCTCTACGTTCATCCATTGAATAGAATTAATCAATGTGTTTTTCAATTTGTTAAGCAAATGGAAACCCAAGAATGAGAATTTTTGCAGAATCGTGGGTGGGTGGGTTGTGCGTGGTGTGTGTGGTGGTAGGATGTGGTGTCGAAATTAGGGAGGAAATGGGGAGTAGGGTGGTGTACGGGTGGTGGTGGTGGTTTGGCTGGGGAGGAAGGAGGGAGGATGGGGAAGGGATAATTTTACCCCTAAAAAACGGTCATGTGCTGGGCACATGACTTTTTTTCCGTCCAAATACCAAACGCCATCCAAGTCAGGGATGACATTGGAACCGATTCGAAAGTGAAAGTAATTATTTGTCCAAATTAAAAGGTGAATGACTAAATTGAATTTTCGGTCAAAGTTGAAGGGATATAAAAGAAATTTTCCCAAAAAAAAAAACTCTTAAGAGCATCCATAGTAGAATAATCAAAAGTTGACACTTCATCTTTTGGTTATCCATTTAAGGGGTTGCTATGGTTAGCAATGTAGAAGTCCACAATGGTACAATCAAAATTAAATAACCAAAACTTACCACATCAGCTTTTTTTAACTTATAAAAATCTAGAAATTGTGACATCGAAAACATTTTTTTAAAAATGGCTTTCAAACTAATAAAAATAGGTTATTAGAAAAAAGAGAAAATAGTTTTTTTGAAAACTTTGATTAAAAAAAAACAATTTTCGGGCAAAAAGTTAAAAAAAAACATATTTTGAAAAGAAAAAGGTTTTTTTTTCCTCAAAAGAACAGTTTTTGCAAAAAAAAAAGTTTTAATAAAAAAACTGTTTTGAAATAAAACTATTTAAAAAAAATTGGGGAAAACAGTTTTAATAAAAAAAAAGTGTAAAAAAACTGTTTTTGCAAAAAAAATAAAAACTGTTTTTAAAAGTATTTTTGTTATAAACATGTTGAAAATGGAAGAAAGAAATTTTTTATGTAATGATAGTGTACTTGATTGAGATAATGTGAAAGACAAATAAATTTGATTATTGGCAAAAGGTTGGTAGTTTTGATTATCCAATGGCTAAAATTTGATGAGTTGTTAAGATGTTTCTAAGTTTGGTTATTCCAATTTGGGCTCTTTTTGAGTAAATGTTGCTAACTTTATAAACCTTTTTGTTTTGATTATACCACTATGGATGCTCTAAGGGATACATTACCAGAGTTAATCTTTAACTCAGGTAAATAGGGGGGCATTGTTTACACCACTATTGATGTCACGACCTCGATTTTTAACATAAATATATAATACTTTTTAATAAAAGAATCTCGCGTATCATACATATTATCCGAAAGAGTTTCCCACCTGTTTAATTTACAAACAAATCCTCAAGTTTAAAGAAACACAGTTTTGGCACCATGGCCCAAATAAACTTAATTACAAGTACAACCTGTTTCGAATAATACAAACTTTCTAGTCAAAAGGGATCCATGTATAATTAGTTACAAAGCCATCTTTAAAATAAAATAAGTCCATTACAAGATGAATAAGTAACTAAAATATGTTAGCTTCCAAGAATATCTTCATGTCCAAGCACACCACTGCATGTAATCTATCGCCCAGCATTCGAACCTGAAAAGAAGGATTTTGTTGAGCTACACTAACCCAGTAGAAAAATCTTTACCAAGTCCATGTACAAATATGATGATAAGTGCAAAAGAATGAAGACACGGGATACAGCTCAAACGGTGAATAACAACCAGTTCATGGGCATACCAACGGTCAATATGATCATTCAAGGACAAGCCACTATCACAATATGCCACTATGCTCACAAGACTTTGACAACTCTAATAACCTTGACACGACTCTCTATCATCAATTTCCACCATCGGTATTTTCACCCCTTGCGTTACCGTATAACTCCACGAGGGTTACCGTATTACCACCCCTTGCGTTACGAAGAACCCTAACCACTTGGATCACCGTATTACCACCCTTTGCGTTACGAGACCCACTTGAGTCTCCGTATTACTACCCCTTACGTTACGAGACTCTCTAAATCAACGTCCGGCTTAAACAACTATTTCCTTACTCAATATACATACTAGGACTTTCCCATAATCATACTCGTGCATGAAACATCTTACGTTATGCCAACTATACCACCAAGATGCCACAAACACTCGCAATCAGTCAATCAATCAATCGATAAGTTTCATTTTAACGAAGTTTTACTCAAGTAAACCCTTAGTAATTCCTACTAATGGGAGGCCAACGGAACAAGGATACACCAATCAATCATAGAAAGTCAATTGGACAAACTTGAGATAGTTTAGGAGGTGTTACAAAGGTGTTAGAAGTGTCCGAGGTTCAAAACAGTCGAAGCAAGAGCAGCGAAGACAAAACTGCCCATAAGGCTCTGGTATCGATACAGCAAAAACGGCTGTATTGATACAGCAAGCAAATCAGAAATTCCTGAAGTCACGGTTTTCTTATGGTATCGATACGGCAAAAAGCCCGTATCGATACGGAGTGGTTTCGAGCAGGTTTTTTTGCAGATTTCTGGGATTTCAATAACACCACCAACAATAACCAATATAGGCACGATTTCACACCATATCAACACATTCACACATAAAGAAGGTACAGAAATCCCTACCTCGAATTAAGGAGCGAAACCCAAGAGATTCGAACGACCCCTAGCTCCAAACTCCTTGAAATCAACCGAAATCTTCTCCCCGAGCTTCACCCAACACGATACGAGTCTGGGTTTGTGTTTGTGTTCTAGAGGTGAAAGCAAGATGGATCCTTGAGGTTTTGTGTGAGAGAGCTTGAGAGAGAAACACGATAGAGAGAGAGAGAGAGAGAGAGACCGGCGTGAGAGAGTGAGAGAGAGATAGAGATCAAAATGATCTCCTACATCACACACACCCCTTTTTATACCTCTAAATCTATATATTACACTCACACTCCCTCAATCTCCTATTCTTTCATTTCAATCCTTGATTTAAACAACCACCAAAATAAGCCACAATTTCCCAACTTAACATTTAATAAATATTTCAATAATTAAATTTCTCCGGGTCTCTACAGTCTATCCTCCTTAAAGAAATTTCATCCCGAAATTTAAGCAAAGCAACGAAGACACCTGATTAAGAATCCTAATCTCAAAGGCCGACCCCACTACATAACGCTTCGTATCCACCAACTTCTATGTCCACAACGCCAGAAAACTCCATAATACTGCAGTTAACTAGTATAGCTTCATATCCAAACCATCACCAAGTCCTAACATAAACACATATCAGACTATGAAGTCATAGAATTTGCACGAATTATAATCACGTTAGTAACCAATTCCTGTCCCACAACTCGTATCCATTCATTTCACTTTCTACTGATCAATTTCGATTTCCCAGACCGTGTCCAAA
Organism: Rhododendron griersonianum; assembly: GCA_018127125.1. Classification (NCBI taxonomy): domain Eukaryota; kingdom Viridiplantae; phylum Streptophyta; class Magnoliopsida; order Ericales; family Ericaceae; genus Rhododendron; species Rhododendron griersonianum. The sequence goes on from CM030798.1 coordinate 26,962,594, forward strand.
CACATGGTAGAATTTCATACATTATAACTCAACCACCACACCAAGTAAGACATAATTAACAAGTTCTAATGATTTTCAATACCAACTCGAGACAAGCTCCCTCGAAATGGCGAATGCTAACTTAATGTTAATGTGTCTGACACGAGATTGTCTAAACTGAATGATGATCAAAGTCCGTAAGTAGTTTTGACGAATATCTAGTATTATAGAAGATTCAAGTCTTAGTAGTTTAAGAGTTGTCGTAGCATGCCTATCTGTGAAGAAATTTTATAAAATGGTTTGAAAGGGAAAGTTTTTTATTTTTTTGAAATACATTAGCAACAATCACACAAGACACCTCACATGGTGGTTTCAAAGCAACGGCAATCTAAATGATATAGTAAAGAATTTTGCGATGGGTCTGACTCCACTATAATGCAACTGACTCCACGGTGGCACCATTTCCAATTCTAAAAATGGACTATCTTATGTATTGTTCATAAGAGCTGTCTATGAGAACTGTGTATTTTTCTATGAGAACTGCGTATTTTCCATGAGAACTGTGTACTTTAGTGTATGGTGAAACTATATGAACTGTGTATTTTCTATGAAAATTGTGCCCAATTCTCATAGACACAATTCTCATAGCTAACTCATAGACAGTTCTCATAGAGGCAATTCTCATATATAGTTCTCATAAAAACAGTTCTCATAGACATTCTCATAAAACAATTCTCATAGCAAATGGTATTTTTTAAATCTTACATAATTTCATATTCAATAAGGATCTTGTTCAGTAGATATCGTCGAGTAGGTTTCAAAAATGTAATTTTAAAAAAAATGAATATCTACAACAAAAGATATGACTTTTTGAAATTTAAACAATGTTTTAATGGTGCACCAATGCTCATGGAGCATTGGATAATTTTCCTATGCTAGATGCTCTCTAGCTCCATGCGCTGATGCCCGTAAGGAAGGCAGGGGCATGGTTGAAAAAAAAATACAAATAATTGTGCATGACTATTGGAAGACCGAACCCTAAATACGGGGCCTATCTCTAAAAACCCCTACTTTATTTGCATAAAAATTGCTTTAATTCATAGTTTTTCGAAAGTCTTTACAAGTTGAAGTAATTGAGATCGTTAAATTAAGACAAAAGAAAAAAAAATCCTTGTCTAAAAGTCCCTTAAAAGCAGCAAACGATTTTAGTCTTTTTCAGATAGAGCGAATACTTTATTACCTCAATCAAACAAATTACTGAAAGTCTATAAATATTCAATCAGTTATCTACAATTAAATTTGGATCGTCAACGTACGAAAAGATTATTAAAACGTAAAACTTGGCTCAATAGTGAATAAAAATATGCACCCAATTTGGAGCTCCCGGACATGCATGGAGGAGTAGTATTGTAAGAATTAAAAAAAGAGAAATAAGTGAATATAAAGCAAAAATAATGAGAAAGTGCTGGTAAAAGAAAAGAGGTACACAAATACGTAGTAGTAACAGAGAGAATAGGAGGGAAAGTGAAAAGGAAGGGATCTGGACGAGAAGTGCATGCAGTCCAATCTGAACCGTTTATATTGACAATTAATGGTTAAGATTAGTTGATATTCTTACCGGTAAAAATATATTCTTACCAGTAAAAATATCAAAACAAATCCGAACCGTTAAAAACTTTATCTAACGGTTGCGATTAATTGGACCGCGCACCTTTGCGGCCCAAAACTACACTGACAAGCCTTGTGCAAAGGAAGAAGGGAATATCCTGCATAAGAGACGGTCAGAAGTCTCCTTTTGGACCAAAAGTTTATGGCCATGTGTTCAATCTTTTGCCAATAGTTTTACTCTTGAACCAATGGTTATTATAGGGCGTTCAAAATTTGAATAAAAACAACCAAAAAATTATTCTGCATAAATTAATCACTAGCGTAAACATCTCTATAATGAATACCCTTGCTTGTATATGCCGCCACCTCTGACGTGAGTTACGTCACCTTCACTAATTGCTTACTATGAATCAACTTGTGATGCTTGTAGGAGTATTAGTTTGAGTCACTTTTTCCAGTAAGGTCACAGTCCTTTCCACAAGAGGGTGGCTTGGGACTAGGGCTATAAGTGAGCCGAGTTACTCGCGAGCTCGGTTCGATTCGTTAAGGCTCGGCTCGACTCGGCTCGTTCTACAAAAGCTCGGCTCGTTAAGGGAGGCTCGTTAAGTTAACGAGCCAAGCTCTAGCTCGCCAAAACCCGGCTCGTTTACACCCCTACTTGGGACCCCCCTTGGTCCACTACTCCTTTGTCTTGCACCAATTTTCTGGGTAGGGTTGTTGAAATAGGACAGATAAACCCAAAGTTCTGCTTTATTGAGTTTTCTGAAAGTCTCTTTTTGTTTTGGCTTGTTTCGTTGCGCTTTTTGCTTTAATTTGTCGCCCTCGACAGCACGGCAAAGTGACTACTTGTGGAAAATTAATATTTCCGATATCGACGGCATTGTTTGTAGGACTGAGCTTTCAACTAAGAGCTGGCAGCCGTACCTAGTTGTAGGCGTAGTAGTTTGGGCGGGGTCGGCATTGGTGGTGATGGTAGTGAGATGGCGTGAGAGGACGGTCGATGAGACAATGGAGAGAGAAAAAGAGAGATGATTGTAAGTGCAAGTATTATTACCCTGATGAACTCGTCTTCACTTGTGAAGCATGTCTTCCATAGGTAAACACACAATAATTGCCATGGAGGAGATAATTATACCCCAATGTAATGCTTGCCGTGACAAAAAAATAGATAAACCTCTCTAAATAATCGTACCTAGCTAGGGTCGGACCAGAAAGGGTTCGTAGATAGACAATCTTACCCTGTTATTTATCTGTCAAACAGGATAAAGGCACACCAAGGTTCATCAACCTCGAATCTAATCTCTGTCTAGAGGCGGGGCACTGAATAATTTTCCCTCCTAGGGTTGGATCGATGTTCTACTATAGTAAAGTTAAACCGGAATTAGTTTCAAGATAAGGCTCTAAACACCAAGCAATCACATTGCAAAAGTGTCCAGTTTCTGCAAAAGAGCACGCGGACTATGCATATGCCAGTACACAGACTTGTACACTTATACGGCAATATGAACTTTTGCATGCATTGGGTATTATCTCATGGAGATCATCTCTATTATAAAACACAAGGGTGTGGGCCCCATAAAAACACAAGTTGTTAGAAGGGCTGGGATTTATTTGATCCAATGGCTAATGTGTGCTCCCCAACTCTCTTAAGAAAGCACCCACATTCTTACAAATATATTACAAAAACACCCCACTATCAAGATTCATAGGAAAATTCTAATTCCAATTAAGGTGGGTAGTGCCGTAGGCACGGACAAGCTCTAGTCCCTTAATATGTTAACATACTATGCCGCTATTTACGGTATCTGTATTTGTCACACCCATATACAAACATGATCTTACTTTTCTCCATCTCTTATCCAGCAATGGCCTGTACATGTCGGTCTCTGAAGGGAACATGTGAGGATATAAAGTAAAAAGAACCAAGACTTGACTCCAGATGGGCCACAATGACCAAGAAGCTTTTTCCATCTTTGGGTCCACTGAAAAAACCAACATATCAGTATGGAGAGACAGAGTGGGGAGAGAGGGAGGACACTGAACTTATGGATGAGTACATGACAACATACTGATGACACTGTTGCATAAGCCACATTTGTCCAGTAGTCAAAAGTATTGTTAATTAAGAACTGTGTGAAACTAATCTGCATGCGATTGTAGGACCATCGACAATTGCTGAATGATCGATTATCGTTTCCTTTGGCTACCCATCAAGGGTATACCGTAATAGTAGTAGTTAATTGATGTCTGCTCAATTTTCCAATTGTTTCACATTCATTTGAACTCCATAGGCTAGGAGTGTCAGTATTCTCCAATCAAACTAAAGCTCCATTTAAGCTATGCAGCTTCTCAAATCGAAAGAAACAGAGCAAGCATGCATTAGCAAAAGCCTCACAAAATCAAACATGTACACACATAAGGCACATACTAGCTACTAATCACGCAAGGAAGAGGTAAAATAACAGCAGCCTCTATGCACAGATTACGCCAACGATTTAGAATGTTTCTAATGCCACCCTAAGCAATGCACTAGACGTATGGGCCCCACTAACAAAACGATTTCCATCGTTTAAGACTAGCAAATAAGTTATCAAAAGTTGATAGTCATGCCAGAATTTTTATCACCAAAGCAATTATCATGCGAGACTTATTCAGAACCGAAGGGAAATTAGTGTATCTTAGTTTGAAAATGATAACCCAGATTTAAATAAGTAAACAAAACCTAGCGCAACAAATACATTATTTATTGACATAATATATCCTTGTTACCTAAATCAGTCAACTCAGCCTTATATAGTAAGGCACCAGGAAACTTCTCACCTTTAAAATCAAGAATAACTCATGACATCAATGACACTGATAAGAGTTGAGTTTTGTTCACCCTTTACTTAAGAGGGTGAGCATTACCTTCTTTCCTATTGGTTGAAATAGTGTGAATCTCATCACAAAGTGATGTCATGCTTACCAAAAAGTATATTGCATAGTAAGCATGACATCACTTTGTGGTGGAATCCACACCATTTCAACTAATAGGGAGGAGGGTAATGCTCATCCTCTTTCAAAGATTTCTTGATTTAACCCCCTTAGGCTATCCATAATGGCATAATAAAAAATGGATAGCCAAAAGTTGCCACATCAAACTTTTGATTATCCATTTAAGAGATTACTAAGGTTAGCAATGTAGAGGTCCATAATGACATAATCAAAATTGGATAACCAAAACTCGCCATATCACCTTTCAAACTACAAAAAATTAAAAACAGTGAACATAGAAAATAGTTTTTCTAAAAATAGTTTTGAAACTAATAAAAACTATTTATTAGAAATAGAAAATAGTTTTTGAAGTTTTTTAAAAAAAAACAGTTTTTGTGTAACTACAGTTTTTGAAAAAATAATTTTTATATATGAAAGGGTATTGAAAAAAACAGCTTAAAAAACAAACAGATTTTCAAAAAAAGAACAGGTTTTTTTTTTTTTTGGGGTATAAAATCTCTTTTTAGAAAACAGTTAAGAAAACAATTGTTGTGTAATGATGGAGGTATTTGATTGAGAATATGTGGGGTTCACTAAATTTGGTTATTGGCAAAAGGTTGCTAGTTTCGGTTATCTAAAGTCCAAAATTTGATTATTTCTAAAGAGATTGCTAAGTTTAATTATATCATAATGAGCCATATTTTGCACAAATATTGTTAATTTTAGAAACCTTTTACTTTTGATTATGCCATTGTGAATAGCCTTAGGGCTGTGAGTGGTGGTTAAGGTCAAAATAAACTAAAGAACAATACTCCACTATTAATTGTTGAGGTAAGCTCCAAAAACTGAACTGAAAACAAAATCATCCAAAAACCACGTCAACCCACCATCAATAAAATTAACGCTTACAATGGAACAATAAAACACTTATTCAATACACTATATGGTAATCCGTAATCAACTAACAATTTAAGAACTTAACTCCTTCAAAGACTTTTTCCTTGAACACACTGAAACTGGCGAAATTAGTAAGCCCTAATTGAGTAATGTCCTAGCTATTGGATAGACAGATCACAAAGCAACCTTCCAACAAGGCCAGAGCAATGCGCCTTTCTTGGTTGCAACAACCAGTGATTACCGTCTTCCTGAATTGGGTTAGGGCCGGGTATGATTAGATTACAGTTGTGCTAAGATTTATCGAGCTGAAAAAAACAGGACATCCATATTACTTTCTAACCAAGCTTGAAAATGCCAGCCCAAGAATCAAGTAATTCAACCTCAGCTCAACCCGATAACCTACTTAACGTTGTGCTTTTACGGGAATCACACACAATATATACGAGGAAAAAACTCCGTATTTGTATTAATCAACTCAAACACAAATGCATGAAAAAACCCTCAACATTCTGGTTCACTCCCTCACTCTGTTTGCTCCGTTCCACACCTCTCTCACTTATCCTATATGCAGATGTATACAAAGGCCAAGGAAACAAATCAGTAAAGACAACGCGTGAGGTGGGTGAGAAGTGGTTGCCGACACCTAAGAAAATACTGTAATCCTTTACATCTCACTCAAACCCACTTGGGAGGAACTTGACTGGCCAAGACAACACTTTATCCAAGAAATTTATTAACTCAATAGCTGAACATAAAATAGCGATAGAACGATCCAAAAAAAAGAGCTCATTCAGTTGTTTTCAAATTTTACGTAATCCCAGCTATTTACGCAGCTTTTATGATCTTCTCTACTGGCTGTAGGAGGATCTGTCAATGAAAAACGCAAATATTCGCAAATAGTAGTGTATTTCTCCTTGATAGGAACTTAACCTGCTTCGGCAAAGGCAACCCGTGTACGAAATGGATTTCTTGGACTTTCTTAACCAAATAGACATTTTCTCATGAGTAATCTTAACCAAGCTTACCGCAACTCATTTTCAGAAGCAGGTGAAGCACGTCTCGTGATTGAGTCATTTGAACAAATCAACTATCCAAACTAATCCAACCATCGGAACTCCAAGTTATTAATTGACACATGGCATCAAACCAGCCGCCCCAGGGAAGTTTGTAAAAAGTGAAAAAAGGAAGCTTTCGATGCCAACAAAGGAAAATCTTTGAGGGATATAAACTTTTCTACTCATGCATTGACACATTGCACCATTAGGTCCCACCCATCAGCGAATGCTGCTTTCCTCGACGAGAGACCACTTAGACGGATTATAGTGCAACATCACATATAGTCCCACAATTGATATTCTATCTCTGGAGTGACTAGATAACATCAAGGCCCGCACAATTAATACCAAAAGTAAGAGGCGGCACTAAAAGCTAAAACTGATTTAACTTGTGTGATTGGGACCATTGACTAACTTTAAGCCTAACCATGCCCTCACAAATCTCATCTTGTGGTTCCTTATAAATTCCATCCAAAGGGGGGGTGTCCTTGCTCATCTGCAACCTCACCTTCCCGTTAAAAACACCCTCTCGACTTCCTCATCTCTTAGTGTCTTAGCTCCTAGTGTCATATACACTTTTCACCAATAAAATGGCAAATGCTCGCATTGCAAGGTTTGTCACTGAGGTAGCACCACCAAAACTTGTGTGTGTCATGAGGCAAAGAGCATCAAAGGTTTTGGATACAATTAATGAAGAAGAGAGAGATATCAGCTCCAACGATTCTCTTTCTTCAACTCCAAAGAGTTCATCATCATCTTCTTGTTCTACCCCTACTTCTGCTTCATCTTCAAACGTAAACCAATCTAAGGGCTTTGTCAAAGAGGTAAAAAGATCTCTTGCAATATTTGGCCACTAAAGAGGTACAAAGCCCCTATCTCCAATGGGGTTTTCAGCGACACAATTGAGTTGCAGTCTCTTCTGACTCAATTGCTTGGTTTTTACTCCCACGTTACAGTGTCAGAAGATCTTGTATCAAAAGCCTTGGCATGATATGACTGGACGGAATAAACCTACTATTTGTAGAAGCAATAATATTATGGCCTGAGAGACTGGCTGTAACTTTCTTGTGTATACCTAGACGATTTTCTGAAGAGTATTCAATCTGAGTAAATGCTTCGTTGTTTAAAATGTTCTTGCCTTGCTTCATTGCTGAATTAAAAGTATCAGATTGTCTCAGCTACAAAATAAGAGACCCTATCTACTTCCAAACAGCATAATAAAAGGCATATGCATGGATGTGCTGAAATATGCTTTCATAGATGCCATGAAATCAAAATTGTTTTGATAAGGAAATCAAAATTGTTACCCTATTGCTAATGCAGCTAAGAAGAGTAAGTCACAACTTCCATCTTATTTTTCTATTGGTCAAAGCCTGATAGCAACACCTTTTCTTATTTTTCTTTTCCATTGGTCAGAAAATACGACTGTGCAACATAAACTGGGGGCAGTAGTGTCATGATGAATACCAAAAAAAAGAATCATGCATTGAGAAATGTATGACGTGATTTGAACTCTAAGCAACCATCCTGGGAGTCATGTACTCAGGGATTATTTGGGAGGACGTCTGCAACCATCGCTACACAAAACAAATCACAAACTGGAGATCAACTTTCTAATTTAAAATACTCAACTTGACAGGCATTAAGTCAACTACTAATGTTCCCTCTGCAAAATTTGAAAAAATTAGCCCTCCTCTCGTGGCCTTGATCAAAGTTGTCAATCCCGTATCGGCCAGCGTGCCGTTTTCATTACTGAAATGGTACGTACCGGTACCGGGTTGTACCTCGGTACTGTTCCGGATTTACCGCAATTAATATTTTTTATATATTTAATATATATCTACCAGGTTGCAAAACTATTTTCGTGAAACAAATGGCAGCAAAAAATTTTCCAAAAAGACTCAAAACAAAGTTATGAAACAGATCAAGATTCCATTGTGATCTTAATCGAAGAAAATCATGTATAAGGCCATAAGTTTCTTTTAATTAGTTTAGAGCCCACAAAAAAAAAAAAAAAGAAAGAGAGAGAGAAGGTAATTTTGTACCGTCCGGAACACCGGAAAATGTCCGAAACAGACCAGTATCGTCCGGTACATCCGGTATTGGCCGGAACATGCCGGTATTTCAACCGGAACGGATCTTGAGTTTTTGTGTTCCGTTTAAGCACCGGTACGATACGTACCGGCCAGTACCGGACGGTACGGAACGGATTTCACAACTTTGGCCTTGATACTCATTTGTACCTAAGCATAAGTTGTTTGCAGCATGTACGAAAAAACTATCTAAAAGGATTTTCAACATAATTGGTACCACTTTTAAGTTTTCGAGAACAGATTGATTTCCTTTTCTATATTTGTGAAGTTTGGTGCTGTAATATCATGAAGAACCCCAAGGGTGAGCTAACTCCAAAACCCCCTCCTGCGTTCAGATTACTGGCTGCAACTCACCTGCATGAAGCTGGAATCTCTAGTAGTCATCCAAATGCCCTACGACGGTGAATTTGTTCCTAGGCCTGACATGAGAAATTGAAAATATGAATAGCGCTTTCCCCAACCAACACCTGTATGCCGTTATTGAAGAATTCTAGTCGATGGAAGAGTCTATTAAAGTGTCTTTTAAGTTTTCAAGAGTCTTCCTAGTTTTTAGAAGTCAATTGTCTTTATTTTTCATTCGGGGCGGTTCCAGGGACACCTAAATAAACACCCCATAGTTCCCGATCAAATTTTGATGATCCAAACCATTCATTGTGTTTAAAACGTGTTTTTAAGAGTACTTACAAGAAATCAGCTCAAAAAATATCGAGATGGGCTTGATCCATGCAGTTTTTCATAAAACAGTTTCTGTGAGCATTTATGAAAAACTGCTCAAATCAAGCCTTTTCCAGTAATTTTTTTTGCCGATTTCTTACGTGTACCCTTAAAATCACGTTTTAAACACATTGAACGGTTCGGATCATCAAAATTTGATCGGGAACTATGAGATTGAGATTTGGAGAGTTTTTTAGGTGTCCCCGGAACCGCCCCGTTTTTTATTAAGTTCTAATCTTGGAAAATTATAGCTTCTTCTTTTTTTTGGGAGAGGAGTTGAACTCTTGACTTCCTTTCTTCTGGCACCTAAGTGCACTCCTAATGCCGTTGGGACAAAGGCCTCTTGGCAAGGTGAAGTATAGCTAAATTTTGCATTTAAATCTAACCCAGTAAGAAATACCCCCAAACAAAGTTTGTAGATACATCCTCAATAGAAATCCGAGGCTCATCAGAGAGACCACGTCTCAAAAGGCAGAAGTTGCATGAAGAGTAACAACTCTACCACAGCATAGTGTCCCTAGGGAAACTCAACTTGAAAATTTCGATGCACCAAAAGGAGAACCAGAGGATTCCAATCTCCATTAGTCTTAAACAGTTGTCCCTTTCATAGATTCTTCAACTCTCGACCAATATTCTCTTCAAAGATCATCATATCATATAACGATGGTCATATAAGAAGCACAAAATACAGGTCACTTATTAAGCTTGGGCCTAATCCTAAAAATGAGGGGCCGACAAAAAAAATCCCAAAGAATGAGGGGAAAAAAAGCTACTTAAAAAGCTAAGAACATTTTACAAACATGAGTGTGCCCTTCAATATGTTAACACAGTGTTCAGATATGTAAAGCCTCAATTCCAATCTCTTTCTTATAACTTCAACTTTGAAAGTCAAGGAACTTGGTAAGTACTTGTGTACCACATATATAATGCTATTATCAAGAGTCTCACCAATTGGAAGGATTCTAGTCGTTCAGGGAGTTGATAGCGTCTTTGCCCAGTTGTCAAGAGCAAAGGGTGATGCAGATCAAGCTGGGCAAGCTTGCTTGGATCTTGGGTTAGTGTCGCAGATAGAACCATCTTCATGAGCCTAGGGTAAGCCTTACTCTTAAAGCCCCTTTCAACACCCCTGTAACATATTAAACCCAATTTTAAGTACAAGCTACCTGTCACATGTTAAATACTTCGCTAGACATTTAAACAAAACTACACAGTAAATTTGAACAAAAGTTACATTATTATCGAAGATACATTAGGCCTTAGGGGACGCATTTAAGTAGCTGTATTAGACTTGTTAACTGTGGGTTCTAATACAATTCGTTCAGACCAAAATTTGTGAGAGCCGGTATGAAGGCACTCAAATTTGAGCAAGAAACAAAAAAGAAAAAAAAAGAAATATGAAATGTGAAATATGAAATACACATCCAAAACATTGCTCCAGATATCAAGAAAGTATATTGACAGCCCTCACAAGTTTATGAAACCACCATAATCGGCAATTCACCTAGAAACCAACAGTTGAATACATATGATAGGATCCTGGATACCTGACAGCAGTTTCATCCAAGGTGTATCTAATGCTTGCAGCACATATTCCAAGGAACTACTAGCACTGACCAAAAATTGCAGCAATGTTTGTGGGGCATGCCCAACAGTGAGGAAGTTTCAACTATTCCAAGGAGGTGAAGGGAATTAGAACTCACGATCTCCTTATGGTTTTTAAGGAACCAAATGTGGAAGGAAGGAAAGTGCTGGTATGAGGGAAGAGACTTCTGAGATCCCCATCACTGGAGCGCATTAATTGAAGAACAGTGGGCAGCCAAGATTGGTATGCTTCCCTGAGTAATCGATCTGTTTCATCAACAACCTAAAAAATAGACCTCGTCAAGGATACCTTTCCAGAGAAACTCCAAAATCAAAAGCAATGAATGTTAAATGGATATCCAAGTTGTTAGCAAAATATTCCCATAAAATATATGCTACTGATGCTAAATAGAAACATTACTTTCCTAGAAAGGAGATTAGTTGAATCAGCCTTGTGGGTAAAAGTAAAACTCTCCTACTTACCAGATAAGAAAGATGCTCAAGTGTAAAACCTTTTGTAGAATTTATATGGTCCATCAGCCTTCCAGGTGTTGCCACCAAAATATCAACTGAACTTCGCAAATGAAGCAAAGGAGCTTCAGGGTCATAACAGATACCCGCCTCAAGCTTAGGTCTCTTAATGAGTTCTGAAATTTCATCAGCAATTGAAGATTGACCAACTGCCAAGCTGACAGATAAGCCCACTGCAGGTGCAATGGCAGAAAATACTTCCTTAACCTGCAACAACAAAGAAAAACTTACAGACATCTTTCAAGGGAAAATTAAGAAAGCACTTGGATAGTGGATACAATCCCCCTCTTGTATTCATTACATCACAATAAGTCCACCTTTCATTTCCAATGGATCAAGAGTTAAAGGTCTTCAAACACTAGGATACTTTAATCTGTAAGGATTAACAGCATTAATCTCACTTGTTCTTTTTCATCAGTTTGGTATTTTTTACCGATTGAATTCAAAATTAATCGGGTTACATCATCTAACTGTATCAGTGTGTATGTATGTTAGTTAAGCAACAAGTATTGAATCGAAGTTTTCCAATCTCATATGATGCCAATCTTTTATGATGCAACAGACACTGGATTACATACATAATACTATTCTTGACACTCTATCTCTCCAATCTCCATCAAAGAATACCATATAAAATGAAGGCATGAATTGCTCTTCCACACGGTACAAACATCTACTTACCTGATGCAATTCAAAGACGCATCCAACTTGTGCTCCGCTAAGGGTTCTTAAACAATAATTACTTATTTGCAATTTTCAAGCTTAAAAATAATGGACTTACTGAAATAATTTTTTTGTAAAATATGGATCTTGTTTGATAGATCTTGATGAGATCTTTTGAACGGTGCAAAAAAAATCAAAAAATTATTTTCGTAAATACATTATTTTTAAGTTTGAAATTTGCAAATTAAGTACTTATTTTTTAAGAACCCTTAGCGGAACAGGTTTCATTATCTAGAGCTATCCATCAAAAAGCTGTCGAAAAGGGTTCCCAAATCAACTAAATTGCGTCACCAAAACAAGGTTTACCATGCAGAAAAGTCAAAGATGTGGGCATTAAACATAACTAAAGTACTCAATGCACAAGGAGAAACATTCAGTAATTCGTAGTTTGCTGACTTTATTACGATGAATGTACTAACTTTCCATCAAACAACATACTTACAACAAAAGGCCTTGCCACTATTCACTTGTAGGAGATATTACAAACACTTTTAACCTATTTTGGCTAGGTCTAATTTCGAATATGTCCACACAATCTTGATAAAGTACCTTGAGCTACTTAATTTTTCTTTAATAAATAGGATTGTTTAGAAATCGAAGCTTGTCAACATGAAAATCAGCTACTTTGATTTACTCTCAGGGCATCACAATAAGAAACTTGCGAAAGTTTGAACACTTGCCATAAATTACCAGATTTCCAACTGCTAACAATGAATGAAATTGAAGGAACTAACGTAAGAATGAAAGATAAAGGGAATTAGTACAAGTATGGTAAACAGTAAACCTAATACACTATCGACCAAACCTTTAAATCGAAGAAACTGATTAGCTATTGTAAATGTGAGCTCCATTTTCTATTGGTGCATCCAACAACATGAATCTAATTTTGCATTTTGGGCCTTATCAAAAGAAATATCTTCACCTTAAGTGATTTCTTAACTTTGAATCAAATTCCACACCTTCCTATTCCGTTTACAATGCCGCCAAATATCAATGCCTTCATCAGTCCACAAGGGAGCATCTAGGAAACGTATGGAGAGTTCCAGTATTCCACCCTTGTTAAAACAATTTCTTAAGCACTAGTGCTCTCCTTTCTTGTTCATTCTAAGTTTTCCTCACTCCACCCTTCAGCACCTTCATTTTTTTTTCCTTTCATCAGCTTCAGCACCTTCATTTCAGCTAGACAAATTGTAGAATATCACTTTTTTTTTTTTTTGTTGATAAGTACGATTTCATTGAAAAGCCCCAACCAAAACAAACAATGTCAAGGAGACTCTCCTGACTATACAACTATACTCCTTTTCAAAGGAGAAAAACAAGCTGTGATGAAAAGGAAAAGAAATTGAAAACCTATACAGATCAAAACTAAAACCAACTCCTATCTAGAGAATACAACTACAACTTCAACCAAGCACCAGCATCCAGAATTCTACTGCTGCAAAATATAGTGTTCAGCCAGCCTCCAGTTGGCACACAGACCTTTATTTTCTGCGGAAGCCTTCACCCGTCGTAAAGAGCTAAGGAAGTCTCTTATAGAGCTCAGAATCTGCAGCACAACTTGATCACTAGCCATAGTTTTTTGTTGAAAAACTCTCAGATTTCTTTCCCTCCAAACAAAGTAAACAGTAGCAGCTAAAGAACATTTCAAAAATTTACTTTTGAAACTATTGCCCGTAACAGATTGAACAAACCACTCCAACAAAGCAGCCAAGGTAATTGGTACTCTAGTAGAAGACGATTTACTCCATACTCTAGCCCACACAGATGCAGAGTAAGGGCATTCAAAAAATAAATGTTGATGTGTTTCCTTTGCACAGCCACACAAAGGACATATCTCATCCACATGCACTCCCCATTGGTGCAATCTGTCTTTGGTACTTAACTTTTCTTGAGCAGCCAACCAAACAATGAAAGCCCATCTCGGAACATTCTTAGAAAACCACACCACTTGTGTCCAAGGCTGATAAGAATATTTTGTTCTCACAGCCTCCCAAGCAGACCTAGCAGAGTAAAGTCCATTAGAACTAGGAAGCCAAAACACCAAATCATCAGTAGAACAATCAGGGTGGAAAGTTGGAGGAGTGTGGTGAATTATAGACTGAGTGATTCTATTTCTGGATCGTGGCCACCTCCAACGACCTTGATGAATGATAGAAGAGACTCTAGCATGCAGAGAAGTACCAAGGTTATAAACCACTTCATCACCAAAACGTTTGTATAACGGCCCCAAAGGATGCCAGTTATCAATCCAAAGGCAAGTAGACAAACCATTGCCCACTTTGTATTGGATTAACGGTTGGTCAAGACTCCTAAGTCCAAATATCTTTCGTATAGTCCAAGAGGAGTTTCTAGGGGTATCCATATTCCACAAGCTTAGATTTTTAATGATGTAGGTATGCACCCATTTGACCCAGAGAGAATCAGCCTTCTTTGCAAGAGCCCAGAGATGCCTAAGCATGGTAGCCTTATTCCACTCCTTTATCTTTCTTAAGCCAAGACCACCTTCCATTTTAGGCCTGCAAACATGCTCCCACTTCACCTTTGCCCCATTATGTTTCATCTCAACTCCAAACCAAAGGAAGGCCATCAAGGAAGATTCAATTTCCTTGATAACCTTGCTAGGAATGATGAAAATAGAAGACCAATAAACTTGTACAGACAATAAGACAGTTTGAATCAACTGAACTCTACCAGCATAGGTAAGTTTCTGATTAGACATAGAAAAGGCCTGACTATGCTAAAAGGCCTGACTAAAAGAACTACAAAATTTGAGAGGCAATTTATATAGATCGCCTTCTTCCATTAATAAGTTAGAATGGTCATTTTATTGGTGGGTGAGCAGTAAAATCCTCAAGCTGACAACCATTGGAAGGCACCAACACCAACATCAACATCAACACCAACACCAACACCAACCCTGCCCAGATGCAAATAAAAAGTAGCCAGTTGTGAAGGTTTTCTAACCTTCCTCTACCTTGAATTGACAGGAGTTCTAACCTTCCAGTACCGCGAATTGACCAGACCAGGCATTGGGTAATGGTTGGTTAATAGATTTATCCGTTGTTGTATCAAGGCATCAATCTCATAAACGTCCCACATCCAATGGACAATGCTTCAGGAGTTTGAGAGGCACCACGCAATATGGAATAGAAACAAAACATAAATCAAAGAAAGCCCCATGAGATCCAAGTTAACACAAACTAAATAAAAGGTTCATGCTCAATTTGTGCATGTATTTGAGTGAGAGAATTTTACGGCAGTATATTCCTTTAAAACAGAATCACCACGACATGATTGCAAAAATGGGGAATAAGTTCACAAATAAGGGTATAACCTGCAAGGCTAAATCACGTGTTGGCAATACCACTAATGCACGAAGACATCTAACTGCACGAGTTGACAGCATCTGCACTATCGGCAACGCATAGGCTAGTGTCTTTCCACTTCCAGTCGGTGAGTTTATACAAAGGTCTCGTTCAAAAGAACCAGGTCCAATCGTATCTTGCCAGACACCAACTTGCACTGGAAAGAGGGAAGTAATACCCATTTTCTGCAACACCACCTCCAACCTATGTAGACCGCATCGACGACAGACATATTCACAAAAAGCTATGCAATACAACCTTGAGGGGTAAACCGACTGAAGTACTGAATGCTATTTTACAGTAATCAAATAGGACCTCAAATTGGAGCTCAATGTCAAGTTGCAGGAGAAATAAAAACATTACTTCAAAAGGTCAGGCAAAAATGGTGCCTATGAGTCTATATTCCATTTGTAACAATTATTCAATAACTTTTTCACAGATATGATCTGAAGGAACCGAGTGAATGAAAACCATGTACATTTTAACAAAATATCTTATTACAGTGCTGTAATCCAGCAGAGCAGAACTGATCATTGGGTTGTTTAAGCTTAGTTAAGTGAGTTTCGGTGGTGTGTTCAAGTTTGAGAATTTCATCAATTCATCGGTTCCTCAACATTCTAAACCAGATAAGATAATAGTAACAAAGTCTTTGCCTTTTTAACAAGGGTCCTTCTATATTCCGCCCACAAGGCTGACTATTGGCGTGAGTTCCATGGCAAATGAACAGTACTTTTTGCCGTGTCAGGATAAAAGCTGGAAACTTCAACTCAGAAAGAAAGTATATGACCAAAATAGCCCTCCAACTTTATCCTGTATGGACCTCCTTAGTTGTTCACCTCTACTTTTTGCTCTTGCATGTTCACGGCTACATTTTTTTTTAAATATTCACGGCTACTTTTTGCTTTTTTTTTTTATAACTCAGAGTTTTGTTCACCCTCCACTTAAGAGGGTGAACATTACCCTCCTTCCTATTGATTGAAATAATGTGGACCCCACTACAAAGTGATGTCATGCTTATAAAAAAGTGTATTGTATGGTAAGTATGACATCACTTTGTGGTGGAATCCACACCATTTCAACCAATGAGAGAGGGTAATGTTCACCCTCTTTTAAGGAGGGTGAACAAAATTGCACTCCTCAGACGTCCACATTATCATACGCGCATTTTAACTAATCATGTGGGCCTAATCCCACCGCTCTGTACAGACTAACCACAAAAAAAATTAATACATTTGTGAGGTTTCGAGCCTGATACCATTGCATTTGAAATTACCTTCATTTGAAAAAAAATACTTTTTTTTAAAAGCGGAACACCCTTGAATGTCCACTTTGTCCTTATAAATCCTTGACTATTTTTTGGCCTGGGCACTTGGGAATTCACGCCCCAGCTGGTTACTTATGTTTGTATTAAATTTTTGACTCAAAGACCTTTCTATGGACACCCTAAGAGAGTTCTGAAACTAAATAATGTGTTTTAGGGTGCTTGTTGAAAGGTCTTAGAGCAAAAAAATCATTATGACCATTTAAAATAAAATGGTAAAAAAAATACGATCTTCGCCCTAGTTCAACTGAATTAAAAATTGAAGTACTTAATTTTTGAATTATATTTTTTAATATAGAAAGTGTGTATTTATAGAAATTAATTAATAAAATAAATTAAATTAAATAAAGAAAGAAATTAAAAGGGCGGGGTACTTTACCAGGGGTAATAGCGGGAAAAGGGTGTGGTATCGGGGGTGGGAAAAGCAATTTACGATGGGGGATGGGGGGTTGTCGCAGAAGAAGAGAGTGAAGGTGGAGAAGAGATCATGGAGGGAGAAGGAAATAATTTGGCAAAATGCTAGGGGTACAGCAAACCCCGTACAACAGCCGTGCATAGATTTATTTTGCATCTGTCTCGGGTCTCATAAAAATGATCGGAGCCGCTCATTTTGTTCAAAATATATTGTTTAGGGTCCCTGTTAAAAATCATCTCAATTAGATATCGGTAAAGGCATTTACGAATCATACAACTTTGCTTCAGAATTTGGCTTGAATTTATAAAGAAAAGTTAGATGATTCGTAAATGCTTTTTCCAATATCGGATTGAGATGATTTTATACAGGGACCCCAAACAATATATTAAGAACAAAATGAGCGGCTCCAATCATCTTTGTGGAACTTGAGATGGGCGCAAAGTGAATCTGTGCGCAGCTGCTGTACATGGGTTGCACCTATAGCACAATTGATAATTTTGGTTGTTTTTAGGAAGGGTGGGTTGGGAAATTGCTATGTTTGGATGAGTTTTTAAAAAATGAGAGTAATGATATAAAGTAGAGATAATGATTGAAAAGAGAGAGAAATGAAAATAATGATTAGAGATATAAGTGAGTAATGATTATAAGTACGGATAATTAGTATTTTTTGAATTGAGAATTTTTTTTCCAAAAAGTAATCCTAATAGGGTTTAGCATTTGTTTTAAGTACAAAAAGGGGTTAGGTTGTGTACATAAATGGATAATTAACCTACAGTAAAAATTGGTGTTGACCATTCACCTCTTTCTCTAAAAAAGAAAAATAATCAGACATCGCCTAGGGTTTCCGTTCGGGGGCAGCACCCGTCGCTAGCCGCCTTCCCCCTCTCTCTTTCCCTCTTCTCCTTTCTCTCCCCTCATCTATTTCTCTCCCCCTCTTCTCTTTCTCTCTTTTCCCCCTAACCTCCCACTGCTCGGCTCTTTTCCCTCTTTATTTGTTGTCGTTCCTCTTCCTCCTGCGTCCTCTCCACTCCTTGCAGTCAACTGCTGGTCTCTACTATTGAGTGTCACTGGTATGCCCAACAGCATGGTGCATCTTTAGGGATGGAGGAGACTTGGATATGGGGGCCTCTCGTCGAATCATTCTTGAATGATTTTCCGATTTTTCCTAAAGGAAGTGGAGGACTCCGACAAGCTCTCGGTGTGACTATTGTTCAGAGATGCAGATCTCAAGCTTCTTGGGGTTGACTTCGAAGAGGGATTTTGGCGGTGGCTTCTAGGCCGCTGTTGTTCTTCGACATCGATTGATTTTATGAGCACGACCTGGTTGTGTAATCCTTGTGGTGTGGGTTTGCTGGTGGTGGCGTTGGGTTGTGGTGGGGGTGGCGGTGGTGGAGGATGGGGTTTGGCTGGCTTGGGCTGGGCTCTGCCTAGCCCTCACCTGCCTGCTCCACTTTTTGTTGGGCTTTACATGATGGTCTGGGTTCTGGTTGTTTGCAGGTTCTCAGCGGTGACGATAAAGGTGTGTTGATGGCAGGTTGAGACGATCCTACAGCGGGAGTGTGGTCCTTCGACGATCATCAATATTCCACCCACCTTCGATTCGGAGGCCTGGGTCCGATATCATAGTTGTAGTTGATTTGTGCAGGTTGTGGAGCTTATACTTTATTTTCATTATTTGTTTTGGTCTATGGGCCGCACAGTTTGTATTTGTTTTCAATAACTATATGAATTGCGTTTTTTTTTGGGAAAAAAAAGTATACATAAATGGATTGCATTTAGGAAAAGGGAAAATTACGGATTGAGACGTGTTTTGATAATTAATACCCGCCATGGACATGCTCAGAACATTTGTTAATGCTGAAAATGTTCTTGATGAATATTAATTATCAAAACACGTCATTGACCGCCATTTTCCCTTAAGAAAAGGGCCTTGCTATTTGCAGCCACAATTTTTCTGAATGTAGTCTGTGTGTACCATATTATATACAGGCTACATTCAGGAAATAAGTGAGCTGCAAATAGCAATGCCCTAAGAAAATGCAGCCTACTAATAATACCTCAAACCCATGCCACAAAAAAAAACCCCAACATCCTAGCTCGGGAAAAAAGAAAAAGCCCAATTGTCACCCTTATTAACCCAGCCCATAATCTGGAAACCTCCACAGCAGACCCAACCCAATGAGTATTAGTGAAACTAGACGCAAGCCGCAAGGCTACACAATCCAGTCACCGCTTCCACCAATCCTAACCACAGCCCAATATTATTTATTTATTTATTTTAAAAAAAAGGACGTACAGCAACAGGATTATACAAAAGGAGAAAATAAAACAAAAGAATTGACCTTAAACAAGGTACATCAAGCTCAAACACAAGTCCAGTTAGTTGGTGGGCATGCTCCCCACACAATTGACCAAGGTTTGATTAGTGGGGTCACGCCGCAAGAAAGAAATTTCTTGTGATAGTTTGTGGAAGCAATAAGCTTTTCTTCTACGCGTGATAATTCCCGTTCAAAAGGAAATGCGCACCTTTACCTTCCTTATGGTCAATTCGAGATGCTGGTTGGATAAGATTGGAGTGGCAAGCAGGTCTTTTAAGCCTGTATTAAGAGGCAAGGGAGTACTCCCTCCTCATTGCTGGTGAGCTTTTCAACCAAGTGGATTGATATATATCCCCCTCTCGGCTCTCCCCATTTGCAATATTTGAACTTCTTGTTCAGAAATTCGTGTACCGTCGTAATGACATCTTTAGACTTTCTGGGCTCAATTTGTGGCAAAACACTCATCTAGTTTGAAACCCTTCATGGCCCTCTTGAGTAATGTGAATGATGTTTTTAACCATTTGTTTGTCAACAACGGCACCTCCCTCCGCAGGCACTTTTATGCCAGTACTATAATTACTCTTTTGACTGCAGAGCTATGGAGCAGTGTTCTAAAAAAATGAATCAATCGGCGATTAATCGTTGGCAGGGCTTATCCGGCTAGGTCCGACTAATTGCTATACGTTGATTAATCGCCGATTACTAATTGATATAGGCCGATTAATCGCCGATTACTAGGCCTCGTAGCTCGAAGGTGTCTGACCGCCCGTTTTGTGCTTAGCGACTTTTAGATCATTGCTGTAGAGTACATTAATTGATACACACAGTGTCATAGTTGAATCAGACGTGCTATTCACACAGATGAATAGTGCACAGATCGTGCACAAATTGAGACGTGGGGCCCATTACGGGTCCCACACAAACGATCCGAGCCATTCATTAAATTGAAAATACTTTTTCAAAAGCCCCCTGCAAAAAATCAACTCAATCTGATACTTGAAAGTACTCAAACTATTATCATCTAACTTTTCATTCTCGATCTGTGCACTATTCATTTGTGTAGGTATCATTCTGTAGTTGAATGGTAAAGTTTTTTAGTTGTCGAGAAAGGTTTGAATTTGTTGTTTTTTTGTTCTTTTTGAAATTTGACGATGGGTATTTGAATTACACATTGCCCTCGGAAATTTTAAAAATTCACTACAATTTGCAGGTAAAAGTTTTGTATATATCCTATTTAGCATTAGTTTTAGCTAGGGGTGGGCATCGTGTCGTGTTCAGTCGTATTTTGTGTCTTTTCGGGTTCGTGTCAAAACACCTGTTAAAATACCTTGACACAAACCCGATCTGCTTAAAATCGTGTCGTGTTCGGGTTGACACAAATAAGACCATTTTATTTTTTTAGTAGTTACATAAAATTATATACTTTCCAATGTTTGTAAAGAACTACTATTTAATTTGATAGCAAAAGCTGAAGACATTTCCAATACCATCATAATCATAGAAACGATAAAACTGGCAAAATCAAGATATTGAAAAATATCTCAAGTCACAACTGGCTAGACATAGGTCTCAAAATTAAATAATTTTGTATGATTTTCAGCAAAAATAAAAAAAATCTACAATTATACAATAAGTATGTACAAATTTTAAACTAAAAGACTATGCCTAAATAATAATAAAAATCCCAATAATCCTAAATAAATTTAATTAATTTTAAACTCTTTAGCATGGAAACTCAAGTGAATAAGTGATAAAGAAATAAGAAATTCAATTGATTTTGATTTTAAAGAGATCTCTAATGAGTCCTAATAGTATACATGTCTTGTCTTTCCATTGTTATATCGATGTGGTTCTCTACGCGTTAATCAAGCATGATTTTGAAAAATCAAATCTCCTACTAATAATTAGAAAATTCAAAAGAATCAAAATTAATTGTGTCGTGCCATGTCGTTTCGGGTTAACATGTCGACACGACAAATTAAACAGTTGTCCGTGTTCTTATCGAGTTACGCGAGTCAAATCTCCGTGTTTGACCCATTTACTTGTTGTGTTCACAGGTCGTGTCATATTCGTGTTCGTGTCAAAAAATGATCGACCCAAACCCTCTAACTTCGTGTTGTGTTCATGACGTGTTAACAGGTCGTGTCCGAAATTACCACCCTAGTTTTAGCCCCTAAGAATGTTATAAGTGACTCTCTAACTTCGTGTTGGTATGCGGAACGGGGCCTTAGAATATCACGAAAGAGCTATAAGTGACCCCCTTGAAGTTTTTATTTTACCAATTTAATAAGAATTGCTCCTACTGAAATGCCACTTATAAATACTTCACCCTTTTATTCTTGAAAAAAAATTACTCCTATCATATTCTTGAAAAAAAATTACTCCTATCATATTAAGGCTAGTGGAAGACTATTATTCATTTTTGTTTCATTGTTTGGCGACACAGAATTGAAATATACATATATCACTCAGAAAAAGTAGTCAAGATGGTTGCATTTTTTCACTAGGATCACTTTATTGTTGGTGTCCACAATAAAACAAATATATAAAATTTTATAACAACCCGACTATGTGCACAGATCGCGATGTGAGACCCACTCCGGGTCCTACGCAAACGATTTGTCCTTCATTAATATTTAATTTTTAAGTGTTCGTGTAAAAATTCAGCTTAATCGGGTAACTGTAAGTGCTTGATCTGATCTGTGCACAGACTTTTCGATTTCGTAATGAACATTGAGATTAGCCCTCCATGAAAACTAGTCCTTAACGCGTAGTAGGTCAAAGCTTCCTTCATCCCATTGCCTTTTAGGCCAAAAGAACATCATGAAATTCAAATTATTCTAGGAATTGAAGGCCATGTTTTTTGACCTTCGTTTGCAGCCTTTTGGAGGCGTCCGAGATGGTTCCTACTTCCTAGCCATCAGCGTCAGTTAGTTAATTTTATGCTCTTTATTCTTGGTTCCACACTAGGAAAAGGTGGCCAAGGATGTGATCAAATATAGAATAACCCCACCCACAGGTTCTTTGCATAGTTCAGCAATTCTGAATCAAGTACCTTTATTCTATTTTACTTTCGACGGTCATGGGTAAGTAGGTCAGCTTACGCATACGTCGACTATTTCCCTGACCAGTTCAGTCAAATACGGGTCGTTCACGCCGAGACTAAGAGATTCACAAGAAATTTCGAACTCAGGATGTCTGGTTTACAGCTCATCCATGTTGCCACTTGAGCAATCCTTTGGATCTAAGTACCTTTAATTTTTATTTGGATCACTAGGGAGGAGTTCTGTATTCAAAATAGGATTGCCACTGTTTAGATAATGAAGCGTTGTGTATAAAATACAGGGTACTGTTATTCAGATAGTTTGTATGTTTTGTTTCCTCAGAGGTATGCCCCGGAGGGTTTGCATCGTCGTTTCTCGTTCTATAAAAGCTTAACTTACCCAAAAAAAAGTTATCCCTAATTGAGTTGGCATCGAAGAATCAAAAGCTTGTTAATTCATTCTATCCGTGGAATTACGGGTCCTATGCTCAAATAATCCTTTGAAATTTTGGCCATCGAAATTGAGCTTTAATTTAGAGGAACTGAGAGCATATCTATTTTCATGTTAGAGAGCCGGTATTCGATCGGCCCCTGATCATTTTAGTGCGCCATGACATGCTTCTCCAAAATGAGTTGACATAAAAGTCTCCCGGAACCATGGTTTTAAATTGCGGTAGCGGTCGTGAGTAACGGATATGGAGAGTATTGATCACTGTGTAACGGGAATCGGAAACCACGCGCACCGTGGATTTTTTTCAAGCACTAGTAAGTACTGGAAACTTCATTGAGGAAACAGAAAGTGCTGCAAACTTCATTGATACACAAGCTCTAACCTTATTTATGACTAAATTGAATGTTTTGAAGCAGTATTTTACTTTTACAAGTAGTTTTAAGTAAGATTTGATCAAATGTTGCATTTTAAGAACGAAATTGAAGTCCCCCCCCCTTATTTTAACAAGAGTTTGGTTCTCAAAATTTTATTTTAGCATGCGAAGGCATCTCAAAAAGTTACAAAGAAAACACGGTAGAATCACATGAAGGTCTGAGAAAGGAAAAGAAATAGAAGAAAAGTTGTTTTCGGTGTTCTGTAGGCTTAACAGTCCCGTAACGGTCCTATAACGGGGTGTAACGGCTGTTACACAATACGTAACGGTCGATATACAATACGTAACGGCTGATACACACGTGAATTTTCGTAACGCCATTATTTTCACCCGTAATGGTATCAGGCCTTCAAAAGCCCATTACGTTATGTAACGGTTGTTTTTTAAAACCTTGCCCGTAACCCAATCGGGATGGGATCTCTCCCGTTACTGACCCGGAAAGTCCATATTTTTCTCACAACACAACATACTCTTTCTCACAATACAACATACTCTTTCTCATGATACAACATATTCTTATCGATAAGAGTATCCTTGTGGGATCGTCACTTGCGAGACATATCAAGCAACTGTCCCGGAGGAGTACTAGATCCATTTCCAAACCAAAATGGGAAGGAGTATCAATGTATCTAAGGACACCCTCGGTCATGGTTGAGTTCTTAATCCAACAGAGCCATATGTAGTTTTAAAAAAAAGAAACAACTCTTTAACATTTGAAGAGGAGAAGACATGAAAAAAAAACTGGAACACAGATGTTAGACGGTCGAAATGATACTGCACGGGCATGCAAAGTCTTCACCAACATAGAGTACTAGACAAGCCTATCTGTCCCCAACCCGATTGGATACGTCGACTCAGAGAGAGAGATAGATACTCGTGTTCATTTGATCCTAGGGTTCTGGAGGAGGAAGAGAGCATCGGAGAGATGTCCGGAGTGAGAGAATTTCTTCCGAATCAACTCGGACATCAAGGCGAGGTTCTCTTGGTGTAGGAGGGTAGCTTTCTTCCTCAACTTGTTGTTTTCTTCCATAATACTCATGTTCTCCTTGTACAGCTTCAAGTTCTCCAGCTCCATATCCTTCCCAACCTTCTCTTCTGATTTCCTTTCCCTCCTGCTAAATAAAAACAAGCGTTAGGACGATGAATTAGCGCACATTCGGACTGGAATAATTGCGATAATGAAGTACCGGAGCTCTTTAGGCATGAAAAATTACCTGTTGAGTTTGTGAATTCGAACGTTGGATCGCTTCCATTGTTGCTTTCGGGTTCTAGAAAACAGGGGTTTTGGTGGAGTAATCCACTCTGTAGCATGAAGACACATATTTTTTTTTATCTAAGGACAAGTAGAAGTACAAGGAGGAGGAAGTACTCTTGTTATTTTGAAGGAGTGAGTTGGAATTGAGATAACAGGGTGTGGCTCGTGAGACCATATAAATAGTTGGTTGCGTTTCCATAAGTGTTGATAGTCTGCACGCCATGTGGTGCCTTGGCTGTCATGTAAATCCAGAGAGAGAGAGAGAGAGAGAGAGAGAGAGAGAGTAGTTTCAAGACTGGTAATGATGGTTTTGGGGGATCATGATTACAGAGGGCAGAAAACCCATCAGTATCCATGAAGAAAAGCCGAAGAAGAAGGAAAGGTCTATCTCTTGTATTTCTACCCTACCCTTTCTTCACTCCCAAAGGGAGAAACTTCGAAAAGTTACCAAATTACCCTCCGAATTAGCAATAGGAAGATGGTTGTGTGAAAGGGATGGAGGGCATATTGTTCTGTTTGAACTGTTGCGGGTATGATAAAGTTAATTAAGTATTTGTCCCTCATGCGGTCACATGTTTCAAACCTTGGGGTTCATTGACGGGTTTGTCCACCCGAAATCCTTCGAGGTGTGCGTAAGGTGACACTGACATCGGGTTATCCAAAAAATAAAACCTTTATGTCCAACGCGGGAAAGGGTCTCTCTCCTTGGTGTTTTCCATGGTGTACATGCACCTTAAGATTATGGTTAACTGAGTTATACGCTCATTGTGCCATTAATAAGGTAAAATTACTCGGAGACCCCTTCATCTATATCTATTTTTCAGGGACACCCCCTCATCTATAACAAAATGGAAGCAAGAGTCCAAAACACGATAACAAACTGGGAATGTACTTGCTCTTATTGATTTCAGGGTTTCCTTTTCGGATTCTCGGCAACTAGGGCCGTAAATGAACTGAGCCGTTCGTGAACTGTTCGAGGCTCGACTCGGTAAAGACTCGTTCGAGTTCAATTCGTCTACTAAATGAACCGAACCTGAACCTCAATTTTAGGCTCGTTTCATAAATGAGCCGAATATGAATGCAGCAGTATTCGGCTAGATTAGGCTCGCGAACCTGGAGTATATGTGTATCATGGGGATTTTATACAGTAATATAGTGAAAATTTTAAAACTTGTACAAGTTTAAACGTTTACAATTACTAAAAATTTACTTATGTATATGTTTTTATCATTTTATATGTATATGAACATATTTATGTACAAAATAAAAAATTTATTTGCAGTTTTAGACTTGTATGAAAGCATAAAAATATGATATTATTAGATCGTTAAGCCTCGTGAACAAGCTCGAGTTTGACCCAAACCTGGACAAGCTCAGTTCGAGTTTGGCTCGTCATAATTTTCATCGAGTTTGGCTCGAGCTTGAATTCGCTAAAAAACTTAATGAACGAATCTGAACATTCTAATATTCGGCTCGTTTACATCCCTATCGGCAACCAAACACTGCCATTGCCATTTGAAGGCTATTTCCATCCTTCTTAATCATTCAGTACTGGCTAGGGGGATGAATGCTACCTTCTCTAAAATGCAAATGCAGTGGGGTTCCACAAATTTGAGTGTAGTTGGAATCCACGTTTAGGTGAGAGGATGGAGCATTGTTTCCGGGAGGGATCGGATCCTCTCTGGTCCAAGTCTGAAGGAAACACTACAAATCTGGATTATACATTGATAAAATTAATGGTCCGGATTGGAAAGTGTGTCCGAGCATATCTGAACAATTGATTACAACATTGGACGGTCCAGATTTTGATTGTCTCCTCCGCTCCAAATCTGCTCCAAATCTTGGATTGGAGAGGATTCACATATCAAATAATTACATTGCCTACAAAGCTTCTTTGATGGGTAGATAGAAAGCAATTAAGAATACGTTCGTCATTAACAGTGATTCATATGAAATTTTCCTCTTGTGGTTATTCTTGTTGTGTGAGCACAATTGAGTTCACAAGCGAAACCGTTGATAATTCGTTTATCGGTCTTGCTAACCTCCGCCTAGTGGACAGAAGATAATATGTCAATAATTTTAAATAAGTTCGAATATCAATGTATATTTCACGGATATTAATACACTTTTACAAATATCAATACATCTTTCATAGATATCAATGCATCTTTTACCTATTATTCTACACCCTTTGGACGGAGGTTAGAATAATCATTGGTTTATAATATTTTGTAACAATCACAAGAAGATCACATAAATCGTGCATTTGGCATCTTGAACTTTACTGTATGGCATCTTGAACTTTTACTGTAAATAAGACATCTATATCACTGAGTGGTTTGGTTAAGTGGGTAAGTTTTTGGATTTGTTTGCTCAATGGTTGGGTTCAAGTCTCTAACGTTGATTGGTGCGGCTAAAAACCTATTCTTTAGTGCTCAAAGTATGCATGGAGACAACTTAGCCCGCCATAGGTGCGTTTGGGTGACTTGAAGATGACTTTGTGTTGCTGAGGGCAATTCTCCTCAACGATTACGTGGAATAGCCTATCTGCATATCCATTTATGTAAGACGAGTTCAGATTTAATACGAAACCGAGATGCATTAAGCTTCAGCTACAATTAGTGGTGTCATTTGTCATAGGACCAAGTTGTTTCTCGCTCCACTCTTCATGTAAACTTTTTTTTTTGCCAAACAATAGGATGTTAGCATATTAGTAGTAGTATATGTTAGATTATTCCGAGGGCCAACCTCCTGTCTATAATAATCGAACCCTAAACCTCATGTTTCTTTGAGTGTGACACGACCATCCTGCCAAACCCCAAGGTCTCTTCATGTAATTGGATGCCCCTGTTTTTTGTTTTCATCTTGTTTTGCTCCCAGTTTACCCTAAGAAGAAGAAATGAAGTCAGCTAGTAATGGCAGTAACGTATTCTGTCAACCCTTCCATTTTAGCATCTTACACACATGCCCCCCCCTATAGCTAGCTGCTAGTCGTCAACTGGTGGGGTGCTTGCTTTGCTGGATCCATTCTTGAACTTGCGACATCTGTCACATTCTGGAACCAACCACCACTGAGTTTTGCGTGCTTAAAATCAGTTTGCCTAACTCTTTAGGCCTAGAGTTTAGGTAGGGATTTACTTCATTTTTTTAAAGTATACGGAGACCCCCTCAACTATAATTTTTTTGTACGGAAACTCCTTAATATTTAAAATCGCCTATACAGATCCTCCCAATTATAATCGTTAACCAATCAGCACCATTCTGTAAAAAAACCCGTTAAGATGAAGGGGTCAGCGTGGATAGTTTTTATAGATGAAGGGATCAGTATGAACAATTTTTAAGGGATGGATAGAATTGCCATTTTTCATTATTCCATTAACAGAGTTATCTAATTTTTTATTTCATATAGTTGATGATGTTTGAATGGGCGATTTTAAATGTTATGGGGTCACCGTGAGAAAAAGTGATAGTTGAGGGGATTTCCATGTACTTTCACCTTAAATTAATTCCATCAATTATCTTAAGGGAAATGATTTTGCCACTCTCTTTTTTGTTAACGCCACTCCCCTGCAAGTATATTTTTGCACCAAAAATACATTTGCAAGAAAATGGCGTTAATAAAAAAGGGAGTGGCAAAATCAGCAGCCTATCTTAAATCCTATTTCTAAACCTCTATAATTAGGAGCCCTCCTATCCAAATTTACGCTTTTTGAAACAGGGACGGACACAGAATTCAAGTGTTGAGCGAGTAAACATATGATAGGTGATGTCAATTTCTGCCATTACAAATTCCAAAAGCGGTACCCCAGAAATTATCGTATATATGTTCTATCATTTTATACAATTTAAAAACATAGATACATAAAACCTTGTGAATTCATATCCCTCCTAAAAGGCAGAATATAAACCCGTGTCAATTTTGTTCATAGATGCATACAAATTTAGGAGGTTGGTTATTCAACTTTTTGGAGAAAATTTTGGATGGGCAGGTATAGCATTTGAAAAGAACCCGTTGGGCGGGTGCGGGTGAGCACATATAATTTTGACGTTTTTGAAAAAGAACTACCATTATTCTAAAGCAACTTTGAAACTTGAGTAAGACGGTCGTTCGAACTCATCCGCTCCTCAGTCCATCGTTGCTGGTTCAAAATGCAAAAACAGAGTACCATAGCACAACACAACACTAGCTTTGAATCATACCTTCAATCACACCAAACTAGATCGTTTTATTTCTGTCGAATTTCTAACCCTTGTTGTGTCTGTATTTTATTTTCTGCCGGCGTAAAGAGGAATCGCGGCTGCCCAAAGTTATTGCGGACGCAAGTCTTTTCACTAATAGTTGTCGTGGTCACAAGTAGATTCCACACCCGCGAGATATATGTGCAGGCCACCAGATCTTTTTGCTCCAAATTTTTTTTATTTTATTCTGTTCGTGCTCCCTTCCTCAATTTCCTTGTTTACTGGCCTTCTTGTTCTATTATCTTACACTGTGTAAGGGCTTCTTAAACCAATTATTTGCTAGACCAAAGAAGCCTTTGAAATGCCTTATGTCAAACCATTAGAGTTCAACCTTCGGGTTGGGCGAAGAGAGGTGCCTTAACACCTTCTTCTTTTCGTACCCTTCGACCCCCGTTTGTTTAAATGCGCTAAAATGGGCACTTCCAATATGTTATGCTGCAACGGGCAAACGCCATCTTTAGAGGACAGAAGTCGCATGTGATTCACCTCTCCAGGGGTGTCAGGGGTGTCTGCACATTGCA
Source organism: Rhododendron griersonianum (assembly GCA_018127125.1). NCBI lineage: Eukaryota > Viridiplantae > Streptophyta > Magnoliopsida > Ericales > Ericaceae > Rhododendron > Rhododendron griersonianum. The sequence continues at coordinate 26,992,109 of CM030798.1, forward strand.
CATGACACTCTCTCTTAGTCTCTTTAAAATACAAGAGACTAGAGAGATTAAGTTGATGGTGTATATTGAATTTTGTCTGGCTTCTCATGCTAACCATCCGTTTGTCTAAGTTGATGTTGGGAATGCCTTGTATTTTTTTTGTCACACATTGGTTAATTATATTGTTCCTGTTTTTGTAGCCTATTATATAAATAGGGCTTTTGAGGGACTTCTAGGAATTATCTTTTGGGCTCTCATATTGTAGCCTTTCTAGAGTTACGAATTACCGCTGGCTCTTTGTATCTCTTCTTCACGTTGGTTAGTGAATTCTCTTTCTCCTCGCCCGTGGACGTACCCATTTTGGGGAATCACGTTTATCTTGTGTCTTTGTGATTTCTTGTTTAGTTTTCAATTTCTCATTCTTAGCTTGCATTTATAGCGTTCGTTACAACAATTGAGTTGTGTCAACTTGCTTCAACAAAGGTGAATCTAATAAAAATTCAAATCAATTTAAAAAAATATAGCGCGAATCTAGAAAAGATTCAGAAAAGACGAACGAAAGTACCAAAACCAAATTTTGGGAGAATTGGGCCAAGAGATGATAGTTAACAAAATTGTAACGCTATTCTGCATGGATGGCTAGTAACTTAAGAAAAAGATTCCAAAAGATTAATCACAATTACAAGTTAGTTTAGAGAGGTCACCTCAAACAGTGATATCCCATCACTTTCTCTGTTTTTTTTAACCCTTTATTTATTTATATATATACTAAAAATTCCAAATCTTGGGGCTGCTAGAGGGTTCGCTTGGGTCAAGGTCCCAGAATAAGTCAAGATGCGCGCAAGTTAACCCAAACCAATTATTAGAAGAAGAAAAAGAAACTAACCTGATCGCAATCCTCAATCGAGTGGTGCATGTGTGGTCAACGTATATGTTCCTATCTTCAATACCACCCCCAATAACATTTTTATGCCGGGTTTGCAGTATAAATTAATGTATAATTAAGTTGATACTCGTATGGCACATCTCAAGGATGCCATACAGAGCCGGTCTTGAGCTAAAGGTTGAAGTGCGGCGCTTCAGTCCCTCGGAAATTTGTGAATTTAAGGGGTCCCTTCTTACTTCGGTACCCCTCGTAAAAGTCCAATAAAAAAAGGTCCCGATCTTTAATTTTCGCTTTAGGCCTTCGAAAAATTAGGGCCGGCACTGATGCCATACGCACTCACACAAGCAATTGGTAACAATAATGCCATTTTGAATGTGGGGGAAGGACTGGAGGATGTGATGAGCTAGCCATCAAAGAGAGGAGGACCAGAGAACAACCAATCACTCAAAACCCTCATCACTTATTTCTTCTTTTACTACATCAACTACTGCTAGAACCAAAAGTTAAATGTGAGGGGCACAACACTACACATGTTTTGATAGTCAATAAGGAATTGAAACCCTATTCCTTGTCTATATATCTACTCCCAAATTAACTGTGCTGACCAATGGCCCCTAATTTGTACCCGATTATGACCTGGGTGATCATCACATGCATGAATCATGATCATGGACCATGCAATCTCTCTCTCTCTCTCTCTCTCTCTCTCTCTCTACATACATACATACATACATACATACCAGCAGAGATAGTTTGGGAAAAGAAAATGTGAGCTAGCCTCAAATTGAGGTTCACACCATAAAAAGGGTATTCCCTGTAGTACTGGCAGATATCTGTGTTTAAAGACATGTTGGAGCGTAATATAATCTCAACTTAAATAAACGATCCGCTCTACTCTATTGCTCTACCCGACAAATGTAATCTATCTATATAGTGTCAGTTGCCATGTATTTTTGAGACGTTTTCTTATTTAATCATAAAAGAAGGCAAGGTAGAAGTAGGGTTACGTTGCCTAAAAGTGAGGAGAGGGAGGGGTTTGTTCTTCAAAAATGCTAGGTACACTACACATTTCCACTACATTCATGTGGGGACCACCCTGGGTCCGACAAAAATACAGAAAAATACTTATAAATTTGAAAACATTTTTTTAGGGGGCCCCGTAAAAAAAAATCAGCTTATTAATCCGATATCGGTAAGTATTTATTCTGAATTCGTAGGGACAAAATTGGCTACAAATTCAAAATAAGTAACTACCGATATCGGATTTCGCCAATTTTTTACGGGGCCCCCTAAAAAATGTAATAAAATTTATGGGCATTTTTCTGTAGTTTTGTGGAACCCGGGGTGGGCCCTACGCGAATGTAGTGTAAATGTGTAGTGTACGGAGCACTCCTTGTTTCTTCTTTTGATATAGGGCAGATAGATACATGTACATATACACATAAATTGTCCAAGCCAAGGCAAATGTGTCCAAGGGTCACCATCATTCATCTCAGTTTTAGTCAGTCTGCTTCTATTTGTGCATTCAACTTGGTTTTGCAGTGGCAATCGATTGAGCTTCGCATTGGAGCCACTCTCTTCTTCATCTCCATCATGGTCATCATCACCACCCTAGGGGGCCATTAAAATCATAATCGTAGCTAGGGGGCCATTAAAATCATAATCGTAAGTGTCAATTTTCGCTAGTGGAAATTGAGTTTTTTGTGCATTTCTTCAACTCGTGTATTATTGTACCTGGAAATAAATTCGCTGTCTACGCCTGCACATACCTATTATACTACCAGTTTTGGGCCACCTAATGTGCTATAGATACGAAAATAAAAAGAGGGTCTATCTTCTTTTTGTCTCACCGGTGGGTTGTCTTGCGCCTATGACTTGAATCATCACGTGGCTGCTGAAGTAAAGCAAGCTAAGCTTCACATGGCATTGAACTAGCTTAGCGACTCCCTGATCAACTAGGAAATCCACCCGACTTAGAATTCTGGATTTAAGCCACAACTGACCTAGTCGGGAAGAATATATTGATCTGTCACCAGGCCCCCCACTGAAGTACAAATTAAATTGGAGTCCCCTCGATCTCCCGATCATCTAGTCTCAACAGTATCAAACTCAAGACCAGTGGGAGAGGAGCAACTTTATGTTAGCAACTCCGGCCATGAGGAGGTAATAGATGGTGTATAATAATAAGACTAGTAGTACTCCTAGAAAGGGTAAAGAACTCCAATAAGTACATGGTAGCATTATTGGCAGCCTCATTGTTGGGCTTTGGGCTTTGTTTTGGCTATGCGAAGTTTTATCAATTATTGATGGCATTTTGGATAGCGACTCCTTGGTGGGCTTGGACTAGTTTTGGACTACACAATAATAGTAATTCAAGTCAATAAATTCCTGGCCGGCCCCAAATTTTACATGGGGTTCCATGCAAACCCTTTTTTAAAGTGCTATCCCATCTAGACCCTTTTTAAAGATACTTTTACTATTTTACCCCTATCACTTTTCGTACCCCAAGAATTCATCTCTCAGAATTCACACCTCCGAGAATTCACACCTCCCAGAATTCACACCCCCAAGAATTCACACCCCAAAAATTCACACCCTTTTACAGAATTCACACCTCCAAGAATTCACACTTTCAAGAATTCACACCCCCAAGAATTCACACCCTTTCACAGAATTCACACCTCCAAGAATTCACACTTTCAAGAATTCACATTCCCCAAGAATTCACAGCCTCAAAAATTTAGCCCAAAAAAGATGTATGAATTCTTGAAAGTGTGAATTTTGGAGGTGTGAATTCGACCATAGTACACACCTTTTGCAAAATTCACACCCCATTTGCATTATTCTCACCCCCAAAATTCACACCACCTCCGAATTCACACATCTTTCAGAAATTCACACCTAGGAAAAAAATACTTGGACCACAAATACTAGGGTGTGAATTTTTTGGGGTGTGAATTTACATCATTTTGCAGAGTTCATATCCATAAAGAATTCACACCCACAGAATAAAAATAAGATTAGGATTCCAAAAGTGCCTGTTGTTCTGTCAGAATTTTGCAGAACTCACGCCCCATCTACACTATTCAACCTCTAAAATTCACACCACTTTACACAATTTAGAACAACATCTGCACAATTCACATTCTCAAACCACATCCGCACAATTCACCCCCCAAATTACCCTCACTGTTGCAAGGTCTGTTGCAAGGTGGATCGATACCAAATGAAAAGATAAAGCAATCACGGAAACCATAACACAGAAAGCAATTTAATTTCTAAAAATTGAATGCAAGAACCTCGCGAGTCCAATTAAACACCCAAAAAAAAAATTGACAGGAAACACAAATTTACAGAATTATGCAGAATTACACCTCTTTTTAGAGTCCACACTCCTTTGCAGAATTCACACCCCTTTATAAAATTCACACCATCTAGAATTCACACATATTTTCAGAATTCACACCTCTTTTCATATTTACACCCTTGTGTAGAATTCACACCTCCTGTGAATTCTTGGTGAATTTTTGGTGTGAATTCTTGGTGTGAATTCATACTACCAAAAATCCAAGAATTCACGCCAAAAAAAAGTGTGAATTCTTTTTTCCCATCAAAATAATGCAGCCCGGCCATCTGGCCGACCTTCCACTCACAAATTTGAACATTAGATCTAAAACTTTGGAACAGCAGACCTGAGATTCCATGATCCCGTTGCAATTTGATCACGAATGAAACCAGATTTTTTTCAGATGCAAAGATCGAAATGATTGAACACTAAAATAAAAAAATACACAAATCAGCTTCGGCTCAAATCAGAAGCAAACCCAATTATTCTGCTCAAATCAGCTTTGCCGCCGCCGTCGTCTTCCTCAAAATCAAAGTCGCCATCTGCCTCCTCAGCTTTGCCGCCAACATCGACCATCTCTCCGGCGACGATAAGCACCTCTTCTCCTTTGTCGGCCCTCGTCGTCCGACACCTCCACAGCAACCGCCGCCGCCGAGATAGGCGAGGTTGAGATCGAGCAACGATAGAGGGAGGGGACGGCCGTGTACAGCGGCGGTGCGTAGCTGGAGGACTCGACGGTGCTACTCCAGCGACAACGCGTCATTCCGTTAGTCATCAGTCCAGCGAGAGTCCCCGCGAGAGAGAGCGGTTGTTGTGCGGGGCCGCGGGTGTGAAGAGGAGCGACGATGAGCAGGGGTAGTCTGGGCAGATCCCTTAAAACGGGGCCTGGACGGGTATGGCGAGGCACGCGCGGGGGCTGGACGGGTAGACAAGTACAAAATAGGGCCGGCCGGTAAGAACCCCGCCTGAGTTTTAGGCAGTTGCTTGGCATAAATATGTCCGGTTTCAACATCATGTACCAAGATGGGCAATTATTTGCTAAGAGCATGACAAGATGTAAATGTTGGGCCTGAACCACAGGCAAATGACAATAATGCAAAATAATGTGGCCTATCTAAGTTTCTAACAAACAATGTAGGAGTACAAAGTAACCACATCATATTTGAAGAAACATAGAGCATCTCCGGCACATACCTCAATATTTAGTGCAAAATATAGAAGAAGAAGAAATAAATAAGTGATGAAATTTGAGTTGAATCATGCTTTTACTTGTCCTTCCTCTTCCTACTACATCCCATTCGGAACACCGGATCAATTTTTTTTTTTTTTTTTGTGTGTAAGATAAGGTTCTCCTAGAAAGATCAACCGAAAATTTGTCAATTCCGCCGGTTGTGCCATAAATGTAATAGAATATTTTCCATATCCACCTATTGAAGATAAGGTTATCCTAGTAAGTGTCGACATCAAAATGGTCTATAGTACCATTAATCCCCAACTTCTTGATTTCTTTATCCCATGAGCCATATGAAGAAAGCTTTGAAGGCCGTGGTGTGTTTCCTTCCAATAACGTAAGACCATTTTTCCGGATAGCTATACCCCTCCAATTCCTCCGGTTAGATGAACCTTGGCATACTTGTAGAACAAAACTTGTTTGCAAGATCAAAATCATCGTGGCATATAAGAGAAAGCAATCTACTGAATACTGTTGTTCTGGTTTTGCTTCTCGCATTGGCAAGACCATTTTGCAACGATGTCACTTTAAACACCTCATCGCCCAAATCAAAGGACAAAATCAATCTAGCGTTCCAATTCCCTCTACACTGTGCTGCAAAATAAATAGACCCTCCTACAGAAGTGGAACGGCATCGTGAATACACTTGTCTAAATCTAAGGGGAACTGAGTCGCCCGAGTCAGAGGCCTCGTTAATTAACTTGTACCTTACCACACCATCTGGTGTCAAGTTAGCTCTTGCCCTCCCATGTCATTCCATCTATATGCCACACTAATCCCTACAACTCCTTATTCTGATCATAGCCCTCTTCACTGGTCAATGATTTCCATTTATCACCTCCAGCTTCCTCCTTTTGGTTGAGCTTAAAGGGGTCCCATTGACCATGCATCCTACTTTTTGGTTTCTAAATTTATTTGCCTATTTGGGCTCTTTCTTGGCCATTAAGATGAACTTAACAAATCCCATTGGCCCAGAAACTCTTTTAAGGACTATCCTATCTTAAGTCTATTAAAAGTTAATTAGGGACCGAAGGTGAACTAGTTTAGGGCCTTACCCAACATCTGAATATTTAGCTCTAAAGTCATTCTTGGGTCAAGAGAGTTTCAATCATTTCTCATCCATTGAAAACTCTGTACAAGGAGCCCAATATCTGTTGCATAACTTGCATCACCAAACTAGTATACCAAGTTCACTTGAGTCCATAATCAATGATAATGAAATGGTGGCATATAAAATGAATGCTTGCAAAAAATACGAAATCAAAATTAGTTGGCCGGGCTAATAAACAACTCCCAATAAGTTTTGGAAAAGAAGTTTGCATGGTTATCAGATAAACGATACTAAAATGAACTTTATCTGGCCAACCCCTGACTAGTGCCACACAGCAGTATTTCCAAACGCTAACAAGTCCTAGATCACATTCCAAAAAATTGACATCCAAAACTAGCATTTTAAGCTTTGACATATAGGCAGTAATGAAGTCCTGTATGCATGTATTACGCATAACATAGAAGATGAAATGACAGAAGAAATGACGAAACTTCAGTTCAATGTTTCCTTTGCATGTCCTTCCTCTTCCTGCTCCCTCCCCTTCTAGATACCGGAATATCTGTTTTAGTGAGTAAGATAAGGTTCTCCTCGTAAGTATAGTATCAACATGAAAATATCCTAGAGTCCCATGAATTCCCAACTTCTTGATTTCTTTATTCCTTGGGTCATATGAAGAAAGCTCCAAATGCAGTGATACGTCTCCCTCCAATAGTATATGACCATTTTTTCGAATTCCTACAACCCCTTGTATTCCTCCGGTCAGATCAACTTTGACATACTTATCCCAAGAATCAACTACGCCATACTCTTTCATTATCCAAATCGAACAAAATCTGTTTGCAGGATCAGAATTATTGTGGCATAAAAGAGAAAGCAATCCCCTGAATACCATTGTTCTGATTCTGGTTCTCGCATTGCCAAGATCAGCTGGCAATGATATCATTTTAAACACTTCGTCGCGCAAATCAAACGACGCAACCAATCTAGCTCTCCAATTCAATCCGTTCTTTGCTGCAAAATGAAGAGCCCCTTCTAAACAAGCGGAAGGGCATTACCTAAACTTTGGTCTAAATCCAAGCGGAAAAGAGTCGCTGGCTCCAGTCTTTATGTTCCACAAGCCCGCATTAAGGGAGTAAACCTCAACAAGAGGGGCCTCCACCAAATCAGACGGTTTAGTTCCACGAAGGAATACTGTTTATACCTGTTTTTGGCACCGCAAATCGGGCTAGCCGTGATTGGATTGTTGATTATTAATTCCTTAATTAATTGGGCCGAGAGTTATGTAATTAGTTGGGTAATCATTGGGCCATGGGTTTTTTCCCATTTGGGCCCAAGGATATGCGGCCCACGGTTGCAAGTTGGTTTGATTCGGCCCAAAAGGCAGCCCACGGTTGGGCCCATAAAGAAAATGTTGATTTGGCCCACAAGGTGTAGCCCATGGGTCAACCCATGAAGAAAAAGAGCAGATTCGGTCGGTAGGGAGCAACCCATGTTTTTAGGAGTTGGTTATTGGATGGCAGTTGATATTTTGAAGTTCAAAGGGCCAATTGACCAAGTCAATTGGCCATGTGTCGCAAGAAGCACAAAAAGGGGGAAAGTGGGAAGTTGTTTTGTGAAGACATGGGACACTTGTCACCATGTAATCAACCCATTACCCATGATCTACCTTAACTGCCATCAACTTCTGAAAACGTCCCATGACTGTGCATGCACAAAAAGTGGAAGGAAATCATGGGACACTTGGTAGCCATAGAAGCAATGCAGATTTTCGGATTCAGGCCTGAATCAGGATGCTGCTGGCCCTATAAATACTAGTTCACAATGATGGAAAAAGGGTCCAACACCAATCAAGCTCAACGCTTAAACAAAAAGCCTTCCCAGCGAAGCAAACACTTTACTACTTTCAGCAAAGTAGATTATCGAGTACTACGTGCTCAAACCCCATTCAAACACACTTCTTTAAGTTGTTTGGATCTTTTACTTTCCTGTACCAACTTTATTATCCCGGTGTAATAGAGTTTACGTTTTCACGTTTCTACGTCCATTTCCTATACGACTAGGAAATATTAAGTCCACAACCGTGTGGCAAACTACGAACCGCTCTGTGATCTTTAACCTTTGGGTCACACACGATCGCTCATACGATAGAAGTCAAGATTCACGGGAATCTTCACAAGAAGTTAGGCGCTACAAGTCTTGGCACGCGGGCGCTCATCGCCTCCACACCTAGTGTCAAAAACGAGAGTTTTCAAATACTAGTCTAACCACCTTATAATCATTACTCCGCGAATCAAATCCAAACACTAGATAATCTGAAAAGGAGCCGAGCGTCTTTTGTGGAATGCCAGGCTCGGGAAGGCTTATGGACTTCCTAATGGACGGGTTCCAAAGGAAATAGTTAATGGGTTCGAAAAAACAGAACAAACCTTTCACATAACCAACTAAGTAGTAAAAGCGAAAGTGACGACTCTTGAGTGGAAATGGGATTTCTTGATATCCATCAATTGTGTTACCTTCTTCACCAGTATCAATAAATAGTTCGTAGTGTTCTTCGGGAGGAAAACTAGCAATGCTGCCAATACATTGCCTGACTATAACGAGTGGGAGATTATCATAGCTGTATATAGGGTTTTTGAGTAATTGATTGAGGTTGGAATTGATGAAGTTAGGGCTGGTAATTAGAGAATTCCAGAGTTTGGAAACAGACCTGAATCGGATTAGGCACTTGGTTGGGAGTCTGGAGAGTATATCCACCACGACCTCTTCAGGCATAAAGTCTGACATGGCTCTCTCTCTCTGTGTCTTCTTCCTCAAGATTTCTCCTTTTCTTCTAGGGTGGGTTGAAGTCGGACATGGACGTTTTTCATCTCTCCGTTTTGAAATCAGGATGGAGAAAGGGAGAGAGAGAGAATTGTTAAGGGAAAATAATGGACAAGAATGTATTTTGTTAATTAATACTCGTAAGGACGTATTAACAAATGTTTTTAGTTTATCTTTCGCGCGCGGGTATTAATTATCAAAACGTACTGAGGCATCATTTTCCCAATTGTTAACGAACACAATATACGTCGAATGGGTTCCGGGAAAATTTAAAAAAGCCCCTGAATTTTTAGAAATTGTACAAAAAATATCTAAACTTTAACTAATGATAAAAAGACACCTGAGCTTACTATTCCATTAAGGGGGTGTTTGGGAGCCTACTTTTTGGCTTTTCATTTTCAGCTTTTTGACTTTTTGGCTTTTTGGATTATAATCAAAATGTGTTTTAGAGAATGAATGAGTGTTTGGGAGATATGTGCAGAATGTATTTTGGAACAGTAGTAGTGTTTGGTAGATGAATGATGAAAATGAATTATGGATTGATTTTTTACCTAGTTGCCCTTGCCCTTGCCCTTTATTATTGTTTTAAAGGGAGGAAAGCGGGTATTTTGGTAATTGACCATAAAATGGGAAAATGCAAAAATGTGAAAAACATCTCCAGAGGAGATTCTGGGTTTTTGCTTCAAAACCGAAAAACCATGAATCCATTCTCTCATAATGCATTCTCATAATGGGGTGCCAAACACCCAAAATGGAAAAATGGGAATGCAAAAATGGGAAAATGGGGTTCCCAAACACCTAACAATAAAGCTCATGCCGTCCAATTCTATCAATTACTAACGGATGGAGCTAATGGAATGCGATAACCTTCCTATTTTTTTTACTTTTTACTTCCAAAAAATACTTTTAACTCTTTCTTTTTTATAGTAGTAAATAAATAAGCAATTAAGTTCTTTTTTATTTATTTATTATTTATCAAAAATCAAAAATTACATTAATCCTATTTTACAACACCCCCCTCCCCCTTTTTTTTTTTTTTTTTTAAAGAAATTCGACCCTATATCACCAATCAACTCCACAACCTACAGCCAAAGCCCTAGCCCCAATTTTCTGAATTTCGAAATTACTTTGAACCTCCTTTTTTTTAAACATCATTTTTTTTTACTTTTTACTTTCAAACATTACTTTTAACTCTTTTTTAGTAATAAATAAATATGCAATAGAGTTCTTTTGTTTTCTTACTATTTTCCGAAACTTACTTTCACCCCTTTGTTTTTTTTTTTTTTTTGTAACTATTTACAAAAACTACTTAACCCCCCTCCCCACCCCCATTTTTTAAACTTTTAAATTTTACCTTTTCCCCTCTTTCTCTCCCTCTCTTTTTTTTTTTTTACTACACACGACCAATCAACCCCACAACCAACTGAGAGGAGAATTTCGGATTTTCCCGAAATTCAAACCCTAAATCACATAGAGAAGAAAGAGAGAGTTTCAGTTGAGAGAGAGAGAGAGAGAGAGAGAGAGAGAGAGAGAGTTGCTTATTATGATTTTTTTTTTTGAAGTATGTTTAAAAGGTGCTCCTACTATCGTTAATTTATGGCTAAGCCATTGTTTCCAACACACATTTGTGTGGGCTTCACTACTTAGTGGGTGGCTCCCACACAAACGTGTAATGAAAAAGGCTCATGGAGCATCACGTGACAGTGCTCTAAGACCACTGAATAATTACTCCGATAAACTCGCCATATATTTTATCTTTTTATAGGTAGTTATTGTAAACACTCCTTAGATGCGTCTACTATTGTTGACCATGGTCTACTTGGTCTGTGCTTCTTACCTTGCAACAATAAACAGTAGTGGGTTTGGCTAAAGATTGGCTCTGTGGCGAGATTTAACTGCTTCCAGGGCCGCTCTGGGGTAAGTCCCGCAGGCCAAGCACCGCTCTGGGGTAAGTCCCGCAGGCCCTCGGTCTCGGGCAACCCCCAGGTTTGGAACGACCAAAAAAAATAATTTAAGTTACATACAAATATAAAAAAGTTTTCTATAATTAGCACAAACGACTGTCTTGGTGTGGCAAGGCAGCAAGCTGTTGTAATCCCAAGAGAACTGTGAGGCCTCGTTTGATTCGCGGATTAACTGCCTGGGATAGGACTAAATGTACCTAATCCTGAGTTATCTCATGTTTGGTTCCCGAAATGACTGTCGGGATTATTAATCCCAGGATTAATTTTATCCCTATATGGGGGGTACTAAATAATCCTAGGGGGGGAGGTGGGATTACGTAGGATTAGCAAATAAGGAATTGTTTTCAAAAATATTTCGATGATATTGAGATTGATTTCAAAAAGCATTTTATTCCTGGAATCCCCTCGCCCGTTTCTTTTTATCCACTTTTGTTCTAACTACGGTACTACCTCCTTTTGTAATTGAAAATTTTAAAAAATGCCCTTAAACTTGTCACGAATTCTCAAAACAACGCATGAACTTTAACTAATGACAAAAAGATGCATGAACTTGTTATTCTTTCAACAATTAGGCATCTGTCGTCTCATTCCGTCAATTTGTAATGGATGGAGCTAACGGAAGTCGACACCTTCCCTTTTCTTTTTTAATTTTTACTTCCAAAAATTACTTTTAATTCTTTCTTTCTTTTAGTAGTAAATAAATATGCAATAAAGTTCTTTTTTTGAAATTTTTCCTTTTATTTTCCTCTCAATGCACAATATTATGAAAATTAAATTATTTTATTGAAAATTTTCGATTTAACAAACACAAAAGTAATGTATAAGTGATATATTTTTACATTTGATTAAAAAAAGTCATAACTAAAATAAATCGAGCGAGCTAACATGGATTTTATTTTTACATTCGAACTATCATTTCACAAGAGGATATTAAAGATATTGGCTATGATCTTAATTGAAAATAAGGCGCTATTTCACTAAGAGCATTTTTGGACATTTGAGATTTTTTTAACTTTTTACGTTTTTGCAAAACAAGTCATTCTTTTGCATACATATCAACTAAAAAGCCCAAAAACAAAAAATTAGTGGAACGGCCCCAAGTATGATGACTCAATTGAAAATTTTGCTTCAAAAAATGTGAGGAGAATTTATTTTTTTGGAATCAGATTGTGTTAATCACAAAGCACTATAACCGGGGTTTACATTTTGATGTTATTCAAGCTAAAATAACAATGTAATTTTTATTTTTTTGTACTTGTATATTTCTTTATTTCTTTATTTTGTATGACTTAATTGAAAATGGACAACAAAGCATGATATTGGGTTAGGACAACATAAATGTCGAGACCGACGCTGACTGCTTCTCTCTCTCTCTACATGTCGAAGTACGGTTAATTGGTATACAAGAAAACTCCTATTTAGTTTGGAATTTTGAGCCAAGTTGTGAGGCCTTTGGGTTTCCCTCCAGCTTCGTCGCAATAAGCCAAACGTTATCTTAGACTTCTTTCATTAAAACAGAAGTTTTCGAGAAATTTCCCAGAATACACCCTTTGTGCATTTGAGGTCTTAAATTATTGAAGGTAGAGTCCATTTTGTCAAAGTCGCGGTCAGTCAATCCCCGGAAATTAGGTTAACAAGGGCCCACAACACAGAGTAAGTTTTTAGTGCAAATTGGGTATAGTTCACGGGTGGTAGCTGAGCGCGCATCCGAGCTGTCCAAATGTGATTTGCACGTCTAAGATTTGACTTTGAGAGAGAAAGAGAATGAGGTGAGAGAGTGATGCAGGGAGATATATGAACTACAGAAATAGGACATGCAACAATCAATCACAAACCGGATAGGTTTAGAGAAACACTCTCTAGACTCTTTTTAATTCAATATCAATAACAACTCCCTTAGCCCGAAGGCTCACAACTTATTATATAGGAAAAAACCCTAACCCTAATTGATTCGTCCGAAAAGGAAGCAGAATCAATTAATTAACAAAAATTACCAAAAACTAAAAATTCTACTTTGACTAGGAAATCAAATACTAGAAAGAAATATAAGGTTGCCAAAACAAAAGGCAACTAAAACGGAATTTTCTAACAAAATAATAAACTCAAAATAATGCATAATTAATTTATATTCTTCAAATTTATGTTTCAAAATAATTTAATAAATAGCATTATTTAGTTCTCGAGTTTATATAGTTGAGTACGTCGAACCTTGTCTGCATCAAGCTTGTATTTCAAATTGATTTTTCCAAACCCAAACTCCAAAGAGGAATATTCGAAAATTAAAGGATCAATTTTCAATATTAGGCTTGAAACCCATGATGTATTGCCCCCACAGTCTTCAACAATTTCCCAAAAAGGATCGACAAATTCATTCCTCCAGTCAACAACTGCTAAATTACACGCAAAATAATCTTCTAATAGTTCGTTGCCTACAGTATATGACTTGGGCAATAAGTTTCCACCTTCGCACAACACTGTCCCCACAACCTTACCAACCTTACCCTTCTCAGCAATACAATTTTTTTGTTGAAATATTTTTTTATTTTCTGCGTTTGTAATTTTTTCCACCGGTTCTTCATCAAAAACTGGTGGTTTATTCCAATCCACTACTAGATCTGGAATAATATTTGATGTGAATGGCCACTCGATGGTAGCTTCATCCACTTTTGTCCTCCCCCTCGACTGATGGTTACCAGCTAAAGGTTTGGTGATAGAAACGTCATTCGACGCCTCCTCCTCTTTCGGAAACCGAGGTTGAACCGAACGACGGCGAGGTGGGTTCCCCCCAACAGCCATCGCAGCCACCTGATTGGTTAGGATGCTAATCGCATCCATCACACACTGCTCAAGTTGTTGGAACCTCTCCTCCATTCGTGCTTCTCGTGCAGCTTTACTTCGATTATACACATCTTCGGCAACAGCATAACGACCATAACGAACTCCTTGTCGCGCCATGATCCGGAATCGAGCGCAGGCTTTGATACCAACTGATGCAGGGAGGCGTGTCGAAAAAGAAGAACGCGCAACAAGGACAATCACGAATTAGTTTGAACTAGAGATACTCTCCCTACGAACAAACGATATTGAGAAAACTTTCAAATTTTCATTAATTCATTCAATAACAACTCCCTTAGCCTGAAGGCTCACAACTTATTATATAGGAAAAAACCCTAACCCTAATTGATTCGTCCGAAAAGGAAGCAGAATCAATTAATTAACAAAATTACCGAAAACTAAAAATTCTTCTTTGACTAGGAAATCAAATACTAGAAAGAAATATAAGGTTGCCAAAACAAAAGGCAACTATAACGGAATTTTCTAACAAAATAATAAACTCAAAATAATGCATAATTAATTTATATTCTTCAAATTTCTGTTCTGCATCAGAAAGCCGTCCAAAATACTGCTCGAATGCGTGTTGGGTACCGTCACGTGGTACCCAATTTACAAGTCATGCCAATTTTTATGACGGCCTGGATTTATAAATAGGGAGAATTTTTCATAAGTCCACTATAGCACTTTTCAAACCCATCTAGTCCACTTCTAAGTTTCATAACCCACTAAGTCCACTAATAATTTTAATGACAAAAATACCCAACCTAAGAAACAAGGGCCTTATTTGGCTAATACGAAAATATATATTTTTCATTTTTTTTTTCGTTTTTGTTGCAATCAAGCCGCCGCCACTGCCACCACTACCACCACCGCGGCCGTCGCCGCTACCACCACCGTCACCGCCGCCATCACGCCACATATAACGGTATATGTGTAACAAAAAAACGTATTTTTTCATTTTTTTTATTGAACCCGCTACACTTAACATTTAATGTTATATATGTGATAAATTTCTCTTTTTGTTTTTTCCTATTTTTCTTGTATTGATTTTTTAACGTTATATGAGTGATAAAAATTTCTTAACATACAACATTATATGTGTGGCAAAAAATTTCTAGCATGCAACATTTCTTTTTGGTTTTTCTTGTTTTTAGTCTTTAACGTTATATGCTGGTCCATACAAAACATATAACATTATATGTGAGTTTTTGAATATCTAAATATCGCAAAAAAAAAAAACCAGAACATATAACATTATATTTGAGCTTCTGCAACTCTGAATCTCACAAAAAATAGAACAGAACATATAACATTATATGTAAGCTTTTGTAGTTCTAAATCTCATAAAAAAAACAGAATATATAACATTATATCTGAGTTTCTGTAGTTCTAAGTCTCACAAAACATGACATATAAAATTATATGTTCTCAAAACAACATCATATCTTTCCAACAATATTATATATCTCAAAAAATAACATTATATGTTCACATATCATGCCACCATTATCCTTTGCGACCCAAGTTGAATGTTGATGAGGCCACAGGGGGTCGAGCTTCATTTTTTCACCGTTTCTTCATCAAAATCTTCATCGAATCCTTCAAAATTTGTGATTTTCTGCCTCCGAATAGCATTTCCATAACCTCTATATCTACATATATATATTCAAAACAACATAAACAACATTAATATATCTCAAAAATGAGATATAATATTATATGTCTAACCCTAGGAAAAGCACATATTACACATAACAGAAGTTCACACATATAACCTTATATATTTCTTTCAAAAAATACAATCTGTTCCAACCTTATATGTCTAGCCCTAGAAAAAACACACATATAACCTTATATATTTATTCAAAAAACTCCAAATATATAAACAAGTCGGAGAGGCCGCTGCGCCGACCAAATCAATAAGTGATTGATGAAATACACAAATATAACCTTATATATTTATTCAAAAAACTTCGGATCTCTAACCCTAGGAAAAACACACATATAACCTAATGTATTTATTCAAAAACCTCTCCAAATCTGATGATAACCAGACACGGGACAAACAAAAGACCGGATCAACCTTCTTATAATATTATATTTTTTTGTTTTTACTACTCCAAATTTCTCTCCAGTAAAACAAATAAAAGACCGAATCAACCTTCTTAATACGATAGACAAACCAACTTTAAAACACGTTTATGAAAAAGCGGAATAACGTTATATAATTGACTGAAATTACAAATTTCACACATATAACAAGTCGAAAATCTAAATTCATTCAAGATTAGTGCAAGAAATAGACTATAACCTTAAATATCAGAATTAACAACTAAGACTTTCCACGACCTCCACCCTCACCGTCCTCTTGTGGACCTCGCGCACCTGGACACCATGAATCGATAGAAAAAAAATCAGAATTAACAACTAAAATTTTCCAACGGATCTACAAAGACAAGAACTTACATGGATCAAAGTAGGGCTCTAAAAGTCGTCATAAACAATCAGCTTGGTGGCTTGTTTTCTGATTGCTTCCATTCACGAACAGATGGTTCTTTAGAGAGAGAAAGAGAGAGATTTGTTGGGAAGGATTTGATTAGGGGACTTCGGGGGATGGAAAAAGTAGAATACTGTTAGTATTGCAAAACCAAAATAACCAACGAACATTTTTATCTTGATTGAATGATTTAGGGGCATGGCAGTACCGGACAAAGCTCCTAATCAAGGACTACCCATTTCTTGTGGCGGAGGTCGGTGTGGCCCACGTTGACGTACTTGGCGTACCAGGCTTGGAGCTCTTTGTCGTTGCACTTGGGTCGAGTTTGGGTACTAACAGGTCACGTTGATCATGAGCCCGTCCATCGTCGGCGGTAGAGGCGTGGCCGGTGACGGTGGCGATCGTGGGCACGGGGGGAGGGACATCAGGTCGGCGACTGGGAGCGGAGCTTGGAGGCCATGAGTTTGAGAGAGAGAGGGAGGAGGCTGTGCTCTAGATTTGTTTGTGGTCTAGGGTTTCTTTCTATATGACAGCTTATATAGGAGGACATTTCTGTCTTGGTTTAATTTCTTTTTTAAAAGAAGTGGACTTAAGGCCTTACTAAACTATATTAGTGGACTAGAGGGGTTACAAACATTAGAAGTGGACTAACTGGGTTACAAGTTCTCTATAGTGGACCCTATATAGACTAATTTTTTATTATAAAATATCATCTTGTCGTTTTCGTCTGTTGGAGCCAATGGACCTTCTTGCCAGGCAATGGGCCCTTCCGAGAACCTTGCTCGAGATTTCCACGAAAAGGAACCAAAAACTGTGTCCAGTACTCCTTTCACACTGTATTCTTCAGATAAATCAACCGAAGAAACAGAAGGACAGCTAAAATCTTGCACCTTTAAACAACCAGCACAGAACCATACAATCAAAGGGTACAGGAAAATGTACTGCGATGATTATGACATAGGGTTGCAAGATAAGTACGATTCTCCTATGCCATGGATTGGCGTGTATATTGCAGCAGCATCTCTAGTCTGTTCGGTTGCCATGGCTGGAGATGTCATTTACGGAATACGCCGGAAAAAGCTTTGGTTCCCATGCAAATTTTTCACCATGAATGCTGCTTCCCTCACCGTATTAGCCGTGGCAACGAAGCTTCCTGTGGATCTTACTACAGCTATGCGGGGCCGAACAGATAGGATCGCAAAGCTTAGCAGCACCATTTTCGTGATTACTGTAATGGGTAACTTTTTAACTTCTTTTGCATTCATGGATAATAATGCAATTCTCACGAACATTGCAGCCCTGGGTATTCTTGTGATCACCATTATAGTAAATGCCTGCATCCAAATGGTTACTTCAGCAATTGCTATCAGTATATGGGCTGAAGAAATATTTGTTATCAGTTCCATGTTTTTTTTGTTTGTGATATTGAGTTTCTCGGTTTTGACGGTTCCTACCGCTAAAAGATATTTGGAGTTGAAGTACGATGAATTGCACAAAAAAATTCCTAATGGGGGAAAATTAGAGGAAACCGAGAAGCTAATAGATCGGAAACTGAAAGAGATGGTGAAAAAATATTGGGTGATGGCAGAAACCAGTAACCCCCAGTTTGTGATGGCACGTTCTGTGACCTGCACTGCATCAGGGATAATGTGTCTGCTCACTGCACTCACATTAGTTGAAGCAGAAATCCGAATGAACTCATTGTATTAGAGACTTTGGCTTTTCAATGATTCGAATTATCGTTGGTCCACCTCATGGATCCTATGGATTCAGTTCTGTGGTGTGGTTGTGGGCACTGTTGCCCCCACATTTAGGGGGTTTACTGCCATCAGCTACAGCTGCATACAACTACGTGGAGGCAACTACCAAAATGAGTTGATATTTGTAGAAAACTACTGGATCCAAAGGCTGGTCGAATGGAAAGAGAGACCCTTACCCTTGCGAATTCGAGGTGTGAAATTCCGAAAACTTGTTGAGGATACAAAAAATCTGGCCCTGAACATATGTATAGGTGTCCAGTTCGGGATCGTGGCAGCTAGCAAATCTGTTCTGCTCATCTCGATTATCTTGACACTCCCATTCTTTTCCTGTTGCTACTACGGCAAGAGGTTGAACATGAAACTGATATCTCTCTTCGCTGCTAAATCTATTCACGAAAGTTCAGGACCTGAAACTTCAAGTGCAGAGCTGCATCTTAGTGATTATATTCTGCAACTTGAAGGTGAGGTGAAGCTGCCCACAAGGGTTTTGACGAACATCTGTAATGAAGTTAATCAAGTGATTCAAAAGGGTAGAAGTCAAAAGCCAAAATACCTAATTGAGCTTTTACAAAAATCGAGCGACAACTTCGAAGCAGTCGCAAGTTTTGACCATAGCCAGGTTCAGAATTGTTGGACCCTTCCCGTGGTGAACTTAACCAGCATTGCTATTGCACTTCCTGTTGGAATTAGGAATTATTTAGCGTATCTTATGGTATCTCATTACATTATTTTAGGCCCTCTGTTTTGGCCATAATTTCTGTTCTTTCCTTTTTTGCCCTGTTAACGTTGGTATCTATATATACACGGCTAATCCTCATTATTGGGTCAAGCCAAAATACAAAGAATACATCGTCTTCTTTTTGGTATCAGAGCCTCCTGATCCCTCCACCCTAAATACCATCAGCCGTCTAACTCTGCCCAATCAAGAGGTCTCCCTCACAGTCGTCTGCCTCCCTAGGGGGCTCGCCTAGGCCCGCCACCCTCCCGAGGGAGGCCGCAGCCCCTCTGTGGTTGCTCATCGCAAACCCTAGGGTTTTTCCCTAGTCGGTTCTGGATTCTCCACTGCTCGTCGCTTGTGGTGGATAGTATCTTTGGTACCTCGTCTCTTCGCTGCTTCTACCCCTGTCTTTCAAGGGGTTCTTGGATTCGCTGATGTGGTAAGCGATTCCCTGTTTCTCTTTAAGTACTTGTGGCTACCGTTTTGTTCCGGTAGCAGTTGTCTTCGTTTGCCGTGTCTCCGGCTGATTTCCTAGATTCCCAATTGTTGTGAGTGATTATTTACTATGACTGAATCACGTGAGTCTCGTGTGGTAGCAACTGTTGTGTCCCAATCAGAACTATCTATATCTCACCATTCGCCTGCCCACCGGGTTATGAGTGTTCTCTTGAATGGTAAAAATTTTGCGGCATGGAGTCGCTCTTTTCGTCTATTTCTTGGAGGCAAAGGAAAATCTGGTTGGCTTCTCGAGACTGAAAAACAACCATCAGTTAATGATCCCAAACGTGCTCAATGGGATATCGACAACTGCACTATTTTGGGTTGGTTCTTCAACTCTATGGAGGAACACATCTACAACATGTTTATGTATTGCGACACAGCTCCTCGTTTATGGGCTTCCTTGACACAGATGTACGCCCATGCCCGGAATGATATTCGTATTTATGAGCTTTATCAGGAGATATCTCATGCATCTCAAGAAACCCTCAAACTCTCGGTTGCTGAATTTTTTGGGTATTTACAATCTCGCTGGGAAGAGTTGGCTCAATATGAGCCCATGAGTGACTTTCCGGCCGATGCTGCCTCTATTATGGTCAAACGGCTTAATCGTCAGCATATTTATCAGTTTTTGATGGGTTTGAAAAAATTTGAGTTTGAGAATCTTCGCATTCAGATTTTAAACACCTCTCCCATGCCATCTTTGTATGAGGTTTTCGCTACTATTGATAGTGAGGAGCGTCGTCGTCGCATTGTACAGCCACAAGGTCTTCTTCCTACCCCTGATTCCTCTTCTGTGACTGATCAGATGGCCTTTGCAGCTAGCTCTAGCTCTCGTCCTCCGTCTGGGAAGATTATTTGCTATCATTGTAATGAGAGTGGGCATGTTAAAGCCCGTTGCTTCAAACTTCATCCAGAGTTGAAGCAACAATTCACTCGGAATCGGTTGTCCAGCTATTCTAGCCCCTCTGGACCCTCTCGTACTGTTGCCCTTGCTGAAAAACTGGCAGCTTTCAAGTTCCTACCCATATGGATTATAGCCACCTTCAATCCCAGATTGGACAACTTCAGGAGCAGCTTGGGAATCTCAATGCCCGGGCTCAAGGCACCTCTCATACGTCCACCGCCACGCTTGCTGCAGGTACTCCCACCGCTTTTCATGCTCGGTCTGCGAAACCTACTTGGGTTATGGATTCTGGTGCCAATGATCATATGACTGGTGAGTTGTCATTGTTTACTTCTCCTGTTATTCGTGCCGACCAAACAGTTTGCCTTACTGATGGTTCCATCTCCCATATTTGCAATAAGGGTGACGTGTCTCTATCTCCAGATATTACTCTTTCTTCAGTCTTGCATGTTCCTAATTTTGCTTTTAATCTATTATCTGTCAGCCGCGTTGCTAAAAATCTTCAATGTGCGGTCATTTTCTTACCCACTTACTGCCTTTTACAGGACCTGAGTTCGAAGAGGATTTTTGGCAAGGGCTATGAGCGCGATGGGCTGTACTTCTTTGGGGAACCGTCACCATCATTTCCTACTTTATCTAGTCTTCAGGCGTCTGTCTTGCCTACTTCTCATTCTTATGTCTTCTCTCTTAAAACTTTGGATTTGTGGCACGCCCGTTTGGGACATGCAAATTTTCAGTATTTATGTTTGTTATTTCCTTCTTTGAGTCGAGCTTGTAAGGATCATAAATTTCAGTGTGTGGTTTGTGAACTTTCTAAACATACGCGCACTAGTTATATACCTCACATGTCTCGAGCTCCAAGCATGTTTGATATTATTCATTCCGATATATGGGGACCATCTCCTGTTACCGCTTTTTCTGGACATCGCTATTATGTGACATTTATTGATGATCATACTCGCTGCACTTGGGTTTATTTGTTGAAAAAGAAATTTGATGTTTTACCCCTTTTTACTCAATTTCTTCAAATGATTAAAACCCAATTTCGTACGGTTGTGCGTAATATTCGTTCTGATAATGGTGGGGAATATATTTCAAATGGGTTTCGTTATGAACTAAATCAGAAAGGTATTCTCCAACAACTTACATGTCCTTACACTTATGAACAGAACGGTGTTGCAGAACGAAAAAATCGTCACATTATGTCTGTTGTTCGTTGCCTTCTTTGTGGTATGCATGTGCCAAAGTTCTATTGGCATATGGCTGTTCTTACTGCAGTGTACCTGATTAATCGCACCCCTAGTCGAATTTTGCATGACATGGCACCACTTCAAGTACTTAAGCCTGATAGCACGTTGTTTCCCTTGTTGCCTAGGGTTTTTGGTTGCACTTGCTTTGTTCAAAATCACAGTCCCACTCGGACTAAACTAGATAATAAATCTGTTCGATGTATCTTTTTGGGGTACTCTGCTATGTCCAAAGGGTATAGATGTTATGATCCTATCTCTCGTCACCTCTATCATTCTCTTGATGTCACTTTTTGTGAGGATATTCCCTTATACAGTTCTAATTCTGTCTTGCAGGGCACCCTTATGTCTTCATTTGCGGTGGAGTCATCACCGAGTGCTCGACCAATTCCCATCTTTGACTCGGTGGTGTCATTGTAAGGACCGAATTATGAAGTCTTTGTGTATTGGCAATTCCGTATGACAAAACACATATTTATATCGAGTTGTAATATTATTATTTTTTATAAGCTAGCGAGTTTGTATAGGATTAGAGTGGAAGGAATCATTTATTTATAATTGAGAGTGAGCGTTTTGGATAAAATAGGAGGTCGGCTTCAGCGAGACAAATTTTGTCGAAGACGGATCGAGGGAAGGATTGATCTTGTTATCTATCGAAACATCCTGTCCGTTTAATTGGGAAGAAACGTGCAAATACAAAAGGTCCAATAAAAGTCTATTTATAGACTTGTTTCTTTACCTCCTAGGTTTGGTCCAAAGCCTTATAAAAGGAAAAGGCACAGGGAAAAGGGTCGGCCATATATTCTACACATACATTGACGTAGAGGGCGGCAGTAAGGAAAAAGAAGATGCAACGTTTCGTTTGCTATTCCAAAGGAGATTTTCGTTAAGTTTTCGGAAGGCTTGTGGACTCAAGGTCGTTGGCAATCAAGATCACTGGGTGCGGTGTACGTGCGACTCGGCAGGTAGTACTTAGAACATTGTGAGGATTTACTACGTTTGGATAGGTATATCTGTAACTGCACAATGATTATAGTGATTTGATTCCTTCCCGTGGTTTTTACCCATTCTGGGGTTTTCCACTTATATCTTAGCGTTATGTGATTGATCGCTAGCGTAGTTTTTAATTGATAGTATTAATTAGTGATTCACTTTCATACCATTAGGGTTGTTACGGATTATTAGGGAACCCTGAATTTTCAATTGGTATCAAAGCGGGCTGCTCCTTCCGTTAGGATTTATTTTCCTAGAGCAGATCTATGATGAGTATGAACATGAATCACATGTCTCAAAATTTTTCTCTACTTGATATTGATAATTTATGTAAGGTTGAGACTAATCACTCTAATGAATCTGACAGTGATGATATATATGATATGGAGGCTATGAATTTGGTTTTGAAAAAATTTAAACCTTTTTCTAAGAAAAATAATAATTCAGGATTAGCCACCAAGCTAAAACAGTGTGAGAAAGAGAGAAACGATGCATTGCATGAACTTGACGTGCTTAAACGAAAAAATATGAATATTGAAAATGATATCCATAACCTTTTTGAGACTAACATGCTTCTTGAATCAAAAGTAGCAAAATTGCAAGTTGATCTTGACAAGGCCAATGCTACTTTTAAGAAATTAAACACAGGTACACAGGCCTTGAATGAAGTGTTAAGTTTTCAAAAAGTAACTGTAAAGAGAGAAGGGCTTGGATATGTGGGAGAAGCTTCAACCCCTAAGATAGAAGGAAAAACGGTTATTATCAAGCCGAATAGTTGTGCTCCAAGTCCACCTGTGGCCAATAAAACCAAGTCACCCCTCAAAGAGAACAAAATCAAATGTGCTCGCATAAAGCCAAATTCTACGAAGGCAAAGATGAAAAGTGCAGCGGTTGAACATGCCACCACCAAGCGTGGTGAGGTAAATTTATCTAAATTTATGCCTACTTGTCATCATTGTGGTGTTAAAGGTCACATTAGACCTCATTGTAGGAAGTTACAAGCGCCAAACACTTCACACACGCACACAGTATACTCTCATGACCATAACAAGTTTATTTCTACATGTCATTTTTGTGGGATGAAGGGTCACATTCGACCTAATTGTTTTAAGCTCCATGGTTACCCTAAAACTCCGCCCCAATATCATCTTGTTAATCATAATGGGGATAGGTGTAAATATTTTGGTTATGGTTTTAATAGAACCCAAAAGCCTAAGCGTAGGGTGATTCCTCATGAAAAGTATACGAATATAATGTCTAAACATGTGCCTAAAATTGTTGAGAAATTTGAGAAGGTCAAGACTAAACCTATTTGGGTAAGAAAATTGGATTTGAGAACTCGTGTAGATTTGTCTTCCAATCCTTTAGATGACAATGGATCATCCAAAAGGGTTGACCTTATTTTTTAGGCATGCTCTTATTTTTATAGTCTAGGTTGACTTTCACTCTTATCTTTACCTAGAGCTATATATGAAGTGTTTTGGTTATTTATTTTTTTATGCTTAATTTCTTAACCTTCTTAGTTTTTAAAACAAAAAAAAAAAATTGGTTTTGTTTCAAAAAAAAAAAAGAAAAGAAAAAAAAGGAGGTGTGTTTCTTTTTGGTTAGCTGGAAGCTTTGAATTTTTATTTTGTGGATGGCATAATTGAGTTTCATAGTTTTATTTTATCTTATTTAGTTATTAAATAAACTAGGTGCGGGGCTGCGTGCAAAGCACGCCCTTCATGCCCGTTGTGGAGATTTTTTCCTGGTCTTTTTTAATATCTTGTATGCATTTTTTTTGTAGCAGAAGTAATATGCATTGGCTTGACTAAGTATTTGATCATAGCAAAAGTTAGATGCACCAGTCTGCACAATTGCGATTACAAGGTTTTTTACACAACTGCAAAAGGGAAAGTTTGTGCAAATTATTACACAACTGCAAAAGGCAAAGTTTGTGCAAATTAGACCAAGCAAAAGTTCTTGGGTGGAGATTTTTTGGTGCCAAAAGCTTTCAAAGTTCTGCAGCTTGTGGATGTTGGTTAATTGTTGTTGCTTGGGCTGTTGGGAGTTTCTTCAGTTGTTGGGGCGGAGGTTGAGCTGGTTGATCCAGGTTCATTTGTCTTGCTTTTTTTATTTGGAGTGTTCGGAGGCAGAGTAAGTAGTTCTTCTGATCGGTTTATTGGTTCTGCGATGTCCTCGGCAGACATGGAGTGGACATTGAACTTTATTTGGTTGCATCCTGCATAGTTGTGCATGTAGGCCTTCAATGTAATGATGCATTTTCTTGGTTTGCCTAGTTTATGAAGCACTGGGAGGACAAGTTTTTCCTGCATTCAGATGTTAGTTAGGCTTTTGTTTAAAAAAATCTAGAGTGTTCGAGTTTTGTGTGAATGGAATGAGTTTTTCTTACATCTATTGCATCTGCTGATGTAATGCCGTAAGCTTCCGCTGCAACTTCTGAAAAGATTGCTGCTTCGATGCTTCCAGTTGCATCTGCGATCTGGATATTGAATTTGATCCTGCAAAGTAGAAAGATTTTACTCAGTAGTGTATGTTAGCTGTGTAGGGATAGTGTGGTTTATGTTTTGGATTAGAATTTGTACGGAGATAGGGCAGAAGGTTTTTTACTTTGTCAAGGCGGGTACTTTTTTAGCACAGTAGTTGCACCAAAAGTCTCCATCTCCGTATGCATTTGTTGCTATCTTGCAGTTTGAGCAAGCCAGGTAGTAGAAGCTTTGTGCAAAATCGGTGACCTTTGCTATGCCTTGGACATTTAGGTAATTTAGGTATTGTGTCTGCATAGAAAGAGTATGATAGGAATGTTAAGGGTAGCTGATTAGTAAAGTAATAGTATATGCGGAACTAAATGAATGGTAAGGTTATATGGAAATTGTTTAAAATTGTAAGTAGGCATAGCTAAGTATGGATCAAGGGTCAAGGTGGGTAGTTTTTAGTATTGATCAATGGAATAGCTAAGTTATGCATTTTGTGTATGGCTGTATTTATAATATAATGTATGGTGGTGATGAGTTTATGATATCTAAAAATGCAAAGTAAGAGATTAGAAAGAGAAAGAAGTTAAAAACTTGGAGGATTGTTGCTTATAAGCTGTAATTTCTCATCAGAAAATTTTAACAGGAAAATGATACTTAAGTTTGTATGGTCTATTCCTTTTGACAGCTTTTATATGCCCTTTGAGAGAGGTTCCTTTCTTGACTTGTATGTGGAGCTTGAGTAGTCGTAAAATTTGGGGGTTATATGTAGAAAGTAGATGATTAAGATATCATTTTATACACGTATTACGTTAGTAATTTGGGAAATTATTTTAGTTTGTCGAAGGCCTTAAAATTATGAACTGTTCAAATAAAACAGGTAGCAGATAGTTTGCTATTGCTTTGCAATATGTGCTTAAGGTGGCTCTAAGTGCAATAGAGATCAGGACTAAAAATGTAGCAGATATGTATAGTGTAGTTAAACATGCATAGTATAAAGGAATGCTACATGCATGGACTGATATTGTGTTTGTAGAAAAGTAAAGAATAAGTACAGTATAGGGAAAAGAAATTCGTATGCATCTTAGTCTTTCTATTGAGTCTTGTGTCATGGCCTAGCGGTTCTTCTCATTTATTTAATCATCACAATGGTTTATATTACAGCTATATATCTAGATCAATAGGCTTGACTCTATTTTTCTGCTGTCTAGATCAGATTAGTACAAAAATCATGGGAAATATCTTTAGCTTGGTGTAAATGAGCAAGATAGTTGATTAGCAGTAGACTAAATCCTGAGCTTTCTTATAATAATCAAAAGACAGTGGTAAAGGAAAACCTAGCACTTGAAGTGCAATTTCAACAAAGGTATCATAATGGATAGACTTAAAAAGCTTAAGGGTTTGGCCTACATGAATGGCATGGCTGCTACATTACCATGAAAAGGCAAGGGATAGACTGAGCTAAACTACCAGAAATGGGCAGTAAGCAAACATATTTCAAAGAGCAGATATGAAACTTCTTGGTCCTTCTTGCTCAACATATGCTCTGATCTATGAAAATCTTAGTTAGACAGAAGTGAAAGAGGATAAAGAAGTCCCAGAAGGAGGTCGCCCTCAACGGGCTCACTTCTGGGACTTCTTTTTTAATCTGGGAGAAGGTCTTGTTCTATCCTGAGAGAGAGGGGACAACCAGACAACAAACAGAACTGCTTTTCGATTTCTTCTTTTCACTTTTCACCTTAGACCAGACGGAGTTGGTGTTCTCGTTGCTCAACATGGCAGTTATCGATAGGGTTTCATTTGCCTTTAGCACACCACTACAACCCTGTCAAAGTAGAGATGAGAAGGTAAATACTTAATGCCCTCGAAACATTACAGTCCTCTTGGCAATGCAGCCATAACTTTTGCCTAGATAATTCTTTTGAATGAATAATTGTAAGACTTGAATTTGCATGATGCAATATTCAATTGGAGACCATTTAATCTATCGCACAAAGTCTACCTATGGAAAACCCCAACATTGACCTTGGCAATTGACCACACTTGGGTATATGAGCAAAAACAAATACCGTGGTTAAGCAACTCCAAATCTACTGGTCATTTTGCAGGTGAAGGGCACACAATAAAAAGACAGTGTTCACTTTTGCTAAGTCACTTTTTTCATCGAAGTTCTCCAACACAAACCTATATATTAGCTTCCACCCAGACTTAATATTGCTAGTGATGTGGCCCATGATGTGGTTTTTTCCTATTCATTGACCAGATTTAGCCAGTCTCCAATGGCTAGCCCAATGTAGCCGGCCAAATTGGGGGGATTGGCAGGCTTGTGGAGTTGAAAATTTGGAAATGGGTAGTTATATTGTTCCTAATTTAGAGATCTTGTTAGAGTTTCTCACCAATGATAAATAGGTTCCAACTTCCAATCTTACCATCCTCTATATTCCCAGTACAACTATACTCTCCCCTCAACCCATTAAAGCAGTAAAGCTAATGAAACAAAGTACGCACTTAAGTGAACCAACTAATACATTCATAAAGAAGTACATCGTCACTACTTCATTCCCAGTACAAATTCCATAGACAGAACCCAAGGCAATATTGTGGAGAAAAATAACACAAAGTTAAAACTCATGATTTCTTTGAAACAATAACAAGAACTTTTCGTACCAAACTAAAAGTTTTTTTGATAAGTTACTTTTTCGTCTTTTCGTACCATGCTAAAAGTGAGAAGCAACGCAATTACCTACTCTGATTTCATGAAATCCTAGCAACAATTCTCAAGTAAGTTAGACCAAGGGAAACCTTATTCAGTTGCCCAATGCACTCACTGACCAGGTACGATACCTAAGTACAAGTCATAACGTTCTCCCCTTAGACTGGTCAAAGGGGAGATTTTAATGCATGCAGTGCTTTCTCTACTGATATGGGTAGGTTCCAGCTTCGTGCACAGCACGAATGTTGTGCCCGTTGAAGAGAACGGGTCGGGAAATGGTAGAACGATAAAAGAGGCTGCAGAAGATTAGGATAAAAGTGGAATATACTGACAGCAGAATATAGCTGCAACTTCAAAATATTTTCAGCATTAACTTTATGTTGCAAAAACTGGTTGCAATAAGATCCCTCATATTCAGTAGTGAGCAATAAAAGCTCTAATTTTTCCCACCCATGACACTACACATGGCAGTTCCCACTTCCAGTGGAAGACTCACCCATGTTCCCCACTCATCTCTCTCTCTCTCACTCACCCACACACCCACACACACGGCAGTTTAATTGCTTCCCACACTCTCGCCCCTGAACCAAAAAAGCCCGAATTGAGATTCCCCCCTTCCACCTGAATCTCAGAATCTCTCACAAAGAAGAAGGAAAAGGAAAAAGCCCGAATGGAAAACGAATCTACCACCATGGAATTGTAGTTTGTCTCAATTGACCTCTATAAGCAATGTGAAACCACAATTCAACAATCATAGGTTTGATGTTGCCATTGGGTGGCAATCAAACTACTGAAATGGTTATTACTAAAACTTGATAAGCAATGTGAAACAACAATTCAACTCTCAAAGTCATCAGTATTTAAGAAGAGAACGGGAAACTGAATAAACATAGAGTAAGAAAATACCCAAGTCCTTGGGGACACGAAACAAACCACCCCAAGTAGTATTTAGGGGGAACACTGAATCAAATAAGAGAGCAATTTGAAAATAGAATAATTCATATCCTCCAATACTACTAATACTCATTTGTGCTATTCAGAAACATAAACGGATGCCTATACCTGTTTTGCCTCTCCCAAGTTGTTTCCAATTTAACCCACCTGCATCCAAAAATGACCTAAAATGAATCAAACTCGTCTAATGCATAACATGTTCCTAATTCCTACTATTGGAAAAGAAAACAGTCATACAAAATGAAGCAAATGAGAAATGTTCGATTTTTTTTCCAGCAAATTCTGAAGTAAATGTAAATGCCATAACAGGAAGAGAGGGAAAAAGATAATTTCTAAAAAAAGCCAAAACAATAATAACTTAAGCAATTAAGCAAATAGACCATAGTTGGGGCAAACACATGAAGCTGGGACATATGCTTAATATACCAAAAGCGTCCAATGCCTACAAAATGCAAAAGCAGTAAAAATATCAGAATCATAAGCAATTGAAATTCAGAACAATATCATGACATTCACATATGGTCATTAAATTGGTTCGACAAAAAGCTTTCTTTGAATCTCCAAGACTTCGGCCTTTTTTCCCTTATAAACTCAACTATTCTCTCAATGTGCGTAAGCCATAGCTAAAGAAATCAAGTATGACCACCATAAACCTACAAGCATAAAAACAATACATGCAGCTGTCCTAGTCCATGGCATAAGTAATATAGTTTTAACTGACATAAATTGAATAATCTCAACACATATTACTGGTAGGAGTTACACTCTTCTAGGTATCTTCTCCGAGGGAGGGAGAGAGAGAGAGAGAGAGAGAGAGAGAGAGAGAGAGAGAGAGAGAGAGAGGAGACCGCACCTGGTCGAGTTAAAACATACCCAAAGCGATGGGGCCACGGACTTAGGGTTTTGATTTTGTGAGTGCGTTGAAGGACCCTATAACGAACAAAACAATAGAAGAGCATAATAAGAACCCTAAATCAGACTGAACCCTAACAGAATTAGACAAATAAGAAACAGATATGTGAATTCAAAATGCTTAAAGCAAATAAGTGTGTATTGGAGATCTATCAAAAGGATATAGGAAAATAAACCAGATGATGAAGACCTAAATGCGTCTGTACTTTACTCCATGGGTTGAAAGCGGCCATGGCAGTGGGTTAGTCTTCTTCTCCGGCAAGGAGGCCGTCCGTGGCGCTTGGAGATGAAGGGTTTTGGTGAGTTGTGCCAGTGAGATTCTCAATCGTCTGATGGTGGAGAGAGAGAGAGAGAAAGACAGGGGGAAGAAGAATGGCTGTGTTGCGTATTCAGGGAGGGAGAAGGAGAAGAGGGGAAATACTTGGACGCATGTGAACCACGTGTACTTCCACAGGGAATGACAAGAAGGCGAGGCCAAATTCTCAATTGCCCCTGAATGTACTCATAATTACCAAAATAGAAGTGAGCGAATGGACGCAATTACCCTCAGCCTTTAGCCTTGTGGCTTTTCAATCAGGGGACAAAATTGTCCAAATTGGCAAAAAATGGCTAGCGTTTCAATTGGAAAACTGTTTCTTCTTAAGGAGAGTTAGGAAATAAAAATAAAAAGAAGATTTTTTTATGAGTTGCTGTGTGGATTGAGTATGATAGTCTTTGGTGCGTAGTTGAATATCATTAGATTTTATGAACATGTTCATCCATATTTTTATTGCGCTTCCTTCATGATATTCTTACTGCAAATATGTTCGAATGTTAATAAATTATGAGTATTCGACATTCTGTACACTCATCCATGGCTATTGGTCAGTTTCTCAATTGGGGACCACCCTTCTCACATGCTTAGTTGTATCTTGTGTCTTCCTTGAGCCGTGACCACCTTTGCTTGATTTCCGGTGATAGAGTCCTTGTTTATTCGAAAAAAAAAATATTGATTTTTGCTTATCCAGGCGTTCATTAAGTAACCGGGCAACTGGGGTGAGGTATTCTCCCTCTGAGCGTTCGCGTCAAAAAATGGATAGACCTTGTGAAGGCACCCGTGTTGGACCATTTGCTTAGTAACCGGGCATTGGGTATAAGGTATTCTTACTCTCAATATTCGCGTCAAACAGCGATGGGGTAAAAGTAAAAATACGGTTGAATTTTTATTGATTACTTATTAAACAATCTCATGTTGTTGAGGGGGAGCTTGTGATTAATTATCTGTGACTTGTATGTCGAACCTAGAGAGGTGTATTTTGTTGAGGGGGAGTCACTAGATAAACCTAAGCACATGAGCAACTTGGTCCTGTTTTGAGTTGATGAATTTTTTGGTCATGGATGCACACACACACTTTCCTCTCATGTCGATGATCATGGTGTATTGCATTCCTTCTAGCTTGCATGGTGTTATATCATTAAGCGGTGCCTTAAAATTTGGATGGCTTTTTCATCTCATCTCATGATATAATACTACTTGCAATAAAACTATATCATGCTCGTATCTTCAGATTTCTCATTTTTTTTTTTGGCGTTTAATTTAATTTTGTTTTATTGAGTTTTGCGTGCCTGAATTCAGCTGCCATGTTATTTATGCTATTATTTGCGCTTCGCTTAAATTTCTTATTTGTCTGCTTCTATTGGTCACTAATTGCTTAATTCTCTTCCATTCGCATTTATTGCTTTATTGTTTATCCTATTCACCATTTGTCATTCCATGTCAAAAAGGGGGAGAATGATGAAAGGGGGAGTAGGTTGCTTATTATTCTAACGTGTTTCGATGTTGAGTTTTGTTTGCAGCTTCTCTACAACTCGATCTCAGTTCGTTAGATTTTCATTGTAGTGTGTTTTGTCATGGAAGTGCCAAAGGGGGAGATTGTAAGGACCAAATTATGAAGTCTTTGTGTATTGGCAATTCCGTATGACAAAACACATATTTATATCGAGTTGTAATATTATTATTTTTTATAAACTAGCGAGTTTGTATAGGATTAGAGTGGAAGGAATCATTTATTTATAATTGAGAGTGAGCGTTTTGGATAAAATAGGAGGTCGGCTTCAGCGAGACAAATTTTGTCGAAGACGGATCGATGGAAGGATTGATCTTGTTATCTATCGAAACATCCTGTCCGTTTAATTGGGAAGAAACGTGCAAATACAAAAGGTCCAATAAAAGTCTACTTATAGACTTGTTTCTTTACCTCCTAGGTTTGGTCCAAAGCCTTATAAAAGGAAAAGGCACAGCAAGGAAAAGGGTCGGCCATATATTCTACACATACATTGAGGTAGAGGGCGGCAGTAAGGAAAAAAAAGATGCAACGTTTTGTTTGCTATTCCAAAGGAGATTTTCGTTAAGTTTTCGGAAGGCTTGTGGACTCAAGGCCGTTGGCAATCAAGATCACTGGGTGCGGTGTACGTGCGACTCGGCAGGTAGTACTTAGAACGTTGTGAGGATTTACTACGTTTGGATAGGTATATCTGTAACTGCACAATGATTATAGTGATTTGATTTCTTCCCGTGGTTTTTACCCATTCTGGGGTTTTCCACGTATATCTTAGCGTTATGTGATTGATCGCTAGCGTAGTTTTTAATTGATAGTATTAATTAGTGATTCACTTTCATACCATTAGGGTTGTTACGGATTATTAGGGAACCCTAACTTTTCAATTGGTATCAAAGCGGGCTGCTCCTTCCGTTAGGATTTATTTTCCTAGAGCAGATCTATGATGAGTATGAACATGAATCACATGTCTCGAAATTTTTCTCTACTTGATATTGATAATTTATGTAAGGTTGAGACTAATCACTCTAATGAATCTGACAGTGATGACATATATGATATGGAGGCTATGAATTTGGTTTTGAAAAAATTTAAACCTTTTTCTAAGAAAAATAATAATTCAGGATTAGCCACCAAGCTAAAACAGTGTGAGAAAGAGAGAAACGATGCATTGCATGAACTTGGCGTGCTTAAACGAAAAAATATGAATATTGAAAATGATATCCATAACCTTTTTGAGACTAACATGCTTCTTGAATCAAAAGTAGCAAAATTGCAAGTTGATCTTGACAAGGCCAATGCTACTTTTAAGAAATTAAACAAAGGTACACAGGCCTTGAATGAAGTGTTAAGTTTTCAAAAAGTAACTGTAAAGAGAGAAGGGCTTGGATATGTGGGAGAAGCTTCAACCCCTAAGATAGAAGGAAAAACGGTTATTATCAAGCCGAATAGTTGTGCTCCAAGTCCACCTGTGGCCAATAAAACCAAGTCACCCCTCAAAGAGAACAAAATCAAATGTGCTCGCATAAAGCCAAATTCTACGAAGGCAAAGATGAAAAGTGCAGCGGTTGAACATGCCACCACCAAGCGTGGTGAGGTAAATTTATCTAAATTTATGCCTACTTGTCATCATTGTGGTGTTAAAGGTCACATTAGACCTCATTGTAGGAAGTTACAAGCGCCAAACACTTCACACACGCACACAGTATACTCTCATGACCATAACAAGTTTATTTCTACATGTCATTTTTGTGGGATGAAGGGTCACATTCGACCTAATTGTTTTAAGCTCCATGGTTACCCTAAAACTCCGCCCCAATATCATCTTGTTAATCATAATGGGGATAGGTGTAAATATTTTGGTTATGGTTTTAATAGAACCCAAAAGCCTAAGCGTAGGGTGATTCCTCATGAAAAGTATACGAATATAATGTCTAAACATGTGCCTAAAATTGTTGAGAAATTTGAGAAGGTCAAGACTAAACCTATTTGGGTAAGAAAATTGGATTTGAGAACTCGTGTAGATTTGCCTTCCAATCCTTTAGATGACAATGGATCATCCAAAAGGGTTGACCTTATTTTTTAGGCATGCTCTTATTTTTATAGTCTAGGTTGACTTTCACTCTTATCTTTACCTAGAGCTATATATGAAGTGTTTTGGTTATTTATTTTTTTATGCTTAATTTCTTAACCTTCTTAGTTTTTAAAACAAAAAAAAAAATTGGTTTTGTTTCAAAAAAAAAAAAAAAAAGAAAAAAAAGGAGGTGTGTTTCTTTTTGGTTAGCTGGAAGCTTTGAATTTTTATTTTGTGGATGGCATAATTGAGTTTCATAGTTTTATTTTATCTTATTTAGTTATTAAATAAAAATAAAAATAAAAAGAAGATTTTTTTATGAGTTGCTGTGTGGATTGAGTATGATAGTCTTTGGTGCGTAGTTGAATATCATTAGATTTTATGAACATGTTCATCCATATTTTTATTGCGCTTCCTTCATGATATTCTTACTGCAAATATGTTCGAATGTTAATAAATTATGAGTATTCGACATTCTGTACACTCATCCATGGCTATTGGTCAGTTTCTCAATTGGGGACCACCCTTCTCACATGCTTAGTTGTATCTTGTGTCTTCCTTGAGCCGTGACCACCTTTGCTTGATTTCCGGTGATAGAGTCCTTGTTTATTCGAAAAAAAAAATATTGATTTTTGCTTATCCAGGCGTTCATTAAGTAACCGGGCAACTGGGGTGAGGTATTCTCCCTCTGAGCGTTCGCGTCAAAAAATGGATAGACCTTGTGAAGGCACCCGTG
This sequence comes from Rhododendron griersonianum, assembly GCA_018127125.1. NCBI lineage: Eukaryota > Viridiplantae > Streptophyta > Magnoliopsida > Ericales > Ericaceae > Rhododendron > Rhododendron griersonianum. The sequence goes on from CM030798.1 coordinate 27,026,521, forward strand.
TTGGACCATTTGCTTAGTAACCGGGCATTGGGTATAAGGTATTCTTACTCTCAATATTCGCGTCAAACAGCGATGGGGTAAAAGTAAAAATACGGTTGAATTTTTATTGATTACTTATTAAACAATCTCATGTTGTTGAGGGGGAGCTTGTGATTAATTATCTGTGACTTGTATGTCGAACCTAGAGAGGTGTATTTTGTTGAGGGGGAGTCACTAGATAAACCTAAGCACATGAGCAACTTGGTCCTGTTTTGAGTTGATGAATTTTTTGGTCATGGATGCACACACACACTTTCCTCTCATGTCGATGATCATGGTGTATTGCATTCCTTCTAGCTTGCATGGTGTTATATCATTAAGCGGTGCCTTAAAATTTGGATGGCTTTTTCATCTCATCTCATGATATAATACTACTTGCAATAAAACTATCTCATGCTCGTATCTTCAGATTTCTCGTTTTTTTTTTTGGCGTTTAATTTAATTTTGTTTTATTGAGTTTTGCGTGCCTGAATTCAGCTGCCATGTTATTTATGCTATTATTTGCGCTTCGCTTAAATTTCTTATTTGTCTGCTTCTATTGGTCACTAATTGCTTAATTCTCTTCCATTCGCATTTATTGCTTTATTGTTTATCCTATTCACCATTTGTCATTCCATGTCAAAAAGGGGGAGAATGATGAAAGGGGGAGTAGGTTGCTTATTATTCTAACGTGTTTCGATGTTGAGTTTTGTTTGCAGCTTCTCTACAACTCGATCTCAGTTCGTTAGATTTTCATTGTAGTGTGTTTTGTCATGGAAGTGCCAAAGGGGGAGATTGTAAGGACCAAATTATGAAGTCTTTGTGTATTGGCAATTCCGTATGACAAAACACATATTTATATCGAGTTGTAATATTATTATTTTTTATAAGCTAGCGAGTTTGTATAGGATTAGAGTGGAAGGAATCATTTATTTATAATTTAGAGTGAGCGTTTTGGATAAAATAGGAGGTCGGCTTCAGCGAGACAAATTTTGTCGAAGACGGATCAATGGAAGGATTGATCTTGTTATCTATCGAAACATCCTGTCCGTTTAATTGGGAAGAAACGTGCAAATACAAAAGGTCCAATAAAAGTCTATTTATAGACTTGTTTCTTTACCTCCTAGGTTTGGTCCAAAGCCTTATAAAAGGAAAAGGCACAGTAAGGAAAAGGGTTGGCCATATATTCTACACATACATTGACGTAGAGGGCGGCAGTAAGGAAAAAGAAGATGCAACATTTTGTTTGCTATTCCAAAGGAGATTTTCGTTAAGTTTTCGGAAGGCTTGTGGACTCAAGGCCGTTGGCAATCAAGATCACTGGGTGCGGTGTACGTGCGACTCGGCAGGTAGTACTTAGAACGTTGTGAGGATTTACTACGTTTGGATAGGTATATCTGTAACTGCACAATGATTATAGTGATTTGATTCCTTCCCGTGGTTTTTACCCATTCTGGGGTTTTCCACGTATATCTTAGCGTTATGTGATTGATCGCTAGCGTAGTTTTTAATTGATAGTATTAATTAGTGATTCAATTTCATACCATTAGGGTTGTTACGGATTATTAGGGAACCCTGATTTTTCACTCCTTCCGCCTCTCCTCCTTCTGCAGGCCCTCCATTGCAGACATACTTTCGTCGCCCTCGCGATCCGCCCCCTTTGCCGGAGTCCTCTCTGGATATGGGTTCAGGTACTTCCTCATCCTCTCTAGCTCCTTCTTCTGATATTCCTCATCGTTATCCGTCTCGTGATCGTCAACCTCCTTCTCGTTATGGTTGGCTTAGTTGTACTAATCATTCTATCTCCAAGTATGTCTCTTATGATGGTCTTTCAGATACATATCGTGCCTTTCTTGGCAAAATTGCTTCTATCCCTATTCCCCGGTCTGTGACTGAGGCTCTTCAGAATCCCAAGTGGGTCGCCGCCATGCAAACTGAAATGGAAGCCTTGGAACATAATCAGACTTGGGAGCTTGTACCGTTGCCCTCTGGTGAGAAAACTGTGGGGTGTAAGTGGGTTTTTAGTGTGAAGTACTTGGCTAATGGGTCGGTTGATCAATATAAAGCACGCCTTGTGGCCAAAGGCTTTACCCAAGTTCCTGGTAAAGACTTTGGGGCTACCTTTGCGCCTGTTGCTAAGTTGACCACCGTTCGCCTCCTTGTTTCGTTGGCTGCCTCTCATTCTTGGCCACTTCATCAGCTTGATGTAAAAAATGCTTTTCTTCACGGGGACTTGGATGAAACTATCTACATGGACACCCCTCCAGGTTTTCGGGTTGAGGGGGAGTATGCTGGGAAGGTATGTCGTCTTCGTAAGTCTCTCTATGGGTTGAAACAGTCGCCTCGGGCGTGGTTTAGTCGTTTCAGTGCTGTTATCTTATCCATGAACTTTATTCAGTGTCACTCTGATCACACTTGCTTTATTCGTCGTCGTTCTGATGGCTCTTGTATTATCTTGTTGGTATATGTTGATGACATCATTCTTACTGGAGATGATGCATCTGGCATAGCTCAGGTTAAAGAGGACCTTGGCCGGACATTTGACATTAAAGATTTGGGTGCACTTAAGTATTTTCTAGGTATCGAGGTTGCTCGTTCTCGCTATGGGATATCTCTTTCTCAAAGGAAGTACGTATTGGATCTTCTTCAAGACACCGGCATGTTGGGATGTAAACCAGCCTCTACTCCTATGGATCCAAACTTGAAACTCTCTATTGAATCTGGAGAGGTACTTTCAAACCCGTCTATGTACCAACGTTTGGTTGGTCGCCTAATTTACTTAACCAATACCAGACCTGATCTAACATTTGCAGTAAGTGTTGTTAGCCAGTTTATGCATGCTCCGCACACAACTCATTTGGATGCTGTCTTTCATATCTTGAGATATCTCAAGACTTGCCCTGGTCTCGGTTTATTTTTCTCTTCTGGTATTCAGTCTGGTCTCTCGTGCTTTACTGATGCTGATTATGCGGGATCTAAGACTGATAGACGCTCTACCTCTGGATTTTGTACTTTCTATGGTAATCATCTTATATAATGGAAAAGTAAGAAGCAGGCTGTAGTTTCAAGATCTTCTGCTGAAGCTGAATATCGAGCTATGGCTCAAGGCACGTGTGAAATACTTTGGCTCCGATCTATTCTGGCTGAGTTGGGCTTTGTGGTGCATGAAGCATCTCATTTATTTTGTGACAATAAGTCAGCTATTATGCTTGCTTCCGATTCAGTTCTTCATGAACGGTCCAAGCATATTGAGGTAGACATTCATTTTCTTCGTGAGAAAGTTCGGTCTGGTGTTATGACTCCCTCATTTGTCCCTTCAGCTGAACAGACTGCAGACATCTTCACTAAGTCCGTGGGCCCAACATTGTTGCAGTCCTCAATTATCAAGCTGGGTTTGGTTGATATCTTCGCACCAACTTGAGGGGGAGTGTTGGAATTAGGAATTATTTAGCGTATCTTATGGTATCTCATTACGTTATTTTAGGCCCTCTGTTTTGGCCATAATTTCTGTTCTTTCCTTTTTTGCCCTGTTAACATTGGTATCTATATATACACGGCTAATCCTCATTATTGGGTCAAGCCAAAATACAAAGAATACATCGTCTTCTTTTCTTCCCAACATTGAAAATCACAGGGTGGCACGGTTGATAAGTAGCGTGAGTGAAGGCCTTTCTTATGCCAACCTCGTCGAGGAAAGTCTTAGTACCAAAGGAGATGATTTTTTGAGCATAAAACACGCTGCAGATGTTGTGTGGAAAGGAATTGAGCTATATGGCAAGTGGTTGGACAAGGATTTCCGGAAACTTGCTCTTGAAGGAAAAACCACCTACGAGTTTCTTCAAACACTAGGTGATATGGCTGAAAAGACTGCGATTGAGTTTCAAAGAAACATTACCGGAAGTTCGAAAGTTTTAGTGGCAACTTCAATGCGTAGTATTTGTCGAACTATATTGAAGGACTACGAAAGCAGTACGGATGCCCACATGGATGAGAACTTGTTCGAGCAATTGTCCATCATGATTGCAGATATTTTGGGTGCTTGCCTTACCAATTTGCCGCGTGTTATTGCTCTAAAATGTTATTGCAGTGCTGTAAAGGAAAGGGAGAAGAGTGTCAGACATGCTGCTTCTCTTCTCGGTGAAACCGAAGAGATTCTGGAAATCCTTCGACGCCATCAACTTCCGAGCTTAAGCGGCGATCGAGCTGCGTATATCGATGAGTGGTGCGCTTTCATGAAGCAGAAGGACCCTCCAGGTATTGTTGGTTCATCCAATAATGAGATAGCTGCTTCTGGTGAGTTGCATGTAGCTGTGGACGAGTAGAAGGAGAAGGTTGAAAGTTGAAACTCATATGATGCTGCTTTCAAATGTGGATGTGCTTTTTTGGATTTCTTATTTGGATGTTTCCACTGCTCCACTTGTGGTTCATTCAATGTTTCGTTGGATATTTTTCTTTCTGTCTTTTCTTTTCCGTTTTGGCCTTATTTTTGCTTCAAGTCCTTCCTGTAGCCAAAGTTTTGGCCTTCTCGATGTACCCTTTATCGAGTTATTAATAAATTTTGTTGCCTATTAAAAAAAAAAATATTGTTTCCTTTTGTATGTTATCTGAATAATGGATATCTGTATGAATATATGTATGTTTGGGTTTCATGTTAAGCAATGTGATGTCGAGAGAAAGCCTACAAACAAACATGCATGCATTTATACATATACCAGGCTTCCCTCCACAAATTTTCATTGACAAACTCAAGCAACCGATAACACGAAAATAGCGATTTTGTGTGGTCTCTCCCAGAAAGTTCTTGTGGTCTAGCTCTCCCTGAAGATATTTGGTCGGAGCAAATTTCGTGAAGATTAGCTCAAAATCCCCTCAAGCCACCAATATTGATGACATTTGCTCCCAATTGAAGATTACTTGAGCATTCTTATTTCTTCTTCCTGTGCCTATCAATAAGTTGCTTGTAAGAAGATGTAGATACGTCTCTGGGTGTTTGTGAGGTGGGTTAGGCCCTCCATGTATAATACAAATCCGCTGCCCGTGGAGTAGGCGATTTGCCCGACTAGGTAAAAATTGTTGTCTCTCTGTGTTGTATTTGTGTGCGCGCGCGTTTCTGGGTGTCCTTGGGCACACCGCAATTGATACTCAAAGTGAAATATAACTCATTTGGCAAAAGAATCATCCTTGTATGCAAAGTTGTTTGTGATGAGATTGACCCAAAGGGACTAGGATAGTGGACTTATTTGGTTATGCTATACGGTGGCATTGTTGTCTTTACTACAATAAGGTATGAAGTCTGCATAATAAACCTCCACTATACAGATTTAGGTACTGGAATTGATGTACTAAATCCAGTAGTTACGTTTGATCAGTGGGATTCACCATTCATGTGATGGTCATTGAGGATGAGCATCCCGAGTGGTAATTGATGCTTAGATGATAATGACAAGTTCGAACTTTATAGGATAGAATCATGGGCGGGAAAAGGAGAAGAAAGGTAAATGTGGCGGCTAGGGTTTCGGGAGAGAGAGAGATCGACCTACACTGTTAACGTGCATCGAACGAACACGGGGTCGGGAAAAAAATTAAATTTTTTGTCACCCTATTCAATAGATGATAAGAACCACATATCTCTCCTTGATTGTATCCTATAATTAGGAGATTTGATTGTAACTTTGACTGTATCATAGGATTAGGAGATTTGATTGTGATTTCTTTGATTGAAGGAGATCTTGATGTACTCTTGTGTATACAAGTCAGTGAAGGCAATACATAATATATCACATTCAAAACCAATTCAATCTTTGTCAATAGACGGGGCTGAAAAAAATGCAAATGTGTGTTTTTTTTTTTTGTCTCGCGCATCAAACGGGCACAATACTACTTGGGATGTCGCGTCAATATGTTCGTCAAACGGACACTCCCTCCTGGTCCTGGTGGTTTCCTTCTTATTATAATACTACTAGAAAGCAGAGATCTTGTGACCTTTTCAAACAATTCCTGGCATCTATGACCTTTTCAAACAGGCCGCTCAGTTGACTATTTGGCTACTAAAAGAATTGAAAATGTCTTCATTCAGATTTTAGTCCAACAAAAGTTTTAAATTTATTTATGGTGGTTAAATTCATACCAAGCGTTCACTGTAATAATCTGAACCTTTCATCTTGTAGAGTCCGCAAAGTTATATGTCTACGTAAAAGATCAGCTTGATCGGACATCTATTGCTATATCACAAATTAAATTTTGGTTTTTATAAAATAGACGGTCGTGGACAGTTTTACTTAACAAACGGGTGACAGAATCAGGCCGTCCGTTTTATAAACCACCATTTAAGTTTTGATATAACTATTGACGTCCGATCAAGCAGATTTCTTGCCTAGACATATTAATTTGCAAACCCTACAAAATGAACGGTTAAGATTACTTAATTAGTAAATGCTCCGTAGAACCCACAATAAACGGTGGCGGAAACCAACCCCATGGTTCCCGCCTCATCCAGACAGATACTACATACGAACGTGGCGTAAGTGAAGGGTAGGCGTTTTGTCCTAGAAGTATTTTACTTGGTTAATTTTCTTGATAAAGTTTTGATTTTCTTGATAAAGTTTTGATCTTTACAGAGTAGGAGAAGAGTGCAAATTAAAAAAAGGGTGAAAGATGCACATACATTCTCCCACTTATTTTTTTTAGTAATGCTATGAACACAACTTTAAAATAAAACTCAACTGTATATCAAAACCGTTAGATGCACATGAGCTAACCCACATTACATCAAACGGATTTGGACACAGTTGTTTCCGCAGTTGTGTTTTAAAGTTGTGTTCCTAGCTAGACTTTTTGTGTTTTTATAATTCCCCCAACACTTTTATTCTTGTGGGAATATATGCATGCAATTGCAAACCCAATTCTAGATGATGAAAACAAGGTGTTTGTACATGTATCTGCAACGTCTATGTAAAATGGGCTACCCAGTGCATGAGCCTCCGTAATTGCAGGTTCTGGAAAAGAGTTGGATGTAGCTAGACAGTATACGTACATCATTACCCGCAAGCGGATAAGCTGTGTACAAGGATAGGCTATGCACAAGAGTTGAACCCGGGACCACAAAGTCACATAGGAGCAACCTTACCCTTGCGCGAGGACTGCCCTTCAATGCTCGTCTATATGAAAGTTAAAATTCTTTAATGAGAATTTCCAATGGAAAGTCAGATCAAAGTTGTATCTCTTTTCATTTTCGCTTTACTGAAAGAAACAATCACTTGTTTGGACAACCCTATTTTTGACCTTTTTAACTAATTTTTGCAGTTAAGGAAGCTTTAGAACCATATTTCTTGTAACACCAGGCCTCTAATTAACTGCATAATGGTCTAAGCCAGGATTCTATTTATGTTTATGGCATCTTCTTCATTGTTTTTTCCATTGCTTTCACATTGCAAATGGTAAGGTGCATCTTGTTCTGAGTTACTGCTTCCTTGTTGATTAATATTCCCTGAAGAAGTAAAAAAGGTAATTTGCATTGTAGTTTTCTGCAATGTGACAGTGAAATTTTCACTCATGCCGAAGACTGCAAATGCCAATAGCATTTCAACTGTCGCGGGTCAATTCCTAATCCCTCGGATTCAAACCCTTCAAGTCTATCCTTTTGAAGTTTATGAGAAGTACAATTTTCTGAAGTTCTGTTTCCCTTGATTTGGATCACGATATGCAGTTTCCAGCTAGCCATGACAATTAAGCAAAAGCTTCATAAAGAAACATTTGAATTTGAAAAAAGAAATCGAGAATGGTCGAAGTTCTTTCTTTTGAGTGCACTAATACTGAGATGTTATGATTTGTATGCAGAACATGGGAAAAAAAGGTCACTGCATTTTATCAACTGAAAGGCGAGGTTCAAACGAATTTCATCCAAGTAAAGAATGATTCCTTTTGAATAAAAGTTTTTTTTTGCACTTTTTTTTTTTTGACAAGGAAAGTTTCTTAGAATTGACAAAACTCTTTCGAACTGTTTGTATGATTCGGAAATTGCAACCAAGTGAAAGGATAAAAGCTGGCTGTAGAGGCTTTCAGATGGGGGTACCTCATGAATCAATGCCAACACCTCCCCCCAAATCCCATTTTAAACCCCTGACCAAATTAATTTTACTGATTACAATACTATCTCCTCCAGTGTCTTTTATTTTACTGTCAAAATCCTAGTTATCCGGTTTGGGCAGTATATGCAGGTATGTAAACGATCGATCTAGGTTCATTATTTCGCCTATGAACGATACGATTCCTTCATTTTTTATTCTGTTGACTTTTAACTCCTCTAAGTTGCTTAATGTGCTTATATAAGCAGAAGAGTATGTGTTCCATATCATAGCAGCATTCTCTATAGTCCTTTACATAGTCATATTATAAGGTACTAATAAATGGCTTCTGCTTAGCACAGCACAATCTTGCAGTAGTCATATATTTGGAGTACTAATTTTTGCACATTTTAGCTCTATATGATTCTGTTGAGGAATGTTAGTCTATGGCTCGTTAATCAAGTGGAAGATTGATTCTTTACCACTTGTAGACTGGCAATGTCGAAAAATTTATACGTGAATGTTTTCTCATCGACAGATAATTAAAAATATTTGATAGTTTCAAGTAGCAACGATAATAAGACTTTGCCGGATGTGTCTGAGAAATGATCATATCGTTTGGATTTTGACATTAGTGACTTGATCTCTTTTTTTCCCATCTGTTGCTTGTTTTTGTTACGAAGGTGGGCAGAAGTGTGTAGCCACAATGAGCAGCCGCTTGACTGACGAGGTAGGAATTGATGTTACGAGATCACCCTCATCGCATCACCATGGGGAGAATTTGCTCTATATTCACAAGGTGGGAGTGCCTCCAAGGCAGAAAATTTTGAAAGAGTTCACATCTACTTGGAAGGAAACTTTCTTCCACGACGAGCCCTTGCACCCTTTTAAGGACCAACCGAAATCTCAGAAGTTGGTCCTTGGCCTCCAAAGCCTTTTTCCCATTCTTGCATGGGGGAGGGATTACAACTTATCCAAATTCAAAGGTACTGATCTCATGGCCAGACTCACCATTGCAAGTCTTGCTATTCCTCAGGTACAGAAGCTAATGAAGTGACGAAACTAAATTCATTTCGTGGAACAAACTTTCGTTTTCCCATGATCCATGCAAAATCTTCAGACTATTTATAACAGTTCATTAACTTTGTGAAGCAGGATATTGGATATATATGCGAAGCTTGCAAATCTTGATCCCCAGTTTGGTCTATGTGAGTCTTCATGTTACTTATGAAAAAACTATACTTCTTTCATCGTGAGAACTTAACCGAATTGTATCCTAATATAATGCACAGATACTAGCTTTGTTCCACCTCTGGTTTATGCCTTCATGGGTAGCTCAAGAGATATTGCCATAGGACCGGTGGCAGTGGTGTCTCTTCTGCTAGGAACCCTACTGCAGAATGAGATTGACCCTGCTAATAAGGTTGAGTACAAGAGACTTGCATTCATGGCTACATTCTTTGCTGGAATCACTCAAGCGACGCTAGGGGTCCTCAGGTATCCTGGTTTGCTATTACATGACTTCATGTGGTTTCCTTCCTTCGCTGCCTATTGTGCGTTATGGTTCTGTTTTCCAAGCTTTTGTTACTCACCCAACATTAAAGGTGTGTCTCGTACCATTTTTAGTTGCATGTCATTCTTTCCACTCAATTGGCAACCTGTTTCTAATAAAAGAACTCTTTCAAAAAAAAAAACCACATTGAAGAAAATAACAAATTAAAAATGAAACCGATATGACAACGATGAGTGTTTTCAAACTTGCAACTGTCTTTGTATTGGAAAACAGGATAACGAAAACAATTCCAAACAGACATCTTGAATACAGGAGTTCATGTAGAGACCCGTAATAAATTCTTTTAAATTCTAAATGTTTTCACTGGAGAAATAATGGAAAGGAGATGAAATATTGATTTTATGTGATTTGAGGCCTAAGTGTTGGAATTGATTGTGGAAGGGGTGTAAGTGTAATAAGTGGAATTTTGAGTATAAATAGGAGAGTGAGGGAGTAGGAGATTATTTTCACCCCACTCCCCCACCGGCTCACTCTCTCCCTCTCACGGTCTCTCTCTCTCTCTTGCTCTCTCTTCAAATTCCACCCAAAGCCCACCAAATTAACCTCCAATCTTGCAACTCTACGCGTATTGTGGTCCGTATCCCACCGGTTGGAGCTCGGTGGAGTCGTCTTGCTCTCGGTTTCGATTCTTGGAGGGCTAGGGCTCGAATCTTCTTGGGTCTCGTGTCTCGGCTTCGAGGTAGGGATTCTACCTCTCAATACATGTATTAGACGTGCTTCTATCCTTGAATTCATGCTTGTAGTTGTTGTTGTTGTTGATGGCATTGAAACCCAGAAAATCTGCTGTTTTTCTGCTCGAAACCACTCCGTATCGATACGGGGTTCTTGCCGTATCGATACCCCATTAACACAGAATGGACTTTGCTGATAAGCATCCTGTATCGATACAGCCATTTTGGCCGTATCGATACCAGTTGCTTATGGGCAGTTTTCACTGCTTTGTTCCAAACTTCATCGTTTTGAACCCCGTTCACTTCTAACTTGTTCTAAACACTTCCAAATCACCTTATAACATGATTAATCGTATCCGTTGAGTTCGAGAGATATCTATGCTCCTTTTGTTCTTGTTCGGTGAACCTTGCTCAAGTTCCTCATGTTACTATAGAAACGGGAAGACACGATATGAGAATTTGTGATACGTGAAATCTTGTTGACACAACGCGCGAACACTCAGGGCCCATCGACGGGTGGGTGCCTGGCAGGGGATATCAGGGTCCCATAAATAGCCTGGCAGGAGCTAATGCTCATATAGATTATTCAAGACCCAACCTACACGGTGGGTGCTTGGCAGGGGATATCGGGGTCCCATGAACAGCCCGGCAGGAGCTTTGGCTCACGACACATAGTGCGATACGGTTTGGACACGTGGGATATGAAAATGGTTTAAAGTTGAGATGTATATTTAAACTCATGGCTCGTTTGTCGGATTGTTGAACCTTATCGATTGCCTATTGCTTGAGCTACCATTGGACGTGTCGTATCCTCATTCTCGCATTTCTATTGCATATATCGTTTGTGTAGAATTTCTACTGGGCTAGTGTAGCTCAAGCCTTATTTCTTTTCAGGTACTAACTCTGGACATTAGCGATCATGACTGGAGTGCTTGGATTGTGGACACGATATTTTGAAAGCTAACACAGTAGAGTTACTTAGGCATCTTTGTAAATTTCTTTTGAAGATGTATTTGTAACTAAATTAATGGTTTATTTGATGATGCGACGTCTGTAAACTCTGAAACCTCCGGGTTATTGACGTAAGATCGGATTTGGGGCCGTTGTGCCAAAGATGCCATATTTTGAACTTGTGGACTTGAAGTATGGTTATGGGAAATTAATGATCTTTTGGGTATCGTATGGACCGTTGAGAGGTATTTTCTTACGTAATTCCTTTATAATTTATGTTGAAAATCGAGGACGTGACAACTTGGTATCAGAGCATAGGTTTAGAACACCTAGTGACCGTGGGGAGGCGTTTCGCCTCATGGGTTCAAAATGTCGCGCCCTCTGACATAATTTGTGCATGCTTGTGTGACTAACACTTATGTGGCTACGTGGCATTGTACCTTTTGTTATCGTAGAGTGGTGTGGAGTTGTTTACCCGTGTTGGAGTGTTAGGGCTTTGATCCCTTAGCCGTACTGTTGTGGTTAATAGTCTTTCTTTCTTATATCCTTGTAGTAAGATGCCTCCGAAGACGCGCGGTAAGCGGAGCGGGGTTGGAAACCGGGGTGGTCGAGGCCGTGGCCGTGGCCGTGGGATACCTCCTGAGGATGAGGTTAGTCAGCATGGGGAGAACCCTGGTGGGAATCCGGGGGCTGGGGCCGGTCGAGGTGCAGGTGTGCCTCTGAATCAGAATCAATTCGCTAGGGATCTTGTCGCAGCACTTACGGCTGCAAACCTTCTGAACCAAGCTCCGAGAGAGAATGCCGAGGATCGAGCCATGGTGGCAATGCGAGAGTTTAGTCGTAGGAATCCTCCGGTGTTCGATGGGATTAGTACCGACCCTTTGGTAGCTGATCATTGGTTGACTCAGATTCGCAAGCTCTTTCGAGCTCTAAATATTACCGAGGACAACATTCGAGTGGGTATCGTGGCCGTCCAGCTAGTTGGTGAGGCTGGCGAGTGGTGGGAATCTGTTCTAGAGATTAGGAAGGATGCTAGGAGGGCGGCAAGGACCGCAGCTCAAGTGAACGAACCGGATGTGGAGGATTTAACATGGGCTGAGTTTGAAGCGCTCTTTGAGGAGCAGTACTTTCCTGAGACCTCTCGTGATACCTTGAGGGAGCAATTTGAGAAATTGGAGCAAGGTAATATGACCATTTCGGAGTATGTGCAGAAGTTTCAAACATTGTCTCGTTTTGCTCCGGAGTTGGTGGCAACGGAGGAAAGGAGGTGCCGACGGTTTGAGAGGGGTTTGCATAGCACTGTGAAGAGGTTGGTAGCAGTCCAACGTAGGACCAAGTTTTCTGAGGTTATAGAGTGCGCTAGAAGCATCGAGATACCGAAGGAGGCGCAACGAAATAGGGGAGTTTGGGAACCGAGGCAAACAAATGTGGGCGTAAGTTCATCGTCGGGGAGTTTTGGGAGTCAAGGGCGGAAAAGGCCGAGGGAACCATCTCAGACACCGCAGGGTAACCCATCGGGCTTTAGGCCACCATCTTCAGGGACTCGGGGAGCGTTAACTAGGCCTCCACCTGTATGCTATAAGTGCAATCAACCGGGACACGTGCGTGCTCAATGTCCACATCTTGAGAAGGCTTGCTATACTTGTGGGAAGATGGATCATCTTGCGAGGAATTGTCTTCAGGGTTCGGGAGTGCGTAGTGAATCGGGATCCGTGCAGCTGTCTGGTTCGGGGGGGAGTGTGGGCCAACAGTTTCGGGGTACTCAGAGGCAGCAGCTGCCTCACTTTCGCCAGTCTTCGTGGGCTCAGAGTTTCGGGGTTGATAAAGGGGCGAGTTCTTCCGCGCCTGCTCAGAGTATGGGTCCGGGTACCCAGGGGCGAGTCTACAACATCACTACTGCCATTCCAACCACCACTTCTCAGGCTCCAGAGACTCCTGTTGTGAGGGGTACATTCCTTTTATTCAACTCCTTTGCTAGAGTTCTCTTTGATTCCGGAGCATCACATTCATTCATTGCGCATCATTTGTGTGTACTTTGGAATTGGAAATGGAGAGTCTTAGTCCTCCCTTGTTCGTTGAAACACCTCTAGGGGTAGGACACCGCTTGATCGTATCTGTCGGGATTGTGAGTTGATTATCCGTGACCGTCGTTTTGTATTCGATTTCATAGTTCTGGGGATGTCAGGGTTTGATTTGATTTTAGGAATGGATTGGCTGTCCACCTTTCACGCTACCATCGACTGCTTTAAGCGTAGGGTTCGTATTTGTCCTCCTGAGGGTCCTTGTTTCGAATTCTTTGGGGAGCGTCGAGAACCGTTGGAGCCGTATCTGTGTGGGCCTCGAGAGCACGATTCTATTTATTCCTTGTTGGCTAGCTTGACGTTAGATGAGGATGTCACCTTGCGTGGGGAATTACCCTTAGTGGTTCGTGACTTTCCGGATGTATTCCCAGAAGAGTTACCCGGTTTGCCTCCTGAGAGAGAGGTAGAGTTCACCATTGAGTTACTTCCCGGTACCGCACCTATTTCCGTACCACCGTATCGTTTTGCCCCCGCCGAATTGAGAGAGTTGAAAACTCAGCTGCAAGAATTGGAGAGCTTAGGGTTTATTCGTCCGAGTACGTCGCCATGGGGAGCACCGGCACTTTTCGCACAGAAGAAGGATGGTTCACTCCGCCTATGTATCGATTATCGTAAACTAAACCGAGTCACTATTAAGAACAAGTATCCTATGCCTAGAATCGATGATTTGTTTGATCAACTTCGAGGTGCCACTTGTTTCTCCAAAATCGATTTGAGGTCCGGTTATCACCAGTTGAGAGTTCGAAGGGAAGACATTCCAAAAACCGCATTTCGTACTCGTTATGGCCATTACGAATTCGTTGTTATGCCTTTTGGGTTGACGAACGCTCCAGCTACTTTCATGGACTTAATGAATCGAATCTTTCGTGCGTATCTTGATCGTTTTGTGGTCGTGTTCGTTGACGATATCCTTATCTATTCACCAACGGAGGAGGAACATCAATCCCACCTTGCCATTGTTCTAGAACTCTTGAGAGAACACCAATTGTATGCCAAGCTTAGTAAGTGCGAGTTTTGGATGTCCGAGGTTAAATTCTTGGGTCATGTGGTTTCGAAGGGTGGCGTGTCTGTCGATCCGGGGAAGATAGAGTCTGTTATGAACTGGCAGCGACCGAAGAACGTGTTTGAGATTCGAAGCTTTCTGGGGTTGGCCGGTTACTACCGTCGTTTCGTTCTTGATTTCTCTCGTTTGGCGGCACCGATGACTCGATTAACGCGTAAGGGGACTCGTTTCGTATGGAGCGACTCATGTGAGACGGCTTTTGAAGAATTAAAGAAGAGGTTGACTACCGCACCGGTCTTGATCGTGCCCGAACGTGGAGTTGGCTACTCCGTGTATTGTGATGCGTCTAAAGAAGGGTTAGGATGCGTTTTGATGCAAAGGGGACGAGTAGTAGCGTATGGATCGCGGCAATTGAAAACTCACGAACGAAATTACCCGACACACGACTTGGAGCTTGCGGCCGTCGTTTCCGCTTTAAAGAGTTGGCGCCACTATTTGTACGGTGAGAAATTCGAAGTCTTTTCTGACCATAAGAGCTTGAAATACTTGTTTTCCCAAAAGGAACTCAACCTTCGTCAACGTCGTTGGATGGAGCATTTGGAGGATTACGACTTTGAGTTACAATACCACCCGGGAAAAGCGAACGTTGTAGCGGATGCATTAAGTAGAAAACCAACACACCTTGCGAGTCTAGCTATTTATGAGTGGAAGATGGTGAACGATTTGGGCTTCTGTGCTTCGCATTTCGAGGAGGTTCGGGAAGGGGTAACGTTATGTAATTTGACGGTGCAATCGACCTTAACGACCCGAGTGATTGAGGCTCAACAACACGATGAAGAAGCGGAGGAATTTCGTGCTAGATTCCTTAGTGGAAATGCTCAAGAGGGGTGGATGATACACGCCGATAGAAGCCTACGTTATCAAGGAAAGTTGTTCGTACCCGTTTCGTGTCGGGAGGACATCTTGCGAGAATTCCATCATTCTCCTTTAGCCGTTCATCCGGGAGGGACGAAAATGTACCATGATCTACGTAGACAATTTTGGTGGTCCGGAATGAAAAGGGACGTTGTGAATTTTGTGTCCAAGTGTCTTACGTGCCAACAAGTGAAAGCCGAACATCAACGACCCGCGGGGGAGTTACAACCGTTGCCTGTGGCCGAGTGGAAGTGGGAGAACGTGACCATGGATTTCGTTACGGGTTTACCGAGGTCGCAAAAGGGACATGACGCTATTTGGGTGATCGTGGATCGTTTGACCAAAACCGCTCACTTCTTGCCTATTCGTGTTACCGATTCCGTAGAAACCTTGAGTCGTTTATACATTCGGGAGATTGTTCGACTTCACGAGATTCCCGTATCCATCGTATCCGATCGTGATCCGAGGTTCACTGCACGTTTTTGGCAAAGTTTGCAAGCCGCTTTAGGCACCAACCTTTTGTTCAGCACCGCTTATCATCCTCAAACCGATGGACAATCCGAGAGAACGATCCAGATTCTAGAAGATATGCTTCGGGCTTGCGTGATGGATTTCCGGGGTAGTTGGGAAGATCATTTACCATTGGTAGAATTCGCGTACAACAATAGCTATCAGTCGAGTATCGAAATGGCACCGTATGAGGCTTTATATGGAAGACCGTGTCGATCGCCGGTATGTTGGACCGAGTTGGGAGAAGCTACGCTAGTGGGGCCGGAAATGATCACAGAGACCTCCGAGAGTATGAAAGTTATTCGCCAACGTCTCAAAGAAGCTCAAAATAGAACGACCGAACAAGTTAAGGTAATTCGCCAAAGATTATTGACCGCGCAAAGTAGGCAAAAGAGTTATGCCGATCGTCGTCGTCGCCCGTTGTCTTTTGAAGAAGGGGACCACGTATTCCTTAAGGTATCGCCTCGTAGGGGGTTATCACGTTTTGGGAAGAAAGGGAAGCTATCGCCGCGTTATATCGGGCCGTTTGACATCATTGAGAAAATTGGGGAGGTTGCGTACCGTTTGGCCTTGCCACCGAAACTATCGGGTATCCACGATGTGTTTCATGTATCTATGTTAAGAAAGTATGAACCGGATCCGTCGCACGTGCTAGAATGGCCCGAACTTGAATTGGAAGCCGATGCATCTTATGGGGAAGAACCGATTCGTATCCTAGATTCGCGTGATCAAGTTTTAAGGGGTAAGACGATACCGTTAGTCCGAGTCTTGTGGAGAAGCCAGGATAGCGAAGAGTCAACGTGGGAAAGAGAGGACGAGGTTAGGGAGAAATATCCACACCTATTTCCGGAGTAAGATAATGTGAGTGTTCGAACTTTTGAGTACTTTGATGATTGATTTGTTGCATTATAATGAAAGTTGTGGTTGTTGCATACATGATGCATTAGTGGTTAGTTTTGGCATGGTAATTTCGAGGACGAAATTTCTTTAAGGAGGATAGAATGTAGAGACCCGTAATAAATTCTTTTAAATTCTAAATGTTTTCACTGGAGAAATAATGGAAAGGAGATGAAATATTGATTTTATGTGATTTGAGGCCTAAGTGTTGGAATTGATTGTGGAAGGGGTGTAAGTGTAATAAGTGGAATTTTGAGTATAAATAGGAGAGTGAGGGAGTAGGAGATTATTTTCACCCCACTCCCCCACCGGCTCACTCTCTCCCTCTCACGGTCTCTCTCTCTCTTGCTCTCTCTTCAAATTCCACCCAAAGCCCACCAAATTAACCTCCAATCTTGCAACTCTACGCGTATTGTGGTCCGTATCCCACCGGTTGGAGCTCGGTGGAGTCGTCTTGCTCTCGGTTTCGATTCTTGGAGGGCTAGGGCTCGAATCTTCTTGGGTCTCGTGTCTCGGCTTCGAGGTAGGGATTCTACCTCTCAATACATGTATTAGACGTGCTTCTATCCTTGAATTCATGCTTGTAGTTGTTGTTGTTGTTGATGGCATTGAAACCCAGAAAATCTGCTGTTTTCTGCTCGAAACCACTCCGTATCGATACGGGGTTCTTGCCGTATCGATACCCCATTAACACAGAATGGACTTTGCTGATAAGCATCCTGTATCGATACACCCATTTTGGCCGTATCGATACCAGTTGCTTATGGGCAGTTTTCACTGCTTTGTTCCAAACTTCATCGTTTTGAACCCCGTTCACTTCTAACTTGTTCTAAACACTTCCAAATCACCTTATAACATGATTAA
The DNA here is from genome assembly GCA_018127125.1 of Rhododendron griersonianum. Taxonomy (NCBI): domain Eukaryota; kingdom Viridiplantae; phylum Streptophyta; class Magnoliopsida; order Ericales; family Ericaceae; genus Rhododendron; species Rhododendron griersonianum. The sequence goes on from CM030798.1 coordinate 27,044,067, forward strand.
TCGTATCCGTTGAGTTCGAGAGATATCTATGCTCCTTTTGTTCTTGTTCGGTGAACCTTGCTCAAGTTCCTCATGTTACTATAGAAACGGGAAGACACGATATGAGAATTTGTGATACGTGAAATCTTGTTGACACAACGCGCGAACACTCAGGGCCCATCGACGGGTGGGTGCCTGGCAGGGGATATCAGGGTCCCATAAATAGCCTGGCAGGAGCTAATGCTCATATAGATTATTCAAGACCCAACCTACACGGTGGGTGCTTGGCAGGGGATATCGGGGTCCCATGAACAGCCCGGCAGGAGCTTTGGCTCACGACACATAGTGCGATACGGTTTGGACACGTGGGATATGAAAATGGTTTAAAGTTGAGATGTATATTTAAACTCATGGCTCGTTTGTCGGATTGTTGAACCTTATCGATTGCCTATTGCTTGAGCTACCATTGGACGTGTCGTATCCTCATTCTCGCATTTCTATTGCATATATCGTTTGTGTAGAATTTCTACTGGGCTAGTGTAGCTCAAGCCTTATTTCTTTTCAGGTACTAACTCTGGACATTAGCGATCATGACTGGAGTGCTTGGATTGTGGACACGATATTTTGAAAGCTAACACAGTAGAGTTACTTAGGCATCTTTGTAAATTTCTTTTGAAGATGTATTTGTAACTAAATTAATGGTTTATTTGATGATGCGACGTCTGTAAACTCTGAAACCTCCGGGTTATTGACGTAAGATCGGATTTGGGGCCGTTGTGCCAAAGATGCCATATTTTGAACTTGTGGACTTGAAGTATGGTTATGGGAAATTAATGATCTTTTGGGTATCGTATGGACCGTTGAGAGGTATTTTCTTACGTAATTCCTTTATAATTTATGTTGAAAATCGAGGACGTGACAGTTCATAAGCAATTTTTACTTCTCTTCTCATATGAGTTTGGTCAAGAAAACAAAGCTAGAACTCTAGATTTTGACTTGGCATTTTGTTTTCAGATTGGGCTTCTTGATTGATTTCCTGTCGCATGCCGCCATTGTTGGGTTTATGGATGGAGCTGCCATTACTATCGGTCTTCAGCAGCTTAAAGGTTTCTTAGGCTTAAAAACCTTCACAAAGAAGACTGATTTAGTCTCGGTAATGCGCTCAGTCTGGACTACGGTACATCATGGGGTAAGACTAATCTCTGTTTCTTAGTTTCGTTAAGGCAATGTTTGGATCTCGTATTTGTGGGGGGGAAAAGGAAAAGGTAAATATTTACCTGTCTGTCCGCCTTATGCTTCCTCCAAGATCAAGATTCAAACAGAGCCTTCGAAAAATTATTGCAGCCTAAAAAACTCATTTTCTTGTTTCTTTATGCCTTTGGTGCAACATTTGTAGTTACTTTGGTTTTGTTCTTTTTATCCTTGCAGTGGAACTGGCAAACAATACTCATAGCAGTTTCATTCTTGGCCTTTCTTCTGATTACCAAATACATTGTAAGGTTTCCTGCTGCCTCCCTTTTACGCCTAGGATTGCAAACAAGCTGAGCCGAGCTTTAGGTTGTTCGAGCTCAGCTTGTTCGAAATTCAGTGATCTCGAACTCAGCTCGAGCCAAAATATTCGAGTTCAAGCTCAATTAGTATTTTGGAGAGCTCGAGCTTGGTTATTGTTCTAAAGCAGCCAAAATCTAGACTAGCCGAGCTATGGCTATCTCAAGCTCGGCTCCTTTACTAACCAAACCGAGCAGGACCTTGAGCTTCTCACGAACAACTTTGCAGCCCAATTTTACCCTTAATTCACCTAAAGTTTTGCTGTGGTAAGTTGGCTTGTGTCTAATTTCTTTACTAAATTTGGATGGGGAAAGAGGAACAGAAAATGGTTTTGGGTACCTGCAATTGCTCCACTGATTTCTGCATAATCTCAACCTTTTTGGTGTTCATCACCCATGCTGACAAGCATGGTGTTCAAACTGTTATTACTCATCAAAATAATCCTTTTCCTGTAAAGGTGTTCGATTTTTCTAATACACGTAATCTTTAGCTGACAATCATCATCAAAATTTGAAAGGTAAACCATATCAAAAAAGGTGTGAATCCAGCATCTGCAAATCAAATTTTTTTCACGGGCGGATAACTTCTGAAAGGTTTCAGGATTGGCGTGGTGGCAGGAATAGTAGCACTTACAGTCAGCACTTCGAATGTTTCTTTTTTCTTTTTCTTTTTCTTTTTATTGCATTTCAAATGTTTGGACTACAAGAAGTACATATCTAATCCATTAAAGCTTCTAATGGGAATGTTTTGGTTTTTAGGAATCCATAGCAATTGGAAGATCATTTGCAGCCATAAAGGATTATGAGCTTGATGGAAACAAAGAAATGGTAGCATTGGGAACGATGAACGACATAGGCTCAATGACATCTTGTTATGTGGCCACAGGTAAAAAGCAAAATTTTAGCGAGTAACTCTACGATTCTAAATTTCTAATGATCAACTCAACCAAGATTCCCATGGATTCAGGACACTTCGAATTTTTTTAGAATTCTTTTGGCAGGATCATTCTCTCACACGGCAGTTAATTTCACGGCCAGATGTAATACAGCTGTCTCCAACATTGTGATGTCGTGTGTGCTATTGTTAACTCTGTTAGTGATCACCCCACTATTTAAGTACACCCCAAATGCCGTTATTGCTTCTATCATCATATCAGCCGTGATGGGGCTGATCGACATTGAAGCCACGATCCTCATATGGAAGGTCGACAAACTAGACTTTATCGCTTGCATGGGCGCCTTCTTTGGTGTGGTTTTCGTTTTGGTTGAGATAGGCCTCTTGATTGCTGTAAGGACACAAAGGATAATGGTTTCTGTTTTGCGCACGGTTTAATCTGTTCCGACTGGCGATTTCTTGTTTTGCTAAATCATGTCTTCATGTGATAGATTGGGCTTTCTTTTGCTAAAATCCTGCTGCAAGTGACGAGGCCGCGAACCGCTCTACCGGGGAAGCTCCCGACGACTAGTGTTTACAGGAATATGCATCAATACCCAGATGCAACAAACGTTCCTGGATTTCTAATTGTGAGAGTTGATTCTGCAATCTACTTCTCAAACTCCCACTATGTCAAAGAATATTGATATTTTTTTCATTCTCTATTTGATTCCAAAAGAGTATCAAATATCAAATGGAGAATGATGGACTTAAATTTTTAGTAAAAAAGGACTTTCATTTATTAGTTATTGGATTTACAGAGCGATCAGTTGAGTGAAAGGAAAAGTTGAAGACAAAAGACAATATCCTAACGGTTAGAGATGTTACTTCTGAATATTAGGAGTATTTGTAAGACAGGAAAATGTGGTCACAACATCGTTTAACTTTTGGAACTATATTAAAGAAACCCAATTTTTTTCTTTTTTTTGCAGGATTTTGAGATGGCTAATCGATGCGGAAGAACAAGTGAAAGCAAATAGGCAAACCCGAATTCAGTATCTAATAGTAGAAATGTCTCGTAAGTGATTTTCCATTCCTCTTATAGTAATTTCCAACCGAAAACCCCATGGATAGGCACATTGGTAGTCATCGGGCAACCAGAGGAAGCTTTTTCTGGGGTTTGACTGAATCGACTCCCACTCACGTGCTATCAATTCTTGTATTGTGTCACTTCAAAAGCGTGTCCAAGCTATGGTGCTCCACCATCTGCGACCCATGCTTTGTCAAGGCACACAATGAGCGTTCTCGTTCTCGTTCTGCTGCTGGCCTTGTTGGTGACCTATTAATGGTATGTGCTTCTGATTCTAACCTCTCGTTTGATTTCTTCCACGCCAGCCCTGATGATGTTGAATCGGCGGCGGTTCACCAATTTACTGTGTCCCCACACAATTGCAACATTGGAGTTATGAAGGAAGAAATAAGTGATGTGCTCTATTGTTGTGATGCAACTACGGCACCAGTTAACGGCATCGTTTGTTTTTACTCGCAAACAAATCTGCAAGGTGGGTTTGCCATTTGCAACGTCTCTACTCGTGAAATTGTGGAGATTCCTCCTCTCGCTTCTTCATTCAATTATGAAGATCATCGTCATCAATTTCTTGGAGAGTACTCCGCGATCTTTCATTACCATTTGGAGTATGTTTGTGATTCCGAGGAATACAAGTTGATTAGAGTATCCTCCCTTCATGATAATCTTTTAGATTCATCTGATCTTGAGTACTCTTCAACGTTAATGGAGATTCTTACTCTGGGCGAGGACAAGTCATGGAGAAGCCTCCCAATGTTGTCACTTGACCTATCGAAAAAAACTACATACATTAATGGGAGTATCTTTTGGTGGCATCCTAGTGGAAACCATATCATTGGTTTCGACTTCCAGTCGGAGGAGTATCGGGTGGTTCGCCCCCCACCAAGCATAACAAGTCATGGAGGCTGCTTTTTGTACCCATTCAGAAACCATCTAGCTCTGCTACTGGTGATTGAGACTCATTTAGAGCTCTGGGCGATGGAACCCGGAAGAACTAGTCAACAATCATCAGAATGTTCTTGGGTTAACCACCTTATCGAAATTCCACATACTATCGGTGAATGCAGTTTATCGGGAAATAAATATGGAGGTGACATGTTATGGACATCCCGTGAAGAGAGGGACTCACCTCTTCTTGTTTATTCATTTGACCACAAAAAAGCAAAGCTTGAAATGCTTGTACTTCTCAAGTTTCTTTCGTCGTCACATCCTTCATTTGTGAAGTCAGAGCGTTTGTCTGTGTACCGTTATGAGGAAAATATCATGCCATTGAGTTATTTGATTAATAGTAGCTTGCCAAGAACAGAAGTTATGCAGCGAAAGATGATTCATTTAGCTAACCCATGCCGGAATATTCCATACATGTACCCAGACTTCCTTTTGCAGTGTGGATTATGATCGTTGGTTGGCTCTGGTGTCCTCATTAAGTTTATCTTTTTTTTGCTTAATAAATAAAGATAACCTTGTAACTATTATTGTCGCGGGTTAGGGTCTCAACTTTGTTGGGATGCTTCCACACATCGTGATGTTTTCTGCTCTTGCCCTTTAGGTGGTGTTCCACTTTAAGAAAAAGTGTTTTTTTTTTCAAACGGAGGAAATTTCAAACTCAAATATAATGAAAATGAAAAATATTTTTTCAATTTTTTTTGCACCGTTTAAAAGATCTTAATGAGATCTATCAAACAAGATCCATATTGGTAGGAAAATTATTTGCGTAAATACATGATTTTTGGGCTTAAAATTACCTCCGTTTGAAAAAAAAAAAGCACTTTTTCTTAAAGTGGAACACCACCTTAATCCTTGTAACTGTTACAATTGGTTAATAAAATGTCTTCTTCGCTGTTCAAGAAAATAAAAAACATATCCGTTAAACTTAACGAATTCCGGCACGAAACAGGCTGGGTAGAAAAATGATGAAGCTTAGAAGTCAAACTACAGCATAATGACATAGCGAATAGCACTATCGATAGACGCCCGAGCACACACGATGCATGTACAATTCGTATTATGCAGAAGAGGAAGGAGGAAAATCTTCAATTGAGATTAATCTCTTATGAAATTAAGCATACACGATGCTGGCACAATGAGGGTTTGACATAGCGAATAGCACTATGTATACACGCTCGGGCACACGCGATACATGTGCAATTAGTATTATGCAGAGGAGGGAAGGAGGAAAATCTTCAATTGAGATTATGCACATGCGATGCTGGCACAATGAGGAGAATTTTTCAGTGCCTGCTCGGCGCATCTGGGCTGTTCATTTCGGTTTTGGACGGCTTTGATTTGGAAAGAGAAAAATGAGAGCGAAAGAGGAGACAGAGTGGTGGGGTGAAGGAAGAGAGAGGGTGTCAATCTGGGCCGTCCAAAATGTATTGGATGGCCCGGATACGTTGCTCGGGTACCCACCCAGTACCGAAAAATTTCTCCCTAATGAGACACCGCACGAACCCTATAGGTGGGCCATGGGCCGTTTTTCGATTTATCTATATTTTCTACTTTTTTATTTCTCTTCTTGAGACAATTGCAAAAGTTATTGGACCAGTGCTTCCTTCAATCAAGCACATGAAAGCAGAAGAAAAACCCCCGACCAAAACCAAATTAAAAATCAAAAAATAGTACTCTCTCCGTCCCAATTTAATAGTTCCTTTTGAGAGTTCGTGCCACTTTTCAAATGATTATATTTTGTAATTAGTAATATTTTATGTGATTTTCAAAACATTGTATTATAGAATTAATCGAGATCTATCAAACAAAACTCATATTTGATATAAAATCCATTACCAATTTAAATATATAACTAATTTTTTATCCGGTTAGAATTAAACAAGGGACTATTAAATTGGGATGGAGGGAGCATCCCCAGAACCAACTACAATTAAGATCAAACAAGGAACTAAAGACGCCTTGAACATGGGTCAAGCTCAAAATAAAGACGCCTTGAACATGGGTCAAGCTCAAAATGCTGCTACTGGCTGTAGAGTGGGCTTTCTGATCTAATGATCTATCAGACCAATTAACATTGCCTGCGAAGGGAAAATCCAATATCGAAATCTCCATTTCAAAATGTAAATAGAACTACCAATGCGAACAAACTCCGGCCATAGGCTCTTTGATGGCTATCCAAATCACGCCGGTACCAAACAGAGAACTAAGAAATACAGGTTTCATGAACGCTGCATGATATTTCAACAGAAAATGACCCAACCGCTGAAACTCTTACACAAATGCTAGAAACCCATTTCCCATTCTATATGTGTACATAACACCTATCCCCAAGATGTTCCTAGTACCTGTTTCCTCCAACAATGCAAGACATACTTTAACTCAATAACAACTGGCTGCAGAAAACCTTGGAAATCTATAAACCCATGCACATTTACATAGAGAGTGATAATACACAATACCTACCAAGTTCCATTTAGAACAACACAAAAAGGTGGAGGTGTTTGGATGGTTCTCAAAAAGGTACAGGTCAGCCCTCTCATATATATCACCTGCTTTCAGTGAAGTCCGCATTGGTTACATCTCCATCAGCTGCTTTTCCAGTTGAGCAAGTTGACCCAGTATTAGCACCACCTTCTGCGGGTCCAGCACCAGGAGCCCAGGACTGGCTGTAAAGAGACTGCCCCAGCTCCACAACGACTTGGTTCAGTGACGATATTTCATCTTTAACGGATTGAGTCGAACCACTAGAGATAGCATCCTTCAGTTCTTTCAGTTTGGCCTCCACCTTCTACTTGACAGAAGCAGGTACCTTGTCTCCCAATTCCTTGAGCTGCTTTTAGTTAGGTAAACAACAGAATCTGCCTGGTTTTTTGTCTATTACAACCCTTCTTTCCTTAGCCTCCTTCACGAACCTTTCAGCCTCTTTAACCATCCTCTCTACCTGCAACATTTATATTCCAGTCAAACGGGGCCAAATAAGTTCCTAATACTCTGAAAGAAACAAGCTATTATTTCATTACTCATGCTCTAGACATACAGCAAGGCTACGTGTAGGATATGGATATCAAACCTTACAAGCCTATGCTGAAAGTGAGAGGCACAATAAGACATCTGCTACAATAGGACAACCACAAGGTTAGCTAAAGTTTGTAATCCTCCTTCACTGGCATTATGTCAGAATATCATCATTAGTTACGACGCGAATGTATCAATGGCAAGGACTCAACGCAAATAAAGCCACAAAGTTTGTAACCAGAAGAAACCCGAAGAGAATCTAAACAAGACTTGGTAGTTGACCGTCATAGAATCATATTTTGGCTCCTCAATGTCAATTGGAGGAGATTATCAGTTGGTTTATGCTGAATGTGCAAGGTAAAACTTTGAGTGTTGGTTAGGAAATGCTCATTAACAGCTTCAGTGTATTTTCCGTGGTTGGGAAGGAATCAAAGAATTTCTAAGAATAGGGCCGATACTCAGGAGCAAACTATGGGGAAATCATCTCTGGTATCAGAGAGTTTCTTAGCTCCTTAAGGAAGATCAAGCACTCTCAGAAGAATATGGTTGTTTGTGATGCCATGGAGTGGTTGCTAATTTGTAGGCGTTTCCGTAATTTGTTCTCTTCATTTTGATGCCTCGATTTTATCCTGCTCTGGTTGTTGTATGGGCATTCTGTATGAATTTGCTGGTCTTGTATAGTTGGTTGCCCTAAGGGGATGTTGGTTCTGGTGTTGGTTTTTGGTGTAGGATGGTCTGATGTGACGTATTTCTGGCCGTATAGTAGGGATTCTTGCTTTTTGTTGTTTTGATCTATAGTAGGGATCTTGTTTGTAATTTTGGTTTTGGTCTGTTCTAGGGCATGCCCCCAGACTCTGTATGTTTTGTTCTGTCATTAACGAATGAAGTACTTATCACCTCAAGTAAATAATATTGTATCGATTATGCAAAACATAGAAGTAGAAAGTGCTAAAAGAAATGATGAAACTTGAGTTGAATCATGCTTTTACCAGTCCTTCCTCTTCATGCTCCCTCCCCTTCTAGACACTGGAGCATCTGTTTTATCAAGTAAGATAAGGTTCTCCTCGAAGATATCAACATGAAAATGTCCTATAGTCCCATGAATTCCCAACTTCTTGATTTCTTTATTCCACGGGTCATATGAAGAAAGTTCCCAATGCTGTGGCCCATCTCCCTCAAGTAATATATGACCATTCTTTCGGATACCTACAACCCGTTTAATTCCTCCGGTTAGATCAACTTTGACATACTTAGACCAAGAATCAACTACGCCATACTCTTTCATTATCCAAATTGAACAAAACTTGTTTGCATGATCAGATTCATCGTGGCATAAAACAGAAAGCAATTCCCTGAATATTATTGTTCTGATTCCGGTCCTCGCAGTGGCAAGACCATTTGGCAGTGATATCGTTCTAAACACCTCGTCACCCAAATCAAAGGAACAAATCAATTTAGCATTCCAATTCCCTATATCATATGCTGCAAAATGAATAGCCCCTTCTAAACAAGCAGAAGGGCATTGTGAATACTCTAGTCTAACTCCAAGGGGAAAAGAGTCGCCCGCTCCACTACTTACTTTCCACGAGCCCACATTAAGGGAGTAAACCTCAACGAGAGGGACCTGCACATCTTCAAACGGTTTAGTTCCCCAGAGGCTTACAACCATAACCACCTTATAATCGTTTGTACGCCAATCAAATCCAAATCCTAGATAATCCACCAAGGAGCCGTGCGTCTTTTCCGTGATGCCAGACTTGGGAAGGCTTATTGACTTTCTAATGGACGGGTTCCAAAGGAAAATTTTATCTTGCTCGAAAACACAGAACAAACCATTCACATAACCCTTTAAAAAGTAATAGTGAAGACGACGGCTCTTGAAGGGGAATGGGATTTCTAGATATTCATTAAATGTGTTATCTTCGTCACCGGTATCAATAAATAGTTTGTAGTGCTCTAATCTGGTTTCTTCTGGAAGAGGACCAGCAATGCATTGCCTGACCATTGCGAGTGGGAGATTATCGTTGCTGTTTATAGGGTTTGTGAGCGATTGATTGAGGTGTGAAGTGATGAAATTAGGGCTGGTAATGAGAGAGTTCCAGAGTTTGGAAACAGACCTGAATCGGATTAGGGATTTTGTTGGTAATCTGGAGAGTATATCCACAACGACTTCTTCAGGAATGAAATCGGACATGGCTCTCTCTCTCTGTGTGTCTTCTTCTTCCTCAAAATTTCTCCTTTTCTTCTAGGGTTAGGGTTAGGGTCCGTCCGGATTTGGGGAAGGGTTTAGGCGTCAATTGTTGCGCGCCATTTTTCTTCGTCTTGGATTTCTTGGAAGAGAGAGAGAGAGAGATGCAAAAGAAGAAGGCGCTGCTATTCGCGCCTCTCAATTTTCTCCCGTAGCCCATTAAAAATTTTCATATGTTTCGACAGTTAGTTATCGAAATTGAGATATATTTTCGACAGTTAGTTAACGAAATTGAGATACATTTTCAGCATTCAATTACCGAAATATATGTTTCTTGTGCATTTCCGACATGTAATTACCGAAATATAATCTTATTTTCAACAGCTATTTACCGAAATGTATGTTCGGCAGTTGTTTACCGAATGTTGAACATATTTTCGACATGTAGTTACTGAAATATAATTTTTAAAAATTTTTAACGGGCTACGGGAGAAAAATTGAGGATTGCGAATAGTCGCCCCCAAGAAGAATAGGGAATTTTTATGTACACCCCTATACTTTGAGTAATTTTAAGTTACACCCCATCAACTTAAAATACTTGCCCTGTTTATGTTTTTTTTCCTTCCCAAAGCCATATTCTTATCAAAATCCAAACGAGAGGTGCTACAGGCACATCAGGTGTGGCACAACTCAGCCACACTCCTGGCTGAGATGTGCCACACTGATGTGCCTCTAGCATTTCTGAATCCAAAATGACAAAATCTCTGCATCAAAACCAAAAACCAATATTTTTACATCCCAAATCAATGTCTTGGTCTGCAATTTTTGTATACGTGGTTGCGTAGTTGTCTTTTTGGTACATAATGCGATCGAAAACTTAAACCCTCCTTATGTCCTCCCAATATATTTCCATGCCATCAATAAATTTAATTTACAATGATTGTAGTAACAAAAATGAACAAGAAAAAAATGGGTTAGGGAGGAGGGATTTGTATTTAGTTCTGCCTCATTAACTTAGCTGCCTGAAAATGATATATAACCTTTTATCCATTGGTTTTTTTTTCTGTTTTTGTCTTTATTAATGTGAAAGTACCAAATTCCCTTCATATAAAAAATTGACTCAAGAGGTAAGGTAATTTAGTAATTTCACATGAATAAAGGCAAAAAAGAAAAAGGAGGAGTGCTAATGAATAAAAGGGAAATGTGAGACTCATTTTCCAACACAAAAAAAAAAAAAAAAGAGTGCTAATGTACAAACACAGAGAGATCAAACTTTAGAGTCGAACTCATAAATTTTTAGCTTCCAATTACGCTTTTCAATTTTAACCTCTTTTCCTCTTTTGTTTTTATCACTTCAAAAGCCATCTTTATTTACAGAAAATCGTATGGATGTAAAGGTATATGCATATGACCAAGAGCTTGTGTTCCATGCTGGGGCTGGTGATGAAACCAAAGTTGAATTGGCTAGTATTTTGTTGATTCCTGAAGTTCTCTCCCAGTCAAGTAGAAGGGGTCCCTCTTATCTATTCTCGTTTGACTGTTGCTGATTGTGATGTTTTGAAATATACTGTAAGATTTTGGGCAGAATTCATGGCTGGACAAATAAAGCTTTCTCGTATGGCGGCAAGGCCCGATTATTTCGGTCTATTTTAGTAAGCATTCGATCAAGTCTATTGGAGTGCTATTTTTTTTCTTCCTCACAAAACTTTGAAGGACATTGAAGCCAAGTTGAGATCTTTTTTGTGGTCTGATCTGGAATTGAAATCTGGTGCGGCTAAGTTGAATAGGCAGCAAGTTTGTACCCCAAAGCAAGTAGGGGGTTTGGGGTTTAAAAAGCTCATGGATTGGAATAGAGCCTCCATTATGAGGTATAACGCCCCAAATTTCGGAAGCATTAATAAGTAGCAGAGGCCAACATACAAAGCCAAAACAAACAAATCAGAGCCAAAAAGAAAACCATGGCAGAAGCAAAAATGGAAATGGAAATATAGCTAGTAGTAGGACTTGTGAGAAGGCCAAATGCAGCATCGAAAGACAAGATCAAATTCATGATCAAGTAGCACCAAATGCCGCATCAGAAGCAGAAACTTCTACCCAAAAAAAATGCGCGCTCTCAAAACAAACTCCACAAAAAATGCTCTCAAAAGCTCCATGTAGCTCATCTACAACTAAAGTTGCCAAAACACACAAGCCTAGGTGCATCGCCAATAACTCCTAATGATCTCAGTGAAGCTCTAATATTTTCCATGTAGCTTAACTAACTCTCATCAATCTGCAAATACGGCAATCACAAGGAAAAAAACATGAAGTCAGGGATGTAGACAACACATGTTAATCATCATATCTCATATATAAAAGTTCCAGGGAAAGACTACAATACACACCCCTTATTTGGGTGTGTATCATATGCATTCCCCAAAATGTCATGAATTATAGAAAAAATGTTACGAATCGTATTGCTAAAAAGTTACGAATCGTATATAGGTTACGAGATTCACTAAAATGTTATGAATCATAATGAAAATGTTACGAATCGTACTGCTGAAAGGTTATGAATTCTAGAACAAAAGTTCCAAAGTTCCAATTTCTTTTAGGTGCATATGGTACACCCTTTTAAGTGGTGTGTATTGTAGACTTCCCCAAAGTGTTCCAATTTCTTTTTCGGCATTATGTACTTGCTGCGCGCTTTACGTTTTTCTTACAAAAGACTACAGGCATGAACACCTAGACAAGTGAAGTATTTTTCTTACAGACCATGGCAATTGACGAAACAATACAGCTTTGCTCTAAAAACACGCGCGTCACTAGACATGCTGATCTCTTTCAAGCTTTATTTATTACTACTACTTTTTTTCTTTTTTTTGGCATGACTAAGATAGTGTTGGGATCGCGCATATGTGGAGGGGTCTTACCAACACAAAGGAAAAGGGTCAGGAAACCAAAGAAAATACAGTACATTTCAACTACTCATCATCTTCGTTCCTTAATTTCCAAAAAACTAGCACATGGTGTCTATGTACATGAAAGAATAAGTTTGTGCGTACCTCATCGTCTGAGTCTGAACCGTTGTTGAACCATAAAATTTGACTATCACAACAAATTATTAACGTGGTGGGAAATTTTATTTTGAAATGACGTAAAAACTTTGCTTTCAATTTATAGCAAAAAAAAAAATGCATGTTGGCTGTTACATGGACCAAGTGCACACCATTTGGTTATATATGTTGTTATCACTGTTCTATATAACAAGCACAAGGGGTCGCATTAGGAGGAGGAAGAATTTCTGGGAGGAGAAACACAAAGAAAAAAAAATACAGAGAGAGTAAAGTGTGAAGGAAAAAAAAAAAAAAAAAGGAAGCACGAAGCAATTTCAGTCCATTCCAAGTGTGGGTTCCACACCAAATGATTGGCCCTTGGAGCCTCTTATCTCGTCCCTCACTGCAATAGGAATTTTGCATTTTCCAAAATTGATCTTTCTAAAGTTCACTCCCTTTTTCAAGGAAAAAGTAAAAGTTTCTAAAATCTGACTACGGTTAGACTTGATTCCAAATCGAATTCGGATACGTAGGCAACCCATTCACATGGGCACAGTCACAAAAGTTGTGAATTTCACATGTTCACCAACAAATAAAAAATGTTCTTAAATTGGAACTACGTTAGACTTGATTCCGATATCGGACTTAGGCTACCGATTCCATCTTTTTTTGCACTTGACTAATCAATCGGATACGTAGGCAACCCATTCACATGGGCACAATCACAAATAATGTGAACCCCAAATGTTCACTAAATTCCAAATTCCTAAATTGGAACTACGTTGACTTGATTCCGGTTCAAACTCGGATACGTAGGCAACTCATTCAATCGAGCGCAGTTACAAACTTCAAAAGATATGGGATTGGCATATGATTGGTAAAGGAGTGGGTGCCAATCTAGTTGGAATGTGCTCTCTATTTACAATGATGCCGCAAATCCTAAAATTTTATAAATGAATCATTTTATAAATTAAAATAATTTAGGTTTGGCATACGATTGGTAAAGGAGTGGGTGCCAACCTAGTTGGGATGTGCTCTTCTTATAGTGATGCCGCAATTCCTAAGTTCATAAATATAAACGAATCTCGAAGGTTCACCAAATTACCAAAGTAGCTACTGAAACACGAACTACGTTTGGCTCATTAAAAATAAAATCACTTAAACACGAACTACGTTTGGCTTGATCCCATACTATGGGTACGTAGGCAGCCTAGATCATTCATCTAGCTTCAACCCCTATAAAAAATAAAACGTTGGAATCAAAGGGTTTTCTTTTTTTTTTTATAAAGATGTAATTAAGAGATATGTCCGAACCACTTAATAAAAAAACTCGTATGACTTATTTTCATGCGAGTGAGATTATGTTGAGCAAAAGTAATAAATTTTTTGCCTAACAAACGTATGCTTGCAGGAGGTTGAGAGCTTCTTTCTCCTCCTATTTCTCCTCATTCTCTTTCTCCTTCGTCCCTTTTGCCTAACAATGAGGTTCACGATCTTATCATTTGCCTTCTTTCTGCTATTCTTCTTCATCTCTTTCTCCTTCTTCCTCTCTTTCTCCACCACTCCTCTCTTCCTCAACCACTCTCTTAATCTTCTCCACTACCTCATGTAAATCATTTTCAGCCTCGGATCCCAAGACGAAATGTATACGTTGAGAGCTTTTGTATTCAAAAGCGTTGTCCTTTTTAAACCCTAAGCCCGCCCCTTATTTGAGCATTTATAGACTTCAATTGGCTCAATGATTCCATCCCCTTTCAACCCCAACCCCCCTGCCATCCATGCTTGATAAGATACTCTGAGGCGCAAGCCTTAGAGGATTCTTGCCAAGGCCCAAGGTTGACAGCTCGGGCCCTTAATAGGTCTGGTGAAAGCCTGCTGCAAAAGGGCAGAAAAAACACACCGAGGATGGGAAGAGTCTCAGAAAAACATCACTTTTCTTCAATCCTCAAATTTGACAAGATAAAATTGAATGAGCTGATCAAGCCCTTACCGATATGCAAATGAGTTATTTTTTTTACGGAAACCTTTATTAAAAAGTTTTAAACAAATTGAACGGTTCCGATTATTCGCGTGGGGCTCCGAAAAATGTATTGGGAAATTACCGGCCGGCCCTAATTTTTAGTTGGGGTTCCTTCCGAACCCCCTTTTGTAATTGAACGGTTCCGATTATTCCCCTGGCTTGTTTTCTCCTTGATCCTTCAATATTTTGATGGTGGAGTGGGTTTTTTGTTAGTAGCCTGTGTAATGGTGTGCACAAAGTCCAGAGTGTCCTGCGTTGAGTATGGTTTTACTTGAGCACTCTGTGTTACACTGTGGACTTGTTGCTCTATATTTTGCTCCTCGGTCTCGTTTGAGAAGGGTTTAAGTTTTGGACTTTCTTTGCTCCTTTGTTTGGTTTCTTGTAGCTCTTTTTTCAGTTCTTTGTTTTTGTTTTCCCTTTCAAGCTCTGTGTTGTTCCTTTCAATCTCCTGTTTGTGTTGTTGCAGAGCTTCCACCTCTTTAAGGAAAACTGTCTTGTCCTCTTCCAGCTGTGTTTTCTCAGTTTGCAATTTGTGTTCTTTTTTTTCTGCAGCCTTTTTCTCTCCAAATGAGATATTCTTTGCCTTGATTAGTTTCATTCGTGCATCTTGCAGTTCCTGAGCCTGTTTCCTTGCAGTTTGTTTCAGTCCAAGTGAGATCTTTTTCTCCTCGATTAATGCCATTCGTTCATCTGTGAGCTGCTGCTCCTGTTTTGTTGCAGCTTCTTTGAACTCAAGCTCCATTTGCATCTTTTCCTCACTGATTGCCATGTGTGACTCTTTGATATTTTGTATGGTCTAGAGGAGGGCTTCTTTGTCTTTCCCTTGTTGATTCCTTCGTTCCTTGTACAAAAAATCAATTTTTTCAAGGTTTTTTGCCATTTTTGCCTCATTGGTTTTGTTTTGTTCCTTGAGTGTGTCAATTATAACTTCTTATTGCTTTTTTACCTCCTGGAGCTGCTCAACAAGCGGTTCAGTTACTCTTTACACTGCAGAGGAACATAGAAATTGAAGGTTTAGTTGGGGTTCATCTTGATCAGGATGGATGTATGCTGGCAGAGGGGATAACACAAGATGTGGAAACACCTCTGCATTTGTTGGCAGGTACGTGTTAGGGACAAGTGTTGATCCCGAGTTCGGATCGAAGATCCATCTTTGGATTTGACTTTGATTTTGTGATATTTTTAGCTCATTCTCCTGAGGAGGGTTCTGTGCTTGTGGTGCTTGAAAATATTGGTTGGGTTGTGAAATGTCGTCGAGCCCAAGATAATCATTACCACTAGCATGAGCATTATCATCATCTTTCTCTCTAACATTAACAGGAGAATAATTACCAGCACCATCATCACGAGGACTATCATCATCGTCGTCGTCGACGTCTTCATCATCTTCCTCTTCTTCTCCTCCTCCTTCTTGTTCTCCTTCTTTTTGAATACAAGGGAATTCCATTTTGTAAAGTTTGTGTTCTTGATCCATTTCTGTAATTTCAGCAACTCGTACATATGGCAATGATTGAATATGTCAAATAGATTTCTAATAGCAATAGGAGGATACATAATTTACAGGCCGTGAAATGCAGAATTTAGATTCCCTGATGCAAAATTCACACCTTCGAACTAGATATATTGCGCAGGCCAAATGAAGAATTGATATATTCAAAAAGGACAGTATTCACTTTCCCTATGGCGATGATTGAGTTTACCTTAATTTTTCTTGCGTTCACGATGTTTGGAATGGCTTGTAATGCATCTTCAAGTGTGGATATATTCCACTTAAGTAATCTTGGCACTTGATGTTCTGACAGCTCTTGTTCGAGAATGTTTGTGTGCTCGCATAGCCAGTATTGCAAATATATAATTGATTACCAGATGTATTAGAAGTGTTGTATGTTATGCAACTGTAAAAACAAATTTGAATCACTTCACTTACTGGAAGTAGCAATTGGCAGCCCTTCACGTCTTTCGGTGAATGTTGGGATTTCTTTATTGATTCAACAAGCTCATCCCGTATTTCAGCTGTCCAGTTGTATGACTTCATCTTGGTCAGGTCTTCCATTCCATCGACGTGCTTCCATGAGGCCGTTATACCGAATGTTGAAAAAAAAAGTTTGACGATGAGAAACATGCACACCAACCGTGCAACATCTTGCACATCTTCAATGTCGGTTTTCTTCTCTTGGGCAAGTTCTTTCAGCATATCTGATATGGCTTTGCTTGTCAGCCTTTGTTGAATGTTGTGTCTTTTGGCAAATGCAACCTGCTCTCTACTCTTCAATTTTGCTGCAAACCGCTTTGTACCACAAGATATTTCGAAAATTAACTTTACGTGATTTGTCGTTGGCTTCACATTCTTCCCAGCTATTGTGAAGCAATCTGTTTGTGGATTGTATACAGCAACAAGTTTTCTGAGAACCATGTCTGACTTGATGCATTTATCGGCATCTAATGTTATGATTGCATCAATAATCAGCCAGAATGCTATTTTTTTCAGCAGGTTGAGGTGGTCACCTCTGATATTCAGATCTTGCAGAAACATAACTGCCAACTGAAGGTTTGATCTGTTTTTTGTATTCATTTGTGTTTGTGTTGTTCTTGTACTTGTGCTTGCTCTCCTCCCTTATTGTGGGTATGTCAATGTCAGTAAAGTTTGAGCTATTTGTGCTGTTGTTGTCCTTGTTCTAAGTGGGTAGGTTAATGCCAGAGAGGAGTGGGTTGCTATTTTTGATGGAATTTGGCGTGGACTTTTCCTTGTTCTCTTGGGTTGTTGTTCCTCCAATGATGGACTTGGTGGTTGGGTTTGGACTTCTCGTTTTCTTTCCCCCCACCCATGCGTTTCTGCTGGTGGTTGGGTTTGATTTTCTTGCCGACCTTTTTCTTTTTGGTACTTCCTAGATTGGTTGAGTTATTGGGACCAGTAGCCTGATTGGAGGTACCTTCTTGGATGATGGTAGCCTCTTGGATACAGGAGGACTAGCTGTTAGTGGTACCTTCTTCAATTCAGCTTCCTTCATTTTTTGTTGTATTTCTTAATACTCTGGACTAACCTGGAAACCAGCAAGGGGGATTGGAACATGGATATCTTTTTGAGAGACAAAGTATCCCCATTCTATTGACATTGTTCCTTGTGAGATTATGTGCCTATGGTAAAAGACAATGTAGAATTTATAAGGGACAATGATATCAGGGAATCAAACAATTCTGAAATGTTGAATTCACACAGAAACGATTAATTCACTCTTTTGAAAAAAACAGAGCTCACTACCCAAAAATGAAGTATTCACACCTTCGGGAAAGGACATGATTCACACCAACAATTATTAAATCCAGAATCCATATTAGACAGTGACATAGTGAATCAAACAATTATTAAATGTAGAATTCGCACAAGCATAAAGAATTCACACCTTTAAAAAAAAACATATCTCACTACCCCAAAATGAAGAATTCACATCTTCAAAAAAAAAACAAAAAACATAACTCGCTAACCCCAAAAATGAGGAGTTCATGGCAAG
This sequence comes from Rhododendron griersonianum, assembly GCA_018127125.1. Lineage (NCBI taxonomy): Eukaryota > Viridiplantae > Streptophyta > Magnoliopsida > Ericales > Ericaceae > Rhododendron > Rhododendron griersonianum. The sequence goes on from CM030798.1 coordinate 27,062,269, forward strand.
AAAAAAAACAGGATTCACATCCCCAAAATAAGAATCCACACTTCGGAAAAAATCAAATTCCACAACACCAAATTAAGAATTCACACCTCAGAACTTACTACATAAACAATGAAGAGTTCACAGCTTTGAAAAAGAGAGAATTCACATCCCCAAAATAAGAATCCACATCTCGAAAAATCAAAATTCACAAAACCAAGTAGAATTCACACCTTAAAAAATAAACAGAACTCACACATGCAAATATGCAAACAAAAAGTCCAAAAAAGTCAGATGTAAGGTGTGTGGATGCTGGGGTGTGTAAATGCTGTGAAAAAATCAAAATCCACAAAACCAAGTAGAATTCACACCTTCAATAATAAACAGAACTCACACAGGCAAATATACAAACAAAAAGTCAGAAAAAAATTTCATCTTAGACCATAATACGCAGGCAACGGAAGCAAGATACAAGAATTTACATGATTTGAAATACAAGAGTATACAAAAAGTAGAGAAGAAGAAGAAAACAGTGATTACCGAAGAAGGGGGACAATCTGGATGAAGGATTGACGACGTGGATGAAGGTTTTGAAGGACGTTGATGAGGGTTTAGGGTTCACTGAAGGTGGAAGGACGTCGATCAACGTTTTGAAGGACATTGATGAGGGTTTAGGGTTCGCTGAAAGTGGAAAAGGACGTGGACGAAGCGTGGTTTTTGGGGATTATGTATCGTTGGACTATGGCGCGGGGTATTTTTGGTAGTTTACTTAAAACAGGGCTTATGGGGAATGAGCTTGACAAACGGTGGGCTTGGATGGGTAGCCGATGACATTTTAGGGCCGGCCAGTCAGAACCCCAAAATGTATTGTCTCTAGAACCGGCCCCATATATGAGGAGGAAACAGGACTAGATTAATACTCTACATTTTGAGAGAGAGAGAGAGGGGGGTAGTATTTTCCGGACTGGCCCGTAATTTTCCCTTTCTATTGTTTAGTTGGACAAGGAGAGTGGAGAAGGAGAGTATATATTTGTATTACACTTGAACTCAAACTTCTTTTTGACTTGGTAAATGGTTAGAACCCATCCTTATTTATATTACCTTATGGTAGGCTCTAGTACAAAGATATTTTCATATAAAAAAATTTTGAGATAATTCTAGAATTATACATGTGACTAATTCTCATAAAAAAAAAAAACTCTACATATTTCGCAAGAATATTCTAGAGCTTCTAGAGTTAGATATTTAAGAGTTTCTAAAAATTATATTTATATCTTCTTCAATAATATCTTCTATCTTTGAATTTTGTCAATTGGACTTGTTTGGACTTAAGATTCTTGTGCCAAAATACTAAATTTAGTTTATGCTTCAAAAACATTAATCATAATTAATATACAATTAAAAAGTAGATACACATAATAACACCAAAAAATTATACTTACATTTAAAAAAAAGGATTTAAAGATACAAAATTTCAAGTCTCTCAATTGAGGCATATTACATTAATGCTTTCTTTTCCCTTTGTTAGGGAAAGAAAAGTCAGACAAACCATAATCGAAGTATGGTCCTTTCTTCTATACAAGTCGTACATTGTGGTTGAATTTCTATCAAATGGTTTGAAAGATGCCATAATTAGATCAAACGACTTAGATTAATGCATTTGAGGTTCCGCTTCTGAAATAAGGTCCGACTTTTTCCAACAAGTAATCGTAGGATACATACCGAATTAGGATACTGATAAGCACCCGACAATGTAATAAAGGGTGCGCTAGTGGCTAGTCTTAGTTACTTTTGTTATTTAATTTGTTGTTTTTAAGTTACTTTTGCTCGTAAAGTAGTTTGGTGGCGTTTTGTAGAAAACTATCTCAAAAACAGGGACTCAAAGCAAAGGCATCCCAAGCAAGGCATGGCTGCCCGGGCCAAAGCAATGATCAAGGCAGCCGTGACCAAATGGCCCGAGCAAGAGCGAGCAAAGCAGCCAAGGGTGGCCCGTTGGCTGGCAGCATGGCCAAGGTGGCCCGAGCAAGATGGCCAAGGCAAGGCCAAGAAGCAGCAGTCAACGCCAAGGCAAAGCGGTCAACGCCCGAAGATAAGAGCTCGGCACCGATGGCAAGGATTCTGGACATCGGTACCGAGCAGCTAACTCTGGGACAGCACTTAAGAGCTCGCCATCGATGGCTGATTTATGGGACATCGGTACCGAGCGCTTAACTGTGTTTTAAGGCCATTGCCATCGGTACCGAGACCTTAAAGGGGAATCATCGAGGAATATTCCATCCGCGTACTCAGGGACTATATATAGGCGTGATGTCATTTTGTACAAACAGGTAGAAAATTAGATTTGTACCCGTTTTTAGATCTAGAGCTAGATTTGAATTGTTCTTCGTGTTCTTGAGTGTTCTTATTTTTCCAGCCCTTAATTTCTGCATTTTCAACTCTAGTAAGTTAGTTTTTGCTCTTGTCTCCTTAATTAAAGTTGTTTAATTTCTCCCGATCTATCTTTCTAGCTAGTTTATTTCTAGTGTTGTGTTTACACTTATGTCAAGTAGATTTTTGCTTGCTCTTATCTTTTTAGATATGTGTGAGTAGTTTCATAAGGTTGGGTCATGGGGTGACTAGCACCCCATGGCTTGAGTAAAAATTGTATTTTTCACCAAAAAGTTTGCAACTTTGTTTTGGAAATTGATGTGGGGCTTGGATTTGTTTGTCAAATCACCGAGGTGATAACCTCCTTGATCATGTGTAGGTGAGAGCTTCGCCTACTCACCACACATGATGCTTGGAGCTCGGTCGCTCGAGGTGTTTGCTAAATGGATTCTATAGCTAGCTTGATTTTCGAACCTTCTTATCTTCCGGGTAAAACCGTGTTTTGAGGTGAAAAATGTAGTTTAGCTCGAGTTGCGGGCGCTAGAAATTCCTAGACCTAACCTTCTCTTTTTATCTAGTTTATTCTCGTTTAAGTTAGCCCTTTTACTTTCCACCGCATACGAAAAACCAAGTTGGCTGACTAAAAGCCGGAAACCATACTCGCATCTACAATCCAGAAAAGCCGTATTATTTATCCCTTGGGTACGATCCCGGACTACCGGATTTATTATGCTTCAATCGGACGCTTATGCCCTACGCTTGGGGTGACCTCTCTTTTGATACATCGAGAAGTGCGAAGCATTTTGATGCATAATAAATCCGGTAGTCCGGGATCGTACCCAAGGGATAAATAATACGGCTTTTCTGGATTGTAGATGCGAGTATGGTTTCCGGCTTTTAGTCAGCCAACTTGGTTTTTCGTATGCGGTGGAAAGTAAAAGGGCTAACTTAAACGAGAATAAACTAGATAAAAAGAGAAGGTTAGGTCTAGGAATTTCTAGCGCCCGCAACTCGAGCTAAACTACATTTTTCACCTCAAAACACGGTTTTACCCGGAAGATAAAAAGGTTCGAAAATCAAGCTAGCTATAGAATCCATTTAGCAAACACCTCGAGCGACCGAGCTCCAAGCATCATGTGTGGTGAGTAGGCGAAGCTCTCACCTACACATGATCAAGGAGGTTATCACCTCGGTGATTTGACAAACAAATCAAGCCCCACATCAATTTTCAAAACAAAGTTGCAAACTTTTTGGTGAAAAATGCAATTTTTACTCAAGCCATGGGGTGCTAGTCACCCCATGACCCAACCTTATGAAACTACTCACACATATCTAAAAAGATAAGAGCAAGCAAAAATCTACTTGACATAAGTGTAAACACAAGCCTAAAGAAAATTAGATAGAAAGATAGATCGGGAGAATTAAAACAACTTTAATTAAGGAGACAAGAGTCAAAACTTACTTACTTAAGTTGAAAATGCAGAAATTAAGAGCTGGAAAAATAAGAACACTCAAGAACACGAAGAACAATTCAAATCTAGCTCTAGATCTAAAAAATGGGTACAAATCTAATTTTCTACCTGTTTGTACAAAATGACATCACGCCTATATATAGTCCCTGAGTACGCGGATGGAATATTCCTCGATGATTCCCCTTTAAGGTCTCGGTACCGATGGCAATGGCCTTAAAACACAGTTAAGCGCTCGGTACCGATGTCCCATAAATCAGCCATCGATGGCGAGCTCTTAAGTGCTGTCCCAGAGTTAGCTGCTCGGTACCGAAGTCCAGAATCCTTGCCATCGGTGCCGAGCTCTTATCTCCGGGCGTTGACCGCTTTGCCTTGGCGTTGACTGCTGCTTCTTGGCCTTGCCTTGGCCATCTTGCTCGGGCCACCTTGGCCATGCTGCCAGCCAACGGGCCACCCTTGGCTGCTTTGCTCGCTCTTGCTCGGGCCATTTGGTCACGGTTGCCTTGATCATTGCTTTGGCCCGGGCAGCCATGCCTTGCTTGGGATGCCTTTGCTTTGAGTCCCTGTTTTTGAGATAGTTTTCTACAAAACGCCACCAAACTACTTTACGAGCAAAAGTAACTTAAAAACAACAAATTAAATAACAAAAGTAACTAAGACTAGCCACTAGCGCACCCTTTATTACATTGTCGGGTGCTTATCACACCCCCCAACTTGAGGTTTGCTAGTCCCTAGCAAATAAGACACGAAGAATAGAAAAACTAACAACTTGCAATTCCCCCGCTATCACAACTTAGAACATGCTCAACTTTGAAACCTAGCAAGAATTCAAACAATCTATCGTTTTATTTCATTTCATACAACTCACAGTTTCAGTTTCAAACTAAACAGGCCAAGCATAAGCAAGTTAAGAGCAAGCTAAAAAGGTTCGTGTCCTCGAACAATGGGAGGATACGGGACACGAAACCTTGCGAGATCAAACTAAACCATATCCACCAAAAAGTGCTGGATAAACAGGCGATAGTGAAAAACAAATACTATGCCCCAAACAACTACAGCACTTATTCAACAGAATTAACCAACTAACAGATGATTATTGGATACGAAAGGAAAGCAAGCTATTCAACTAATCATGCAAATATCAGATAGTTAATCGTTAAGGAATCCAAGCGCGCAAAGGATCAACTAAGGACTTTTTCAAGCTTATAATGACCTGGTATTCAAGAAAGGGTTAGCACAAATGGGCGACGGTCTATACTAGCAAGATCAACTATCCAAATGACCGCCGCCAACAAATAAAACAACCAAGTTAAAGCCAAACCGGCTAAACCAATCATCAACCAAGCACTAGATACTGAAGATGTGCAAGACTAACTACAAAATAAAGGATGCAAAAGACAAAATGAAAAGGATAGAGTGGTTGGCATGTCAACCAACCTAGACCCCGACCAAGTACGGGGAATTTCTAGAACCACCGACTCTCTACCAACTGCATGCCACACCACCAATCATCTCAAGTCATCATCTCACCACATCAATCATCCTGCTCCTCACTATCATATCCCGCGAAATCATCACTGACTTCCCCTTCCTCTACAGGCTCGGGGGTATACTTTACTCCAAATTGTTGCTCCAGGACCGAAGTCTGCCAGGCTATCTCTTTCTTCATCTGTCTCCTTTCAGCCTTCTCTTTCCTTCTAGAACTAATCATTGCCACCCCTTGACAGAATAATTTCTTAATCCAAGAAGACTGTTTGTCCTTCTTCTTAGGCATCGAGGTCAAATAATCCCCTCCTCTTGCCTGTTTACCCTTTGCAGAATGAGCCTGAGAAGAGCTCTTCATGTCAAATGCCTCATCAAAGGGCCCCGGAGATAATTCTTCTAGATTCTCATAGCCCCAACCCCTTACTCCTTGTTTCCAACACAGGCTAGTAATCATGCACGGGAATGGAATATTGGCAGTCAACAAAGTATTAGCCTTAAAGTCTCTCAGCTGTGTGAAGATGAACATTGCCCAATCAATCACCAAATCATTTGTTAGAAAAGCAAACATGAGCTCCCCACTTTTCCTACTTGGCCTATGATCCGAGCCTCGAGGATATAAGTTAAAATGGATAACTTTGTTTAAGAACCGAACACTCCCTTTAAAATTCCCAGGCACATGGGGGTCAGTGGCTTTTAAGGGATCAACATACAGGACACTACTTACTACGTCCGCATTAATTGTCACATCCTTTTAAGGGTAGTTCACAAACTCAGGAGGAGGGCGTTGAATTCCCAAATATTCAGCTATGTCATTAGGAGTAATCACCACATCAATGCCCGCTACTCGGGAAATAATCCTAACAGCTGGGTCATTCTCCCAATCACCTTCCGAAATTTGCATGTACTTATAGAATTCGATCACAGTATTCTTATTATATCCAAATAATTCCTCGGTCCAGAATTTCAAACCTTTTTGCAGAATGCAGCGGACACCGGTATGCTCAGGGCTGAACTTGTTAGCGTCCACTTGGCGCTCATTTTTGAACTTCCTGGTTGCAAAACTCCCCTCCCATTCTCTTCTTTTCTCCTCTGCCATCTCAGCCCTTGTACGCCTTTTCTTTCTAGTGCGAGAGCCCGAGGCCTCCTCTTGAACAAAATCAGCCTCCGCCTCCTGAATAAATTCATCCTCCACTTCCTCAATTTCCGGCACAGAAAATGAAGCCCGGTGCGCGGTTTGCTTGATTTTCGGCATTGGAAGCTAAAAGGGTTTGGGTTATTTTTTTTTGGATTTTCGAATTTTTGAGGGGAATTTCTAGGGTTTTTGATTTTTGGGTGGAAAATTGGAATGTAGGCTAGGAAAATGGTGGAGGGTGGTTATATGAGTGGAAAATAGGACGAAACAAGGAATTTTTGGTGGAAAATAGGAAAATTTCGGATAAGAGAGAGAAGAGGGATTTTACCTTGATTTTTGGTGGAAATCCTTCAAATAGATGAAGAATACTTGAGGATAGTTGAAGAGGTTGAAGGATTTGGGGTTTTCTGTGGAGAAATGGGAGTTTTTGGTGGTTTAATGGTGGTTTGAGGTTAGGGTTTTGGGTAGCAATGGAGGAAAGAGGAGGAGAAGGGTCGTCTGTCAGAGGAGAGGAGGAGGGTTCAGAAGTTTTTGGTTTTTGACGTTCAGAAGTTTTTTTCCTGACAAGGGACTCGGTACCGATGTCCCAATTGCTAGCCATCGATGGCGAGAGCTTAACTGCTGTTGACTGTGTTGACCGTAAGGCCTCGGTACCGATGTCCCATATTATAGCCATCGATGCCGAAAGCTTATCCCAGAAAATTTCCCTTGCATTCAGTTTGGTCCACAGATTTCTTGATACTTCAAATGGCACCCCCAAAACACCTTTAAAAATGAAATCACTCACACCAACTTCCCTCCAAACAACCGGTCGCCTAGGTTAAAGCAAAGAATGGGAGAAAAACAGGATGCAAAGTAGGACTAGGTGACTCATATGTGGTATGATCATGCAAAGAATGCCTTGTATCTTCTCCTAAGTGCGCTTTGGATTCAAAAATGATTAAAAATCGACATTTAAAACACAATTAGAGATAGACATGCGATTATTCACCTAACTACAAACTTTTTATTGAATTGAAAAAGGTGGGGATATGGCCAAAACTTGCTCAAAAACTTTACTCAAGACCTAAACCATTCAATATTCAACTAAGCACGCAAATTGAGAAGCACCGAATTTCTTAGGATTGTTACGAACTCTTGCCACCTTTCAATTATTGAGCATGCAACAAGTTACGAAAAAGAGCTAAAAACATGATAAAAGGAAGAATTTGCAAGTAAAAACCTTTATTTATTTTTGAAATTTTCAAATTTTCTCTTTTTTTTTGGATTTTTCAATTTCTATTGTTTTTGGATTTTCAAAATTTAAGCAAAATTTCACAAAATCTAGCAAACAAATAGCACATAAGCAGCTAACCCCTCCCCCCAACTTAAAGCGATGCTATGCCCTCATAGCATTAGGAACAAGAGCGAAGGAAGGAAAGAGTGCGCGAATGTACCGTCCAAGGGGAATGTCAACCCCTAAATACCTCGACCAAGTAGGAGGATTTCATGGCAAATGCCTGCTCCAGTCCGTATAGATGCTTCCAGGGTTTACTCTTTCGGTTTTGCCCACTCGAAACCAAAGCTAGTCACACTGGGCCATATCCAAAGCTTTATCGGACTAATAACCGCGGCGCAAAGCCGCACCCATGCTTAGGGCTCCTGAATGCCTCACTCACCCCGGCTTTAGACCCAAACTACCAAGGCTGGTGTGGTAGCAAATAAACCCTGCAGAAGACTTAAGAGAAAGACTTTCCACAAGCAAATGACATTAGTACCACCGGCCCGTGTTATCCGGCTTCAAACCAAACCAAAATAAAAGGAGACAATAAAGAAAAACACAAAAGATCATGCAAAAATGATTGAAACATGCAAAATAGAATGCAATGCACCACCCGATCATCACGCGATCAAACGAGTCATACTTTTCTTCCCATTCCTTACCGGTGGGGTAAGCAATGGGTGGCTATACTAGACCGTTGAGAAGTTGTTATGCTAGCGCCTGTAATAAAATTTATCGCTCGACCTCGCCAAACAATGAAGTTCAGCGTCCCCTACGATCAAAACAAAGTAAGATACAATACAACCTAGGTGCACTCCAGGCAATATCACACCTCACCCAAAGACCAAAGTTGCCACTGATAGGGGCCTATTCAGAGAGCATGGATCATTAACGACAGACTATTACCAAGAAGAACTAATGAAAGCCCTTTACACTAACATGTTGGTGAAATCTTTTCATGTGAAACATCTCCAAGACTTTATTCAAAACAAGAAACACATAGCAAACCTAAACATGCATACTAAACAAAAGAAAAGAAACACGTAAAACAAGGAAGAAAACACATATGTACAGTATTTACACATTCAATATCAGAACTCGGAGCGTCAAAGTCACAGCTCGACTCCGCCAAACAATGAAGTCCAGCGTCCCCTAAGTTCGTAACCAGGCAAGCAACAAGATAGAGCCAAGTGCGTAAGCACGAGAGTATCAAGGCCTAACCTAAGGATCTATATCGCCCCCGTTGGGGCTAATCTGGAAGACGTGAGTGTTTAACTGTGAATTACTCCTATCAGAAAAGCTAATTAAAGCCCTATGTCACTGATATCAAATGATTGCCCTTCGAACCGGAGCTGGGCACACGATCCTTCTTTTAGTAGCGGCGTGCGGAGCTACATATACCCAAGTCAATGGTGGGTACCCCCTACCCGGGGGCCGGGTCCGACAAACAGTTAAGTTCAGCGGTTACGCTTTCGCTCCCCGTGCAAATATAAAGAAACAAGCTAATCAATCGTGTAAACTGGATTGATCAACTCCTCATCCGGCTCTCCAACCTCGAAACTGCCGAGAAATGGTTTAAGCCTCTGTCCATTCACTTTAAAAGATTGACCATTACTCGGATTCATAACATTAACAGCACCATGAGGATAAACATGCTCAACAACATAAGGACCAACCCATCAAGAACGTAATTTACCGGGAAACAAATGAAGCTTAGAGTTGTATAGGAGTACCTTCTGTCCAATCTCAAAGTCCTTCCGGTGAATTCGCTTGTCATGAAAAGCCTTGACCTTTGCTTTGTAGATGGCGGTGTTGTCGTAAGCATCTCTTCGAATCTCTTCAAGCTCGTTGAGTTGGAGCTACGCGATCATATTGTAGGATTTTTTCACAAAAAGGATACAGGGTTGGATACGTATTGTTCTCTAGAGGAGACGATACAAATCGTAGGATACGTATCATGTATCGTACATTTTTAACAACTATGATTCTGTCTATGCATTGCTGCAAAATGAATAGCCCCTTCTAAACAAGCAGAAGGACATTGTGAATACTCTAGTCTAACTCAAGGGGAAAAGAGTCGCCCGCTATTTTTGGCGTAGTTAATTCTATAAAACAAAATAATTAAAATGGTGTGTAACTAATAACATTGATTGCTAAATTGTTCTTTGTCTTCAATATTTTTTTTAAATTCATCTGGTAATTTCTACTATTATTTCTCTTCTTGAGACAATTGCAGAAGTTACTGGACTAGTGCTTCCTTCAACCGCTTAAAGAGAGCATGAAAAAAAATGAAACCAGCAACAGAAAACAACCACATTAAAAATGCAAAACCAGCATACCCAGAACCAACATAAAATTGCTGTTGTTGGGTTATAGAGTGGGCTTTTCAAAATGTAACGAGCAAGGCTAGGAACACAACTTAAAAATACAATCCTGACAGAACTACATCGATAGCCATTCGATGCGCATGGGCTCACATACATCGGACGGCTCCAAACACAGTTTTGTCCGAAGGTGTGTCCAAATTGTAGGGGTTCGATTTATCGGGATCTTGACCGTGGTTCTGGCTAGGTGCCTTCCTCCGCAGCTCCGTGCTCCTACCGCTGGACCTGCAACAAGTCATTAGGGCTTGTGTAGCCCAGTGACCCTCCGATGATCAAGTTAGATCTCAGGGGAAATGTGTAGGTCTAGGGTTAAAGTAGGTGGTGTACCTCTTCCAAGTGAGTATCCCTTTGTATTTATAGACCTAGGTTTACTTGGCCTCCAAGCTAGCGCGTGGCGGGTACGCTCAGGTAACCGCCTCGGGTGACTTCATATATGACGAAAGGAACGAAGCGGTTACGGAGCACATGGCCAGATCTGATCCCAATGATTACGCCCGCTGCATGATCCTTATGGGACCCATCTGACATAACCGTTTCTCCTAGGTTTCCTCGGGAATACTGGAGTAGGTACAATGCTGTTGGTAGCCCCGAAGTACCTGGAGGCCTGTTTCCGAGCACACAACCTAACAGTGTACCGAGGGAGACTTGTAGCAAGCTGCGACCCGGACCTTCTTCAGACGTCAGTTCACACCATATGGCCCGGTCACTGAACTGGTAACCGAGGCTACTACAATAGCCCATCAACTTTCTGGAGCACCTTCCCCCGGCTCCAGGTAGTTGATCCTTCTTATGAACCGGCGTACTCGGGCCTCCTACGAGTACGATACCGAGGAGTATGTGACATCATGAGTCGCCTCGACCCGTGAAATGTCAGATGATTGGTACGAAACATCCTTTCGGGGACACGTGTCACAACGCAAATGGCTCGGTGATCCGGCGCCCTGACCTCGGTACAGAGCCCTTGCTGCGGACCGTCAAATGGGGACACGTGTCGAGGATCCAACGGCTCGGTGCATGACGCTTCGTTTCCCGCGCGACCCTTCGAACGTTTCATTATAAAAAGGGGGAACAGGCGAGAGAGAGGGACATCCTCTCTGTCGACGTCGAACCACCGCCATTTGTTCAACCCAGACTTTGATCGCGATTTCGAGTGATTTGGCAACAAATCTTCATACCAAACTCAGGTATGTTGATCTCCACATGTTATTCTTCATGTTTTGATCATTTTTTTTGAGTTTCTCGTCGTTTTTTATAAGTGTTGTGGCGGAGACGCCGCTCGCTGGCGTCTGGTTTGCGGCGGTGTTGGTATTCTCTACTGCTGTTCTTGATCTTCCCGAGGCCTAAATTCATCCCGAGGCCTATCTTCAACCCGAGACCGTAAGAATAGTTTCAGGCCCCAGGGACCCTTCCCGAGGAGGAGTATCCTGAAGTACCGAGGTTTGGAAACTCCGAAGAGCGACGACCATTCTATCCCGAGTACTAGATCATCTTGTTTTCCCCTCGGCGTATAGCTAACGGGTTTTTGCACGTTCTCTTTCTCTGCTAGGTAGGGGTGAATGGTCGTCGAGCTCTCCTCGGGAAGTTCCAGTAGTTCATCCACTTCTGTTGAGACTTTCGAGATCATCCTCAAAGCGCTTCGGATCCGAGCCTTTTACCAAACCCCGATCAACCAAATCAAGTCGCTTGACCCCTCTGAAGCTGCTCGTGAGGTCACGTCGTTTGATCCTCGGGGAATGGAGGCTCCCAGTACATCAAACCAAGGGCCGGGACAGTTCGCGAATGCTCCCGAGGAGACCAGGGGACGCAGGAGACCGATGAGGCCGTGTCCTTAAAGAAACCAGTACTTCAATGGCACACCGGCTGCCTATGCCGAGTTCAAGAGAGTCTATAGCATTTCACCGGATGTTGAGGTCCGGCTGCTTCCGAACAGCAACCCCAAGGATCTTCCTCACCGACAGGGGGAATTGATTTTTCCTCTGATGGCAATCACCAAGGGGGGAATCAGGTTTCCCATCCACCAGTTTGTTCGGCGGGTGCTCCAAACCCTGACTCTCACCTCCTCCCAGCTCACGGTGAACTCTTACCGAATTATCACCAGCATCATAGAGCTGAGGAGGCAATACAACCAAACCTTCGGGCTCGAGGAGTATATCTAGTGGGAGTTAACCGAGAACACGCTCGGTACTATCTCTCCTGTCGGACGGGCTATGACACATTTCTGATTGACCGCCTGCCCGACTCCGAAGAGTGGGCGAGTATATATGTTTCGGTCTCTGGGAACTTCATGTTTGGGCCCGGGGAGAGCGCGGACACTGCAACCATGGTCCAGTTCAAGACTGGAACTATTGGTTGATAGAAATCTTTCCTTAGCATACACCTTGCATATTTTATCTTGTCTCGTATATACTGACTTCCCTTCCTTTTTGATGATTCCTTGCAGGCGAAAGAGTCGTGCAAGAGCTCCGGGAGAGAGCAGTCCGAGCACGAATCACTGCTGCCTATGCCCTTCCTATCACTAGTCGGTATGCCCCTGATCTGCTCGGTTATGTCCCCACTTACACTAGATATTTAAAGAAGAAACTGAGGCAGCAGGGAATCCCGAGGGCAGGAGGACGAGGGGGAAGGAGAGGCAGAGGAGCAAGAAGAGGAGGAGACGGAGAAGAAAGCGTGCTTGAAATCGAGGGAAGCAACTCAGGATCTCGTGGTATTATAAGGGAGGGGATTGACCGAGAAACACCAGAGAGGACAGGGCTGAGTGGTGAGATGGCAGGCCCCGGAACTCGGGAGGTGCTGAACCTCAGGCGCCAAAGGCCAAGAGGCCGAGGTAGGGGATCTGTGCCCGGAACACCTGGAGCCGGGACTTCAAGGGCCATCCCCATTTCCCCTGAGGACCCCTCGGAGAAAAGGGCTCGGCATGAGGAAGGGGACGGTGGCCGAAGAAAAGATAAGGAGACGGTCGCTATTAATGAGGAGGATCGAGGGGATGAGAGGGGGGAGCAGACCGGCGACGGGGAAAAGGGCAGCTGGGTCCATCCAAAGGATCTCCCCAGGTCCCTGGAGTTCCGTCACTATGCCGGCCGCTTGATCCACCATGTGGACAGCGTTGTGAACCTCGGCACAGCGTTTGGGATGCTCTGGGGCAGCATTCTCCCTCGGGATGCCAGGGCTGTTCAGGGCCTGACCGAAGATATCAACGGGGAGATAGCTCAGGCACTCTTCACTGTAAGTTGTTGTTACTCTCCGGTTTTCCCTTCGGTTAGGCGTTTACACTTGTAATATTTTCCTCTATCTTCTGTTGGCAGGCTGGCGCTCGGGCATTGGTGGTCAATGACCGATGCAAAGCACAGGAGGGGGAGATTGAGGAGCTGAAGAAGACGCTTGCTCGGAAGGAGGATGACCTCAAGGTGGCTCAGGAGACCTGCAATCTCTACCTTGCAGATTCCCAAAGGTGCGACCGAGAGAAGGTGCTTGCCGAGGCCAAAGCCACTAAGGCCGAGAAGGATGCAACCACCTTGCAGGTCGCCCGAGCCCGAGAGGTTGACTTTGCGAGGAACAAAGGTTACGATGAAGGCTGGGACGCAGCAGAAGTAGAATATAAAAAGCAAGTTCGGGAGATCGAAACCGAGCTGTACAGGGATTGCTTCTTGGACGGACTTTGGTTTGGCCATGAAGCTCTTCTGAAGAAGTTTGATCTCCTGGAGGATTCAAAACTCCGAGTCCTGCCCGAGGCTCCCCCCGAAGAGCTTGTCATGCCCGAGGAAGAAGATGAACAGGTGCTAAATCCCGAGGCGGAGATTCTCCCCGAGAGCCATGCCAATCCTGATGCTACTACTCCGACCGAGAATGTGTAGGAAGAAACCAGCTCTCTCCCCCTTTGAACAAGAAATACTTGAAACATTTGGTTTACTTATTTTTTGACTGGACGGCTCCGGACATTTGGAGTTTGCTGATCCAGGGCTTGTAAATATTTTTTGATGACAAGCGCCGAACAGATGGCCGAAGCCTGATCGGTTGTAATAGTTTGACTTAGGATTTCAACTTGCGATTCATTTCGTAATTTCTGTGAATGAATGTTTTCTTTTCCTGGATACTTTGTTTGTCTCTGAGATGCTTGTATGGTTTTATGGTTGTAACCGAAGGGTGCCTCTGCCCCTGCTTCGGTTTAAACGTTGTGGAATATCAGTACAAGTTTTAACCGAAGTACTAACCGAGGCAATCTCAAAAATGTTCGTCGAAAAAATTGAGCTATTTGCAGACCCCTACTTCGGGCGGGCTTGCTTGTATGAACAGTCGAGGGTTGACCGAAGCATTTGAGCATGTTACTGAAGCCCCTACCGCTGGCTGGGTAGTATAGGACCGAGTAAGTTAAGCTGAAGCGAATAGTTAGCAGTTTTTGAATTTTGTATGCCTCTGCTTCAGTTTAATTTGCCTCGGCCTCCAGGTAGGAGATTGGTTTTGAGAGACAAACTCGTGGTAAGGTGATGCTGCTTAGATTAGGGCTAGAGTCCCGAAGGGGAAATGTTGTCGGCCATGACTTCGGGACGCAACGAATCCAAACAGTGGATGACTTATTGGTAGGTCGGTATAAGGGGCTCGGGATAAATACCGAGTGTCCTTAATGCGAGCGACCGAAAGTCCGAACGACCGAGGAGGTCAGGATGACTTGGTGAGAGTTCTGTCCAAGGGGGTTACCTAGGGAGGACAGTCCCTGAAGTCAGGATAAAACGGTCCGAGCAAAGACGAACTGAGTACGAAGAGTAAATGACAAGATCAGACAGTAATGATAAGAAAAAGGAAATTCTCATTGAAACTTGAGTGGAACGTGCCATTACATAAGTGAGTCGGTCTTCACCAAATAGCTTGGAAAATAAAAAGCTTGCAAAAAGAAAGAAAAAGTGGATGGGTCCTTGGCACCGAAGCTTGGCTAGCCGTAAAACTTCTTCAGGTTGTTGGCATTCCAAGTCTTAGCAATTGGAGAACCATCCAACTTCTCCAGCTTATAATTTCCCAAGCCAAGGTGCTTGAGGACTCGGAAGGGGCCTTCCCAATTAGGCATCAATTTTCTTTTCTTGAATTTCTCCACCACTTTCTTCCAGACAAGATCGTCCGGCTTGAATGACCTGAGACGGATGCTACGATTGTAGCCCTTGGCAACCTCCTGCTGATATGATGCAAGCTTGATTCTTGCATTCTCACGCTCCTCTTCGGCCAAGTCGAGGTCCGAAGCGATATTGTCGTTATTTACCAACTCGTCAAGATTTTCGGTTCAAATTGTTGGGAGCCCGACTTGGAGGGGAATGACAACCTCCATTCCGAATGTCAAGGAGAAGGGGGTGCGATCGGTGGATCACCGAGGTGTAGTACGGTAGCCCCAGAGCACCCTAGGTAGCTCATCGGCCCACTTGCCCTGGCGCGATTCGAGTCGGCGCTTCAGCTCGGATGATATTACCTTGTTTGCGGCCTCAGCCTACCCGTTGCCCTGGGGATAATATGGAGTGGAAGTGTCCCATTTGATGCCGTACTCGTCTAATAGGGCCCGGTATTTCTGCCTAGTAAACTGCCCCCTGTTGTCGGTAATGATGGCGAAGGGTACACTGAAGCAAGAGATAATATTCCGCCAAACGAAACGGATGACGTCTGCTTCTTCAATGGTGACCATGGGCTCAGCCTCGACCCATTTTGAGAAATAGTCGGTGGCGGTGAGGAGGAACTTAAATCCTCTGGGAGCGACGGGAAGCTTTCCAACGATATCTATGCCCCACTAGGAGAAGGGCCATGGGCTGGTGAGGGGGCTAAGGTCCCGAGCCGGCTGATGGATGATAGGAGTGAACATCTGGCACTTCCGACAGCGCTTTACGAACTCTTCGGAATCATTCTTCATTGTTGGCCACCAATACTCTTGAGTGATGACTCGGTGCGCGAGGGAGCGTTTGCCGGAGTGACGACCGCTGTCCTCGGCGTGGAGTTCTTCAATGATGCCGGGCACTTGGTGGGGGTGTGCAACCAGCAAGTAGGGACCAGTGAACGACCTTTGGTAAAGCTTGCCGTTTGGGTTTAGCCAGAAGAGGGCAGCTTTATTGCAGAGTCGGTGAGCGTCCTTCTTGTCAGTGGGGAGGATGTCATCTTGTAGGTAGCCAATGATCTCATCCATCCAGCTCGGGCCGAACTCTATGTTGAGTATCTCATGGCTCAATACTTCGAGCTCGAAGCTGGGCTTGTCGATGGAGCTGAAGGAGATGGAACGATGTTCCGAAGCAGAGCAGGCCGAAGCGAGTCCGGTGAGGGCGTCGGCATGAGCGTTCTGTTCCCTGGGAATGTGTTCGACCCGAATGGCCTTGAAACCTTTGAGAAGCCGAACAGTGGAGCTAAGGTAGGAACGCATTCGGTCGTCCCGAGCCTCGTATTCTTCCGAAAGCTGGTTGACCACTAACTGAGAATCACTGTAGATTACAAGCTCTTCAATGCCGTGGGCGTCGGCGGTCTTGAGTCCGGAGATGAGTGCTTCATATTCGGCCTCGTTGTCAGAGGGTGAGAAATTGATAGAAAGGGAGCTTTCATGTAGAACACTGGAGGGAGAGAGGAGTACAATCCCAGCCCCGACGCCTCAGCTATTAGAGGTGCCGTCGACATACATCTTCCAAACATCGCCGTGGAAGAGTTTCCAGGCGGTGCTAGGGTTTGCTTTGAGAACGGCTTCGGGGCGGGGGGTCGGAATCGAAGCAAGGACGTCGGCTGGTGTGAGCTTGACGATGAAGTCGGCGAGGACCTGAGCTTTGATTGTTGTCCGAGGCTGGAAGTGGATTTCATAGTTCGCGAGCTCGACGGCCCACTGGGAGATTCGGTTGGAGAGATCCGCCTTCCGGATGAGTGATTTGAGCTGGTACTCGGTAAGGACAATGATGCGGTGGGACTGGAAGTAAGGGGCAAGCTTCCGAGAGGCGGAGACGAGGGCGAGAAGGAGCTTCTCCAATGGAAGGTAGCGTGTCTCGGCGGGGTTCATTGTCTAACTGGAGTAGTAGATGGGTTGGTGGTCACATCCCTCCTATCGAACGAGAACCGAGCTTATCGCTTGCGTGGAGACGGTGAGGTACAGGAACAAGTTCTCTTGGTCCCGAGGTGTGACGAGGAGCGGGGCCTCGGAAAGGTAAGCCTTCAACTGCTGGAGGGCTCAGTCACAGTCCTCTGTCCAATTGAAGCTGCGTCAGCTACCTTTGAGGAGGGCGAAGAATGACTGACATTTGTCGGAGGAGCGACTGATGAATCGATTTAGGGCGACGGCCATGCCTGTTAGGCATTGTACATCCCTCTTGTTGTGGGGAGCCGAGAGTTTCTCGATGGCAAGTAGTTGAGCGGGGTCGGCTTCAATACCGCGTCGTGAGACGAGGTGACCGAGAAATTTACCGGAGCTGACGTTGAAGGTGCATTTCTTGGCGTTGAGGCGCATTTCGGAGGGACGAAGGTCGGTGTCTAAGAGTTTCAGGTCCTTGAACAGAGAATAGTACATGACCTCGGCCGAGCTGCCCTAGTCCACGAGGACGCGTCGGACGTTGAAAGTGCCGATGCGTAGCGTGATTACGAGGGTGTCATTATGTGGAAGTTGGACTTGGTCGAGGTCCTTTTCGGTAAATGTAATTGTCCACTTGGATCCGTCGTCGGTCCGGGGGCGCTTCTGCTCGGGACCGACTAGCATGACCTGTTTGGAATAGGAGGCTTCATTCAGCTCGGCACGGATTATATGAGCGGCTTCGGAGTTCAGAGGGCAGTGAATAACATGGATCGTCTGAACTTCTTCTTCGGTGTGGGTCTCGGCCTGCTGTGCCCGAGACCTTGTCTTCTCGTGATCAATCAAGTTGCCGAGATGACCTTCAGCGACAAGCTGCTCCAAGTAGGCCTTGAAGGGCTTGCAGGCGGTGGTAAAATGACCTTGTTCGTTATGGCCCGTAATTTTCCCTTTCTATTGTTTAGTTGGACAAGGAGAGTACAGAAGGAGAGCATCCTTATTTATATTACCTTATGGAATGCTCTAGTACAAAGATATTTTCATATAAAAAAACTTTGAGATAATTCTAAAATTATACATTTGACTAATTCTCATAAAAAAAAAACTCTACTTATAAGCACCCTAGAATGTAATAAAGGGTGCGCTAGTAGCTAGTTTTAGTTTATTTTATCGCTTAATTAGTTGCTTTTAATCTCTTGTGCTCGTAAGGTATTTTGGTTGCGTTTTGTAGGAAAACCGTTTAAATCAAGAGAGTTAAAGCTCAAAGCGTCACAAAGCATTCAAGGACCCGAAGGTGACCCGATGGCGTGCCAAGCATATCCAAGGCAAAGGTCAAGATCAAGAATTGATCAAGCAAGGGCCGGAACAAAGCCACGTTGGCATCAGTAGAAGTAAAAGTAGACCAAGTGCTAGTCAATTGGCTCGGCATCGATTGAATTGAATAATCCCCATCGGTACCGAGTAATTCATCAAGGCAGCCAAGCATCTCAATGATCTCATGCATCAGCCCCCAAGCCTCTCGGCATTGATACCTTTAATTTTTCCAACGGTACCGAGTATACCATGTGCTGGCCACTAAGCCCTTCGGCATTGATGGGTAAAACCTTCGCCATCGGTACCGAGCCCGTTATCACAAGACCATCAGCAGCGGCTAGCTAACCCCTTAGGCATCGATGGCAAGGATCTAGCCATCGGTACCGAGGCCCTTATCAGCATTTTAAGCCCATTGCCATCGGTACCGAGAGCTTACGAAGGATCTCTGGAGCATATCTTGGGAATATTCCGTCCGCGTCCTAAGGGCCTATAAATACCCGTGATGTGTCATTGTACAAACAGCTTTTTTTTAAAAAACAAGTAGAAAAGTAGATTTGAACGCATTTTTAGATCTAGACTTAGATTTCAAATTGTTCTTCGTGTTCTTGAGTGTTCTTAATTTTCAGCCCTTAATTTCTGCATTTTCAACCCTTGTAAGTTAATTTTTGCTACTCTCTCCTTTATTAAAGTTGTTCACTTTCTCCCGATCTATCTTTCCATCTAATTTTCTCTTAGGCTTGTGTTTACACTTATATGCTTAGTAGATTTTTTCTTGCTCTTATCTCCATAGATATGTGTGAGTAGTTTCATAAGGTTGGGTCATGGGGTGATTAGCACCCCATGGCTTGAGTAAAAATTGCATTTTTCACCAAAAAGTTTACAACTTTGTTTTGGAAATTGATGTGGGGCTTGGATTTGTTTGTCAAATTACCGAGGTGATAACCTCCTTGATCATGTGTAGGTAAGAGTTTCGCCTACTTACCACACATGATGCTTGGAGCTCTGTCACTCGAGGTGTTTGCTAAATGAATTCTATAGCTAGCTTGTTTTTCGAACCATCTTATCCCCCGGGTAAAATCGTGTATTGGGGTGAAAAATGTGGTTTTGCTTAAGTCGTGGGTGCTAGTGATTCCTAGACCTAACCTTCTTTTTATCTAGTTTATTCTCGTTTAATTTAGCCTTTTTACTTTCCACCGCATACGAAAAACCAAGTTGGCTGACTAAAAGCCGGAAACCATACTTGCATCTACAATCCATCAAGCCGTATTATTTATCCCTTGGGTACAATCCCGGACTTCCGGATTTATTATGCTTCAATTGGACGCTTATACCCTACGCTTGGGGTGATCGCTATTTGATATATATCGAGAACGAAGCATCTACATATTTCACAAGGATATTCTAGAGCTTCTAGAGTTAGATATTTAAAAGTTTCTAAAAATTATATTTATATCTTCTTCAATAATATCTTCTATCTTTGGATTTTGTCAATTGGACTTGTTTGGACTTAAGATTCTTGTGCCAAAATACTAAATTTAGTTTGTGCTTCAAAAACATTAATCATAATTAATATACAATTAAAACGTAGATACACGTAATAACACCAACAAATTATACTTACATTTAAAAAAAAGGTTTTAAAGATACAAAATTTCAAGTCTCTCAATTGGGGCATATTACATTAATGCTTTCTTTTCCCTTTGTTAGGGAAAGAAAAGTCAGACAAACCATAATCGAAGTATGGTCCTTTCTTCTATACAAGTCGTACATTGTGGTTGAATTTCTATCAAATGGTTTAAAAGATGCCATAATTAGATCAAACGACTTAAATATTAGCATTTGAGGTTCTGCTTCTGAAATAAGGTCCGACTTTTTCCAACAAGTAATCGTAGGATACATACCGAATTAGGATACACATATAAATCATAGGATACGCGATCATATTGTAGGATTTTTTCACAAAAAGGATACATGGTTGGATACGTATTGTTCTCTAGAGGAGACGATACAAATCGTAGGATACGTATCATGTATCGTACGTTTTTAACAACTATGATTCCGTCTATGCACTGCTGCAAAATGAATAGCCCCTTCTAAACAAGCAGAAGGACATTGTGAATACTCTAGTCTAACTCAAGGGGAAAAGAGTCGTCCGCTATTTTTGGCGTAGTTAATTCTATAAAACAAAATAAAATGGTGTGTAACTAATAACATTGATTGCTAAATTGTTCTTTGTATTCAACATTTTTTTTTAAATTCATCTATTAATTTATACTATTATTTCTCTTCTTGAGACAATTGCAGAAGTTATTGGATAAGCTAGAGGACAATAATTGAATGTTCCAAAAAAAAGGGGATAGGCAAGTGTTATATAAAGTTTTTAATACGTGGTACCTTCCTCTGTGATACCACCGAAGTCGTCTAGTTCGCCATCTTGATCCACCTGATCATCTAGTTCCCCGTCTTGATCCTCCTGAACAGCTAGTTCGTCGTCTTGATGCTCCTGATCGAGTTTGTCTTCAAGCCACTGAGCGAACTCATCTTGATCCACCTGAACAGCTAGTTCATCATCTTGGTCCACCTGATCGAGGAGTTCATCTTCAAGCCACTCAGCGAACTCATCCAAATCTTGATCCACCTGAACAGCTAGTTCGTCATCTTGGTCCACCTGATCGAGTTCGTCTTCAAGCAACTGAGCGAACTCAACCAAATCTTGCTCCATATCTGCACATGTAAATTGGATTTCAGATAGTAGGAGCCGGTTAACTTCTTCAATGACAGCTTCGGAGTGAACCGGGGAGGATCGCCTCACTTTTTGTACGACTGGCGCTTGGCTCGGTCAATGTTGAGCTCATGGCAGATGAACTTGGGGTCAACCCCGGGCATCTCATAGGGAGTCCATGCGAAAACTTCAATGTTGTTTTTGAGGAAATCCACCATGTCATTCCGCTCGATGTCATTAAGTGAGGAACCGACAAGGAAAAAACGGGAACCGTCTTTGGTAATGGAGATGGTGACGAGGTCTTCGACTGCTTTCTCGTCGGCAAGCCTGCCGACGTCCTCCAAAACCGGGGCTTCGGGTACTTCAATGAGGTTGACCCGGGAAGTCTGCTTACTGTTTCGGACGGCATTGACGTAACACCTTTTGGCCACGGTTTGATCTCCATATAAGTCTTCCTGGCATCCATTAGCACCTATGAAGCGGACCACCTAGTGATAAGTAGAGGCGATAGCCTTTAGCTTATGGAGCCAGGTGCGCCCGACAACTGCGTTGTAAGGGCTCGGAACATCGACCACCAC
Source organism: Rhododendron griersonianum (assembly GCA_018127125.1). Classification (NCBI taxonomy): domain Eukaryota; kingdom Viridiplantae; phylum Streptophyta; class Magnoliopsida; order Ericales; family Ericaceae; genus Rhododendron; species Rhododendron griersonianum. The sequence goes on from CM030798.1 coordinate 27,083,957, forward strand.
AAACTCCATATCAAGGACAACAGAGCCTGCACGGACGGGGAGAGTGATCATGCCGAGGGGCCATACCGGGGCCCCGTTGAAGCCGATGAGAGGGATTTCGGAGGGACGAAGGTCGGTGTCTAAGAGCTTTAGGTCCTTGAACAGAGAATAGTACATGACCTCGGCCGAGCTGCCCTGGTCCACGAGGACGCGTCGGACGTTAAAGGTGCCGATGCGTAGCGTGATTACGAGGGCATCATTATCTGGGAGTTTGACTCAGTCGAGGTCCTTCTCGGTAAATGTAATTGTCCACTTGGATCCGTCATCGGTCCGGGGGCGCTTCTGCTCGGGACCGACTAGCATGACCTGTTTGGAAGAAGAGGCGTTATTCAGCTCGGCACGAATGATACGAGCGGATTCGGAGTTCAGAGGGCCGTGAATAACATGGATCGTCTGAACTTCTTCTTCGATGTGGGTCTCGGCCTGCTGTGCCCGAGCCCTTGTCTTCTCGTGATCAATCAAGTTGCCGAGATGGCCTCCGGCGACAAGCTGCTCCAAGTAGGCCTAGAAGGGCTTGCAGGCGGTGGTAAAATGACCTTGTTCGTTGTGGCCCGTAATTTTTCCTTTCTATTGTTTAGTTGGACAAGGAGAGTGGAGAAGGAGAGTATATATTTGTATTACACTTGAACTCAGACTTCTTTTTGACTTGGTAAATGGTTAGAACCCATCCTTATTTATATTACCTTATGGAAGGCTCTAGTACAAAGATATTTTCATATAAGAAAATTTTGAGATAATTCTAGAATTATACATGTGACTAATTCTTATAAAAAAAAAACTCTACATATTTCGCAAGAATATTCTAGAGCTTCTAGAGTTAGATATTTAAGAGTTTCTAAAAATTATATTTATATCTTCTTCAATAATATCTTCTATCTTTGAATTTTGTCAATTGGACTTGTTTGGACTTAAGATTCTTGTGCCAAAATACTAAATTTAGTTTATGCTTCAAAAACATTAATCATAATTAATATACAATTAAAAAGTAGATACACGTAATAACACCAGCAAATTATACTTACATTTATAAATAAAAAAAAGGTTTTAAAGATACAAAATTTCAAGTCTCTCAACTGGGGCATATTACATTAATGCTTTCTTTTCCCTTTGTTAGGGAAAGAAAAGTCAGACAAACCATAATCGAAGTATGGTCCTTTCTTCTATACAAGTCGTACATTGTGGTTGAATTTCTATCAAATGGTTTAAAAGATGCCATAATTAGATCAAACGACTTAAATATTAGCATTTGAGGTTCTGCTTCTGAAATAAGGTCCGACTTTTTCCAACAAGTAATCGTAGGATACATACCGAATTAGGATACACATATAAATCATAGGATACGCGATCATATTGTAGGATTTTTTCACAAAAAGGATACAGGGTTGGATACGTATTGTTCTCTAGGTGAGACGATACAAATCGTAGGATACGTATCATGTATCGTACATTTTTAACAACTATGATTCCGTCTATGCACTGCTGCAAAATGAATAGCCCCTTCTAAACAAGCAGAAGGACATTGTGAATACTCTAGTCTAACTCAAGGGGAAAAGAATCGCCCGCTATTTTTGGCGTAGTTAATTCTATAAAACAAAATAAAATGGTGTGTAACTAATAACATTGATTGCTAAATTGTTCTTTGTATTCAACATTTTTTTTAAATTCATCTTGTAATTTCTACTATTATTTCTCTTCTTGAGACAATTGCAGAAGTTACTGGACTAGTGCTTCCTTCAACCGCTTAAAGAGAGTAGGAAAAAAAATGAAACCAGCAACAGAAAACAACCACATTAAAAATGCAAAACCAGCATACCCAGAACCAACATAAAATTGTTGTTGTTGGGTTATAGAGTGGGCTTTTCAAAATGTAACGAGAAAGGCTAGGAACACAACTTAAAAATACAATCCTGACAGAACTACATCGACAGCCGTTCGATGCGCATGGGCTCACATACATCGGACGGCTCCAAACACAGTTTTGTCCGAAGGTGTGTCCAAATGTTGTGCTCCTAAACTTTTTGAATGTAGATAGAACTGCTGATGCCAACAAACTCCAGCCGTAGGTTCTTGCAGGCTATCCAAACCACACCGGTACCAAATAGAGAACGAGGAAATACAAGTTTCATGAACACTGCATGATCAGCCATGATGTTTCGACAGAAAATGACCCAACTGCTGAAAGTCTTACACTATCGCTATAAACCCACTTCCCATTCTATTTATGTACATAACACCTATCCACAATATGTTCCTAGTGCCTGTTTCCTCCAACAACTGAAGACAGACATTACCACAAATATAACAAGCTGATGAAAACCTCAAATTCTATAAACCCATGAACGTTTACAAAGAGAATGATAATTCACGGTACCTACCAAGTTCCATTTACAAGAATACAAAAAGGTGGAGGTGTTTGGATGGTCCTCAGAAAGGTACAGATCAGCCCTCTTGAAAATCACCAGTGAAGTCCACGTCGATTACATCTCTATCTCCATGACAACTTGGTTCAGTGACACCATTACATCTTTAATGGCCTGAGTCGAACCACCACGGATAGTATCCTTCAGTTCTCTCAGTTTGGCCTCCACATTCTCCTCAACAGAAGCAGTTACCTTGTTTCCCAGTTCCTTGATTTGCTTTTAGTTTGGCAAACAACAGATTCTGCCTGGTTTTTTGTGTCTATAGCATCCCTTTCCTCCTTATCCTCCTTTGCGAACCTTTCAGCCTCTACCATCCTCTCTACCTACAACATTTATATTCCAGTCAAACGGGGCCAAATAAGTTCCTAAGACTCTGAAAGAAACAAGCTAGTATTTCATTACGCCAGCTCTAGACATAAAGTAAGGCTACGTGTAGGAATTAGGATATTTATATCTAACTTAACAAGCCTATGCTGAAATGCGAGAGGCACAATAAGACATCTGCTACAATAGGACAACCAAAAGGTTAGCTAAAGCTTGTAATCCTCCTTCATTGGCATTCTGCTCAAAATATCTTAATTAGCTAAAGCCTGGTGTAGGATGGTCCGATGATGATGTATTTCTGGCCATATAGTAGGGATTCTTGTTTGTAATCTTGATTTTGGTCTGTTCTAGGGCATGCCCCAAGACTGTATTCTTTGTTTTGTCTTTAATAAATGAAGTACTTATCACATGAAAAACAAAAAATATTGTGTCGATTATGCAAAACATACAATAGAAGTAGAACAACTAAAAGAAATGATGAAACCTAAATTGAGTCATGCATTTACCTGTCCTTCCTCTTCCTGCTCCCTCCCCTTCTAGATACTTGAGCATCTGTTTTATCGAGTAAGATAAGGTTCTCCTCATAGGTATCAACATGAAAATGTCCTATAGTCCCAAGAATTCCCATCTTCTTGATTTCCTTATTCCCCGGGTCATAGGAAGAAAGCTCCCAATGACGTTGTTCGTCTTCCTCCAATAATATATGACCATTCTTTCGGACACCTAGAACCCGTTTAATTTGTCCGGTTAGATCAACTTTGACATACTTATACCAAGAATCAACTACGCCATACTCTTTCATTATCCAAATAGAACAAAACTTGTTTGCATGATCAGATTCATCGTACCATAAAACAGAAAGCAATCCCCTGAATACAATTGTTCTGATTTTGGTTCTCGAATTGGCATGAACATTTGGCAGCGCTATTGTTCTAAACACCTCGTCACCCAAATCAAACGAACAAATCAATCTAACGCTCCAATTCCTTCGATGCTCTGCTACAAAATGAATAGCCCCTTCTAAACAAGCGGACGGGCATCGCGAATACCCTATTAGAACTTCGAGGGGAAAAGAGTCGCCCGCTCCACTAATTACTTTCCAAGAGCCCGCATTAAGGGAGTAAACCTCAACGAGAGGGACCTCCACCTCTTCGGACGGTTTAGTTACACAGAGGCTTACAACCCTAACCACCTTATAATCGTTTGTCCGCGAATCATATCCAAACCCTAGGTCATACACGAAGAAGCCGTGTGTCTTTGTCGTAATGCCAGGCTTGGGAAGGCTTATGGATTTTCTAATGGACGGGTTCCAAAGGAAAATTTTACCTTGTTCAACAACACAGAACAAACCTTTCACATAACCCAGTAAAAAGTAATCGTAAAAACAGAGGCTCTTGAGAGGGAATGGGATTTCTAGATATTCATCAAATGTGTTATCTTCTTCACCGGTATCAATAAATAGTTTGTAGTGCTCTAATCTGGACCATCTGTCATCGAAAATGCATTGCCTGACTATTGCGAGGGGGAGATTGTCGTAGCTGTTTATAGGGTTTGTGAGTGAACGATTGAAGTGGGAAGTGATGAAATTAGGGCTGGTAATGAGAGAGTTCCAGAGTTTGGAAACAGACCTGAATCGGATTAGGGATTTGGTTGGTAATCTGGAGAGTATATCCACCACGATTTCTTCAGGAATGAAATCGGACATGGCTCTCTCTCTCTCTCTGTGTCTTCTTCTTCCTCAAAATTTCTCCTTTTCTTCTAGGGTTAGGGTCCCGTCCGGATTTGGGGAAGTGTGTGGTGTCAATTGTTGCGCGCCATTTTTCTTCGTCTTGGGTTCCTAGGGAAATTTATATAGTAAATGGATTTTGTAGATTCTATCTAAGGTCATTTTTGTCTACTAAGTATCAATTACAATTCTTTTCACCTTCAAGTTTGATTTTTATATTAAATTGGTCTGTTTGATAACTTTAGTCAGTCAAACTGAATGAAAAAAATCAGATTGATAGCAGTTTGGACGTTGTAGTTCCTACCAAGTTGGTCCAATTAATGACGTATGCCCTTAATCTGATTTTTTCCGTCCAGTTTGGCTAGCAGACGTTATCAATTAGACCAATTTAGTACGAAAACCAAACTTAAAAGTCAAAAGAGTTGCAATTAATACTTGGAAAACGAAAATAAGACTCGAGTAAAACTAGAAGCATCATTTCTATAAATTTTTCATTACTTTACTAAGCTTTTTTGGCTTAATAAGTTAAAAGAACTTCTTATTTTTTTGTCTTTATTCAAGTTATTTTAGTATTTATTAATTTTGTGTTAAATTTTTGTGAATTATTGATTAGTCTTGGCGAGAGAAATCGAAAAAGTATAAATAATTTGATCATAAATTATAATTTTGAAAAAAAATAAAAATAAGTCAAAAAGATAGTCATAATTTTTTTGTCTTTATTAAAAAAATTTATGAATTATAATCATAAATTTTTTTTTTGATTCCTCTCATTGAGACGACTCAGTAAGTCACAAAATTTTAATGCAAATCAAATCAAAAAAATACTTGAATAAAGGGAAAAAAAAAGTCACTCAACACCAAAACAATGGAGATGGAGGAGGCGTGAACTAACCGAAGGAAGAGAGGAAGAAGATGATGATGGGTTGTGTCTAAAAATTTAGAAGGGCAAGAAGGACATTTTGCATTGGGGACTCATGTTGTAATTATTTGAAAAATTTTAATAGGCTAACGAAGAAAATAAAGGGTTGCAAATAATTGCCCCCAAAACTAGCTTGGGAGGAGAGATGCAAAGAAGAATGGGGAATTTTTATTTACACCCGTACTACTTTGAGTAATTTTAAGTTACACCCCTTCAACTTTATCTTTCGATATTTGC